>OY744602.1:94344679-94674679 GCA_963556255.1 Allolobophora icterica | reverse complement strand
TCTTTCATATTCATTGTTCAGTGACAAACTGACAATTGTCAACCATTTGTCAGTCATTGGTTCCTTGCTGTAACAGTTTAGCTGCGAGCTTTGAATACCAATTATACCATCATAACATGAAGCGCTAAATTGTCATCTGTCAAATTTTGACGCTGAGGTGCATTCACCAGTGTGTATTGACCAACGCTCCGTTTTGCATCAACAGAATTGCCAGGAAAAATTGCAACAAACACGGCATTTTTTACGAAAACACGGCAAATGTCAAAAATCACGGAAAACACGGCATATGCCGAAAAACAAGGCTTCCGTGTTTGCCGTGTTTTCGTGATTTTCTACTGTCCATAGTCATATGTAATACATGTGCGTTTGTCATTATGCAAACAAAGGCTACTTACTTACTTACTTAAAATGATGGGCCACAAGAGTCACGTGATCTACATTGGTTCCGTTATTGGATAATGATTGATGAGATCATATTGTAAAACAAAGGATGTTGATGACGTAATATTCATTGCCATGGTAACGTTAGTAAGTTTCGCGGTAGACATGCGCTTATTTGAAGGTTTTATCTTAAAGTGTGCAGTCGACTTTGCCTATTCGGTCGATTTTAAATTTCATTTGGCATAATTTTGGCAGAAATTACACGCCTGTTGTTCAGAAAGAAGAAGATGCGAGGTATTAAAATAGTTTGTTAACGAAGTATTCGAAGGAATGGGCTGGCAGGAAGCGTACGAAAAATGACGACATTGGGCTGGGAGCGCCTCTGAATAGTTTCCTTGTAGGGCGCTTTATAAATGATTATTTGCTTGATTGAAATATAGTACCTGTGGGAAGCTATTTAAATAGTATTAAAATAGTAAATAGTTGTGAACTACTGTAAACACAACATGACTATTTAAAAACTAGTTAGCTATTATCAGTTTTAATTGGAGATAATTGTTTAGAAAGACCACAGCAATGCCAACTTCAAAGCAAAGACAACAAAGTCCAACTATAGCTCGTGACAGAGACATCAGATGCAGGTATGTTTAATTCAGATTCTTATCTTTTATAAGGTTTTGAAAATACAGTTTTTTAAAGACTGGACTGAAGATCATCTTGTAGATTTTAACTTAGCTTGTAAATCTATTTCTTTATGGTAATTGAGGGTTGAAAAGGGGGCCGTTTTCAGCAAATAAAAAAATCCACAAAGTCAACTTCACTATGGACAACATCAGAGCAAAGCCAACTTCAACAAAGCAAAGCTAAGAAAAGAAGACACCCACCAGGTATTTGTAATTCAGATTCTTATTGTTTATATCTTTTTGAAACAAAGCTTTAAACCACGGTAGCTTGTCTATTTAAACTTAGCTTTTTAAACTCTTTCTATCTATAAAGTTATTGATGGTTGAAAAGAGGTTGTTTTCAGTAATAAAAAATCTAAAAGTCAACTCCTCTATAGACAGCAATACAGTAAAGCCAACTTCCACAAAGCTAGGAAAAGAAGACATCAGGTATTTGAAATAAGGATTATTCTGTTTTTCTTCTTTGAGACACATTAGGGGTTGAATAGTTTTAGTGTATAAGAAATGCAGAACATTAGCATGGTTCCTTAGCATGGTCCCATCGATGACCATCCTCTGCGTACGTCATCGTTTCCCTCCTCGCCACCAGAAACACGTCAAAATCAAAAGAAAGAGCAGTGACACGGCCAGGAGAAGTAAACGACATCCATGCTTCCAGAGAATTGAATGCTGCAAAAGTCAATTGGAAGTTTGGGACATTCGAAGCATATGCTTCAAGAGAAACGAATGCTGTAAAAGATAATTGGGAGTTTCGAACATTACCTTCTCAACGAAAAGTTTGTATATAATGAGGGCGAATCACTGTCGGCCTTCAAAGAATGAGCTGTTTAATTATTTCTGTATGACTTCTAAAATGAACATACTATTAAATAATTGCTAAATTACTAACACCCTGTGTCTGATCCACGACATTGTGATGGAATTTAATATAAAATTTCATGCATATCCCTGCAAAGCCGAGACAGAAATATCCAGCCTACAGTTTATGGAAATGGAATTGTAAATATATTCTGATGATTGTGCTCAAATATTGCACAGCTTTCAAAATTTAAATAAACTGCAAAACCTTTTAGCTTCGTGGAAATTTAAACAACTGTAAATTGCTTACAAATTTTGCGTCAAATTAAAGCAATTGCAACTTTCACAGTTTTAAATTAAGATGCTTCTAACTCTTAAAGCAAATCTGTATGAGTTGCCTAAGTACAGTAAGGAAAATTTAACTGAGATAATTATTTGATAATTTCAGACAACCTAAGGAAATTTTTATTATAAAATTAAATGAAATTCCTATTTTTTCACAGCATTGTTCATGAAAATTCAGATAATTACTGTTTTTGTCTGTTTCACATTCTGCTAATAACCTGAAAAAATTTGCTCGAAAAATTCTATGATAGGCCCATTGAGATTACTGTTTTTGGATGTTATGAAGACCGTCCTGGCCTGTGGATCTGGCACTACTAACATCACCTCATCGTGTTGTGTTGAACTTACCTACTAACCAGTCTTGTTGTCAAGACCTTAAACCTCAAGACCAAGACCAAGACCAAGACCTTGAACCTCGAGACCAAGACCAAGACCAAGACTTTGAACCTCGAGACCAAGACCAAGACCAAGACCAAGACCAAAAAAACCAAATCAGGTCAAGACTTCTAAAAATTGTCAAGTCGGAATATTCGCTATTATAAAAACATGAGTCTTTTATTTTATTCAAGCAAATTAACTTTAAATGAAAACTGCAGATAAATCCGAATTTGTATTCAAAAGTCCTTCATGCAACCTCTTATACCAAATGCCTTTTGTATTTTTTAAAAAGCAATTCGCTCAGAATTTTCTGACCAAGACGTGCCTGGTGGGCCTCATAAAAATTCCGCCATGTTAAAAAATACGTTCTACAGGTGCTGAAGTCGCTGACACACACAGAGGAGCTTTTCAAGCACTGGATGTAAATGTACAGATAGTGAGTCTTTTTGAAATCTTCCCATGGTTTATCATACCGTCTGATACAGAATAACTGTTGCTGCTGCCAATGGGTTTTCCTGACCAACGTGACTTGTATCCATCCATAGATATGGTCGTATGATGCAAGCAGGCTTGATACAGAATTCTTGAGTTCTGTTTAATGACTGTTCATATTAACAGCTGGTCTTGGTCTTGGTCTTGCGAGACCAAGACCAAGACCTTGAACCTCAAGACCAAGACCAAGACCTTGAACCTCAAGACCAAGACCAAGACCTTGAACCTCAAGACCAAGACCAAGACCAAGACCTTGAACCTCAAGACCAAGGCCAAGACCAAGACTTTTAAAAACGAACTCGAGTGCACTCGAGACCAAGACCTTGGTCTCGAGGACAACAAGACTGCTACTAACCCCTCACTCGTTGGCCAGGACCTTGTCGTGGTGAGTGGGCTTTCAACCAACACTGGCTAGAACTCGTATTAAAACACACCTAATTCAAGTTATCATTTATCATTTTGTAATTTGACAGCTAATTTTTTGTCATTTGTCTGTTTGATATGATATGCTAGATCATTTTAACACAAGACTTGAGATTTCTTTTCGTCTTAAGGGCACTCCTCTCCTTTGGTTCCGGTCTTACCTGTCTGAACGCTCTCAAATGATCATCTCCGGTGATTCTAGAACTCTGTGGGTCTCGGCCAAACTTGGTGTTCCTTTGTATAAACAGGGTGGAATTCGTCTTACGTGGGATTAGAGGTTTTAGCGCTTACGATAAGTCAAACCTGCGATGAACAATCAGCCTAAAATGACTGGCGTAGGCGGTCTGTTTTAACTCGCCACTTCTGAATCCGCCTTTGAAGTTCAGTACCATTAAGTACATCGCGTTCACACTGAGCTCGAACTTGGCACGATGTATGTAGGTACCTGAACAGTTATATAGCGCCTTTTCAGAACCTCATAAAGCGTTGTATGCGCTATATAAAGACTAACTAGAAGTGGCTGCTGATGGCAGACTACCACAGTGTCACCCAGCGTCCAGTGTTTCTTTCCCATCCATATACAGAAGGCAGGAAAAAATTTAAAAAATTGAACATTAAATTTAATCTAAACTACGACCACAATACAATAAGAAATATAATTCTGATAATGTATGAATTGAAGTTAAAATTTGGAAAATAAATATTATGGGCGGAAACAGACCTTGTCACTAAGGTGACAGGCAGTGTTAAATCCACCACTAGGCAGGAAGACTAGGCCTACTTCTATTCAACGAATTATGGGATTGGTTTTATTTGACTACAAAAAATATGGTTTCATGTATAGAAGTCAGCCATAGACTAGACTGCATTCACGAATGCATTGTGAGAAGTAACACGCGGTTTCCGACAGTTTCTTAGATGTCTGCTGTACACGTAACCAGTGAACCAAAGCAACCTTTGCCACGACGCTGCTTTAAACTGAGTAGCTTTCAATCGCAGAAAGTCGACCTGATTTATTGGCTAATTCTATCTTTGTGAATAGATGTTTAGGTGATTTATGGAAGTGGGATAGCGTCATGGTGGTTATTTACCTAGCCGAATTACTGCCAGGCCAGCCACTTGCACAGCCACGCAGAAAAGATATGGACAATGACATGGAGGACAGACAGTGAGACAGACAAACGGACATGTATGGTTGACGGCGCAACAACAACGCGGAGGTTCGCCCGAAGTTGCTTTACGTGACGGGTGGTGGCTATGGCAGGAGCCCCTGGTCTTATGATTGCCAGAGCGTAGTTGGAGATCTTATGCGGAAATATTTACAGTTATTGTTGGAGCTGCTACTGAAAGGCTGAGACGTGCAAGTAAGTTCAATGGATGTTTGCAATCGATGTGCATTTTGTGTTCATTTAGAAGAAATTACCACATTCAGAGGTGGTTTAAGATATCATGTTACAAGGCTCTGTTCAGTTTCATGGCGTATTTGTAAGTACAAGGAAAGGAATAAAACGTATTCATGAGAGTTACTAAACTCTTCTATCCTCTCTCATGAGGACAATACAGTGTGCATGAAATTTATGTCCGAGATTCCGTCATATATGTAATTTCCACTTTTGTAAAACATTTGACACAGTTTACTTCTTATGGAAAAAACGCTCAGTGTTTCACTAGTAAATGTGATCAAAACATTGACAATTAGTCAGGTTGATCGATTGTGCTTCCGAATGTATATTCCCATGATATGAAGGCACAAGTGTTGTAAATTCCATAAGAATTGCCCAACTTCCCGAACAAAATATCTTGGCTCCTCTTGGCCAAAATATGCTTACCAGTTACAACGTTGCAAGAGCGTGTAACAATGTTAAGTAAGGGGCCATCCATATATTACGTGCGCAAAAATCCTGGAAAATTGGACCCCTCCCTGTACGCACACGTACTTTTTTACACTCCCTCCTCCACCTGCGTACGAACTCTTCACGCACCCCAAGACCAGCTGCAGAATGTGTCAGTACCACAGGTCCTGGCAGCGACTGTCTGCATTTTAGGCCAGATTGAAGGATGAGTAATCCATGGACTCACTGCTGAGTTGTGTGATAGTTTAAAAATAGCGTTCAGAGGTAAAGTGGCATACAAGTGACACATTTCCCACACTCCTACTTCCTCTGGTAGTACCAGATAGCTGGAAAGACTGAACTCTAGCTCACTTGAAGGCCTATCAATCTGAAGACGCCGTTTCCTATGCGTTCGTACATCATCAGTAGACCCCACCCCCATTCGCAAGCATACGCAAGCACATGCATTTCGGTTACCCCTCTCCTCCATGCGTACGTAATATATGGATGACCTCTAACCATTATGGCATCATGTAGCAACAACATACTTTGATAAAAACTTAATTCATTTTCCATTGTGCTTTCATATGTTTTCTGCATTTGCATGAGCTGACTTTTATGGTAGGCCTATGACACTGTCATAGTAAATAACCAACTTAATAGGGATGTAAATTTGTAAATACTTTTCTACCTCTTGGTTGCAGGGTCACATGACAGCCGTCATGCCACCTGGAAAGATGATTTGTTTCGTAGGCTTGCTTTGGACAGCGGTCTTGCCCTCAAATGTGCAAGGTATGTAGACCTAATCTAATTTCTACTTGTAAAACTGCTACTGGACACATCTATACGTGGTGTTAATGGGTCTTGTGGATAAAATGGCGTACGTTTAATCGCGAAATTGTATAGCGACTCTTCAAAGTAACCCATGTTACTGATGTGGCAGCAACAGGCTTGGACTGGCCCACCGGGAAACCGGGAAATTCCCGGTGGGCCGGTCGTCCAGGCTTGCACTGGTCCGGCCGCTCCAAAAACGAAATATTATATGATTAACAAATATATTATAATTCTTAACTCTAGTGTCACAAATAATTAAATATTGGCCGTGCATGGCTGTTACCAAGAAACTTGCGCTTCAACGTGAAACGTGTGGCTACGTGCCAATATTGACTTTAACTTACCGTTAATTAAAGAAACAGATGTTATCGATTTCTTGAACATAGACATGCAGAGGTGGATCCAGAAGCTTTGTCGGGGGGGGGGAGCAAAATAATAATACATACATCTCCCAAAAAGTGATGACCTTTTTTAGTCATTAACCTACATTTTCATTATCTGTCGTATCCATACTTCGACATTTTACTCATCTTCGTCTACGGGGGAGCACGCCTGTGTAAACATCAAAAACGCCTGTGTAAACATCAAAAACGCCTGTGTAAACATCAAAAACGCCTGTGTAAACATCAAAAACGCCTGTGTAAACATCAAAAACGCCTGTGTAAACATCAAAAACGCCTGTGTAAACATCAAAAACGCCTGTGTAAACATCAAAAACGCCTGTGTAAACATCAAAAACGCCTGTGTAAACATCAAAAACGCCTGTGTAAACATCAAAAACGCCTGTGTAAACATCAAAAACGCCTGTGTAAACATCAAAAACGCCTGTGTAAATATCAAATGGGGGCCATGCCGGATTCCCCCCGGATCCGCCCCTGTAGACATGCTGCAACATTTCATGATATTTCTGAATCAATCAAATTTAATAATGAAGTCCGGAACAGAGCGAAAACTCTCCTGGGTTTCTTGACAAGTTTTGAATTTATTTTAACAGCACTATATTATGTTGTTTTTGAAAGTGCTTGAACACAAAACTCCGTTATCTCAATATTTGCAAATAAACGGCATGGACATTCTACGAGCCCACAAAATGGTTCAGATACTGTCAATGAATTAAGCCAAATACTTCGAACTGTTATGTCATTTTTGAAGCAGCTACATATTTTTCAGAACTTGCTAACAGTAAACTACATAAAAGAAATCTCGACATTTAAACAGAAACGAATTGGATCGAAAAACAAATTGCCAGGAGAATCTGCTAAAGACCAGCCAAATGAAAATGCGAAGATAAATTTCCCGGGCCGCTTTGGAAGGCCAGTCCGACGCTGGGCAGCATGATGTGGCAGCATGAAACCTCGATTGAGCATAATGATTATCAATCAATCAATCAATCCTTTTATTGAAGCCATTTTTGAAGTACAAGGAAAATACAACATTAATGTGAACTGAGTTTTGTGTACAGTCTTGCAGTGCGAGATATTGCCGTATATATTTAGTGCGCTTACTTTAGTTTCGCGTGTATATGTATATATGATATATGATAGATGTATCCCGTTTAGTTGTACTGTCTTAGTGCGTGCGTGCGTGCGTGCGTGCGTGCGTGCGTGCGTGCGTGCGTGCGTGCGTGCGTGCGTGCGTGCGTGCGTGCGTGCGTGCGTGCGTGCGTGCGTGCGTGCGTGCGTGCGTGTGTGTGTGTGTTGTCCTTTGGGTGATGCAGGTCCGTTGTCTACACTTGTGCATTCTATAAAACACAGAAAGTCACACACAACTAATCTGGGTCGGTGATTCTCTGAGTAGAGCGTTCTCATGCGTCCATGCACAACGACAAGTCAGGTTCCGCAAGCATTCAGCTTTGCATGGCTGCATATAGACCTTCAGTCTTTCTAATGCTTGTCAAGACCCTGTACAATGCATACGACAGCAGCCTAAGAAAAACATACATAATTTATATAGATATGGTCGAGTGATTTTTCCATAGACACTCAGTGCATGTGTAGGCCTAATGCCTATACATTCTATAAATTGTGCATGCGAAAAGACGTCCCTGCAATCTCTGTTCGAAATGCCAAATCAATTGCTCATTACATGCAAATCATAGAATGAGCAAAAAGATTTCATTTCAAGAACAGTAATGATGCGAGTCAAACTACCGTGAGATTCGAATAACAAAATAGCAAATTTAACCAGAATAGGCATTTTGTCTTCTTCTTTTTTAGTTAAATAAGGCACACAGTTATTTCATTTCATTTAACACTGTAATGGCGAGAGAGTGTACTAGATGCTGCTGGGAGACCAATGCAGCTCGTCGTTAGAGTGTCAAGCGTCGATTAGAGGTCTGCGGGTAGAGCAATCTTGCTAACCGACCCGACCCGTACTCGCGGGTATACCCTTACCCGTTCGTACCCGCCACATGTAGGCCCTATGTGCGTGCAAAAAGTCATTGGCATAAATCTTTAACTTAACCGTTTAAGTCCATTGGCCCTTAATCGGCTTATCTCTCCACCCGGTGTATATATATGATTATATGTATATTTATACTATGGCAGAGGTTTTCAAACTGTGGTCCGCGGACTAAGAGGGTCCGCGAAGAATATGCGGGGGTCCGCGGGAGAGTTCTGAAAATATTCATTAATGATTAACACTGTATGGTTGTAGCATTAACAGCCTGTTTTCAAATTCGTACACTACTTATAGAGTAATTATTTACTAAGAAATTTTCGTGATTATTATTTACTGGCCCATCAATATGGAATTCACTTCCTCTGGACATCCGTTTGGTGCCATGTTTATCACTATTTAAAAAAATGCTACGACAATTTCTATGTTTAAAATGATTGCGCTTGACACAGTTGGCAATTAATTGTGTGCACATTGATATAACTAATTTTTGTAAGTTCATGTTTGTTGACATGGACTTGACTAGTTAAGCATACATTTAATTCTCTTGATTTGGATGTGCTTATTTTGTGTGTGTTTATTTTACCAAGTTCTTTTCTGTAATCATGTTTACAGTAATAGGTGCTCGGCTGAGCCATGCTGATCATCTGATGCATTTTCTTTTCGTTTTTTTTTGTTTTTGTTTTGTTTGTTTTCCTTTTCTTGTATTTTCAACTAGTCCTTTACTTTTCATTCATACTATACCTCAAGGAGAGTATTTTCAGGGCCTGGTTTTTGTCCCCATCAATTTTCTTTTTCTTTTTTGGTGCCATCTTATTACTATGTAACAAATAGGCAGCCCTAATTAAGCGGGACCTATGTCCCTTTTGGGCTTTTCCTATTGTAACCCGAATGTTTTTACATTCCGATTGGTGCCTACTGTACTTTTGTATTGAATTCGGATCAATAAAGTTGAATTGAATTGAATTGAATTAGAGCGCCTGTAACTGTATGATCCAAACATATTTTGTAAATATATTCTTCTTAGTAAACAAATTGAAAATATATTCTAGCTGATGTGGAGGTGATTAGCAATGGTCAGTTCCTTTCGCCGTCACCACGCATCATGATATATATGTCGAAATATAGATGGTTATATCCTCGCCTGGGAGAATTATGTCCTACCCGGGGTGGATTCTGTCCGGAGGGATAATGTCCGGGATGATATGTCCGGGGATTGTGTCCAGGGGATAACGTCCTACAATCATACCGGCAGACCCCTTTCGTCGATGAATAGGCTGGTGTGGAACTTAACATAGCGTAGTTTTCGTTTGTTCTGAGAAATTTTGACACTGGCGTTGGTATTTTAATCAATAATTCCCACGGAATCAACATGTGTTAGATTTGGGGTGGATTGTTCGAGAGGATTGCAATTGTGGACTTTGATTTAACTTAAAAATTATTATCATCACGTGATGCCTTGAACATTACAGCAACGCGTTATAGAAATACTCAGAGAAGATTAGATTAGATCGGATGAAATCAAGTGAAAATCAGGTGTTATGGTAAAATCCATGCATATGAATGTGTTTTGATATTAGCGCAGTCTCCTGGAACCAGTTCAACTACGACGACACGGAGTCCAGCGGCAATAGGATGCATGAACAGGAACACTGGTGGAGAAGATTACATCGGTCAAGCATCCACAACAGCTTCAGGACGAATATGCATGCTTTGGTCCCGTGCAAGGAACTGCTACCAGGTAAAGATGAAATGTGGACGTTGCACAGATAAACTTACAGACTCATCACTGAACACACTAGCAGGTCACTGACAATATTTTATAGAATTATTTTAAGATAAAATCAAGCAGTTGACCTTGATAATGATATTTGTTCCTTGTGAGTTTATTTCTAGCAGCAGTTACTGAAACCTTTGAAGGCACATAAGTAGACCGATGAACAGATGCGTCGATAGCTTATTGTATTAAAAGCTGTTGTAGGCCTATGTAGTCCATGTTTAGTCACGAAAGCGCCGTTAGCAAAGGAAATGCCTACTGTTAGTAATCTCCAACGCTACATGAGTACAGTGAATGAAAATAATTCAAAAATGAAAAATAAAATCATTCCTCCCCCTTCCCACTTAGGGCCAAACTAACGTCTGGTTTCTCCTCATCGGCCTCTTATTCCTTAAAGGCAATTATGTTTCCCAGGAGCTTTCGTGCTTAGAGTCCTCTGAATAGTTATTCTGTGAGAGCCTGAGAGGCGCTTTTTAAGTTCTTAGATACGATACGATAAATGTAGCACCAATTTTAATTAAACGGCAGCTGAATGGGCTAAATGCAGGGACGTCATTTGAAGGGTGTAGGCCTGCACTGCAGGGACTAGCTTATGGCATTAATACGCCAAGTTCCTCCGGAAAAATTCTCAAATGACGTCCCTGCCCCAAACCCCACATGAAAAAAGGTGAAATGACATCCCTGGCTAAATCCAGAAAATGAGACAGAATGAGAATGGGCAAATGTTATGCGTTTGGCACTGAACGATAACAGGTTCCGCGTATATTTCATAAATTACTGGGTACGTCAGAATTATTACAATGGCGTTGCAAGAGTTAAACAAAAATGCAATTTATCTGGTATTCAATGGTTTTGAGAACGGTAACCTAATGGAATGCACTGTAAATAAAAAAACTACACGTGGACGATCAAATAAATAATCTGTTCATCGCTGAATTACTTCTATATCCTTGAATCGACTTAGCAAAACATTGGTAATTTGATAACACAGTACCTTAGGAATACGGCCTTGTGGGTGACGAGCGGGACGATGACTAAACTTATTGCTTTTCGACCCACCCTCTGTGACTGGATCGCTGAAAAATAAAAATATTTTTCTAAAGTATGGAATAGATGACTCATAAGTGCCACATATCACGCATTCTCTCACATTCATATCACAATCACTTGTCCGCTCTAAGGTGACGGGAGATACTCGCGCATACATGCGTCTTAGGCGTGCACGTTTCTATCAACATCGACTCTCAGAGACGTGATCCGGCGGTTGAAGGATTGTTAGACTTTGTTGCAGACTCCTGTACAACCTTTTCATTAGAGATTTTATGTAAATTATGAAGTTGAACTGATACAATCTTGCTTAGCTTCCACCTTTTTAAATGAATATTTTTAAATAAATATTTTTACAATATCATTTTTTCATAGAATTTGGCTGATAAGAATCTTACGTTATCTCGAAACTTCTGTCGAAATCCGTTGCTACCAGAAATATGCCACGGAGAAAGACCTTGGTGTTACACTGATTACTCGATTTGGGAATATTGTGATGTACCTACATGCGGTAAATATGTTTCACACTAGGTGGCGAGACGCTTGCTTACACGCCTGTGGTCTAACTAAACTCTTAAATAACATGATCCTAGGACAAGTAATTTGCCTGAGGCATAACAAGACCAGAGCCATCCAACAACTGGACTTATCTTTATTCGTGCCACTTTCTGTGGTACTCGTGTACTAACCCGAACAGGAAGAGTGGTTGAGTGGGCGCAAGGTGGCGCAATACCTAGTGGTCACATCATCAAAGTACCAATCGGGCTCAGTAATAGTTAACTCTACTACGATGCCAGAGTCGTAACTTTACAGCACACGCCACCTTCATTATCATCAGCACGGAGCGATCACCTTATGATTAAATTGTGATTGCATTGTTAATGATTATAAGTGGGAAAAAGAGGAATTTTTATATGTCAGTTGAAAATTCTATTTTGGTCTTCCGTTAATACCAAAGCGAGACAAAGGGGTTAGGCTATTTAGGACTGGATTTGAGGAGACATTGAGCATTTGAAAACCTTCACCTACTGAAATTTGGAAACGATTGAAATACTATAGAAATTTGATTTCACCCCAGTCGGCAGACACACGTTGCGACGATGTTGGCGAACGTTGCGACAATGTTGGCCAACGTTGAAACGATGTTGGCCAACGTTGAAACGATGTTGGCCAACGTTGCGACAATGTTGGCCAAAGTTGCGACAATGTTGGCCAACGTTCGGCTAAAACAGCCCAACGTATGGATTGGATGCATAATTAGATTAAATAATTTCTGTCAAATCATCTCATCACAACATTTTGCCTCTGTTAAAATATTTAGGCACAAACAGATCACGTCTATTCGGTTAATGAAACAATTAATAATTGCATAGCCTACTATTTTTGCAGAGTATAAAGGCTTAATTTGCATAAATTTATATAAATGTTTCAGATGCTGCGATTTCATTTAGTATGGAAATGTTTTGCACTATCTCTCCATTTAAGACGTTTTATCCTTAGAGGTCGAATATCGGCTTGCAGGCACTTGAAACTGTGTTTCTACTATTGCAGATGATCCGAACAGCGACTGCATGAATGCATTGGGAATGGGAAGTGGAGCCATTAACGACAGCCAGATCACCGCTTCTTCGTCGTATTCAGACACGCATTATCCATACTTTGCCCGAATCAACAGTAGCATTCCAGGTAGGACTTTACAACGTGTTGTATTTAGGTCTATAGTATCATTCGTTCTTACTTTTCACCGCTTCACCCATTTCACACCTGCATTTCGCTCGTTACACCGGACATATAAATGTGTGTACACATGTGTGAACAAATCAATTTATATGTGATACACTTCAGAAGGGCATATATCACATATATCTTTCCCTTATATTTAAAAGCTAAAATTTAATAAAAGGTTTTGAGCAAATATTTGCATTAATTTATGGGTACCCGGACGTTGAGCCAAGCAGATTACTTACCCCTTTGTATTTAGATTTTAAGAATTAAAAATTTTGCTACATTTAAATATTTAAAATACATTATTCTGACATCTGCTTTCCTTGGTCGCTAACTTGTTAAAAAGAGCTCTTGTAGATTGTGATAAACATAGGCGTAGACTCTGGGGGTCAGCCGGGGCACGTGCCCCCCAATAATTGAGGAGCCGGGGCAATGCCCCCCCAAAAAAAATCGAGAGGAGAATTTCTTCAAATATTAAAATATTATGTTTCAATACAGACAGATTTCTTCAGAAACAGAAAAACAGAGACACAGAACTGAAATACTACCAGAAATTCTAATGGAAACAAAGATTTTTTTATCTTCAATATCTTCAATATGAAACATATTTACATGTAAACAAACACCCATTTCATACGCATTAACGTAACACCGAAAGCCTCTGCTGACTGTCCAGACGAGAGGTGAAAAAATCTTTTTCGGAGTTTGGTATGAACAACAACAAAAAGAAAACCACAAAATTTGTTTTTGTTTAAAAAAATAAATTTCTTATTTTTGTAGAAGTTAGTTTAAGAGCATTGATTAAATGATTTTTAATTTTCGGAAATCGCAACTGAATTAAACTGAGTTGAAGCTCTTGTTCATGCCATTTTTCACGATTTTTATGATCCGAAATCAGAAAAACTTAAAAACAACCAAAACAACAAAAACCACTAAAACCAAAAAACCGAAAAAACAACAACAAACAACTTTTCGTCTTGAAAAACTTTTTTTGCACCTCTGTTCCAGACCCATGCCCCACCAATATTTCTGCCCCACCAATATTTTGCCCCACCAATATTTTGGACAAGTTTACGCCAGTGGTGATAAAGATATCGGATCATCAGCAAACTGCATGATACGGAATAGCGCCAAATCACAGTAGGTTTCCCACAGCCGACAGAAGATGGGGTTAGTTAAATAAGAGCGTGTTCGACATCTGGTCCGAGGTTAGGATTACGAGAAGCGACTAAGACACCAGAAGTACACGCATTTAAACTAAAGATAATCCCAATAATGACCTGCAAGGAACATAAAGTAAAGATTTAGTCTACATTGTTTTCGGAGGATGGAACGTTAGAAAACTTCTCTTAGAGTCGAGATCTTAGCAGAAAATAATTGCAGGAACCTCTCGGAGTTGGAAGAGTTTGATGGGATCTGGGGAGCTAGGCCTACATGTATATTGAATTTGCCACGGTGTATAGGGATCTTTCTACCGCCTGGCAAAAAAACCTTGAAGAGGACTTTCAGAAACCAGACGAGACAAGTTTGTATTATCCAATTTATTGTTAACTGGCTTAATGCCAGTTACTCCTAATGATATCTGTCTGACGATTCTGCCATTGCTGCCCATGTTTCTATCCACCGTAAGTTATACCTTTCATCAACCCTCTCATCAGTCATTGCCCATGGCAAATGCTCAACGTTGAAACTTCACTGATGAAAATCATGCTTCCTTCTGGTAGAGCTCAGATATTGCCGCTGTGACGCTGTCAGGAGGCCGCTGAGTCCGCTTGAGATGTATTGTCGACGTCCCAAGTTACTTTTCCAACTCCTCAAACCCAGGAGCCAGAATTGTATTGTTCGTAATTTCTCTCGCAGCTAAGTTTTAAGATCAAGCATATGGTTACAGTCATGGGACTAAGGCCAAGATGAGAGAGCTGCATTGTGGCAAAGGCTACGCACGGCTGAGTTCCCCACAGAGAGAAATAATGAGAAAGAGAGAGAGAGGGGGAGAGCGAGAGTGTGCATGTGTGTTTGTTCGCGCGCGTGAGACAGACAGATAGAGAGACACACACAGATAGAGAGAGCGAGACAGCCAGAGAAAGAGAGGTTGTGATGTCGAATTTGCAGAGGGTAGAAATCATGTCGTCTTAAGAGTTGGCTGCTTTACCGAGACACCTTGTGTGATTTACACACATTCCATAGTATGAGAACGTGTCGACCAACAGCAGGACTACTGAGCTGAACACATTCAGGGTTGAAGTCTTTTGTCGAAGGCATACCTCTGACTAATAAACCATCGTTTCGTTTAATTATGCCAACAGAAAGGCTTGTACTATGACATGTATGTAGTCTGTAGGCCTACCCAGCTAACACACCCACACGGGACCCAGACGGGTCACATACGGGTTGCCATACGGGACCCGTACGGGATACCCGGCGGGATCCCGCCGGTTTTTGTCCGCGGTTTCCGTACGGGACCCATACGGGATATCCCGCCGGGCATCCCAGTTCATTCCCAGATGACTAAAAAGTGATACCCAGTTTAGCACAGTTAATGGGCGGCGATCCCGGGGTCGAGGGGGACAAGACCCCTTTTAACAGTGGGGAGGACACACCATACATCTGCCCCCCCAATTTTGAAGAAACACCAAAAAAGTCAACCCAGTTTCTTAATCTCTTTTTGAGCAGATCAGTTCAAAAGGGACAAGACCCCCTTGAACAGTAGGGGCACACACCATACATCTGCCCCCCACCCCCAAATTTTTAGGAAACAGCAAAAAAGTCACCCCAGTTTTTTTATACCTCTTTTGAGCAGATCAGTTCAAAACTCTTTTTTTGACCTGATCACTTCAAAAACGTCGCCCCCCACCTGTCAAACAAGAACTCTGCCAGTGGCACAGTTTACAGTATAGTATGCAAACTGTACTGTAAACTGTGCTATATAGTTAAAGCAATAAATAATCAACAAAAGCGTTAAATGACACATCAATTTAATAAAGTCAATTTAATAAAGTAAAGTAATCATGCAGTCGATCTGCTCTGTAATTTCATTTAACAATAATGTCATCAGCAGTATTGGTGAACTCCTGATCAACACTGATCGACTCTGACTCGGTCTCTTTGAATGGCGCCGATTTCAATAGTTGGCGGCCTCCAGTGCCATGATCCCTAGCATTACCAAACCAAATGGCCAACTCGTCTTCAACCATTTTCCTCGTGCTGTCCTTGGTAGCAATATTATGTTTTACCGAACCTGAAATTTCAAACATGCAACATTTAGATTAAAAATAACAAGAATTAAGAATTTGATATGCTCTGATTTGTATTGTAAAATGGTATTATTCCAATAACTCTTTCTGTTATTAAATGACAATATTTAGAGACACTGCCTGCACAACGTTGACTAATGTAACATAATAAAACAAAATGTAATCATTACACCCGTCAATCACACAGGCTGTTACCAAGCTACTAAGAACTAGTGAATGCAAAGCTTAAGAGTGAATCATTCATATAAAAGTAACTAAGAAACCATTTCATTCTACAGAATCATGGCCTTTTTAATATGTTTGTTCAACACGTACTCCCGTTTAAAATATTCTAATTGCACCTTGTTTTCGATCAGTTCATTAAGGATTGCAGAGATATTATAACTACATCACAAAGACAATTAAATGGTTGTGTACTTTAAAATTTCTCAGACTAGTCTTCAACGTTGTCGACTCTTGTTGCATGAAGCCCTGCAATATCGTC
This sequence comes from Allolobophora icterica, assembly GCA_963556255.1. NCBI lineage: Eukaryota > Metazoa > Annelida > Clitellata > Crassiclitellata > Lumbricidae > Allolobophora > Allolobophora icterica. The sequence goes on along the minus strand of OY744602.1, from coordinate 94,657,829 downwards.
ATTCTCATCTTCACAGAGTGCAGTACTTAATTATTGATCTCGACAACTATCCAGTTTTGATGGTCACGGCAGCTGCAATGTTTAATTCAGCAGCAATTACGCTAGTTTTCAAGTTTATTGTAAACGTTCAACAATGTATAAGCTAAATTTAAAGGATACTATGTTCAAATGAAACTTTAAGCAAAATTTATAGGAAGTTTAAGCTAAACGTTCAAGTATAATCTATGAAACTTTAAGCTACATTTATTGGATAAATGTTCAAAATGTTTAAATGAAACTTTAATGCGACTTAACTGAGAGATGTCAACATCTAACACGGATAAACTTGAAAACTAGCGTCATTGCTGCTGAATATTTGTCGATGTGCTTTCATTTAAATAGCCTTATTGGTGTCTGGGCGCTAACTAGTGTTAAGGTGCGACCTCTTGTCACACAGTAATACATAGCCCCTTGAATTTGGGTCAGACCATAACATTAGGACCCTCATAGCGCAAGTTTACCGTACAGTCCATAACCCTAACCAGGGCTGTAGTCGAGGGTATACGCGGGTATACACTATACAGTGTGTACTCACCTCTAGAGACCGTATAGGCCTACTCACCTCCCAAATAGTTATATTTATTTATATTAAAATACTGTAGCGTATACTCACAAAATACTGTAGCGTAGACTCACCTCTAATTTGTTTCGGAAAACTAACCCGTAGCGTGTACTCACCTCTAATTTTACCACTACAGCCCTGACCCTAACCCACTGCAATCTCCGTTTCGTCTATCCCGACCACAGTTAAATAGGCCTACAGCATTTACATAAACTGTTAATATACGCAGATATAGGTCCATTAGTAGGCCTATAATAAATATAACGCAATCTTACTTTTCACAGAAACACATCGCGATCTGTCAAATATTTGTACATTCGAAACGGCAGGCACACAAAATGGCGGACCGGCGGTAGAAATACGAATACCGGTAGGAGGCGCCACCGACGCGGGCTGGACCGTAAGGGTCCCTTACGCAAACCGTGGTCAAAAACCGCGAGAATCCCGTACCGTCAAACCGGATGAAACCCACAAGGGACCCGTGCGGGTGTGTTTGCTGGGTAGTGTTCTCTTACTTTAAGGAACTCTAGCTCGACCAAGGTCACTAACAAGTCTTTCTGAATATGTATTGTAAAAATCCATTGCACTACCTTGATCGCATACGACACGCTTAGGGCCTACATTTTTTTGTCGATGCTAGCTCTGAACAGATGTACACATCTGGCTAAATACTTGCTTTCACGGCAACCCTACTTGAGCTAAATAAATTTAGAAAACTTGTGTATTGTTTCTTTGCTGTTCGGACCTCGCTTTTGTCCAACTTCATTCATCATGTGTCACGAACGATAGTTGGTACAAGTTGAAATCGAACTGAAAGAACTTAAATCAGAAACTGAAATATTTGGACGTGTTGGGCATAGTGTTTTTCGCTGTTCCGAAGCTTTGAACTTCGCTGTCAAATCAACTCGTTCTCTTAATTCTTTTATGACCTTGAGGTCTAAACTTAAGACACGTCTCTTTCAACTTGCCTACGCCCAAAACGTTTTCTACTTCGTTTTCATCAGGGCTGTTAGTCGAGGGTATACGTATACGAATTTGGTGTTCCCCAGGGCTCGATGCTCGGTCCCATTCTATACATCCTCTTCACTGCTGATATCCTGTCTCTATTTACTAAACATGGGGCAAATGGTCATCTTTATGCAGATGATGCTCAGGCTTTTGTACATGGTCTGTAAACTGACCAACTCTCCCTTGTTTGCTCCATTGTCACTGACCTTTACTACTGGATGTCGACTAACCGTCTCTACCTCAACACTGCTAAGACTCAATTGATCTGGTTTGGGACTAGACAGCAGCTTGCTAAACTCAACTCTCCATTGCTGACTGAAAAATTTCCTGCTTACACCTACTCTTCCACCGTTCGCGACTTGGGCGTCACACTTGACTACTCCCTCACATTCACAGAGCATATCTCCAACGTTACTCGCTCCTGCTTCTTTCAACTGAAGCGTCTCAGGGCCATCAGGCGTTCGGTCTCACCTTCTGTCTTTATCACCATAGTTCACGCATTTGTCTGCTAACGCTAGGACTATGCTGGAACTCGCTCCTCATGGGTTTCCCTAAGCAGCGTCTCCCCCCTTCAATCTGTTCTAAATGCTTCTGCTAGGCTCATCGCTCGACTCCCTCGCTTTGCCCATATCTCTACTTACATGCTTGATGCCCTTCACTGGCTCCCTATTGCTGCGCGCATCCGTTATAAGATCCTCTTGTTTGTCTCTAAATCTAAGCTGCGTACTGCCCCGAAATATCTCACGAACTATCTGCGAAAGCCGCCATCTGCATCTTCTTCACGCTCCTGAGTAAATAATAATAATAATAATAATAATAATAATAATAATAATAATAATAATAATAATAATAATAATAATAATAATAATAATAATAATAATAATAATAATAGTAGTAGTAATAATAATAATAATAATAATAATAATAATAATAATAATAATAATAATAATAATTATATCATCAACATCATCATCATCATCATCATCATCATCATCATTATCATCATCATCATCATCATCATCGTAGGCTAAAGGTTTGTAAAAATGAAGTTGCTGAGCTCAGCTATTTGAAAGCCAGTATTGTGTATGAGATAATGAGAATGTATTCAACTGACTTGTGTAATAATTTTATAAACATACAATAAACTTGAAATTTTCTGCAAAACAATAAGCACCTGAGAAAACGCATTAGAACTGAGTGTCCGCCATAGCCACCTAGCGAGTAACTCAATAACAGGTGATCAGGTCGGACCGTCGGACTACAGTAGATAAAAATCATTGAGTTCCACAATTATTGGCCAATGGAGATCAGCCACGACAGTAGTTGATTATAGGCTTCAATGAACTCAGTATTTAGCGTCCGAGGGTTTCAATGAACTCAGTATTTAGCGTCCGAGGGTTACTATGAACTCAGTGTTTAGCGTCCGAGGGTTACTATGAACTCAGTGTTTAGCGTCCGAGGGTTACTATGAACTCAGTATTTAGCGTCCGAGGGTTACTATGAACTCAGCATTTAGCGTCCGAGGGTTACTATGAACTCAGTATTTAGCCTCCGAGTGTTACTATTAACGCATACCCTTCTAACAGTGTATTGTTTCTAATTAATTCTTTTAATTACATTTAATATATTTTAATATATTTAATTATAGTTTAATTATATTTGAACCCTGATTTGTACTCTTACACGATTTAATTATCTTATTGGATCAGTTCAAATGTTGAACTGATCCAAACATATTTCTCACACCAATTTTAAGTAGAGTCTACATTTAAATTATTTTGAACTTCACCAATTTGTATAGCGCCCTAGCTCAGAGAGGCTTACTTGAATATGGTATTGGAGTAGCCTATTTGGTTGGATATTTTAAATATATTATGTTATAATCTAATGTATATTAAATGTTGTACTCTTGGGCGACGTATTTGACAAGTCTATGCATTAGGTGAATAAAAATTCAAAAATTAGCGTCTTATTTGAAATATAATTGAATCTAATTTAATTTTAAAATATATTTCTAACATGTATTACAAGCTATATTCGTACAAACACGCTATTTTGACATCTTAATAATAATATGGAAGCTTTTTGAGCAAGAAGAGAGAGAGGACCCATGAGCTAACCACGAGGTAGCCATGGATATGAATTGTTAGCAACCTCAGTTTCTTAGACTCGGCATATGAGAGAAAGGTGGCCAGCCCTAACCCTCACCGTCTCATCTTCCCACCGACATAGTTCAGTCGGTGTGCTCATTATAGCTGAGCTTGCTATGGGGTGCAGGAGTAGAAATCGAATCAAATTTCTGTCCGGACTGGGATTCGAACCCCCGACCTCTCCATCGACAGCTTAGCGCGCTAACCACTACGCTATCGTGCACCCCTCTAGTTTTAACCAAAAACGTGTTTAAATACATTTAATTACAAAACGCGAAGAAACAAAGATCGTTAGATTCTAACGTTGGAAATGTACGCACAGGCTGGCATTTATTAGCCTATAGTTGAATTCTCTAAATTATTTGCTAAGAAATACAAAACTGATAAGTAAAAGAGAAGGAAGAACTCTAAATTATTTGCGAAGTGATATAAAACTGTAAAGTGTGGAGAGCGAGCAGAATTGGAGAGAAGGTACATTTTAGTGGCTTAGCGCTGGGAAGCTGCGGCAGCAGCGGCAGGAACGCTGAGAAGCTGCGGGAAGATCTGAGAAGCTGCGGGAAGATCTGAGAAGCTGCCGGAAGATCTCAGAAGCTGCGGGAAGATCTGAGAAGCTGCGGAAAACGATGAGAAGCTGCGGGAAGATCTGAGAAGCTGCGGGAAGATCTGGGAAGCTGCGGGAAGATCTGAGAAGCTGCGGGAAGATCTGAGAAGCTGCGGGAAGATCTGGGAAGTTGCCGGAAGCGCTGAGAAGTTGCGGGAAGATCTGATAAGCTGCGGGAAGATATGAGAAGCTGCGGGAAGATCTGAGAAGCTGCGGCAGGAACGCTGGGAAGCTGCGGAGCAGCGGAGAGAGCGCTGCGAAGATGCGGCGGCGGCGACGGCAGCATCAGCGGCAGCGGCGCCGGCGGCGACGGCAGCGGCGCCAGCGGCGGCGGCGGCGTAGGCGGTGGCGAGAGCGCTGGGGAGCAGCGGTGGCGGCGGAGGAGGCGGTGGCAACGGCGACAGTAGGAAATTTGTTGGAAAGGTAGGTTTTCGATTGAAGCAGTTCAGAGCATTTTGGGTTACGAAACTTATAATGTATGGTAGTTCTAGCTGGACTTGGGTGAATTCTGTTGTTGCCATATTATTTCTAGTTGAAATTTATTCATAGAGTTGAATTGTACACAGACAACTTGTAGGAAAAGGCATGTCTTCGATTAAAGCACATTTGCAAAAGCGCTTGAAATGGTCTATTTTTAAAAGTTCGAGTGATGGAATTGGTGTGTAACATAGTTCTAACTAGAGTTTGTCATATATGAAGTGAAGCACATCGATGAATTTGTTGGAAAAGACGTGTTTCAGATTGAAGCGTATGTGAAAACCACCTAAACTGAACATTTTTGGAGACTGTGAATGACGAAACAGTATGATAGTTCTATGAGAGCGTTGGAACTACAATTTGTTGGAAAATGAGGGGCTTTGCCTTTCGAGAGTTAAGGTGATGAAATTGATGTGAGACTTTGTGTATTTTACTTCTCAAGGGTTTTTCAAATGCTTGCAAAAATTATCAAATACTTACAGACACGAGCTGCGTATTACAAATTGCTCTATTTCAGTAATACAATTTCTATACCGAGTCAACAAAGTTTCTTTGACATGCTATACACTCCATTCCACCCTCCTTTCTACACCCTCCCTCCTCTCCACACCCTCTCCCTTCACTCCTTTCATCAGTTACAAGTCCATTTTAGAACTGCAGCCAAATTGAAAGCACGCGAAATCTTGAAATTCATGCGAAATCAGTTGAACGCAGTCACCCGAAACAGTTCGGTTGAGTGCACAAACAGTGGGCGATTCCCGTACCGTATACCCCTCAACATCCTCCACCCATTCCCTCCCCTTACACAATTCATCCAAAAGCCCTAACACGCACGAATGCGCATTCTCATTAGTGTATTGACCAAGGCTTTTGACCATATCGGGAGTACAATGATAATGCCCAAGGCGTACACTGGAAAGAAAAACCAGGTCAGGCTCCTTTGTTTTGAATACCTGTACATTAACTTGTGTGTACCAACTCACCTGTTGTATACCTGGCGGTCTTTACCTGTCATGCATTCAAACACACCTACAGCAATCGAAATATATATATTTACTTTCAACCGTCATACCTGCCCAAGCATTATTTACCTGTATATAGGGATATTCAATATACATAGGCCTATGTTCAAAACATATACATATTGTCTAAATCATTTTATTCTATACGTACAAAACTGCACTATACGCAATAGGCCTATGTGATGGAAACACGACAAAATTGTAAAAGCACAACTTTGTGTGAAAAATTAAGATCTTTGACTTTAGTATTTGCATGAAAAGTGGAGATGTTGGCAACTTTTTAGCAGCTGCGGTAGACGAAATCCCTTTGTGGGAAAAATATGAAGATCTTTGACCTTAGTATTTGCATGTAAATTGGAGATGTTAGCAACTTTTAGCAGCTACTGTAGACGACATCCTATACCTTCTACATATCTGAAAAGTTCGCACATCGAAACTAGATTTTCGTATGCTTCAAGAGCATGTCAAAGAAAATTTGTTGACTCGGTATAGAAATTGTATTACTGAAATAGAGCAATTTGTAATACGCAGCTCGTGTCTGTAAGTATTTGATAATTTTTGCAAGCATTTGAAAAACCCTTGAGAATGAAAATACACAAAGTCTCACATCAATTTCATCACCTTAACTCTCGAAAGGCAAAGCCCCTCATTTTCCAACAAATTGTAGTTCCAAAGCTCTCATAGAACTATCATACTGTTTCGTCATTCACAGTCTCCAAAAATGTTCAGTTTAGGTGGTCTTCACATACGCTTCAATCTGAAACACGTCTTTTCCAACAAATTCATCGATGTGCTTCACTTCATATATGACAAACTCTAGTTAGAACTATGTTACACACCAATTCCATCACTCGAACTTTTAAAAATAGACCATTTCAAGCGCTTTTGCAAATGTGCTTTAATCGAAGACATGCTTTTTCCTACAAGTTGTCTGTGTACAATTCAACTCTATGAATAAATTTCAACTAGAAATAATATGGCAACAACAGAATTCACCCATGTCCCGCTAGAACTACCATACATATAAGTTTCGTCACCCAAAATGCTCTGAACTGCTTCAATCGAAAACCTACCTTTCCAACAAATTTCCCACTGTCGCCGTCGCCACCGCCTCCTCCGCTGCCACCGCTGCTCCCCAGCGCTCTCGCCACCGCCTACGCCGCCGCCGCCGCCGCCGCTGGCGCCGCTGCCGCTGCCGCTGCCGTCGCCGCCGCCGCAGCTTCGCAGCGCTCTCTCCGCTGCTCCGCAGCTTCCCAGCGTTCCTACCGCAGCTTCTCAGATCTTCCCGCAGCTTCTCAGATCTTCCCGCAGCTTCTCAGATCTTCCCGCAACTTCTCAGCGCTTCCCGCAGCTTCCCAGATCTTCCCGCAGCTTCTCAGATCTTCCCGCAGCTTCTCAGATCTTCCCGCAGCTTCCCAGATCATCCCGCAGCTTCTCAGATCTTCCGGCAGCTTCTCAGCGCTTCCCGCAGCTTCTCAGATCTTCCCGCAGCTTCTCAGATATTCCCGCAGCTTCTCAGCGTTCCTGCCGCTGCTGCCGCAGCTTCCCAGCGCTAAGCCACTAAAATGTACCTTCTCTCCAATTCTGCTCGCTCTCCACACTTTACAGTTTTATATCTCTTCGCAAATAATTTAGAGTTCTTCCTTCTCTTTTACTTATCAGTTTTGTATTTCTTAGCAAATAATTTAGAGAATTCAACTATAGGCTAATAAATGCCAGCCTGTGCGTACATTTCCAACGTTAGAATCTAACGATCTTTGTTTCTTCGCGTTTTGTAATTAAATGTATTTAAACACGTTTTTGGTTAAAACTAGAGGGGTGCACGATAGCGTAGTGGTTAGCGCGCTAAGCTGTCGATGGAGAGGTCGGGGGTTCGAATCCCAGTCCGGACAGAAATTTGATTCGATTTCTACTCCTGCTGCACCCGATAGCAAGCTCAGCTATAATGAGCGCACCGACTGAACTATGTCGGTGGGAAGATGAGACGGTGAGGGTTAGGGCTGGCCGCCTTTCTCTCATATGCCGAGTCTAAGAAACTGAGGTTGCTAACAATTCATATCCATGGCTACCTCGTGGTTAGCTCATGGGTCCTCTCTCTCTTCTTGCTTAAAAAGCTTCCATATTATTATTAAGATGTCAAAATAGCGTGTTTGTACGAATATAGCTTGTAATACATGTTAGAAATATATTTTAAAATTAAATTAGATTTAATTATATTTCAAATAAGACGCTAATTTTTGAATTTTTATTCACCTAATGCATAGACTTGTCAAATACGTCGCGCAAGAGTACAACATTTAATATACATTAGATTATAACATAATATATTTAAAATATCCAACCAAATAGGCTACTCCAATACCATATTCAAGTAAGCCTCTCTGAGCTAGGGCGCTATACAAATTGGTGAAGTTCAAAATAATTTAAATGTAGACTCTACTTAAAATTGGTGTGAGAAATATGTTTGGATCAGTTCAACATTTGAACTGATCCAATAAGATAATTAAATCGTGTAAGAGTACAAATCAGGGTTCAAATATAATTAAACTATAATTAAATATATTAAGATATATTAAATGTAATTAAAAGAATTAATTAGAAACAATACACTGTTAGAAGGGTATGCGTTAATAGTAACACTCGGAGGCTAAATACTGAGTTCATAGTAACCCTCGGACGCTAAATGCTGAGTTCATAGTAACCCTCGGACGCTAAATACTGAGTTCATAGTAACCCTCGGACGCTAAACACTGAGTTCATAGTAACCCTCGGACGCTAAATACTGAGTTCATTGAAACCCTCGGACGCTAAATACTGAGTTCATTGAAGCCTATAATCAACTACTGTCGTGGCTGATCTCCATTGGCCAATAATTGTGGAACTCAATGATTTTTATCTACTGTAGTCCGACGGTCCGACCTGATCACCTGTTATTGAGTCACTCGCTAGGTGGCTATGGCGGACACTCAGTTCTAATGCGTTTTCTCAGGTGCTTATTGTTTTGCAGAAAATTTCAAGTTTATTGTATGTTTATAAAATTATTACACAAGTCAGTTGAATACATTCTCATTATCTCATACACAATACTGGCTTTCAAATAGCTGAGCTCAGCAACTTCATTTTTACAAACCTTTAGCCTACGATGATGATGATGATGATGATGATGATGATGATGATGATGATGATGATGATGATGATGATGATGATGATGATGATGATGATGATGATGATGATGATGATGATGATATATAATTATTATTATTATTATTATTATCATTATTATTATTATAACTATTATTTTTTTTTGCCCTGAGGTACTTCATTCCCTCAGAGACTTAGAAATTATTAGTGTAATTGTTCTGGAACGGCTACCCCTCTTCAGTATCGGACACAGCCTTGCCAAAGGAGCCGCTGAATGCCACGGCATTAAAGCGTTGTAATGTTACAGAGAGTCGCTGAAACAGAAAGCTGGTCTCTCTGGGTTCGCCTGTAGCTTCGGTGAGGTGACGGCCTAAGTCCGAAATAAAATCAAGGCCCTTGTTGTTAAATGGGCCTAACGTTTCGATAGCAAGCGGGATGAAGACATGCGACTTGATCAGGGCGTTGTATTTCTGGTTTTTCCTATCCTCAGCCATCTGGGCCGCTGCTCCTGCTCGAGAGGCTGTTGCGGGGAGATATGATGGCGCTAGTGTATCCACCACTGTGGCGTCCCACACTAGACTCCTGCCGGTTCTCCAGGGTATGAGGGTTATGCCATCCGGTCTCTTACCATCTGATCGGCTCAAGCCCTGTGGCTCCTTAACCGCTGGGAAACCGGCTTTTGACAGGGCACGGCATATCAGGTCGTTGATAACACCGTGTCTAGCTACACGCCCAAAGCCTAGTGCGCAAGACAGGCCGTGTGTGCCTCTGGCGGTGACAAGTGTGCCGCAGGCGCAAGTGTGTGGTTCGCATATGTTGGCTCCTAGCCGCAAACCAACACCCACCCTAATCGCCTCGTCGCTCAATCTCAGACCGCAGGAAGTGATCGGCATAGAGTAGAGCCAGTCGCTGGCGTGCTGGGCAGACACAGCTCTCCAGCGAGCTTGGTCGTATTTCTCCATGAGTGGATGGACCAATTCCGAGGCGATCCGTTCCAGGAGGGGCCTGTCCCATTTAGATTGCGTGTGAGATGGGACGTCATTTGTCATTGTAATCCCCAGATCCGCCTGCCATTGCGCCGATAGTGTAGCGAAATGCGGGTCTGGGCGTTTTCCGAACTCCCCGAGAATGTTGGACTGCAGAGCGAGGGTGCCCGCGGCTGATGCCAAAAAGGCGGGAAGCGCCAGCGATGACACCCTGCGTATTCCGAGTCCGCCCAGTCCAATCGGGAGTGTGGCCTGAAGCCACTGAGATTCCGACATGCTGATGTTTAAAATGTCCTCCAAACCTTTCCGTAGTATTTGATCGTAATCGGCCAAAGCGGGATGGTTCGCACAAGGAGCGCATCGCAAACTGTATATTATTATTATTATTATTATTATTATTATTATTATTATTATTATTATTATTATTATTATTATTATTATTACTATTATTTACTCAGGAGCGTGAAGAAGATGCAGATGGCGGCTTTCGCAGATAGTTCGTGAGATATTTCGGGGCAGTACGCAGCTTAGATTTAGAGACAAACAAGAGGATCTTATAACGGATGCGCGCAGCAATAGGGAGCCAGTGAAGGGCATCAAGCATGTAAGTAGAGATATGGGCAAAGCGAGGGAGTCGAGCGATGAGCCTAGCAGAAGCATTTAGAACAGATTGAAGGGGGGAGACGCTGCTTAGGGAAACCCATGAGGAGCGAGTTCCAGCATAGTCCTAGCGTTAGCAGACAAATGCGTGAACTATGGTGATAAAGACAGAAGGTGAGACCGAACGCCTGATGGCCCTGAGACGCTTCAGTTGAAAGAAGCAGGAGCGAGTAACGTTGGAGATATGCTCTGTGAATGTGAGGGAGTAGTCAAGTGTGACGCCCAAGTCGCGAACGGTGGAAGAGTAGGTGTAAGCAGGAAATTTTTCAGTCAGCAATGGAGAGTTGAGTTTAGCAAGCTGCTGTCTAGTCCCAAACCAGATCAATTGAGTCTTAGCAGTGTTGAGGTAGAGACGGTTAGTCGACATCCAGTAGTAAAGGTCAGTGACAATGGAGCAAACAAGGGAGAGTTGGTCAGTTTACAGACCATGTACAAAAGCCTGAGCATCATCTGCATAAAGATGACCATTTGCCCCATGTTTAGTAAATAGAGACAGGATATCAGCAGTGAAGAGGATGTATAGAATGGGACCGAGCATCGAGCCCTGGGGAACACCAAATTCGTATACGTATACCCTCGACTAACAGCCCTGATGAAAACGAAGTAGAAAACGTTTTGGGCGTAAGCGAAAAGTGCAGCTTCAAATACACAAATTCAACTGTTTATAATCTTATGTACACATTTTTGCGTGTTTTGCACTACAAAGTATTACTTCAGAAGTATAATTTTAACAGCATAAGCAGCTAAGTGGTTATTTTATTGCTTAGAATACTGGATCCCAAGCAGAACCGATTATTTTCAATACCTACATGTTGATATTATCAACCAACGCCGTATAACTAAACTCTACATTCAGGGATCAAGTGATCAATACATTATAACATTCAACGTTGTGTATTCTCTCGATGGTCTGGTTTGGGAGGTCTACAGCGAAGCACCCGACGGATCACCAAAGGAATTCAATGGAAACCATGGACTAGATGTAGCCCCCGTCTACTTCAAAAACCCATTTACAGTGAGTGAAGACATGCATTAAAATCATGGATATAACCAAGTGACCCAGGGTTAAGTCACACACCTAAACTTATTGTCATCATGCTGTTCACTTTTAAGTATGAGATTGAGTCAGTAAACAAGTAAGAAAGTAATCTATATCGACACGAGCCAAGCATCCACATTTAACAAACAGCGATGCATATAGAGCAGTCAAGAAATGCTTTGTGTTTAACAGCTTCTCTATTGTTTGACTGAAAAATAACAAAACTTATATCCCGGCAACTACAAGTACAATTTAAATATTTTAAATATAAATATAGGTAATAAACATAAACTAAAATATATACAAAAATAGATAAATATTAACTATAAATACATAGTAGGTGGCTGTGGTCGGATGTATGTATGCATACATATACATATATTTACGAATGCACATGCATATATACAGGCATGAAGACTTATATTTCATGCACACATATATACAGCATAAATACACACATACATACCTACAAATATACTCTCATGCATTAATGACATACATGCATATATACATACATTGCATATATTCATGCAATACATGCATACCTACATACACACATACATACATACATACATATATACATGCATACATACATACATACATACATACATACATACATACATACATACATACATACATACATACATATAATGTCATACATACATACATACATACATACATACATACATACATACATACATACATACATACATACATACATACATACATACATACATACATACATACAATGTCATACATACATACATACATACATACATACATACATACATACATACATACATACAATGTCATACATACATACATACATACATACATACATACATACATACATACATACATACATACATACATACATACATACAATGTCATACACACATACATACATACATACATATATACATGCATACATACATACATACATACATACATACATACATACATACATACATACATACATACATACATACATACATACAATGTCATACATACATACATACATACATACATACATACATACATACATACATACATACATACATACATACATACATACATACATACATACATACATACAATGTCATACATACATACATACATACATACATACATACATACATACATACATACATACATACATACATACATACATACATACATACATACATACATACATACATACATACATCTATTGGTTCATTCATTTATTCATGCGTACAAACAACTTGGCATTTATGTTTGCCAATATATTGGAATAGGCCGTGCATCTGGTCATTGTACCAAGAAGTTGGCGTTGGTTGCCTGGATTGAAGTTGGAGATATTCGGATGTCTAAGCGTCGTTCCTGTTCCAACACCAACGGAAATAACACAGGACAGCCAGGTATTTAGATCAAGCATTTCTTCGTTTACAAACAAAGGCAGATTTATCAGACACCAGAAAGCAGGAAACACGACTCTTTAAAGTTGGTAATTCTTTTGACTAAATCGGTTTTAGTGTCATCAAGAATAAAAGTTTCTCGCAAAGGAATCTAATACGATAAACAAATTTTGAAGACATTCTGGGATTTGTTTCGCACATATACACACATACGCGCGCAAATGCACACACACACACACACACACACACGCACGCACGCACGCACGCACGCACGCACGCACGCACGCACGCACGCACGCACGCACGCACACACACACACACACACACACACACACACACACATATATATATATATATATAATATATACACATATATACATATATACAGAATATTGAACACGCTACAGTCGACAACCTTCGGGGTGGATACCACCCACCCCGAAGTTTGTCGACCGTAGCGTATTCAATATTCTTTTTGGAAGAGAAACAACTATGCCATTGTTTGCTTGCATAGTTATTTGTCTTTCGAAAACCGGAAGTGATCTTAATAAATAATAATACGCTTTCTCAGTGAGAAAATCGCTGATGCAACGTGAACCGATATGGTTGGGTACGGGAAGGGCTATAAAACAGTCGAAGCAGAATGCTAACAAAGTAAAGCAGTGCTGTGAAATGTGCAAGAAGCCGGTTTGCAGGAAGTATTCGCACAAAACAATGGAAGTAACTTGCAATAGCTGCAAGGACCACTGACATATTTGAGAGCCGGGAACAATAGCATAATTTCTTGTTTCATGTTGATGTAGCTGCGTGCCTTTAGATTTTGACTGCAATAAAACAGATTTTGGACTAGTTTGTATTGTTGCAAATTAAGCCTTATTACACTTAAAATATTCTTGGATACATATTTCATTTTCAAAGCCCACGTCATCTTATACTTTTTATCCAACAAGTACAAGTTGTGCGGGATAATATGAAATATCGTTAAATGGACCAGTTCCTTTGTTCAAAATGATATGATTTCGAGATGCATTTATATATTTTACAACTAAATATACCATTTTTGTCAGAAATGCATTGCTTTATTAATTATGTGATATTTGAAACCAAACACGAAACTCGGGGGTGGTGGTAACCACCCTCTCCTTGGTAGCCGATGTCGCAAAAAACCTTGTTAGCCTGAGGGTTAATAGCCTATCTCTCCTACAGTGTTGTTAGTTCACACCTTTTCAACCTCTCTTCACAAGTCAAATCCTTGTAGCCCCAAATCTTTTTTGTAGCTCTTCTTCGCATTTTTCCCAGGTTTTCTGTGTTGTGTTTAAGTTATGGATTATAATCGCTCTATGGTTTTATGTTAACCGAGTGGTTAGATAAGGCATTACTTCTCACTGGAACGAAATAATATTTCTGATATAGGCCTAAACGACCTTTGCGAACAAACAGCTTCAATTACACGGTACACAATTTTGCAATGATAGATATCACGCAAAAAACGCGAACCATGCATGACGAATTGGGCGAAGCGAAATTAAGCGCATAAGATGATAGCAAAAAATGTGTTCTGCTGTCGATTTCTCGGAAGAGTACTTCTCAGAACTGCTTTGTCCCGCGTTGGCGAACAGATGATGATAACGGCTTCTCTGATAGGAAATTCGCTTGACAACCCGTAGGCTACCTTTCAGGGACGATAAGGCGACGAGGTCTCCTGCGACGAGGGAGACCTCGGTGCATATCGTGTCCCGTGACGACGTAGATTGTTTCAGACGGTGTCCCAAGACTTAATCACCGAAGCTCAGGAATCAGATGCACTTCAGCTTAGCTCTGAAATACCTGAAAGATTCCTTAATGTGCAGCTTCGCTCTGGCATGTCTGAAAGATTCCTCAGTGTGTCGTTTCGTTTACTGACTCTTGGATGTGTTACTACACCCAAACTCTGAACGTTTATCGACCTCGCAGACGCCTGCTGCCGGAATGACGCTTTCGGCAACGCGCGTTGACACCAACTGCAAACTGTGGAATGAACTAAAAACTCGGTCCTCTTCGATTTACATGGACTGGCCCTCATCATGCATAGGACCTTTTACGTTCTATTCATGGCGTGTATCGGCGTTTAGGTTGCTATCTTGATATACCATGATCTGTTTATGAAATTACTTTGAATGTCTATTCCAGCTTGATATATTATTGTCTTTTTATGAAAATGCTTTGTATTGTTAAAACTAGCTTGATCGACCTTGGTCTCACCAGTTCAGTCCGTATGTAGTTCGACAACTAATTAATATTCCGTTCGGTACCACACTGAGAATTGAGAGTAAAGTGAAAGTTGTCTTTATTGGAGAATCAGCTGGTTTTAACTTTTTTGGTGAGTATATGTTATACCTTGACTCGATCAGCTGAAAACTTGCCTAATTCCAGCTAGAATTGAAACTCATATCACTAAACATTAGCATGATTAACTGGAAAAGTAACGTTAAAAGTGCCTTTGTGCAGTACTTACAATGTAAAATACGCTATTTCAAGTGTCCTGATAATAAAAACATGTGTCTAATGGTTGAAAATCACATTCGTAGCGTACCAGTCAAGCGATTTTTTCTCGATTTCATTTAATAATCTCTTCTTCAACTTAGCTGTATGGTGTAAAAGAATTGATGAAATGTGGAATTTTATGAAAGCCTTTGATTGCTATTTACAAACTGCAATCACGCTGAATGTTGAAATCTAATTCAGGTTGCCTTCAGATTGATGCAGATTATGGGCTTGAAGTGCAGATGGTATCAAATAATCCACTGAGTCGACTGACTTCACTTGATGAAAATGGACGCACATTCTGGCAAGGAATTTCACTAGGCTCTGGTATGTATAGACGCCATGCACATTTATTGTGTACAAATTGATGTGATTACTATAATAAAATTGAAATTAAATTAATGTAATATACATGTAGTGTTGCTGAAATCGGGCAACCGGACATTGTTCTTCACCTGGTACATCTAGATCAGAGGTTTTCAAACTTTTTCGACCAGGGATCCCTGTTTTTTTGCTAGGCATAGCTCGCGGACCCCAGTATTTAAAAAGTAAAAATTCAATTAAAATTTAATCAAAATAGCAGGCAGACTTTTTCCACAATACAGGCTTGCTTATGACGCTGAGGATTATTATAATATAAAAAGTAACACTGACTAGTTATTAACTTCCTGCAATAATTATGGAATACAGTCATTTTGTAAGAAATCGGTTACATCGGTTTCATCAAAACCCAGTAATGTCAGTGTGGGAGGGATGTGCTTGCTTTGCACAAACTGTCAATTCTTAGTGATATTTTAGATAAGCACTGCTTTCTTTCTTTTCAAAAAGTTATCCATACGCTGCTACAAACAGCAAAAGTATATAGTTAGGATATTACAGCGAACGTGAACGAAATAGGAATATGCTTTTTTTAAACTCTGTATTATCGTTCATTTAAAGGCTTAAACCGGCTAAGGCGCAGTTTATCTGGATCGGCACGCCCTATAGCAGCTTCCTAAGATAGAAACGTCTTCTCTTGCCTTGCAATTCCCACACCTGTCCTCCTCGACCTGGGTCCGGGGCTTGGAAGTCATCCTGGACCAGGCACAAAAATCTTCTCTCCCGCCCCTGCTGTTACCAGCTCCCTGAGTTCCGGCAGCTCAAGGTGATTTCGCCCCTTTATCCTCCGGTGCAGCTTCCACGCTTCTCCATGCATTTGTTGTTTCTCGGTTGGACTACTACGTACAGCGCCACAAACGACGGACTCCCGGCCTGCCGGATTGAGCCCCTGAAAAGAATCCTGCGTTCTGCTGCCCGCCTTGTTAGGCGCATCCCCAACTTTGACAGAGTGTTTGCGTATATGAGGGATGTCCTCCACTGGCTCCCCTACCCACAGCGCATCACTTACCGAATCTCTGCCTTGGTCCGGCGGTGCTTTGAGGGCTTGGCCTACCATACCTGCGGGAGCTCTGCTGTCCCACTTCTTGTCCGCAGCTTCGTAGCTTTCTCCGCTCAGCTGCGCAAGCTAAACTTATTGTTCCCCACGCACGGACAGCCATACGGCAGCGCCGTGCCTTCCCTGTGGTTGCCACCATGACCTGGAATGGGTTCCGTATACCATGCTACGCCAAATACCAACTGGTTTACTTTTTTCCGGCTGTCCTCAAAACTGTGTTGTTCGACCGTGGTTGGTCTGGGAGTGCTCCTGATTAAGCAATCTTGAAGGGGCGCTATATGAAACTGCTTTAATGATAATAACAATAAAATCAGGCGAATTCCACACATTTATAGAAGTCCTGATTCGACACAATTAGGAAATGGACCAGCATTACAATAATACATCACGCTTCCCTTGGGTGCAGAATGATTATCTGTAGATAATCTGCTGGTACTCTCGTTCATGCGTTCATTACCTGTCGGCTTGACTACTGCTGCTTCCTCTATATTGGGCATCCCCTCACTCGACTGAACTGCCTCGAACCAGTACTGCATTCCGCTGCGCGCTTGATTGGGCGCATTCCTAAATTTGTCCATGTCTCTGAATACATGCGAGATGTCCTCCACTGGTTACCACTCTCGCAACGCATTGTCTACCGGGTTGCCTCCATTGTCTGAAAATGTCAGCTTGGCTGTGCTCCGTTCTATCTGCGTGAGCTCTGTTCTCGTGCCTCTGTTCCACCTGTTCACCGCTCTCTTCGCTCTACCACCCGTGGTGATCTCTTTGTTCCTTTCGCACGCACCGCTACTATGCAGCGGCGCGCTTTCTCCGTGGTTGGACCCACAATTTGGAATGGGCTTCCTCATGAGCTGCGGTCTCTCCCTTGAAATTCATCCACCGCTCTCTTCTCTGCTTTAAAGACTGTTCTTTTTCGCCGAGGTTGGGCTGGGTGCGCCTCTGAATTGCTTCCTTGAAGGGGCGCTATATAAATATCTGATTGATTGATCAACAGTCGATAAGCAGAAATTATTTATTAAATTTTATTAAAACACACACGTTTCATTAGACTAGAAACGTAACGTGACCGTACATCTTACTTACATCACTGTAGTACGCCAAGAATAACTAAATACCCAACCGGCCCCGTGTGGATCATACAGTTAGAGGCATACTATAAGTAGTGTATGAATTTGAAAACACAGGCTGTTAATGCTAAAATCTTGCAGTGTTAATCATTACTGAATATTTACAGAATGCTCTCGCGGACTTCGCCATATCCTTCGCGGACTCCCTTTGGTCCGCGGACCACAGTTTGAAAAACTCTGATCTAGATCACCCTGACTCGACGGAGCGCTCGTTACTAAACTTATACTCTGCGCATAGCTTTTAATTTAACGCTTTAGAAAATCGGAGTTAACGATTATGATTTTGATTACTATACAGTGCACTCACTTTGCTTAGTGTCATACGGATAAACAAACACAACCAAATACTGCTAGCATGCCCATGAGGAATCATATGGGACCCATATCCCTATATGGGACACAAATTTTATGGGCATGCTGGGCTGCTGGCATTGTATTGCATAGCTTATGTTAGCTATAATAATCAACATAAATTCTCCATGATTGCAAGACACGGTCCACCGCGGAGTCCTAAACCAGAGGCTAAGTAGTTTCAAGATCATCATCATTATTATTATTATTATTATTATTATTATTATTATTATTATTATTATTATTATTATTATTATTATTATTATTATTATTATTATCCGAGGTATCAGTGATCCCTCGGGATTTTGAAAAAATTATTTAGGAGCAGGGTAATTGTCTGGAGGGTCAGGCCTCGTCTTCAGGGTTTGACGGAAAGGTACCTTTAAAAGATACTAGGTTGTAGCGTTGGATGCTTAATATTATTATTATTATTTTTTTTTTTTTTTTTTTTTGCCCTGAGGTACTTCATTCCCCCAAGGTCTTATAAATTAAAAGTGTTATGTTTCTGGAACGGCTACACCTTATTATTATTATTATTATTATTATTATTATTATTATTATTATTATATTATTATTATTATTATGGTACTTAGTTCCCTCAAGGTATTAGATATTACAAGTGTGATGGATCTGGAGTGGTTATTTCTCTTTGATCACGGGCATAGATTTGATTAAAGTGCCGCTAAAAGCCACTGAACCGTTGGAGAGTCACCGACAGTTGTTGGAATAGGAAACTGGTCTCTCTGGCTTCGCCTGTCGCCTGTGTAAGGTAGCGGCCAATATCTGCAACGAGAGCCAAGACTTTGTTGTTGATGGGGCCTAGCGTTTCCATGGCCAGCGGAATGAAGACGTGAGTATGAAGGAGCGCATTGAACTTTGTGTTCTTTCTGCTGTCAGCAAGCTCGGCAGCTTCTCCGGCTTGAATGGCTGTTGTTGGTAAGTAAGATACCGCAAGCGTGTCCATTATTATTATTATTATTATTATTATTATTATTATTATTATTATTATTATTATTATAGCCTACGAATGTTTATATATCGCCCCTTCAAGGTGAGGTCGCCTACTCAGGAGAGCTCCCAGCCCAACCCCGGTCGAACAAGACAGTTTTAAGGGCAGTAAGAAACGAAGTAAAACAGCCAATAGGTATTTCGCTTAGCCTGACAAGGAGCCCATTCCAGGTCGCAGGACCCGCCGAAACGACTGGCACCCAAACGACTGGCGCCCAAACGACTGGCGCCCAAACGACTGGCGCCCAAACGACTGAGGATCAAGCATCATATACCATTTATAGGTACCTACAAATTCTGTGAGCATGCTGGAATTCATTATTCGCCAATTTTACGATGATGAAATTTATCTTATCTACTGTTGTTTAATAATTCACTGGCTTTCACTCTATTTAAGTCCTCTCGCATTGACACTTCACTCTTCAAAACTGCTTCTTTGTATTAGGGTCCTCCACTCACGTTAACGCCCTAACCCATATCCGTTTTTACTTTGGTCTCTGAGCATCGGCCTGTGATTTGTAATTTTCTTTGGATCTTACTTTGAACGGCATATGAAATTTGTCAATATTGTTCTGATTTCGTTGAAATTATCTTAGCCTCGATTTATTGCAGTGATATTAGCCTTTTGAGTATGCATACGCAATCAAGGAGGCATAGGGACATAATGTAGATTATGCCAACTTGGTTTCTGCAGATCTTGAAGTAAGCAATCCTTAGACGATTTCAAAATTCTCAGACTTGCGAGGTAATGTGTGCATTTTCTCGTTAAAACTCCATAACCATACGCGGTTATCTGCACTGGTTTCCTGCAGAATTCAAAGTTAGAATTAAAATAGCATATTTGACCTGTGATATTCTGTCAACGGTCGACCTAGCCTTACGTGTTTCTTCTCAGCCTAGGTGCGTGACTGATTCTCGACTCGGTTGGATTTTAAGAAGTTTAATAAAACGTTACTCTATGTAACTAATTAGAAGTAATATAAGTATGAAAGTTAAGGAAATGTCTGCTCCTTGTACTTGTCGACAGCTCCCTTGTCCCTCTTGCTCAATTCCCCTTCTCTACGCACGCCACGATCTCGCTCCTCTCAAGTTCACCAACCGAATCCTCCTTTCACCTCTGAAGTTGCTGAATGGACGGCAGAGACCCGAGCAAGTCGCCGGGTTTGCCGGATGCGACCCTCTCTCCACCACTCATGTGGGAGCCCATCTGTGGAAAGCCTTCATGATGACGCGGCGGCTCACAGCAGACTCCCATGCTGTCCTCCATCTGCGGGGCAAGGGGTCCCGTGCCATCCTGTAAATCGCGACGCTCAGCCTCGCAGTTGTTGTTGATATGTTGTTGATGTGCAGCCTAGCGTGTCGATTGCTGGATGAGGTAATCTTCTCGATCAATCAGTGTCGGTTTGTTGTGGGATTTCAGCGCCATCGCTCTCATTCGGAAGCAGGTGGGGGTGATGTCTCGCTCCGCTCCGTCCCTCGGGTGCCTTCGATGACCGGTCTCTGGATCTCAGCATCGCTGTCCTTCGACTCACGTACGAGCTGGCTGACCTTAGTCGTGACAGATTCTTATAACGAGCAGTCATACCTACCTTCAACTACTTATTTCATTCCCCCACACTATCTTCGGGTATGTGTCTTCTCGTTGAGCTTCGACGCAGAACTGTCATGGGCTCCCATGCATTCCACCTTGCTTGTTCCAAGAAATTAAACCGACTACTAGAGTTTATCCGATGTTGTAACTCTTTTTTTTACCCCAATGAACGCCTAAAAACTCATTTTGCCACAATGTCTTTCAAACAGCTGGAAATATAGACTAACTGTTCTTCAGAGGTACAGAGATCGAGTCCCATAGGCGGACATGCTTTGTAGGCTGCAATTTGCGCCGTGTATTGTAGGCTGTCTGTTCTGTTAGTAGTTAAGATTTATCGCATAACATGTACATGTACAGCGCAGTGCGTTTGCAGGCGCTTAATTAAAGAATAAATATTATTATTATTATCTGTGCCTAACTAACCGCGCCTAAGATTCGCATTTCTGTGTGACATTGCGCGCGTTAAATATATTTTGTTTAATAATATTAATAATACTGTAAAGTTATTAATATCGATAAAACAGTGCATATTTTAAGGAATTTTGACTACTGGGACAAAGTCGGCCACGACTATGGGTCTGGGGGAACGTCGTAAGCTCCCCTATACTATAGCGGGGTCTGGGTGAAGCCCCAGCCGAAAAGGCATTTGAGAGCATTTGCTGCGATATGGAGCCAATTTTAGCCACTTTAGTTTTACGAAATTGGCTTTCTATGATTATACATATCCCCATTTAAGTGATACATAGAAGTATCGAAAATATGACATAATTAGTTCAACCATATGACCAAAATAATTAATATATAACTAAGTCAGTGACAGGCTCAGAGGCGGCGATCTTGTTTGAGAGGTTGGGACTTTTGAACTGATCTTGTGAAAAAAGAGGTGAAAAAAGTGTTTGGACTTTTTCAAAATTTGGGAGGACAACTGTAATCTGTTTCCCTCCACTGTTAAAAGTGGGGGTCTTGTCCCCTCGAACCCCCGGGATCGCCGCCTCTAGACAGGCTGAGTGACTGTGACCCAGTGGTGGAGCTGCAGCTACAACACACATTGATAGCTTTAACCTCAGGAAACACATCCAACTTTACTTTCCAATTTTGATACGTAAGGAAAACAAGTAACATTCTATAAATGTTTGCTTGGTGGTTGATCCTTACAGAAAGTAACTATAGTATTAGTCAGCTATTATGTTACTGTTTTAGTCAAGACAGAGTTCGATCACAACAACTTCCCAGATCGTAAGATCAGGGTACTGTGGAAAACTTTGTGAGCGTAGAACTGCGTAGTGTAAAAGTCCGGATCCGAACATCCAAATGTCCTTCGCGTCTGTCTTTGCTAATAAGGAATTTGGCTACGCATGGCCCCGGGTCAAAATATTCAGTGCCCACTCCATTGAGTGATATCAATAACCGATCATTGACGGTATCCAAAGACACTGACAGTCGATCGCTCGTTCTCATATTGTTGCAGTGAGAGATCACTCGTTCTACTTGCATAGAATGTGGAGCCACTGACAGTCTGACCTCATGGCAGCCAATAGCTTACGTAGACAGCCATTGGTTGCTGGAAATAGCCAGAGTGTGTACCGGTCCCAGAGATATAGGTAGACTTGTGCATCACAATGTCATGTTAGTTATTTATGTATTTATGGTGTGCAACTGTGCATCGATGCGATTTTCAGATAATGTTTAATTCGTTGAATATTTAGAATTAGAAGGTTAATAATTTAATATTGCAATGAAACACAAAAGTAGAGTATTACCTGGGACAAATCACCCAAACTACTGGGACAGATCCTAAAACTACTGGGACATTTGTCCCACTAGTTATATAGTTAAAATATGCCCTGCGATAAAAACATGCTTAATGTGAAGGCAAGGATTTATTTAAACTCTGACAGGATTCATTTGTTTGGTGTGTAGCTTGTTCGTCTGAAGTCAATCACGTTACTGTGGTTGGAGCTAACACTGGAATCTATCTAGGAGCCCCATCATCCTATGCTTTCTTAAATCTTGACACTAAACTGTGCAGAACAGGAGTTGCAACAAAGACCGGCATCAGCGCTGACAATGTTACATTCACAGATTGCACATTCGATCAGAATGATATGGGAGTTTACATTATTGCTCTTCGAGGAGTTTCTGTTTCATCATGCGTTTTTAAAGGTAACAATAAGGCACTGAGACTCAGACCAGTTGATCAGGGTGTTCAGAGAATAAGCCTGAGTGTCTTCAATTCGAAGTTTCTGCAAAATTACCAAGCAATCGGAAACGATGACTCACTACAGTTTTGCCACACATCAAATTTAAACATCGATATAAAAGAGAGCATTTTTGAAAATCACGGAGATGTGGCTGTTGAGATTTATTCATATTGGTATTCATTTTGCGATGAGGCAATGGCAGATATTGTGATTGAAAGATGTACTTTTAAAAACAGCAGAATTACCATGCAGCCTCCAGGACCATACAATTTTTCAATGACAAATTCGGCTATTTCTAACATATCTCAGACTGCAGAAGGGTCCTTAATTTTCAGCAAAAGATGTCAATTTCTTGTTGTTTCAAATACCACCTTCTCAGATTTAGCTGGCACCGCTGTGTTAGTGAATACTTTTCCACCAGAATCCGTGGCTTTTGAGAATAACAAGTTCTTTTCTGTACGAGGAACAACATGCATTGACATAAATATGGATTCACGCGCGAATTGGCCTGTTGGTGAAATATTTCTGACAGGAAATGAGTTCCTTAATAACTCTGTAAATTATGTCATTAGCGCGAATGACCGTTCGTATAATAACATCACTCTGACTGAAAATATCTTTGACAATCCTCAAAGTAGCTATGAACTCCGTGTGAGTGCGCCGTGGAAATCAGAGTATGTTTTAAATGCTGGACAAAACTACTGGGGTGGCAGAAACAGAAGTTATGTGACGTCTAGAATATATGACTTCTACGATAACTTTCAAAGAGCAATGGTCGATATTCCAACCATCTATTCTGACTCAAAACGTAAAGATTTGATTGATACACGCACTTGGATGGAATGGAACTCATCGAATGTATTCTTTGGAGGGAAACTCACACGCAATGAGACAATATCCGCCAATTCAGCAGATGATTCATGCATCAATATCTCAGTCTCAATTTACATTCCACCGAACTTTCAGCTGGAAATTCGTGGCTCAATAACTATCTGCTTTCCTCGTTTTGTTGGCATCTTAGTCCGAGGTAAAGTACAGTCAAACTAAATCTCAAAATAAATTAGTCAAGTGCAAATGATTTGTTTTGAGGACAAATTTAAGATACCTTCTGTATAATTTCTGATGTTATGAATGCATAGAAATCATACGTTTTCATATATATAAATATATATTCTCGTCGATATATTCTCATCGACCCCTGCGTTCTCTGAATCGGCTTGATCTGTTCGTTCCCCGGGTGAGGTCTAGGCTCAGTCTCGCTCTTTCGCTGTTGTGGGCCCATCCCTATGGAACTCCCTTCCTTTGGTACTACGTGGGATGCTACTTACTAAGTTCTCTCTCTCTCTCTCTCTCTCTCTCTCTCTCTCTCTCTCTCTCTCTCTCTCTCTCTCTCTCTCTCTCTCTCTCTCTCTCTCTCTCTCTCTCTCTCTCTCTCTCTCTCTCTCTCTCTCTCTCTCTCTCTCTCTCTCTCTCTCTCTCTCTCTCTCTGTTGTTCATTGTTTAAAGTATTTTCTGTTGCCGCGAGGCTCACATGCTGAGAGCGCCTCTGAATTGTTCGCACTGTGAGCGCCTCTGAATTGTTCGCACTGTGAGCGCCTCTGAATTGTTCGCACTGTGAGCGCCTCTGAATTGTTCGCACTGTGAGACGCTTTATAAATTCTCAGATACCATACCATGCCATATGTTGAATTGAATTGATTTAATAGACTACAATAATTTTGTTCATTACCGTCAATAAAATTAGCACTTTGACCATAGATACATTGTAACATTACTAAGATCATGAACTAGAAACGTTTGGAAAATAGCGCTGCAATAGAAAATAAATAAGTAAGTAGATCACCGGTAGTTAGGGGAACTTAATTAGGGACAATGTCAACCCAATCCTTCCGTTGACAATCCTTCTGATTAAATCCTTGTTCTCTCTCTACTTAACGCCTATTTAACGTTCACCTTTTGAACACTAATTCTACGTATAAGTATAACCTGAATTAATCAGCAACACAGTTTAATATCTTTTCAGTTTAATAAGAAACAAACAGACAGAACTCAATTCGATTACAACTCAACTAGTCAGCAACACTACTACAGCGAACACACTCGAATTCAAACTTCTCTAGTCAGCATAATTCTTCGCGCCTCTTGACACACCTGTCTTCTGTGCGCATAAGCGAACTCTAATAATATACATATAGCGCGCCGCTGCCGATGTCGGCCGGCCGCGCGTGTCACTAAGACTATACGTTATACATCTATCATATATACATATACACGTGAAACTAAAGTAAGCGCACTAAATATATACGCTAATATCTCGCACTGCAAGACTGTACACAAAACTCAGTTCACATTACCTCCTTCCTTTTTCTGGAATTGAGCAAATTAAATTTCAAAATTTGCGAAATTATCAAAATACATGAAACATACATATATATATCTAACTAATTAATGAACAGTCTTACGATTACTTATAACCTTGACAAACAATCAGCAATAATATTCAATCTGCCCTTCTTGTACTTCACCTCAACATCAAAAGTTTGTAAGGCTAACGCCCAACGCACAAGTTTAGCAGACTTAGACATTGACTCAGTCAAATATGTAAGAGGATTGTGATCAGTAAAAATGAAAATTTTCGATCCAATTATAATTTCTTTTAACTTGTTTAAAGCCCAAACAATAGCATAGGCTTCCTTTTCCACAGTAGCCCATCTCTTCTGGGTATCAGTTAATTTCTGACTGATAAATGACACAGGGCGTTCTATTCCCTTGTCGTCCATCTGTGTTAAAACAGCACCGACTGCAAAGTCACTACTATCGCAGTACAAATTGAATGGTTTTCCCACTTCAAAAACATATAACACTACTTTGGATCGCACAGCCTCTTTAAGTAAATCAAATGCTTGCTGATGTTCAACAGTCCAATCAATCTTATCAGAAACACGTTTACTAGTTAAATCAGATAAAGGTTTCGCAATCTGTGCAAAGTCCTTAATAAACTGTCTGTAATAATTAAAAAATCCAAGCAGTTGCTTAACTTGCTTCTTAGTTTCTGGGATCTTCAAATTACTCAAACTTTCAATTCTGTCTGGATTCATCTTTATCTTACCAGACCCAACCACATGACCGATAAACCTTACCTCACTCTTACCAAATATGCATTTTTTCAAATTCAAAGTAACGTTATGCAATCTCATTTGCATCAAAAATGCATCTAGATGCTGTAAATGAATTTTCCAATTGTCAGAATGCACAGCAATGTCATCAACATACGGTTCTGCAAAGTCGCTTATAGGCTGTAAAACTAAATTTATCGCTTTAACAAAAGTTCGTCCAGAATTTATCATTCCAAAAGGAACACGAGTAAATTCATACAGTCCATTATGTGTTACAAAAGCTGTCTTCCATTGATCAGATTGTTTTACAGGACAAGTCCAATAAGCACTTCGACAGTCCAAAATAGAAATCACATTAGACTTTCCAACTTTGTTCAAAACGTCTCTGACAATCGGCATCGGATATTTACAATCCACTGTGAATGAGTTAATGTATCTGTAGTCACAGGCAAGTCTTAAAGATCCGTCTTTCTTTTTAACAATAACCAAAGGGCTTGCCATTCTGCTCGATGATGGTTTGATAATGTTTGTTTTTAACATTTCTTTGATCTGACGTTCCACTTCTGCTCGATAAATCAAAGGAATTCGGTATGCTGCAAATTCCTTTGTGCCTTGCTCTCTTGTTATACTGATTTAGGTATTGTAACTGCTTTTCTTGAGAGTAAGATTCTGCAAACAATAATGCTTTCTCCGTAGTTTCTTTGAGTTCTTTCAAATGCTTTTCGTGAAAAGGAATTTTCTTGTGCCATTTCCTCGGGTTGTCTATTAGGTCCATTGTCATTCTCCTGAAGGCGACCTCTTCTCTTGAGACTGGAGTGATAGGCACTCTATCCATCACCAGACTCCTTGCCTTTAGTTGACACTTCTCGCAAGACTTACAAAATTTCACAATATCTCTTCTCATCTTTGGCCATACAAAAGATAATTTTATTCGTTCTCTTGTTTTCTCTTCTCCTAGATGTCCTCCAAATACCGATTCATGCGCCAATTCCATCACTTTTATTCGTCTCTCTTTTGGTAACACTAGTTGATATATCGTCTGGTCTAATATCTGATATTTTTTATGCAATAAACCGTTGATCACACAGAATTCAGATTCTTTCTCTTGTGCTAACTTCCACCACGGCTTCAACGATTCATCCTTTCTCTGTTGCTCTTCGAACTTCTTCGAATCGGCAATCTGCACCTTTTGTTCTTCGTCCATCTCTTCATCTCTATACAAGTCTCCTATCCCCACA
Source organism: Allolobophora icterica (assembly GCA_963556255.1). Taxonomy (NCBI): domain Eukaryota; kingdom Metazoa; phylum Annelida; class Clitellata; order Crassiclitellata; family Lumbricidae; genus Allolobophora; species Allolobophora icterica. The sequence continues at coordinate 94,630,157 of OY744602.1, read as the reverse complement.
TCACATTCATTGTCTTCTTCAGTTTCATTTAATGTGCCATTCTCGCATGCAACCATCTCTTGCTCGTTTATCTCTGATGTTACACCATCTCGCGATAAGCTTCGTTGCTCATTACTTTCGTTTTCCTCATCACTGGAACTTTCAGTTTCACTCTTCTCATCAACATCTACCATTTCCTGTTTCCGACTCTGCGCTCTCGTCATTACATTTGCTTGTACACTCACATCTCCTTGTATCGTTTTGATCTTCATCTGTGGTACGGCTTTTAATTCGGCAATTATCTCTGGATGCAACAAGAATCTTTCTGTACTGCCCATCTTTGCAATACTAGCACACATCAAGGTGACATAAGGTGTAAGTGAACACTGGATTTTACGCGGAAATCCCTCTTCTTCCACGTCACTATCACACAGTCTAACATCGACTTTCACTAACTTCGCAGGAATGGCATCTCCTGCCACACATTGCAAATTCACTTTTCCAATTTGTTCCACCTTCATGCCTTCCAGTAATTCTTCACTAATCACCGGAATTTCTGCTCCCGAGTCGCTCAGTGCTTTGACTTTCACTGGCTCTTTACCGTCTACTCCACGAATTTCGACCTCGACATATTGCAAGAACGATTTCTTCAATATTCGACTGTCATCTTTTCCTATGACTTCTCTCTGAATTTCAGCATCCAATAGAATTTCTTTTTGAATACCACATTTCATTACTGACTTTACTTCAGTCTCTTGGTTTTCTTGACTCGCGGTTTGATTATCTGTATCACTAACCAATTGAATCAAATTCACCCTTGTGTGTTCTTGATTTCTGCTAGAACTAGCTGCTGCCACTGGAATTGGACAAAATTTAACCAAATGTTTGTCTGAACCACAGTTGTGACAACGCTTCACCACCATACCTCGTTGTTCATTGCCTTCATATCTCTTATACTGCGTAAACGATGTGTTGCCTTCCCTCTTGGCAAACGGCGCTGACGATTTGTTAAATCCCTGACGACCAAACGCCACTTCTCTGGTCTCATTGGGTACAGGGACATTAGCCTTGACTTCTTTACCTTTGAACTGATTCCCTGTTCCTGGATTACTTTTCCACTTTCCACTCTGGCTTTGGTTTACGGAACGTTGAGAAGGATAACTGTTTATATTTGGAAATGCAAACCCAATTCGATTGTTTACATGAATGTCTGCTAGGTCTGCCACTGCACTAGCTTGAAGACAGTCAGTTCCTTCCTTCGACAATACAAACTGTAGTGGACCTGGCGGTAAACATTCTTTTAGCTTATCCGCTACCAGCAAATCAAAGAGCGTATCATACTCTCTGTTCACGTTTCGACTTCTCACGTAATAGTTTAGCAAGTTCTTAAGTCTTGCCGTAAACATCGTATAAGTCTCTTCTGTCGTCTTCTTAGCATCCACAAATCTGGCTCTGTATTCTCTCGAAGTCAATTTAAATTCTTTTAATAAGTGCTGCTTGACTCTATCATAATTGTCTAGATCATCGTATGACAATCTATTCAGAACGGTTCGAGCTTTCGGCGTCATCAATGGTAGTAATAATTTCACCCAAAACGGCTTTTCCACAGCAAAACTGCGAAACGCGTTCTCGACTGTTTCAAAATATAATGGCACCTCCATCATATCAGTTGGCATATGAGGCAATACATGCTTCATTGCATCACCTATTTTCTTAATTTTTGACACCAAAGTTTCACTTTCTTGCTGCTTCCTTCTTTCAGCTTCCCGTTCTTCTCTCATTTGCGTTTCTTTCAATATCAATTTTGATTTCTCCAGTTTCAGACGTTCCTGTCTTTCTGTCTCTGCCTTTTCCAAACTTTCTTTCTGAAATTTGAGTTCTTCTTGTCTGATCTGTTCTGCACGTTCCAACTCTAACGTTCGCGCTTTTTCTTTTTCTTCTTCACGCATTCTCTTTGCTTCAATCTGTTGCTGACGAACCTCTTCATCACTTTTTCTAGCTCTTTCAAATTCAATCATCTGCTCCAGTCTTCTTCTTTCAGCATCTTCTCTATCTCGTTTCAACTGTTCTAATTGAATCTCAAACTGATGCTTTTGCAATTCCAGTTCTGCCTTACGCACTTGTTCTGCTTTATCTTCTCTCTCTCTCTGCAAGCGCAATTCCTCTTGCCTTGCAAGTTCCGCTTTCTCTTCTTTCTCTCTCTGCAGGCGCAATTCTTCTTGCCTTGCAAATTCTGCCTTCTCTTCTTTCTCTCTTTGAAGACGTTCTGCCTTCTCTTCTTTCTCTCTCTGCAAGCGCAATTCTTCTTGCCTTGCAAATTCTGCCTTCTCTTCTTTCTCTCTCTGCAAGCGCAAATCGTCTTGTCTTACACGTTCTGCTTCTTGTCTCAGCTCTTTCTCTTCTTGTCTCCGTTTCTCCTCCCTATCTTCTTTCATCATCATCCACTGCATCAACATCTCCATAGACATAGGCGCAGGAGGTTTTTCAATAGCCTTTTCGACGGCACCGCCAACGGCACCTTCTTCTTCGACTTCTTCTTTCACCCACACTTCAGCGAGTTCCTGTATCATGTCACCACGTGACATACCTTCTAATTGTTCTTCTTTAAAACCGGCTTTCAACAAACGCTGTTTTAGCCTTTCAGTAGACATCTTCTTAATATCTGCTTGTCTTTCAGCACTTAGTTTCTCCATCTTACTTGTTTACTTTGGTGATTTCTCTTTTCAAAGAAGTCACGGTTTTTCTTGGTGTGTGAATCGATAAACAAACGGGATTTCTTTTATTTTTGTTCGTGGAAAACAACGAAATTTTTATACCGTTTCTCGTGTTCCACCGTCGTTGATATCGTAAACTCGTCACACAGCAACAACGCGTAGATTTTTCTAACACCGTCGTAGATTCTTCTATCCGTTGTAAATTCTTTTATCACCGTCGTAGATTCTTCTATCCGCCGAAGGAGGTGATAACGTGAATTTTAATCCACCGTGAGTTTATATCCACCGTGAGTATTTATTCCACCGTGAGTAATTATCCACCGTGAGTTCTTATCCACACCGTCACTGTTCCACCGTGAGTTTTTATCCACACCGTAACTGCCACCAATAATGTCAACCCAATCCTTCCGTTGACAATCCTTCTGATTAAATCCTTGTTCTCTCTCTACTTAACGCCTATTTAACGTTCACCTTTTGAACACTAATTCTACGTATAAGTATAACCTGAATTAATCAGCAACACAGTTTAATATCTTTTCAGTTTAATAAGAAACAAACAGACAGAACTCAATTCGATTACAACTCAACTAGTCAGCAACACTACTACAGCGAACACACTCGAATTCAAACTTCTCTAGTCAGCATAATTCTTCGCGCCTCTTGACACACCTGTCTTCTGTGCGCATAAGCGAACTCTAATAATATACATATAGCGCGCCGCTGCCGATGTCGGCCGGCCGCGCGTGTCACTAAGACTATACGTTATACATCTATCATATATACATATACACGTGAAACTAAAGTAAGCGCACTAAATATATACGCTAATATCTCGCACTGCAAGACTGTACACAAAACTCAGTTCACAGACAACATGCGCGTTAAGTCGTTAAATAATAGCCAATAGGCCAATACAGCAAACATAAAAAGTCGGACATTTTCCAGGGTTTAGCTTTGCATGCCGGACAGAGGACATGAGGCCAAAAAGGAGGACGTGTCCTCCTTTTGCCGGACGTCTGGCAACCCTAGGCATGGCCTCGTTGCGGCAGCTATAAATTGTCGTTATTATTATTATTATTATTATTATTATTATTATTATTATTATTATTATTATTATTATTATTATTATTATTATTATCCGGTTATATTAAAATCAGCATTCTAGTTCCTCATCGTGCCTAGGCACGCGATAGCATTGAACCTCTGGATTGTGATGGATAGTTTTTGTAACAGGAAGAAGGTTTCTCGAGGGTCTTCCGTTATTCTCGTCAACCGTCGTCCGAGTTCTTTCAAAAACGCCGAGCCTTCGTGGTCCATGGGTCCCATCGTTTCTATTGCGATTGGTGTGAAACTGTATTTCGTCAACAGCTCCGCGTATTTCGATTTCTTCCGAGTTGCGGCTATTTCTGCAGCTCCCCCCGCTGCTGTAGACGTCTCGGCCAAGTATGATGGCGCAAACGTGTCAATGATCGTTACATCCCAAATTAGGGAACGTCCGCTGTTCCACGGAATCAGAGTTTGACCATCAGGTCTTTTTCCGTCTAGTCGGGAGAGGCCAGCCGGTTCCTTGATTGAAGGGGTGCCTGCCTTTATGAGACTGCGCAGCACGATGTCATTTATTGATGCGGGTCTGGCTTGTCTGCCGAAGCTTTGTGAGCAAGCCAATCCGTGTGAGCCTCTGGCTGAAACCATCGTTCCGCATGCGCATGTGTGTGGGGCACAGATGACTGCACCCAGTCTTAGGCCCACGGCCACTCTCAGCGACTCGTCATCCAGTCTTAGGCCTTGTGCTACAAGCGGAAGGGCATGGAGCCAGTCTGAGGCGTGCGGGGCCTGTATAGCATTAAGCCTGGCTCGATCGTACGGGTCCTGAGATCGAGATGCGATCTCTGTCATAGCTGCTGATAACAATGGTATTTCCCATGAGGCCTGTTTGTAGTCTGAAGACGGGAAAGAGATCTTTTCCACGATGCTCTGCTGCCAACGAGTTCTCATTGTTTCCACAACAGAGTCTTCAGGAACCTGTGTAAGGGCGAGGATGTGTGATTGGATGAGGTGAGATCTTGCGGCTGAAGCTAAAAAGCTGGCAGTGCCAACGAAGAAGCTCTCCTTATTCCCAGCCCGCCCATCCTGATAGGCATGGAAGCGAGTGTCCATTGATCGTCAGAAAGAGAGATGTTAAGAATGCTCTCGATACCCGAGCGTAGTCTTTCGTCGAATCTCGTAAGGTCCGGGTGGTCATGACAGGGCGTGCAGCGCAAGATGTGGATGAGCCTCGGCGCCCCTATTGAGCTTCGTAGTATCAGGAGCGCATCCTGTCTTGGTATTTGTTCAAGTTTTTCATGGCTCTTGTCAAATTCGTCGTGACTGAGTTCAAGGATTCGTTTAAAGCCTCTCGTGACGATAGTGGTGCGCCTAACAGTTTAGCTGATGATGGATCGATACGCAGGAATTGATTCGCAGGTTCTGGTAGGGTGATTTCTGCGTTCTTGGCTATTACCTCGCATTTCGAGTTGTTGATAGTTAAACCCAGAAGGGCGCAACCTTTCACTGTTGCCGCTACGTCTTCACATACCATTTCGTGCCCGCCTCCACGGTCAGATCATCTAAATATCCAAAGGCTAGTGGCGATTGTAACTGAGATAGAATTCCTTGAAGCGGTAAGCAAAAGAGGACTGGTCCCAAAGGGTCGCCTTGTTGCGGGCCTTCTTGCGATAGTAAAGTTCCCGTATTTGAGGTTGGATGGTTCAGCGTACGCCAGATGGCAGTACGCGGAGAGTTCGGGGCACTGTTCTGTTAACGAAGCCAACATGCTGTCTCGGTGCAAGCTGTTGAAGGCGTTTGCCAAATCGAGTTTTATGATTATGGAATCTTGGCTCATGTCTTCCAAGAATCTTCTTGTTGCATGAATCGCGGCCTCGCAGCCTCCTGGTACGCCGACACCCAGTTGTTTAGGTGTCAAGTGTGGTGTCACTTTGGGATTATGTAACAATTCCCGCACTTCGAGGCAAGTCTACGCCAAAAGTATCCTATGACAATAGGTCGTAGGCCTCCTGAGCTTTTCTTGAGAGCAAAGAGTGTGCCGCCGAAGAGGATGGGGCGAAGCTCTTGTGGGCAGATGCCAGCCAGTTACAGTATTATTATTATTATTATTATTATTATTATTATTATTATTATTATTATCATCATCATCATCATCATCAGTGCTTTTTTCTAGAAAAAAAGGTTCCGGAACGGAACAATAGGTTCCGGAACGTAAAAAAATTATGGGCGGGCTAAAATCACGAGAAAAAAGCACTGATTATTATTTTTTTTATATTATTATTATTTTTTCCCCCGAGGTACATGTAATCCCTCAGGAGTCTAAAAAATTATGCTAGGAGCTTATTATTATTATTATTATTATTATTATTGTACAATTTAGTATGGTAAGGTTGATGAAAAGCAGATGGCGTTCCCGCGTTGGACAGCTACCGAGAGACTTTGGAGCAGGTAGCTTGTCTCAAGTGTGTCCTGAGTTGCATTGGTCAATCTTCGTCCCAGTTACAGCACAAATCCATACCTTCCGAACTCCAAGTTAGACTCCATTGCTACCGCAACAAAAGCATGTGTTCGGGTGATTGTGGCGTACCTGGATCTTTTGGCGACGGCTGCCCTGTTTGCGGTTTCACTCGCTCCAGTTGATGTTACAACCAGATGTGACGCTGCAAATGTGTCCACAACGGTCACATTCCAAGTAAGGCATCTTCCGTATGACCACGGAATAAGCGTCACGCCGTCCGGTCGCTTGCCATCTTCTCTGGTGAGGTCCAACGGTTCTTTTTTAGAAGGAATGTTTGCTCTTCCCAACGATCTCCATACTATATCATTGAGCATGCTGTGCCGTTGATGTCTGCCAGCGTTTTTTCTGCAGGCAAGACCGTGGAGTCCTCTGGCGTCGACTCTCTCCCCACAGTGACACAAATGTGGTTCGCATAGTGTCGTTCCGAGTCGCATTTTCACCGCTGTCCGAATCACTTCGTCAGACAAGCAGAGTCCCAATGCAATAACCGGAGGAGCCAACAACCGGCACTGTTTGCAGATTCGTGCAGAGTTGGCCATGCCTTATTTATCCAGCGGCTGTCCCATTCTCTTTGACGATGAGCTGCAGATCCTGTTGGTGGTTCGGCATCCGTGAGTACTATCCATGCTTTCATCGCTGTGTTTACGAGATCGTCTGATGTATCAGCTAGTTCTGGTGGCAGTATGTGTGCTTGGAGCTCGCTTGTGCTCACAGCAGAGGCCACGAAGGCAGAAAGTGCCAGCGTAGCAGCACACTGAGCACAGCGTATCCCAAGACCACCATCCTTCACCGGAAGGGATGCCTGAAGCCAATTCTCATCTGATAGTTCAACATTCAAAATTATCGACAATCCGTTTCTTAACAAGGAGTCGAATCTGGTCAGACCAGGACAGTCGACGCATACGGCTGTGCGCATTGTGTATAGAAGCTTCGATACGCGTCATGTGACTGAAGCATGCAGAGCCTTCCTATCTATCTCTTTCCAGGTCATCCGCCTTCTTGTTCACCACCTTATCGACGGCTGGCCCAGACAACAGAGGTGAGCCCAACAGCGTTGTCTCTTCTAATGGCGTGTGTGTGAAGCCGTAGAACGACGGATCGTCGACCTTGTTTTCGTAGTTCTGGAAGACGATTTCACATTTCGCGCGGTTAAGTTGAAGCCCAATCTTAGCTGAGTCCCGGACGATCATCTGAATATCGTGGACCACCATGTCCACCTTGCCTCCCAGTGTCAGATCGTCTAAGAATGCTACTCTTAGCTCCGATTTCAGCTTTAACAGGATCGGCTGTATTGTGATGCAGAATTCCAGCGGACCCATCTGATCATCCTGCCGGGTTCCTTCTTCTGATCGAAGAATATCTGATCCATGTCGTAGCATCGGTCTGCAAGAATATGCGGCATGTGCGAAACGGTAAATCTCCGGTATGTCTCTTGCAACCGCCTCCAGGAGAGTCTGCGGAGTATTAAAGGCATTATTATTGACAAAATAATAACAATAATAATGATAATAAATTATTATTATAATTATTATTATTAGGTGATGAGGTGGTTGCAGAGTGTGCAAAACTGAATGGGAATATGAGGTGTAGCAGCTCCTAAACTGCACCAAATATGAAGTTTATTTGCGTTGCCCACTCTCGATATTGTTCGCTGAATATGCCTCTCAAAACCTCTGCACACTGCGATAGTGTCTTTATATGTATCCTCGTATCCTTCATTGGACTACCATGACTCTGCCCTGCAGTCAGAGGCGCCCGCAGGCTTAAAGGAATTAGACGCACACCCCTCTTGTAAACAAATAATATAGCCGCTTGACGCTTTGTTACTATTTATATCAGTAAGAAAATTGAAATAGCTGCCATAAATAGAGTACCGGTAGTGAGTAGTGACAAGCGTAACAAAAAATTCAGTTTAGATAACTCACTGCACTCCCTCTGATGCCGCCACTGCAATCCGCCTTATGTGCCTTTCCACCGACTCATTGGTCGTCAGGATGTCTTCCAACCGCCTCCGACTTAACCTCTCCAAGACCCAATATATTTGGCCGGGTACTCGCAGGCAATTTGTTAAGATTGATCTTGCTAGCCTTGCTACTGAATTACCTCATATTGTCGTTTCCACCTCCTTCAGCGACCTTGGTATCACCCTGGACTCTGAACTCACCCTCTCCCCGCATAGTTCGCAGCTGAACAGGGTTGTTATTTCCAGTTAGGGGAAAGTGGCCCAAAATGACATATCTAATTATTTTTTTACAAGTTTAGCATAATATTAATGGCACAAGTGTGACTTTGGTATCCTGTTTATCAGACACCTAGTGCACTTACATAATGCAGTGGTCCAAATACTAAAAAATGACAATAGAAAAAACCAACAGTTTGTAAAAATCCTTGTTCTATGTCATTTTGGGCTACATGCTGGGCAAAATGACATAGGGTAGTCAAAAATGACATATACACTTGTCACCCAATTTATCAGGCTTATATAAAAATTTTACCAGTTATTATTTATAGTAAAATGAAAATTATAACATATTTTATGTTCAGGATATTGGCTTAACAGTCCTCAGATGTTTTGAGATGAAACAGCTGCTGCAAACACAATGCAAATTAGGAAATTTTTAAAAGAGAAACATTTTACCATGACAAAATATAACACTAACAACTCAGGGACAAGCAGAACTGCAATTCCACTTAAACTGTTGCAAGTAAGTAAAACAATCTGATACTGATAAACTAAGCAATCATCAGCAAATAAACCGAAATACTAGGTCAACAACACTACATAAAAAAGCTTCCAATATGTGACTAGCATTTAATGTATAAAAACTCAAAAATCAATTGCTACAAGTCTACCAAACTTTGTCGTAGGCCAACATGACCAGTGCCCAACATATAAACAGAGCGATATCTATTCACTGCAGAAATAACACAGTTGTGGCAAACTGTGCACTTGATCCATGGCTCACGTTCACGCGAGTTGGAGAACTATTCACTACAAAACAGGCATCTTGTGTCTGCATCATCATTTAATTTCTGGCTTGAAGGCCTTGGCTCATTGGCCCTTTTCAAATCAGACGATATGAGGGAATTCAGTAGCAAGGCTAGCAAGATCAATCTTAACAAGTTGCCTGCGAGTACCCGGCCAAATATATTGGGTCTTGGAGAGGTTCAAGCGGCTATAATTATTATTTGCACACCTCTTTTTAGTACGTTTGTTGCGTTCGTTGCTCTTTTTCAAGGGAACTCTTTTTTGTACCTCCTCAAGACCGAGCTTTCTCGGTTTTACTTTTTTTGTCTCTCGTTTGTTCTGTTTTTGGCTATCATCAGGTACGGGCTGCTCGTCAAAGCGGAAGCACCTTCGCTTGTTCTCTTAGTACGGGATGCAGACTGTGATGAGTGTATCATATTACCCGGTGATTTGTATGTCATTTTACCCTGTGTATGGGTGCTGGGTTGAGACCTACCGCTGTAGCCGCGGCGAAATGCTCCAAGCTAAAAGTTGTACGGGACTTGATCGACATAATATACATACACTTTACAAATGACTAAATTCCTCAATGTCTGCAGGTACCTTTTTAGTAGCCTTGACTGTCGTACCCTATGTCGTTTTACCCAGTACTTCGGGGCAAAACGACATAGGGTGTGTCATATTACCCGGTGATCTGTATGTCATTTTACTCTGTGTATGGTTGCTGGGCTGAGACCTACCGCTGTAGCCGCGGCGAAATGCTCCAAGGTAAAAGTTGTACGGGACTTGATCGACATAATATGCATAGTTTGCATACACTTTACAAATGACTAAATTCCTCAATATCTGCAGGTACCTTTTTTTAGCAGCCTTGACTGTCGTAAACTGTCAAATTGTATCGAAATGTCACAAATAATCTAAACATCAACCACACACTTTTGCGCAAGCCGCCATATTCGTTTACTAAAAATAGCAACATCAGGTTCCACGCTCGAGGAAAGTACGTGAGTAAGTTGACTGTATAGACTACAGTCAAGCCCACAAGCCACCTATGTCATTTTACCCCAGTGTGTCATTTTAGGCTACTTTCCTACGTGTGGTCTCCCGCTCTCCCCTGTCTGCTGCTACCCTCGTTCATGCTTTCGTTACCTGTCGGCTTGATTATTGCTGTTCTCTCTACATCGGTCTCTCTCATTGTAATGAGTATGTTCCTCTGAACACACAGATACACTTGTCTGATGTCTAATGACAATATAAGATAGGTGTGATTAGTGGTTAATTTAAGTGAAGTTATTAATTTTAATTAATTGACCAGCACAACGACCAGCAGTAGGGCATACATTTAAATAGTATTCGGGGATATTATCGAGAGGCGAGACTATTTGACAGTTAGGTGTCGAACGCTGATAGGCCAGAATCAAACTGTAACGGTTTCTGCATCAGTCGCCTGCTGGATATGTAAATGAGGACTAATGGAGCGAGGAAGGCTTCGGTTGCAACGTCGCGTTCGAAGTCACTGGATGTGCTGTCGAAATTAGCGTCGGTAACTTCTGATCGAAAGACGAAGTTGAATAGACTATCGTTCCAAACGGTGGCATTCTACGATCAGTTATCGAGGGAGTTGTACGAACTCATTCGAAGAGGGTTTAGTCGGATAACTTGTCGAGCGAAAGACGAGTTCGAACGATGCGTAACGAAAGACCTTGCCAAAGAGATCATAGGCCTAATGGCGAACGTTTCAGTCGAGCATAGGGCCTAGCTAAAGTTCGTAAAATAGCGACGAGGCGACCCGAACTTTGAGGAGTGAATTCTAAACTGTTAAACAAAGGAACGTTGTTCGAATATTCATCGTTCAAACATCATTGAATCGAAATATCTTCAAAAGAAGCCGACACTCATCGACGCCGGGGCCCATCATTTGATCCATGAAGATGGCCATCTGCTACAGTACTGTCCATAAGGATCGTGAAAGAAAGGAGCGATTGAATCTCTACGGTCTACCATCCAAAGAAAATCATTCAACATGGGGAGGTTATCTTAGGTATAATATAAAACATACAATAATAGTGCTGGTCATAAGTAAGAGATTAGGCCATATAAGCTATTATCATCTAGATATCTTAACGCTCAATATTGTATCACTGCGTTGACTGATCTGTGTTTATCTTGATTATATATTCAAAAATGTTTACTGTGGAGAAACAGGGTTGCTCCTATGTACGAGAGGGGACTCTGAAGAGGGGACTCTGAAGAGGGGACTCTGAAGAGAGGGGACTCTGAAGGGGGACTCTGAAGAGAGGGGACTCTGAAAAGAGGGGACTCTGAAGAGGGGACTCTGAAGAGGGGACTCTGAAGAGAGGGGACTCTGAAGAGAGGGGACTCTGAAGGGGGACTCTGAAGGGGGACTCTGAAGAGGGGACTCTGAAGAGGGGACTCTGAAGAGAGGGGACTCTGAAGGGGGACTCTGAAGGGGGACTCTGAAGAGAGGGGACTCTGAAGAGAGGGGACTCTGAAGAGGGGACTCTGAAGGTGGACTCTGAAGGGGGACTCTGAAGAGAGGGGACTCTGAAGAGAGGGGACTCTGAAGGGGGACTCTGATAGGTCCCCGGGACTCTGATGCATCGACCGGGGCTATATATAGGAGAAGAATAGTAGAAGTTTTGGTGTGTGTATGAAGTAGAAGAAAAGATAGTAGAGAAGAGAAGAGTAGTTATGCGTGCGAGTTGGCCGCTATTTCTACTTCGTTTGATTTACTGTCAATGCTCCAGTATCGTGTGTTGAACTCGTCGAACAATAAAACTTTAGTCGTCAATAAAGAAAGTTTGTTGAACGAACTGTGTCGATCTATAAATCCTGTGACAGACCACGCAGGTCGGAAACACGTGCCTTGCAAGGAGAAATTGGAGAGCTTTGGCGATTACTCTACTGACTTCCGCCCTCGGCCTGGTAACCTGAAGGAAGGACAGTAGAGACGGACTACCCGTTCTCGCCGTTACCGACGAGAAGGATAGATTTTCGCCACATTACTAATATCTCTACATTGGTTGAATGTATGGGTTGTTTGACTCACTGGCATGTGAATAGGAAGTAGAATTGAATTACAAGTAGCCTGGTACATTATCAGTGCCAGGTCCTAGAGAAATAATAACCAAATATAGGGGTTAAAGGTTACACTCACACTAGACTGGATTGCCTGGAACGCGTCCTACGATCTGCTGCGCGCCTGGTTGGGAGATCCCTAAGTTTGGTCACGTGTCTGAGTACATGCGTGACGTCCTGCACTGGCTTCTTTTTTCGCAACGCATTGTATACCTGGTTGCTTCTACTGTCTGGCAGTGTCAGCTTGGCCGCGCTGCTTTTCTATCTACGTGAGCTAATTCCAGCGTCCGCACTTCTTGGTTGCCGTTCACTCCGTTCCACCGCCCGTGGTGACTTACATGACAAATTATGTTCCTTTCGCTCCCACTGCAACCATGCAACAGCGAGCATTTTCCATTGCTGGTCCCACTATCTGGAATGGCCTTCCTCTCGAATTGCGGTCTCTTCCTCGAGACTCGTCCACCTCTTTATTCTCTACTCTTAAAGCTGTACTCTTTCGCCGAGGTTGGGCTGGGAACACCTCTGACTAGTTACCTTGAAGAGCGCGCTATATAAATGTCTAGTTGATTGATTGATAACATCTAATGCTTTAACATGCCGTATTGCCGTTTAACATAAATATCGATGCGATGCATTTCCTTGTGTGGATTTGATTTGGTGGGTGGACGCACGTGCGTCCAGTGCGTCAGCCTGCGGGCGCCCCTGCCTGCAGTGGCCTTGAAACATTATGCCTACCTAAATTACGCTTCGCTGATGACCAATGTTTTAAGGGTCCCTTAACTGTGATTCCTGCTTCGTTGACCTCCCTGTCAGAAAACGTTAGGAATCCACCATTTAGTTAATTGCATGCTGGCTTACTTTTGTAGGTTCTTTGGTTTTAATTGGAGACGATGACCATCTAACTTTAAAGGAATGGACAGACACTAAATGGGGTGGAATTGCGTTCATCAACAGTACTGGTAAATGTTTGATTTTTTAATTTTGACATTTCATTTTCTTAAATGTCAAAAGTTGTCTGTAAATTGATTGCACCAACGTGAGTCAAAACGACCCATAGTCAGAAATCGATTGAAGTTTCTGATAAATTGTGAAACTGATTCCATCTGACATTCGCTGAGTTGAATTTTGATCAACTCTGATGTAGGCCCTGCGTGCATACACAGGTATGTGTTATCAATGAATGTTTGTTTGGACATTTATTCATAATACACAACACATACATGCACACCGTTACATAATTGCATCATGCCGAACTGAACAAGCACAGCCAGAAAGCCAATTACGCGTATCAAGGATATTGGAATTTTTGTGACTAGAAGTAACATAGTGAATGATTCTAGTGAGGTAAATTAAATTGTAAATGCTTCTTCTCTATTTGCCTCAGGTTCATACATGTCGTATACGAGTTTACTCAATCTGGAGAATGGAGTGACACTCAGTGGAACTTCCTGGAACGTGTCTGACTCCATATTGAACATGAATATCGGTGTGTACGGAACCAGTTCTGTTCCAGTAACAATGTCTTTCTACAATACGACCATTAATCTTCCAGACTTGTCACTTAACGATGCAATCCATTTATCTTCGAGTGGTAAAGTGGTTGCAAATATTGTCCGCTGTGAAGTAAACAAACGTTTCTACGTCGAAGGTTATCCTGTGGTTAGTAGATCTATCAATACACCGGCTGCAAATATATGGAGTTTAAGCGTGGCTTCTCTATACAGATATGTGTTACTATTTGTATTGCCTTTAGTTACCGCCCGGCATCAGTTCATAGCAATTAATTGTAATCGTTTACATCGTGTTACTATAGCCGTCCAAAATCGACTCGACTGGATCCCATTCGATTTTTCGTTAGGACCGATTTTTTTTCATTAAGAACGGTTTCAAAATAATTTACAATAGCTTAGGATCGCATCGGGTCGATGTATGGCAAACGTTATGTGATAAGTTAACCCTGAGAGCCTACTCAGCATATTTATATCAACTTCAACTCTAGATTTCTTACATCTTATATATCAATCTAATCCAATGTCTTATATGGCGCTATTGGTAATGCTCAAGTTGATGGTCGCTTTCTTGTATTTAACCTCCATATCAAAAGATTGTAAGGCTAAAGCCCAACGCACAAGTTTAGCAGATTTTGACATTGATTCAGTCAAATAAGTCAAAGGATTATGATCCGTAAAAATAAAAACTTTCTATCCAGCAATGATTTTTTTCAGCTTATTTAAGGCCCAAACAATTGCTAGGCTTCCTTTTCCACAGTGGCTCATCTCCTCTGGGTATCATTCAATTTCGGACTAATAAATGACACCGGGCGTTCTATTCTACTCCCTTGTCATCCATTTGGGTTAATACAACACCAACTGCGAAGTCACTACTATTGCAGTACAAATTAAATGGTTTCCCTACATCAAAAATATAACCTATAACACTACTTTGGATCGCACAACTTCTTTAAGTAAATCAAATGCTTGCTGGTGTTCCACAGTTCAATCTATTTTATCAGAAATACGTTTACTAGTTAAATCAGATAAAGGTATCGCAATCTGTGCAAAGTTCTTAGTAAATTGTCTGTATGAATTAAAAAAATTAAAGCAGTTGATTAACTTGCTTCTTAGTTTCTGGAATCTTTAAATTAATCAAACTTTCAATTCTGTCTGAATTCATCTGTATCTTACCAGAACCAACCACATGACCGATACATTTTACCCCAGTCTCGATAAATATGCATTTCTTCAAATTCAAAGTAGGCCCCTAATATTATGCTATCTCATTTGCATCAAAAATGCACCTAAATGCTGTAAATGAACTTTCCAACTGTCAGAATGCACAGTAATGTCATCAACATACGGTTCTGCAAAATCATCTATGGGCTGTAAAACTAAATTTATCGCCATTGCAAAAAGTTCGTCCTGAATTTATCATTCCAAAAGGAACACGAGTAAATTCACAGTCCATTATGTGTTACAAAAGCTGTCTTCCATTGATCAGATTGTTTAACAAGACAAATCCGATATGCACTTCGACAATCCGAAATTGAAATCACATAAGACACATAAAACCACATAAAACTTTGTTCAGAACATCTCTCACAATCGGCATAGGATAGACCTATTTATAATCCACAGTGAATGAGTTAATGTATCAGTAGTCACAGGCAATTCTCAAAGATCCGTCTTTCTTTAAAACAATAACCAAAGGGCTTGCCAATCTGCTCGGTAATAGTTTAACCATGTTTGATTGTAACATTTCTATGATCTGACGTTCCACTTCTGCTCGATAAATCAAAAGAATTCGGTAATCCATAAATTCCTTTCCACGAAATCCTGGCTTTAATTCAGTTTCGTGTTCAACCAATGTACATAATATCTAATTCAGATTTGTCTGAAAATCTGTCACTGTAGTTGTTCAAAACGTTCAATAACTGTTCTTGTTGAGTTTATGTCAAGTGGCTAATCTGTTCAGGATCAAAGTTAAGTGAATTTTTTGTCATCTTGAACCTCATTCTTCATTGGTAATTCAACCTCTGAACCAAAATCTTCGTCTTTCTCAACGATCAGACCACAACTCAACGCTCGAGTGACATACTTTCTTACCTTGTTGGCGTGAAATATCTTTCGACCATTTTCACCCATATCGACTAAATAAGAGTACTTTGATCTTCGATGTGTGATCGTACATGGACTATGCCATCGTGAAATGTTTGCTCGTTGACGTTCGATATGAAACAATAACCTTTTCACAAGCTTCACATTTTTTGTGATTTGCTCTCTTGTTATATTGGTTCGTGTATTGTTACTGCTTCTCTCGACAATAAGATTCTACAAACAATAATGCTTTCTCCATATCTTCTTTGACTTCTCTCATATACTTTTCTGGCTTGACTCCCACATGAGGTTGTAAGTTTATTTATCTAGTCCAACTCTTTTAATATTGACAATGGTCCTCTTGGAATTTTCCGTAGACTAACATGTATGAAGATACTCCAGTAGTTGCATTCGGCACCTCTCGTGATGCCCACACTGTGAAAGGAATTATCTTGTGCCATTTCCTCGGTTGTCTAGTCTCACATGATGGATTATCTTTAAAAATGTCTGATTCCATCTTTCTATCAATTCAGCAGCCTCTGGATGTCCTGGCGTGTCGAATCTTGGACTACAACTCATCAAATTGCGAAATTCTCTTGTCAAACTGGCTGTGAAGTTTGTTCCTTGATCGCTTGTAATCATAGAAGGCACACCAACATTTCTGAACAATACCCTTAATATCGACCTCGACACACTGCAAGAACGATTTCTTCAATATTCGACTATCATCTTTATCCAGAACTTCTCTCTGAATTCCATAATTCAAAAGAATTTCTTTCTGAATACTACATTTCATTACCGACTTTACTTCACAACCACACCTCGCTGTTTATTTCCTTCATTTTTCTTATACGGCGTATACGAAGTATTGCCTTCTCTCTTGGCAACCGCCGAAAGCGCCTTATTATATACCTGACGACTAAATCTCATTTCTCTTCTCATTGGGTATAGGAACACTAGCCTTGACTTCTTTACCTTTGAACTGATTCCCTGTTTCTGGATTACTTTGCCACGTCCCACTTTGCCTTTGATATCCTCCCCAACGTTCATAGCTGGTTTTATTTGGGAATGCCAACCCAGTTCGATTATTTACATGAAAATCTGCTAGATCTGCGACTGCACAAGCTTGGAGATATTCAGCTCCTTCCTTCGACAACACAAACTGTAGTGGACCAGCCTTACAAATTCCACTTTCTCTTCTATCTCTCTCTCAATACGAAATTTTTCCTGTCTCACACGTTCTGCTTCTTGTCTTATCTCTTTCTCTTCTTGTCTCCGTTTCTCCTCTCTTTCTTTCTCTTCTTGTCTCCATTTCTCCTCTCTTTCTTTCTCTTCTTGTCTCCGTTTCTCCTCTCTTTCCTCTTTCACCATCTCGAACTAATTATTCCCATTACTATTTCGGATAATTAAGTAAATTCAAAAACTCAATTTACCTTTTTAAAGGAAGCTGTTCATCGGCCCTTTGCTTGGATCATTTATACAAGGCGATTTTCTTATTTTCATGACGCTCCGTGACAAAAGAATTACGTTTTTGTATTAATTTTACCATAGCAGTACTAAATAGTTCCACTAAAAAGTTCGAAGTTCTGAGACAATCAATTAGTTCGAAATAATAAAGCTATTTCACTTTTAACAACAATAAAACACGAATTTTTAACATACTGCAAGCACTTTACATAAACACAAAGTCCGCTTATGAAACTGGAACAAGAAAATAACATCTTAGAGAGCGTGGGTAAAAATGATTTGAGAAAATAATTTGCTGTGGTGCGAAACAATATAAACAGAATAATAAACAACACTCATTAATTTTTGTTAGTTGCTGGTGGCGAAGTGACAGGTGCCTGGTCTCAGTGATCGAGTTTCCATTTGACAAGTATTTAACAAAATAGCAATCTAAAAGTTTATGTTAAAATCGGGTGGGAGACAACTGTACACTAGGGTGGGCAAAAAGTAATGAAAACTCGAGTTCAGTTCCCGGACAAACCTAAATCAAAGGTCCATGTTAAAGTTGATATTGCACCAAAAATGGATTTGTGATATATATCACCGTTTTCTAGCAACTTTGTCTGAAACACCAGCCCGAAAACGCAATATGTTGTAAAATGAGAGCTGGTCTTACATCAGCCAGTTTAAAGGATATGACTTTCAAATTTAGAACCCAAAGTTAGAGCTACAAATAACAATGAGTAATAAAATAAATGAAAAAGTATCTGGCACAGTACTGCAGTGTAAGTGTTTTAACTTAGTTCAGGAAATCAGCTTTAGTTTCTATAGTTGGCAAGTCCAATCTTGATTTCTTCATTTTACGTGAGTCATGTCCGTATACTCGGCCACAGTCTGCAGAAACTCTACTTAAACTGTCCTCTTAAATCCTCTCTTGTAGCTACACTGCGTTTGACAGATCCCAGATCTCGTTGTTGCTCTGTTTTGACATCTCTGTTGCCTTTGACATGGTTGACCATGAGATCTTCCTGCAACGTCTCGAGGAGTCCTCAAGTGGTCTCAGGGGCTCATCTCTTCTTTGGTTCCGGTCCTATCTTACAGATCGCACACAAACGATAATCTGGGGTGACTCCAAAACACACTGGGTTACTGTCAAGTTTGGTCTCCCCCAGGTTCAGTACTTGGGACACTCCTTTACCTGCTTTATACAGCTGATATGTCCTCCATCTTTGTAACACATTTAACCACTGACCGCCTCTATGCTGATGACGCCCAGGTCTGTGTGCATGGGCCCCGCGATGCTCAGCTGTTTCTTATTGCTCGCATGACCTTCAAGCATGGCTGTCCTTAAACCTGTTTTCTTTAAACCCAGCAAAGACCCAATTGATTTGGTTTGGCACTCGTCAACAACTGGCCAAGGTTGACTATCCTCTTTTATCTCAAAGCTTTCCTTCTTATACATTCTCTGCATCTGTCCGTAACCTGGGTATAATTCTTGATAGTTCCCTTTCTTTTTCTGACCATATCTCTAATCTCACCCGCTTGTGCTACTACCATCTCCGACGTCTCAAGGCTATCCGAAGATCTGTCTCCTCTCCAGTCTTTACGTCCATTGTCTATGCCTTTATCTGCTCTTGGATTGATTACTGTAACTCCCTCTTTGTTGGCCTCCCCGAAGTCCATCTCTTCCCTCTACAGTCTGTTCTCAAAGCAGCTGCCAGACTAATCGCCCGTCTCCCACGATTCTCCCATATTTCCACATTCATGTTTGAACATCTTCACTGGATTCCTCTTACTACCCGCATCCAACTAAAGGTACTTATATGACTTATTTGTTCCCCCAGTGTGAATAGTGATGGTCCAGTCTCGTTCCAACTAAAGGTACTTATCCATATTTGCCGATCTTACCTGGGAATTGCTCCTAAATACCTCTGTGACCCATTGCGTCTTCCTACTTCAGCTAGCTCCCTTCGCCCTCTTCGCTCCTCTGATCGACTTGACTCATTTGTTCCTCCAGTGAGAACAGTGATGGCCCAGTCTCGTTCCTTTGTTACTATTGGCCCTTCATTGTGGAATCAGCATCCTCCTTTGGCCCGGGCTGCAGTACTATACGGTGGTCCTGCCACAGCTTTTCGTTGTCTTTAAACTTGCCTCTATTCACGAGGACTTTCGCACTGGGAGCGCCTCTGATTGGTGGGCACTTGGTAGAGGCACTTATAAGTTTTGAAATACAATACATTACAATATCGTAGTATACTGTGTAGTGTGTAATTTGTGTATTAAAGTGATTGTGTAATATATTATAGTAGCAATTAATGAGTTTCTATGACCCTATTGTAATAAGATTAATGAATTTGTTATTTATTTCTAATGAAATATATTACGTCACACATCTTTTAAAGTTGCGACCCCTAGACATGATACAAAATATGAAAATTAATTATTTCAGTAACCAGTAGGATTAACTATTTATCATTGTAAGGTTGAGGCAACCGATATTTGCCCCACCCTACTGTACACTGTGTCCCCTCTCTGTCCCATTCGTCCCCTCGTTGACCCCGGTTAATGAATATTTTGAAAATCATAAATCCTCCAAGCATAAAAAAAGAAGGAGGGCGACGTTTATCAACTTTGTTATGACACAATGTTGTTAAACAGGAACTAATCTCCACAGCACCATGTCCTGAAATGCGAGGGCATTGCATGTGGCACTTGCTGCAGTAGTATCGCGATGAGGATTGTCTCTGTCTAATTCTTTGTATTGTCATTCTCTACGCGTACAGAGTTCAATTAGCAGACTTCTGTTCAGTTACACAGACGATGACGAGATAGCTACGATACTGTGACAACCACAAGAACTCACTCTAGACTTCTTTAGATGAACGCCTTTAGTGACTACTTAACACTAGACATGTCAGTCTAATACAGAATGCCATGTCTAAGCTTTATTCTCACTAACTGCCCGACTGACTGCTCTCTACTCCTTCACTGCCTCCGACTACTTATGTAAGTCAGTAGAGTACTTACTCTACTGAGGTCTGTGGTAAAGGTATACTTCTGATTGGTCCATCAACCCTATAGGACTTTACCTTCGATCCCTGGATTGGCCATAGTAAAATCTACCTAATTATTCTTGGCCAATTGAACACTCTTACTGATGTGGATGGATCACGCTTCCAGAAGCTTCTTAGAATGTGCATCTGCTGTAATCATCCATTAACTTGGAGCTATCTGATGTCCAGTAATGTGAAGTTCTCTATAATTATAGCTTAACTTGGACAATTTATAGAAGTCGGCCAGGTGAATGCAGTTAATCTTTTTATGACATCCGGAGATGTCATAACAACGAATCCTATTCTGAACTCCTACAGCTTCTAAGCGCCTATGTGTCTAGACACTTGTCTGTCTTCTACAGCTACTTTACGTACCTAAATGAACTGATAGTAGGAAGTCGCAGAGAAACGGAAATTATTGAATCTATGTGACCCTGATAAACGGTCCAAAGGCAACTACCGATGTCACGGAAGAAATTGAATTCAAAGGCTACGAAAAATGTGCATTTGGATATTGTCGATGTGCTTAGTTTTATGCACGACAGTCTCTATTCAGTTTTATTCAGCCGCCAGCCGCGACCCAACCTGAATTTGCGTGTGAGTAGTATAAGACGCACCGTCGCAGCAACAGTGCAATTGCCGCATTTCAGGTCGCATATTTCCCTGTCACTATAGGAAACCACTAAAACCATGCTGGTCTCTTGGCAATGAACGAAACAAACCTGCAATAATTATCGTGCCACAAATGGGTATGGAATTTTGACTTATATAGCTTTTCTAATATTTTTTTTATCATGCAAGTTGCACTGCTCTGAATTTCTTAGGCTGTAACTGTTTTCAGAATATAAATGCAGCTGGAAACAACTTTACTTCGTCTTCCGAATGCATAAGTACATATCTTATTCAAAGCAATGGCCCCGAATTAAATTACTTGGAAATCAAACAAAATTCTTTCCGATGTACATCGTGGAGTTTTTCTGTAAACGAATACTACTGGTCGTTACGAAAACAAACTTCAATCCATTTCGAAGAGAACATTGTTGATACAGCTGGAGTTTATTTCAGTGTTCTGCCACCAAAATCCTTGAGCATTTCACAAAACGATTTTCATGGAACCAATAATTTGGCCGTTAGCATTGAACTAAGAAATGGTTATCCCGTTGTTTCGACAACTGATTTAAACGATGCTATCTGGATTTCGAACAATACGTTCAAAAATCGCTTCGGTTTCGTTAATTCAGCTGTAGTGTCTCTGAGTTGTCCAGACTACATTGCCTCCATTAGACTTTCTGAAAATACTTTTATTAACAATACTGTCAACTACGTCGTGTCTTCCAACTGTCCTGGTCTTTATGTGACTAGAAACTCTTTCTTAAACCCAAAGGCAGACTACGAATACCGCACATCTGTTTCTTATACGAATGACTTGATTCTCTATGCCACCGGAAATTTCTGGAATCTATCGTCGTATACAGAAATCGCAGCACGAATACGTGACCAAATGGACGATTCTTTACTTGCTTCTGTTGAAGTATCGCCATGGTTTAAAGACATCAATAGAACTGTTGTTGGAAACTTTGAGTCTGGCTTCTTCCGAGGTTCAGGATATCAAATAGGTGGCAGATTAACTGAGAATGTAACCCTGAGAAATCAAGGACGGCCGTATATTGTGGAAGAAGATATCATTGTACCTATTGGCAAGATACTGTTCATAGAAGATGGTGTCCAGCTGATTTTCAAACAAGGAGGTATTACGGTAGAAGGTATGTACTCTTATCACTTGCAATGTTTGAAAAAAAACGTTTTGCACTACAGATGTGTAGCACAGTAATCAAAACAACTGGTCTGCGTCTTCGAAATTTATTGGACTAGAGCAGATGGGTTACGAAGGCTGTTGCTATTGAGAAATATGCACGGGTAAGTGGTTGATTGAAAGATGGTTTGCTAGCACGGAACGCCTATTGGGTGCAGCTGTAAGATTTATTGTCCTGAGCTCCAAATTCAATCAGACTATGAATAGATGGGTGATGTACATCCCTTGAAATGTAACACAGGAAGTATCGCTTGCTATATATGCGCATGGGTGGCTGGGTTCTGCGCGCATCATCCTGAGATTAGCTTTGTCGCAGTGTATCAGGTTTTGCTGACGGCAAATCTCTGTGTTTCACAAACCGGGGTGAATTGGTTGTAAACATCGCAAGCAGATCGAACATGCACCGCCATACCTTTCAGTGGATAAGTGCATAAATGTTGCTGTAGGAGCCCCGAGATTGATACTAGTTGTCTCACCTGTCTGACCAAAGTACCAGCCAGGATCGTTCACTTGTTGCTAATAGCAACAGTCACGAACAACTGGGTATTGAACATATCGGGGATTGAAACTGCGCTGCAAATTCCTGAGAAAACGTTGAGTGTAGCAGCAGTAATTAGGATCGAATTGGAATTGGAATTGTATGCGGATAACGAGACACTGGACATAATTGGAATAACAGAGTCATGGACAAAGCCGGAAATGACAGATAGTGAACTAGCTCTAGATGGATATAGATTATTTAGAAAGGATCGAGCTAACCAGAAATCAGTTGTACATGGGCCGGAGGGGTTTTGCTATATGTTAAGAGCAATGTTAATGCAATAGAGAGATGCGATATAAGCAGTGAGACCTTCAAAGAGAGCGTCTGGTGTGAAATTCAACTAAACAGGACTAAGATGCTGGTGGGAGTTTGCTACAGGGTACCAGATGCCACCGAAGAGGCTGATCAAGGGATGTGCAAACTACTGGAAATGGCTAACAAGGAAACATCCTTGATTATGGGAGACTTCAACTACCATATCGATTGCGGAAAAAAAGGAAAAGGAGAGAGAAAA
The DNA here is from genome assembly GCA_963556255.1 of Allolobophora icterica. NCBI lineage: Eukaryota > Metazoa > Annelida > Clitellata > Crassiclitellata > Lumbricidae > Allolobophora > Allolobophora icterica. Next base: position 94,606,875 of record OY744602.1, on the reverse strand, counting down.
AGACACTATATTCTTGGATTTTATTGATGCCAGCTTTATGCAACAGCATGTTAGGGAGCCCACCAGCGGGGACAACATTTTGGACTTAGTGATAACATCGGATGCAAATATGGTAGAGAATGTAAGTGTAGGAGAGCATTTTAGCACCAGTGACCATCAGGCTATCAGATGGGAATTAGTCATGGAGCAGACCCAGGAAGTCAAAGCCTATGTGAAAAGACCCAACTTCTTTAAAGCAGACCATGAGCTAGGGAGGGAAAAGGTTGCAGGAAAAGGATATGGTAAGTGAAATAAAGGGCATGGGAATGAGTGATGCTTGGAAGAAGTTTAGGGAACTTTTGAGAGAAATTATTGAAGAAAACATACCGAAGCACAACAGAGCCAATAAGACGAGGCCTTGGCTTACACGAGAAATTCAGAGAAAAAGAAGGGCAAAGAACATAGCATGGAAGAATTTTCAGAAGATGAAGAAAGAAACAAAGAATGGACTGAATTTTGATCATCAGAGTGTTACCAGACTTCAGAATTCAAGAAACAAGTACGTGAATAAAAGAAATACCTACAATAATGCAAACAAAAAAGCAATAAAAAGCTTTGAGCAGAAGTTATCGAGGAATCTAAAGGAGGATAGTAAGAGTTCTTACAACTATATCAGAAGTAAGAAGAGAAGGAAAGACATGATAGGGCCATTGAAAAGGGAAGATGGAAAGGGAGAAGTTATTGTGGATGATGAAGAAGAAGCGGAGATACTGCGGGAAGATCTCAGAAGAATGTTCAGGTGGTCGCACAACTGGCAAATGCTCTTTAATTTGGAAAAGTGTTCAGTGATGCATATGGGGAAGAGAAAGAACGAGTTTTCATATGAAATGGGGGCGGCAAGGTATTGAAAGTGAGCGAGGAAGAAAGGGACTTGGGAGTGATTATGCACAAGAGTGCAAGCCTTCAAGACAATGTGTTGAAGTTTCGAAAAAGGATAACTCAACTTAAGGTATGATAAGAAGGACAATAGTCACCAGAGACAAGGATACGATAATAATGTTGTACAAATCACTGGTTAGGCCGCAGTTGGAATACTCTATCCAGGTATGGAATCCATACCTGAAACAAGACATTCAAAAGCTGGAGAAAGTGCAAAGAACAGCTACAAAAATGATTTGGGGCTACAAGGATTTGAGTTATGAAGAAAGGTTGAAAAGGTCTGGACTAACAACACTGGAGAGAAGGAGGAGCAGAGGAGATCTAATCGAAGCTTATAAGATTATCACTGGAAAGGAAGGACTACGGTGGGAGACGTTCTTTGAATTAGCACCAAACAAGGCAACACTGGGGCACAGGTATAAATTATTTAAGAGGCCGAAAGGAACATCAGGGCATAAATTCTTTAGTGCAAGAGTTGTAGACCTGCGGAATGGTGTGGATGATAGTACTGTCTCAGCGGACACTATCACAGCTTTTAAGAAGAAGCTAGGAAAATTGGGCTATTAAGCGTTCGAGGTTAATTTGCAGTGGTTCTAACACAGACTACTGTACACGTCTTCTGAACCACTTAAAACTCTTGTTATGTATGTTATGTTATGTTATGTTATAGCTGGAGAGACGATTGCGAATAGGATATTTTCGACGCATTATGCATTTAGTGCGCTAATTTGATAACTATTTTGATATTTTTGAGCTAAGCTATTTTAAATGATTTTGCAGGCCAGCTTTTAGCACGTGGTAGTGAGAGTGGATGGATTACAATGCAACCATCCGACAACAGCAGCTACTGGAAAGGAATCACTCTGCAGCAGACATTCTCTGGTATGTGGTTCATGTAACTCATTTCTGTTAACTGTTTAAGCTGTCAGGTTTGAACCGAGGTTGAATACATTTGGTCTTTGGCTTATTTATTGATTATGGCTCTTAGATGCGGCATTTTGAACAAATTGAGTCTACTGATAAATAAAAATAGAAAAGAGTAACAAGTTTTAAAGAGAACACATTATAAATCAGATTAACATTTCACCAAGAAATAAATTAGGCCTAGATGCCAATACTTTTTAAACATCACTGCCTTGTTCACCTCAATGCTAAGTTTGGAAAATGTGGCTTTTATGTTTTTATGTTTCCTCCATTCTACATGTTCGACCCGTTCAACCCAAATCATTTCATCCTTGACTGCATGATAGTGTCAACTGGACTTTTAATAAATTAAAGTTGAAAACATGCTGTACACTCGGACGCCTTATGAATTCAGAGATGTGATTAAGTTTCTGAAGAATTAATGAAAGGCTTACAAAATAACCGGTCATTTAATCATTCATTTAGCTTTTGGCCAGATAGTTTCCACTTTACTCTTGTAAAACTCACTCTGTTGTTTGCTGCGACTTAAGATGAAGTTCGCCATCATGACACACACTGGTGGGAAATCCTGTACAAATATGAATGGAAAGCTGTTGAGTACAATGGCGATGCAGACTACATGAAAAGAGCAGCTGAAGCGCTGTGTAAGCAGGCTGGATACGAAGGCTCAAGTGAAGTTTCCGAATATGACTGCAGGTAAAACTAAATACCTAATATTAAGTTGTGAGAAAGACGATTTACATATTTAGATACGTCCTAAGGGAGAAACATTAACTAATGCGAATTCTGTGTTTCATTATTAGTGTAATACGTGATTCTGCTGTGTTTACTTAGCACTGTAACGACTCCTGTCATCTTTCCAAGTGATTCGAATTTCACCACCGCGATTCCGAAACTGACGTATATAAATCCACCTTGTAATGAACCCCAACGGCGTCTTCAACTTTTTTGCAATGAAGTTCCATTTTCCGTTACTGACTGCATTATCTACAACGGATACTACAGGAGTAAACTGGCGAAAATTTCATGCTTGCCACCAGCTGTTGCTAAATCACGTGAGAATACAACTACCGTCGGTATCTTCAATGTAAACGTATTTAGAGTCGGCGTAGGCCTATTTAGTAGGCCTAAATTTAAAAGAATCAAAGAACGCTTCTGGAATTAAATAGAGGGTTTTAATAATAAGAGGAATATGAAGCATACGAGATCATAAAAAAACGTAAAATGAATTGCAATTCTCGAAAGTGAGTTGCTCTTTTGCTTGCCAAACTCACCTTTATTTTGATGACGACGATTTCATGTTTTGAAAATGGGCAGAATGTTCGTTTTCTACAAATCTAATTGAAAGTTCTGTCGCGAAATTTGTCCCCGAATCGGTCGTCGGAGATCTGCGGGGCATCTTTCGCTGCCATTATACGCGTCGATTCGGCCTCCGTGGTCTGTCAGAGGACTTATCACACCGATCGACAGTTCAATAGTTTTTCAACAGACGAATTGATGAAATACACACACAGGTAGCCAACGTAACTAAATCTTCGTCACTGCATGGCTGAACAAACAACTAAGTGTCACTGAGCTATCAAACGAAACGACCGATGGTCGGTTTCCTCTCTCTTGCAAATCACTCGCCCCTTTATATAAGTTTCCTAGGAGGACCGGAAGGAAGAAGGGGACTTTGCATAGAGAGCGGCGTGGGAGAGGAGTACTCTATACGTAAAGAAAATGGCGGGGAGGAGGAAACCCTACATAGAGAGTGGCGAGGAAGAAGAGGATTCTAAACGGTGAAGAGCTGCCTCCGCACACAGGCCGAAGGAGGAGGGAAAGGAAACTCCACATAGAGAGCGGCGTGGGAGAGGGGGACTCTATACGTGAAAGAGAACGGGGGGAGAAGGGGACTCTATACGGCGAAGAGCTGTCTCGCGCAACTCCAAAGAGACGCCGCATGCATTCCGAAGGAGGGAGGAAAGGGGACTACACATAGAGAGCGGCTTGGAAGAGGGGAACCCTATACGTGAAAGAAAACGGCGGAGGTGAAGGGGACCCTACATGGAGAGCGGCGTGGGATAGGAGGACTCTATAAGTGAAAGAAAATGTAGAGAGGCGCAGCGGTGTAGAGAAAGGCGGCGGAGAAGAGGACTGTATACGGCGAAAATCTGCTTCGCGCAACTTCAAATATACGCCAGCTTTAGGCCGACTGAGGAGGGAAGTGGACTTTATGCAGAAAGAGAGCGGCGGTGGCGAAGGGGACTCTATACGGCGAAGAGCTGCCTTGCGCAACTTTAAAGATACGCCGTCTTCAGGCTGAAGCACTTCAAAGGCGAACCGCTCTCGCGCGACCATCGACCGAAAGCGGTTGCCATGGCGACCAATTGTTCCCCATGGGGGCAAATTTCTCTGCAGTTCAGTAATCCATTTAATTTCTATGTTTATAATTATTCACAGGATATCATGCAATGTGTTAATATTTTACATAAAGCTCATACGAAAATAAAATGTTTAGTCTAAACTGTTTTATTGTGTAATTATGTAAGCAATTGATACTAGTGAATAGTTATTCTGAATATTAGTGAATAGTTATTCTGAATATTAGTGAATAGTTATTCTGAATATTATTGAATAGTTATTCTGCAAGAGGCGCTTTATAAATTTCTAGATACAATACAATACAATATTAATCTTTTTTAGGAAGAACGTACAGTATTGGAAGCCAACTGGGTGGATATTTAACTTATTTGCCAGACAATAGACTAACATTTATGGATCATGCACTTGACGAAGTATCCAATTTGTTTATTGTTAACATTCCTTGCCTGGCAAGCGGACAAACTGCAGATTGCATTTCTCTCATGTCACTTGGAAAGCCAGGTTGGTTCGTGAGACACTCCGGAACAAAAGACATTATTCTGGAGCCTGCAACAAACCCTACTAGCCCGAGTACTTTCAAAGAGGATGCGTCCTTTTTTATTCGACAAGACGCTTTCCAGTCCGGTTACATATCATTTGAGTCGTTCAATGTTCCTGGTAGTTTTGTTGCACTGCAGAAACAAAATGACAGTACACAACGTCTTGTTCTGACCAGTATCAACGGTACAGAGCACGAATACAATAGCAGTGCTTTAAGCTTCCGTCTTGTATCTTCATCGACTCGGCGAAAGAGAGCAGTCACAGGTATGTTTTAGAATTTTTTATGCAATGGTAATTCAGATGATTACTCTGACTCTGGCCCTCTGACTCTGGCCCTCTGACTCTGGCCCTCAGTCTGTACTTCGTTACGTGATCATATACAAATACTGGCATGTCATATAGAGGACGCGCTTCAGCATTAGACAATGTTATTGTGGAGAGATTTACTACTAACGCACTGATAGGCAGACCAAAGCATTAAATAATTTGGATGTCTTTTTGAAAGAACATTATAACTTTCGCTTTATGAGTGACATTTGGTTTCTGCGGGTTATATTGTTTAGTTTGTTGTTGTTTGTCAGTGTTATTTATCACATGTGCCGTTTGTATTGTCACCTAACTTATTTCAGATGACCACTCTGACTCTGGAACTCAGTCTGTACTTCGTTATGTGAGCATATACAAAGCAAATACTGGTATATCAATCAGAGGACGAGCTCCAACATTGGACAATGTTATCGTGGAAAGGTCAAAAGGCAGCGGCATTGTTTACAACAAAGGATACGCATCCGGACACTTTTTCATAACTAATACTTCAGTTTCGTTGAGTGGATCACGCGGACTTTCGTTTGAAACTTCTAGCAACACACTTTTCTCTGACATCTACATCGAGAACTGTAATGTGAGTGACAATGGAGAACACGGCATATATGTGAATGGTGTGACTAATGTTACAATTTCTAACAGCACTGTTTCCAACAACTCTATAGGTATTTGGATTCAACAATACTCCAATTACTACAGACTCAATAACTCAGCTGTTGTAAGATATTCTGAGCTCTTTGACAACAGATATTACCAATCTGTTTACTGCGCTGGAAATCAATTTATATGTCATCTACACGATAATGTCTTACATCATCATCGTTATCAATACTATTACTGGTATTATGGCACTGTGATGGAAATACGTGATTGCGACGCTATCGTATCGAAAAACTTGTTTGAAAACAACACAGATCTGTATGCAATTTTCCGGACAAATGCCAAATCACTTGAGGTAAGATATGAAATATTGTTTATCTGTAAAAAATATTACTTTGAAATTTGCTATTAACCTTCAATATTTAATTAATGTAATAAATCTGTTTATGAAGAATAAATGTTCGCGACAATACTATGCAACAGTCAATTATAAAACTGTCAATATGAAGTGCATAGGCCTATACAGATTCTAACCTTGCTCCTAGTTACCTGCTTCAGCAGTAAAGCTCAAAAGTATTAGTATCTATTTTTTTAAACTTTTATTGCATGTTTCTGTAGAGAATTTCATCGTAGAGCTTTAAACTGCTAAACTTTTAAATTAATAGTTCTAGTAACTTGTTATAAACGTAAATTGCATAATTTGTACGCCATCCAGTAATGGCGGAAAACTGCACTAATAGGCCATAAAAGATTATTAGGCTAATTTTGTAGTGATATAAAATGTGTAAGTAAATAAGTGGCCTTTTGATAATGCAAATCAAGAAAAGCAGCTACTATGAGAGTTTCTGACGCTCACTTCAAGACGGTAAACTGTTCGAAGAATGGCGAGTTCATTGGTAGTCGATGATGCAAAGTCTACAAATTCAAAATGTTGCAATTGCAATCTGACAATTATAAAGCTCAACTTCTAGAAAATGTCATCAGTGGCGCTCCCGACCCGAAGCAGTGAAATTACTGTCGAATAATGCAGACTTCAGGCGCTTGCGAAACTGTGGAAGTGACAGACTGAGGAGCGCGAGCCACAGCTTTCAAGGAAGGCGATTCCAGCTGGTGGGTCCAACACAGGCAAAGCTTCTATTCTGAGCTGTAGCAGTATGTACACGAGAGACATCCAACCCAATGGTTCCACGACACTGAATCGATGAGATGAGACTGAAGCGCAGAAGTTCCTAAGGTATAATGGGGCAGAGACAGTTGACTATGTAAACTTTTGGCTACGACAAAGTCCTTATTGGCAAATGATAGATTCAGTAATTGGAGGAACCCCATTTTTTAGGGAATCACAAAAATAGTCATAAGCATCGGGACGCAATGCTGGCTTATATTATTCGCATTAAAAATTGTGGACTGATTTTTAATTTGGACGAGAGTTGTTGCAGTGATAATTTATGCACATTGGCGGAGCGCGGCTTGGCATTCATACCGAATATCGTAATCGTGATCTCCAATTTTCTAAAGCGCCACTGTAAAGCTGAGCGCAAAGCACTAGCTTATTCTCGAGCGCTGCGACGTATCCGAGGGGTTGTCCAGAGATCGAAGTCCATTGGTGGTCCGAGTCCGATTGCCAGAGAGACCAGGGAGAGGCAGAGCAGCTGTTACGGAGGGTTTCGTTGAAGACGAGAACGCTTGGAAGGCAGAGGATCGGATGGATCAGGGTAGGAATTCTTGAAGAGGTGAGTCTTTAATTTCGAGTGGAAAGTCTGTGGGATGATTAGTAGATGAGCCCGAGGTAGATGACGGTGAAATGCTTAAAATGACGGTGAATATGCTTAAAAATTATAAAATGATTAGTTAACGGTATGCGTGCAATGCTTGTATTAGTATTATATAGCCTATATTTCATTAGAAAAGCATAGCTTATCATGTAGGCGTATGTTTAGAAGTTTGTGTTCAGATACCCGTACTCTGGTAATTAGCTTTTCTTTGGGGTTGGGGCCCTTGGGTGTCTTAACCAGGTTCTTGGCTTAGGGCCCTCGGAAGTCTTAATCCGGCCCTGCAGCCACGACAGCAAGGTCCAAAGTATTGGTGTCTAATTTTGCCTCTGATTGTATTGTTTTGTATTGTATTGTATGTAGAAATTTATAAACCGCCTCTCGCAGAATTACTATTCAGAGGCGCTCTCAGCACAGAAGCCCTGTGGAAACAGAAATGCCTTTAGGGAACGCGAGACCGATGAGGAAAACCCAGTCATTAGTTTGGCCCTGAGCAGAGGAGGAAGATCATTTCACATCCTGGGACCCACTACAGCAAACGCCCGGTGCTGGGCCAAGGCAGTTAGCTCTGGGAACAAAAAGATCAAGCCGATTTACAGAGCGCAATGGGCGAGTAGAAGATGCAGGTAGCGGTTTTCGCAGATAGTTCGAGAGATATTTCGGGGCAGTACACTGCTGAGATTTAGAGACAAGGAAGAGGATCTTATATCGGATGCGCGCAGCAATAGGGAGCCAGTGAAGGACATCAAGCATGTAAGTAGAGATATGGGCAAACCGGGGAGTCGAGCGATGAGCCTAGCAGGAGCATTTAGAACAGTTTGAAGGGGGAAAGACGCTGCTTGGGGAGACCCATGAGGAGCGAGTTACAGTAGTCCAAGCGTAAGCAGACAAATGCGTGAACTATGGTGGTAAAGACAGAAGGTGAGACCGAGCGTCTGATGGCCCTGAGACGCTTCAGTTGAAAGAAGCAAGAGCGAGTAATGTTGGAGATATGTGAGGGAGGAGTCAAGTGTGACACCGAAGTCGCGGACGCTGGAAGAGTAGGTGTAAGCAGGAAATTTCTCAGTCAGCAATGGAAAGTTGAGTTTAGCAAGCTGCTGTCTAGTCCAAAACCAGATCAATTGAGTCTTAGCAGTGTTGAGGCAGAGACGGTTAGTCGACATCCAGTAGTGAAGGTCAGAGACAAGGTGGTCAATGGAGCGAACAATGGAGAGTTGATCAGTTGACGGACCACGTACAAAAGCCTGAGCATCATCTGCCTAAAGATGGCCATTTGCCCCATGTTTAGTAAATAGAGACGGGATATCAGCAGTGAAGAGGATGTATAGGATGGGACCGAGCACCGAGCCCTGAGGAACACCAAATTCAACCTCTGTCCACTGAGTCCTGGTTTCACCGAGGACAATCAACTGTGAGCGGTCAGAGAGGTATGATTTAAACCAAAGAAGAGGAACACCAGAAAGGCCACAGGACAGTTCCAGTCGCTGAAGCAGGATCTCATGGTCAACCATGTCAAACGCAGATGAGACATCAAAAAGCGCCAGGAGAGATGAGAGTGATCAATAGCTGTATATATATAAATATATATATATATATATATCAGACAGTAGGGATAAAAGAGCGGTTTCGGTGGAATGGTGGCCTCTGAAGCCAGATTGGGCGGGCGGCAGAAGCCCAGCTTGCTCAAAGTAAGGGAGTAGCTGAAGTGAAACTAGTCTTTCAAGGGTCTTTGAGAGGAAAGAAAGATGGGTAATGGGCCGGTAATTTTGACAGGGAGTTTGGTCAAGGTTATGCTTTTTCAAGGTCGGAAAAACAATAGCCCGTTTTTGGGAAGCAGGTAGGTAACCCTCAGAAAGCGACCTGTTAAATATACAAACTAGATATGGAGCTAAATCATCTAAGATGTTCACCAAATCAAATGGGGGAAGAGGGTCATGTGTCGTTTCGAGTGTGGAATCGTTATCACTTCCTTATTCCTTAAACTATAAAATGTTTAAAGTATAATTTGTAATTATTGCATAGACATTTTGCAGCTGCTAAACCATTAGTCTGAAATAGCCTACAAGTTGACATCCGTAGCCAACAGCTGTCAATCGATCAATCTAAGATAGGACTTAGCACCAATCAGCTACAATGTTCCTGCCAACATATCTACGTGAGTGAGTAAATATGAGACAACCCAGGCTTTAAGGGACGTGAAACTTAACTGATTTTATGATAATAGTAATAATGGTATCATTGATATTAAATATAATATATCATTTCCGACTGCGTGATATGGCAACCTCACATTTCGTCCTAAAATATATCGCCAAGTATATACGATGCATGGAGACAAGATGATAAAATGACACGTCAAATGCAGCAACAATTATATCAAAGATTGTTCTTTTCTGCAGATACAATGTCTGGTATACCGTATTTAAGCAGAAACTAACTAGCTGTTTTTCTTGCACCTGATAAACTTTATCCTAAGTCTTTACCTTCTGGCTTAAAATACTTTCAGCCAACAACTCTTGCAGAACTTCGCTAATTTAAACAGATCTATATTTATATGACTTGAATGGAAAATATCAATTGTGTTGCAGTTTTATGGTAACACACTTAAGTATAATTATGCGAGTCGCATCGTGAACATCGAAAGCGTAAACTCTATAATCAACATTACCGGGAATGTCATTATCAACAACGCGTTTTCTAAGGATGGTTATACCATCTATGTTCAACAACAAACAACACTCGTCATCACTAATAATATACTCAGTAATCATGGGAAGTTCGAAGTCTATTACGATGCAAGGAGACAAGATGATGACAGGATTCTTGATATTTCCATGAATATCTGGAACCGAGGAAACTATTCTGATATAATTAAAAGGTGAGATTAAGTTGTTTTGCAGGCAGATGTCATATTATCATTTTGCTTCAATTTACTCCTGGAACATATTGAAACAATTTACCATAAATGTTCTGGTCTTGCTTTATTTAATACTCTTCTTACCGACTTGACAAATACCTAAGCCTTAGTCAATTTAAAATCAACACTGAGAGTGCTTAAATTATTGGTAATAGTGAGTTTGCTATCGGTGTTCGATGTTCTGATTTAAATGAATATATCTTGGTTCGGGGCTGTCTTTGCAGTACATGTCGCACTTTCGATACTAACCCATAATTAGGAATAGAAATAGGCCATGGCAGGCCAGCGTTAAGCGAGTCTGTTGGACCATTCTCGGTTGCCTACTGACACCTGTTTCACCCTCTGTGTATTTGGTAATTGCAAAACTCTACTCATTTATGTTCATGTCGAGAAGACAATAACCAGCTATTGAGTTCACTTTTATTAAACTAAGTAAATGTAGGATGACTTCCCTAGCGTCGGTTGAAAGAATCGCACAGTCGTGCAGAACACACATACATTCAGAGCCGCCATATTGGTATAAAAATCGGAGAGCGCTGACTGAGCATCATATAGGCCTAATTATGATAGAAAGATATGAAGAGATATAGATAGATACAGCCTAAGACAAAGAGAGACAAAAAAGATTGTTGTCTGAGTGATAGATATGAGTGTAGGCTGGCCCATACAATGTATGCCTTGCCGAACATGGCAATGAGGGTACGGCATTATAGAAGTTATTAAAATAGATTTGATTTAATAACTCAGGTATTTAGAAATGTTTAATAGTGAGTTTCCCATAATTTGTGATAGTTAGTTCAAAGTTCTCCTTTAAATGAATATAATCTTGGTTCAGGGCAGTCTCACCTTTCAGGGCAGTCTTACCTTTGCAGTACACCTATAAAAATTAATTGACCGTGTAGAGTCGACACATATTAGCAATAGAAATGGGCCAGCCCAGCTTCAGCGAGTCTGTTGGACCATTCTCGGTTGGCCTTTCGATATGGATCTACATCACCCTATATGTATTTTCTAGTTGCAAAACTCTACTGCTTTTGTGTTTATGTTGAGAAGACAATAAATAGCTATTCAGTTCAGTTTTCATCAACTAATGTAATGTAACTTATATGATGCTAATCGGTTGACTGAATCATGCACTCAGCACACACACACACGCACACTCATGAAGAGCAGCCATGCTGACTGAGAGTCACATGATAAAGAGATTTAAACAGACGTAGATAGATATAGACTGGGACTTAAAATCAATAGGGAAAAACTAAAACAGTGACTGTTGGAAAACGACATGGGAATTTGGAGATCAAGCTGGAAAAAAACACTGGAACAAGTGACAGAGTTTTTGTACTTAAAGAGGGCTGATAACAGAAGACGGCCGATGCACAGACGACATAAAACGTAGGATTGGTCTGGCGTCAGCGATGTTTGGTAGACTGAATAAGATGTGGAGAACAAACAGCATATCGATAGGAACCAAGATGAAATTCTACGAAACTGTTGTCATCCCAGAGCTGCTGTATGTCTTGGTGCCTGCGCAGAGAGGATGAGAAGGGATGCTGGTGGCAGAAATGAGCTGGCTACGGAGAATGCTCGGCAGAAGTAGAAGATATAGGATCCTAAATGAAGTTACCAGAGTGGAGCTGGGACAGAGGGAGACAATGGCGGACAGGATCAGAAAAAGAAGGCTTACATGGTTCGGACACGTAACTAGAATGGACCACAAAAGGCTCCCAGCTGCAGCTCTACATGGCCATGTGGAGGGAACATGAAGCTGAGGAAGATAAACAAAGACATGGATGGACAATATCAAGGAGGATTTAAAGGCACAGGGCTTGGACATGAAATATGTCATTGGTAAAACCAGGGACAGAACGATGTGGAGACGTCATGTTGAGGCCTCATCGTCGGGAGAGATGAACAAAGGTAGGGCCTAGTATCAGAGTGATAGAAACGCGTGTAGGCTAGCCAAACAATGCTGCATTGCCGAACATGGCAACGAGGGTACAGTATTATAGAAGTTATCAAAATAGATTTCTTTAAATAACTCAGGTATTTGGAAAGAATTTAAAACAAACTAAGCTGTGGAAGCAAATTTATTAAAGTTGTAAGGAATTAGGTTTGAATGTAACATTATTTGAGTTGCATAAGTTTAAATTTTAAATTTCAGCATCTACTGCTTTTTCAACGACATGAACATGAGTCCCGTCAACATTTGGCCTTTTATCACGGATTCGGAAAATATGACATTAGTGCCAATACCTAACGATCAGGATTATTTCTTTGAAAATGGAATTGGCGGTGAAGTTCTTTCGACTATACGACTGCATTCTCAAAACGAATCATACTTAGTGGAAAGAAGCATCTTCGTCAAGTAAGTGTCTTTTGCGTATTAATGTGTTTATTTGGTTCGATCCCATGAAAGAATTTACTCATAAAATCTTAAATAGACTTCAACATGTCACCACAAAAATTATCACTAGAAAGTTCAAAAGTCGATAACTAATGCCAATGATATATAAAACCAATATAAAAACCGTTGCATTTGTAATCAACTGAAACAAATGTAAGAGCCTGCTACCTCCTACATCCCATGTAGGCCTAATTATCATATGGCCGCCCGGCTGTTACATATTTGCTGTCTGCTGAAAATAATTTAGTGTTCGTTAGAGGCTGAAAGTGCGATTTCGTTTAGGTAGATGCCTAGTCGTAGTAAAATGTTAGACTATTCCATCGAACGTGACTTCATTTGCTTTTCTAGTTCAACTAACAAGTTAACACGTTTCAGAAGTTCACACATGCAATTGCACAGTTGCAGCTATTGTTCAAACAGAAATAGGTTTACTTGTCATTTTGCGCAGAAAACTCGAGAATCTCTTAGTAACATTCAAAACGCCGCTATGTTTAAATGCATTACAGTATAATATAGAATGTAATTTTCCGGACAGCTTGCTTCATTATATTCCATAAAACGCAACTGATTCAAATAGGATAAACTAACAATGACAGCGTATATGTGTCTTAATTCAGGCGAGAAACGACGTTAGTAATAGAAGAAGGAGTTGTTCTGAAATTCAAGGAGGGACGAGGACTCTTTGTCAGAGGTTAGCAGGTTAACTATCTTAACTATCATTATGATGCCAATGATTGGTTCATTATTCAGGTTTGCCACACTCGTAGACGTTACCCGTTGTCACTTAATTCGTTTATTTAGCACATTGTTGACTGATTGCATGCAAATTTTGTTACGATCAGGGTCCAGCCGAGGAATTCCGTTGCAATCGCATTCTTGTCCATCTTTGCATTGAGCCTATGTGTGAATGTGTCTATTGTTTATTTTATGAACGCCTAAACAAAATTATGTCCGATTGACTCACTCGGCATACCGCAGTTTATTGTGGACCTAATCAGAGAATTATTGTACACCAACACTACCAGTGCTGTACGTATAGATGGAGAGATATCTGGATGGTTTAGTGTGAAGAGTGGTGTCCGCTAGGGTTGTAAACTTGCCCCTGATTTGTTCTTGATACGATGGACCAGATTATGAAGTGAACGGCTGATGAAAGACAACTGAGTGTGGGCATTTGCTACGAGACGTTCTCGGACCTGGACTTTGCCCATGGGGCGCTTCTTAGCGAGGCCCTGGAGACCCTGATCCTGTCGCTGGAGTTACTAGACAGAGAAGCCCACCTGTTTGGGCTTGAGGTCAACTCAGCCAAAACCAAGATTCAGACAACGGTAGTACCTTCCCCGATAATGGACCACATACAGGTAGCGGAAAACACGGTAGAGCGAGCTGAAGGGTTCACCAATCTCGGATCGAACATGGCAGCAGCGAACCTGAAGTCAGGCGCCGAACGGCAATAGCCCGTGACTGTATGATCAGCCTTGATCGGGGATCTGGAAAACAAGCATACGACTACATATCAAAATTCGATTGTTTACAGCCTACACGCTACCAGTTCTTCTGTACGGAACAGAAACCGGGACACTCACAGTGACCCTCGACAGGAAACTGAACGCCTTTAAAAACAATGGTGCCTACGGCGAATCTTGCGAATCCCGTTAACTGCACATATAACCAACGCACAAACATACAGACGTACAGGACAACTACCAATCTCGGAGACGATTCAAGCACGGAAACTCCGGATGTTTGGTCATTATATGCGCAGTGATTGGCAATAGTTAACTAAAAAGTTGCTAACTTTTAGTTTAACTAAAAAATTTAGTTAAGAATGAAGTCTAACTAACAAAAATTAGTTTAGTCAAAACCATAGTTTAACTAAAAAAAATTAGTTGCTAACTAAAAAGTTTAACTAAAAAAATCAGTAATATGCAATTATTTTTCCCGCAATGAACATTGAACACTGTCAACAAAAAACATTTTGACACTGCAAGGTTTTAGCATTAACAGCCTGTGTTTTCAAATTCATACACTACTTACAGTACGCTTGTAAATGTATGCCAGAACAGTACACATTGCATAGGTTGAAGGTGAAATTGTCATTGACGCTCTGCATTATAGCAGTTCACTTAACCTCTGTTATTGTAAAAATGTTTGTCGAAAAAGTTGGAAAAAAGTTGAAAAAAGTTTAACTACTTTTTTTAGTTTAGTTAACTAATTTCCAAAATCAGTTGCCAACTTTAGTTAAACTACTGTTTTTAGTTGGAAAATAGTTTTAGTTTAACTAAAAATAAATAGTTTAGTGCCCATCACTGTATATGCGCGCAGCGAAGACTATCAGGACCATGCTACAGCTCTACGCGTCCTGATCCGCTGCCCTCCAAGGACCTGGAAAAGACCAGTTGGACGACCGAGACACACATGGACCCGGACGGTTGGTGCAGGCCTTCGACCGCAGGGCTTCGCACTTAGCACTGCCTGGAGCCGGGCGCAGGATCGCAGTGGTTGGCAGAGAATTGTGGAAACGGCCACGCTCCGGAGTGCTGCTGCTGATGATGATTGACTAAGTTAATAAGGCAGCTAAAGTCTCCTTTTGACGCTGAAAGTAAACCTCGGCTTGGTTCAAGGGCAGCACTTGATGTAACTAGAGATGACAAGTACGGTGGTGCTGAACCTGACATAATCTTGAACACCAGGAGACAGATTTTGAAGGATATAGGCTACGAGTCTGGATAGGTAACCAATGAAGTAGTCGCTTTACAAATAGGCCTAATTGCTTTCTGAACTGATGTGAACCGACGGTTATAAAATTATTAATGCCAGGCTTTACCTTACCGTCAGTAAAACCTGAACTCGGCTTCTATTTGCAATGGTTTTATCGAGTGAGATCCCTCACCTCAGCTGGCTGATTGAATCGAGTTCATACAATTTTAGGTTCTGTAAGGCCTGTGTCAGCTCAGGTACAAATAGTTGAATTATTGTCAGGATCGTGATTCGATGCGCGCTGCTCTAGGTCGGTTGATTGACATGGAAGACTTATGGTTATGTTGCTAAGATAACTAAGATATGTTTATGTCTATGTTGCTAAGATGTTTTTGTCTATGGTTATGTTGCTGTGGTTATGTTATCTAACGTCAAAAGTGTCGCCATTGCGATTGCGGTGTTTAAGCTGCTCAGACCTGCACTGAACATTGATCTCGGGACAACCTCTGTGATATGACGCAGCGCTTGTGAATAAATTGGTGCCCTGCGATTAGCTTTAGAGTAGAGATTCAGAAATTTCGCTACTTAATTTCTTCACCATACTAAATTCTACAGAATAGAAATATTTAAATCTGTAGCATTTTATCCGTCAGCTGAATGTTATTATTTTTAGGAAATCTTATCCTTGAAGGCACACCAGATTCGCCAATTATTTTTACCACAGCATATGACATCACGTGGTCCTGGCTTCGCTGGAACAGCATTGTCATCAGTCTGCCATCTTCATCAAATACGTCATGTATGTTTAGAAATTCACATTCAACGATTCTAAACTGCGTGGCATTTGTTCAGTCTTGTTGTCCTCGAGACCAAGGTCTTGGTCTCGAGTGCGCTCGAGTTCGTTTTTAAAAGTCTTGGTCTTGGTCTTGGTCTTGAGGTTCAAGGTCTTGGTCTTGGTCTTGGTCTTGAGGTTCAAGGTCTTGGTCTTGGTCTTGGTCTTGAGGTTCAAGGTCTTGGTCTTGGTCTCGCAAGACCAAGACCAAGACCGGCTGTTAATATGAACAGTCATTTAACAGAACTCAAGAATTCTGTATCAAGCCTGCTTGCATCATACGACGAATATCTATGGATGGATACAAGTCATGTTGGTCAGGAAAACCCATTGGCAGCAGCAACAGTTATTCTGTATCAGACGGTATGATAAACCACGGGAAGATTTCAAAAGGACTCACTGTCTGTACATTTACGACTTCAGCACCTGTAGAACGTATTTTTTCACATGGCGGAATTTTTATGAGGCCCAACAGATACGTCTTGGTCAGAAAATTCTGAGCGAATTGGTTTTTATAAAATACAAAAGGCATTTGGTAGCCTATAAGAGTTTGCATGAAGGACTTTTGAATACAAATTCGGATTTCTCTGCAGTTTGCATTTAAAGTTAATTTGCTTGAATAAAATAAAAGACTCGTGTTTTCACTAAAATAGCGAATATTCCGACTTGACAATTTTTAGAAGTCTTGACCTAATTTCGATTTTTTGGGTCTTGGTCTTGGCCTTGGTCTTGAGGTTCAAGGTCTTGGTCTTGGTCTTGGTCTCGAGGTTCAAAGTCTTGGTCTTGGTCTTGGTCTCGAGGTTCAAGGTCTTGGTCTTGGTCTTGGTCTTGAGGTTCAAGGTCTTGGTCTTGGTCTTGGTCTTGAGGTTTAAGGTCTTGACAACAAGACTGCATTTGTTACTAAAACTCACCTGTAACTTGCAGAATACTAAGTTCGGTCAGATTAAGAAATGTTTCTACTGAGCGACTGAGTCTGTATTTGCTTGATCGCATATTATGTCACATAAATAATACGTGTCTACGGCGACTCGGCGCGGCTCTGGATTTTCCTTCCTTTTTCGTAAAAACTTTTTTATAGCCGTATTGGATTTTACAGTCCGACCTGACTTTACAGCTCTGCTGTAGGATCTTTGTCGTTTCCATGGTTTCAACGAAATCTTTCTTAAATTGAGCTGTTTTCCTGGTCGCTGGCGTTCGATCAGACATGGTTACGCCCCCTTGTTCGTATGCCGGTGACTTAATTCGTTCGCTCTACACTAATACCTACCACGTACATCGTTCTAGGCGCAAAGTCCGCTTCAAACTCGGGCTTTGGCACCTAATGTCGGCTCGTCGGCGGGGACATCAGTTCCTGGCTCCTGTGCTTCATACCGTCCGGTCCCTGGGGGCGGATCGACTTGTTGCGCCAGCTCCTCCTTCATCTTCGGCAGCGGCCTCGAGAGGATTTCGCCTGGCCACATAGAATGTCTGTTCTCTGCGGAAGAAGTAAATAACAGTAGCCAACACCACTCTTTCAAACAATCTTGACATTCTTGCGATCACTGAGTCTTGGCATCGCTCAGCATCGGATGTAACTGTCTGCCTTTCGGCACCACCTGGTTATTCCTTTCTGAATTTCCCGAGGTCAGATGCCCTGGATGTGGACTTCCGCGGAGGTGGAATTGTCATCTACCACAGGGATGACTTGCACATGCGAAAGATCACTTTATCTACTCCGCCAACTACCTTCGAGGTCAATGCTGCATCGGCTCCGTCTTTTCACGGCCCAGTGGCCATCCTGTCCGTCTACCATCCGGGCTCAAGGCTGCCAATGCCGGCCTTTACCTCGCTGCTGAAACATTTCGCTTTATATAGCACACAGGACATTGTAGCTGGAGATTTCAACCTCCATCTTGAGTACTCCACTCGACCAGCAACGTCCGAGTTCCGTGCTGTCATTGAGCAGTTTAGATTGACTCAGCACGTCACTGGACCGACTCGCTTTTTCTTTCTGGTAATTTCCTTGGTTGGCTGGCTTCTTTTCTGCACGAGCGTTCTATCTGCGTGGTCCATGGGCCTACTAGGTCTTCCTGGGTGCCTGTCCACTTCGGCCTGCCTTAGGTCTCCGTTCTGGCCCCTTCTCTACGTCATCTACACGGCTGACCTAGGCTCATCTCTGGCTACCCATGCTGTGCTGAGTCAGTTATATACGGATGATTCCAAGGTTAACTTGCGTGGTCAGGCGCCAGATGCTGTTGCTGTAGTACGAGTCATGAGCCGGGCTATGGATGTTCTGGTGGCTTGGATGACGTCAAACCGGTTACGGTTCAACCCATCCAAGACTCAATTTATCTGGTTGGGCGCGCGGCAACAGCATGCTAACATTGACCTGGGTGTTCTTGCCACTGAGTTCCCACTTTCCATCTTCTCGACTATTGTCCGAAACCTTGGTGTCACGTTGGATCAGGAACTCACCTTTGCCCGTCACATCCACCAGCTTTGACGTGACTGTTATTGCCAGCTACGCCAGTTACATGTTGTCTTCCGTTCCCTCACTACTAGTGCTACTACCACTCTCATCCATTCCTTTGGCATTACTCGAATTGACTACTGCTGCTCGCTCTACGTTGGTCTCCCGGCGGGGCAGATAGGGTGCTTGGAGCGGGTTCGGCAGCGCGCCTTGTTGGGCGCATTCCAAGGTTTGGTCATGTGTCTGGTTACATGCGCGATGTCCAATTTTGGGTTCTTCCGCAACGAATTATCAAAAGGGTCTCTGCCCATGTGTGGCGCTGCCTCTTAGACTCGGCCTCTGTTTATCTGAGGGAGCTTTGTCGTTCCATTCTGGACATACGGAGCCGCCGCTCTCTCCGCTCCTCTAGGGCGAACTTCTTGTTCCATGCGCACGAACCTCTATCAGGCAGCATCGTGGTTTTCCTGTCGTTGGCCCTTCGGTCTGGAACGGGCGCCCTCTCGCTTTGTGCTTGTTGCCTAGGGTTTATTCTGATACGTTTAATTGCATTCTTAAGACTATATGTTTAGCATGGGCTCAGTCGGGGGCGCTCCTGAATAGATTCCTTGAAGGGGCTCTATATAAATTCTTGCATGAATGAAATTAAAATCAGCTAATTCGGTTTCCTCTTGATCATTTTTAGCTTGATGCAGTAATCTCCGTGAGAGCACATCGTAGAGTACCGTAGAACATGATACAGTAGATTGACCATCGACTTGTGTAAGTCGGAATAGAAAAGAAAAGATAGTAGTTAAGATTGCTTGATATAAATTCCGATAAGATTACCTTAATTCTATTCATATAATTACTTCACTAAATGTATAGAGTGGATTCAAATCATTTCTTTAAAACTCAGATGTTGTGGGTGTTGTGCATTTCAGCGATCGTTGCCAATTTGTCTAATGCTGTTATTGAATATAATCAATATGGTGCCTTAGTCGTTGCGCCAATTATTGATATATTCGAGATCATCTTGCGAAATACAGACAGAGGCTTAACAGTTCGTGGTAGCAACATTACTGTCAGTAATTCAACATTCTCGGCAACTGATTACGCGTTGACAGTTCAAAGATGGACAGTATTTCCAGCCAATGAATCACACGCTGTAGTTCAAAGTTCACTTTTCAACTCAACAAACAGAGGAGTGAATTCAACCCGTGACTTTGCTCAAGTTATAGTAACTGAAAGTATTTTTCTTAGTAATGGTTACGGAGTTGTTTTTGACAATGATTGGATCAGCCAAGCCAATCTAACAGTTCATAACTCAACATTCATCAATAACAATATGGCAGTATACGCGGAACTCGGCTCTGGTATGAATTTTACGTTGTCTGGAAACAGAATGTATGGCTACTCCCGATCAAGCTGTTGCGATGATGGCGCATCAGGTCTCTACATCGCTTCCTTAGAGTGGGCAAACGTACTCATTAAGGACAATGATTTTGCTGATCTGTCTTATAATGCATTGAACATTTCGCATGTCAGTTATTCAAGACCATTTTGCACAATTGCAATAAGTGGGAACAAGTTTTCTCGCATTTCTAAGACCGCATTGCAAATCGAGAACTCACTCTATTCGGTAACAGTAATCGAAAATAATACATTCATTTTGAACAACTTTCAAACAGACTCCTCTGCCGTTAGAATAAATATATCTGGAGATAGTAATGTTGGCAATATGACTGGAAATCTGAGCTTTACTAGAAATATCCTCCAGGAAAATGGCGGAAAATATGTCGCTAGCTTCGTTTCCACCCCGATTCAACAATCAGCAGAATCGCACTTTCCGTTTTTTAATGTTTCATCCAATTTGTTCCGCGATAATATTCCTACAGATTCTGTTATCTACACAGAATATAACCGACTTAACATTAACTACAACATCTTTACCATTTTGCAATATGTTAACTCATCGAGGCAAAATGCTTACGCATTGAGAGTGGGATTCCCCAAGAACCTGACTGAAAACTGTACGTTTAATTGGTGGGGATCAACGAATCGGAGTATTGTGGCTCAGCGAATATACGACGGACGCATTGATTCAGCGTTGGGCATTGTTCAATACGAACCGTATCTGAATAAATCTGAATCTAGTTGCGATACAGTGTCTGGTTGCTCTGGACATGGAACATGCGTATTCCCAGAAGTTTGTCAATGTGATCGAGGATGGAAAGGAAGCGATTGTTCTCAGCCATCTTGTGCTCAAATGCGCAATTGTCTGGGAAGAGGGGAATGCATTGGACCGAATACTTGTCGCTGTAATGAAGGATATGTCAACCCTGACTGTTCTGGAGCTATTTGCTACGAAAGAAACAACTGCAGCAGCCGTGGATTATGTGTAGATCCAAATGTGTAAGTACAAGATAACGTAGCTTTATATAATGTAGCATCACATAGATGTAATAAATATCTATGACAAATAACTTACCTGTGGATTATGTGTAGATCCAAATGTGTAAGTATTAAGACAATACAGCATGACTTAATATAATATAGCATGGCATAGTTGTCATAAAATGTTATGCTAAGTACCTTACCTAGTGAGCCTGATCTCTCCTGTATATTTTCTGGCGCTATAGACGGATTACTGTCACTCTCTTGTTCACACATCCAGTCTACTTGATCGTTTTCTCGGGTAAGACTCGCGTGTAGTGCTTTTATTGGTTTTCAAGAATTATAGCTTGTGGTGTTTTTATGCACCAATGTGAGAGAACTCAAGATTAAGTTATTTCCTTGCTTCCTTACGAATTAAAACGAAATTACTATGCTATGCCACATGCTTACTTAGGTTTCAAAATGTTTGACATGTACGACAATGTACGTGGCATTTTTTCATTAAGAGTCGCTTAAGGTCATGCATGACAGGGTCTCATTCCAGGGTCTCCAAGTACAATTCGCAACTGAAATAAAATAAATACCAAATGAATTTTGTATTTATGGTGAGGCTCTAGTCTGTTTAAGTCAGAGCAGCAAATTTTGTTAAATGTAATTTGTTCCATGTTATATTGCCCAGTTGTCCATCGTCAATTAAAACAATCCAGCATAACTGTAAGGAAAGTGTGTGAACAAAATGTTACAGAATAGGTCCTATTCTATTGTGGTCGTGATTTTTCTGTAAAAAAGCAACGATGCAATACAAGTCATTGGATAAAACATGATAAGAAGTGGCTTGACTCGGAATAACACTGTATCATTTAGTATGAAGTCCAAGTCATTCTATCATGCTGTATTTCATATTTCTCATCAATCTGATGAATCGAAAAACTTGCTAGTTATATAGACAAACTTCAATCCACGTATAGGCCTACGTTGTGGCTTTGCTAATCGGTCGGATTCCAAAGCGCTGTCATGTATCTAGCCTAATTACCTCAAAGACATGCATCGCTTAAGCTAAGAAGCATTGAATGTAAGATCCTTAGGCCGGTGTGTAGCTGCCTGCTAATCTACCTTAGTCTTATGCAACTATGTATTTTATGCTCATCTCTGCCTTATTGCACATGGTGATCTAGGTTTTCCTCCAACCCGTAGGCCTACGTCCACAGTGCAACATGGTAGTTTCGCCATTATCAACCCCTCATGCTGGAACAGGCTCCCGTGCAAGTATGTACTTCGACAGCGATTGAAGTCAATTCTAGTTCATTGTAGAATTATTTTTTAGGTGGAGTGCTCTAAGTTTTTCATGAGAATTCGCCATATAAATAGGGACTTGTGATTAGGGTAAAATATATGATGCGTCTTTTTTCAGCTGTTTATGTCCTGAATTGTACGGTGGAGACGATTGTTCGCGATGCAGCCAATACCGCTGGGGACCAACCTGTAAACTCTGTCCAAACTGCGTTCATGGAATTTGCAATCAAACAACAGGTAGTTCTTACTGTGGTAATTATTTAGTAACAATTGTTTAGTGCGCTTTATGACTGGCAGAGCAAATGCGATGTTACAGTGTACGGTTTTGTATATCAATTATCATTTCTGCGCTAAGTACCTGTGTCTTTGGTCTTTTTACTAATTCGCCCTAAGCAATGCTATTAGCTGTCCTACATACCGTTAATGCGAATAGCCTAAATCCCTCCTAATTTTTATTAAGTCGCGAACCTCTGCTAAATGAGTGTTTTCCCATGATTATAGAATTATATAGAGATATTTTAATTAGCTTAAAATGTTGTCATCTTCTCACACTCAAAAGCTATTTTGTGTAACCTTCAAACTTCAAAGTGCATACTATCGAACACTAAGGTCTATATATAGAGCTTATGTTTGACTATCATAATGTGAAATATGTAATAGGAAATAGAGATATCTTGATGTCTTTATCTGCATATCATCACAATCTTCATAATATCTTCATAAAACAGATTCCTAGCTGGTAGAATTTCTTAGTTAATCCTGTGATATTTTGTATTGGGATACCAGGCGCTTTCCATAATACATTACCAATTTGCTTTCTCCGAAGACATTTTTGGACAACTAAATTTATGTTACACGGTTTTCATATTTCAAACAAGGTACGTGTGATTGCAATGGTCCAAACTGGATTGGAGAGTTGTGCAATAATTGTGCACCAAAGTTCTACGGCTCAGCTTGTCTACCACTGATACACATTGACCGAATCATCCCACAATCTGGATCTGATGTTGGAAACACCAGTGTACATTTCCGTGGTGCCAACTTGCCAAATGCTACAACTTATCGTTGTCGGTGAGCTTTAACACAATGCGTAGATCTTTTAATTTTTACGGTGCTTTTGGTGGTACTTAACATACGCCACGATACATGCGTGTTCTTAGTTCTTACGTAATGTAAAACAACGAAGAACAAGAAGAAGAAGAAGATCAAAAAGATGAACAAGAACAGAAGATGCACAAGAAGGGGAAGAAAAAAATCCCTTAGACTACCCTAAGAAGCAGCCTATGGCATGAAATGAAGTGCTAACGACTTCATTTTCTTAGCCTCGGCACACGAAGGCGGGTGGCCAGTCCTCTCGCTCACCGTCTCATTTTCGCCTGTTCGCTGAGTTAGCAGTGAAGTTAATTTTTATCTTTCAGGAAATAGTAAACGTTAGAATTAATCGAGTACGTATCACACACACTGCCTATTGCTGTCAGTTGCGTTCACGTCGGAAATAGTGCCCGGAGTCTGTCGCTAAAGAGTTACCGACTGACTTAATTAGTTAGCGACTGACTTAGCGACTCAGTCGACTAAGTCACATGTTTGTCAACTGACTAAGCCGCGTAGACTAATCGACTGCCTTACCGACTTGCTATCGACTTCTCAGGTAATCAGGTATATATCTATTAGGTACTATACTGTACTGACCGTGCCGTCATTTCAGTGGGCATTAGATGAGACCAATATGGGCTCTATACGGGTAAATATGGGAATGTGGGTCCTATGGGCTCCGTTCCATGTGGGCATGCTGACAGGGATCAGACCGATGACTGAAATGTTAATGTGAATTGATTAAGGATGACTAAGTCCAAGGTCGGATTTCTCTTGGGAACGCAACTGGCCTCCTATTTTCCCCAGTTTTGCAAACAATGTCATATTATCAATTTTCATGGCTTCGCCGGCAGTTATAGGCTACCGCTGGCTGAAGTAGGCTAGTGGAAACCAGCGTATTTTCAACGAGACCTTTGCTTGTACGAACTTCGAAGAGACGCCATTGCCGATTAGAACAAGTAGGCCTACTCAGGTAATCGTAATCTCCGGATTCTACAGCGCCCAAAAAAGCGAAGTCGCGGGAACCAGCTTATTCACAGGTAACGTGACAGACATCTAAATGGTGGTAGTAAGTATAGCTAGTAAAGTAGTAAGTAGGTAGGTAGTAAGATAAAGAACTGGTTATCTGATAACGACTGATTGTTAGACTGTTAGTCTGTTGCATTGTGACTCGTGCCTTATAAGCAATTGTTGCTTCTGTCCTGCTGTTGATGTCTTCATCAAATCGAAACTCGGAAACCGGTATTAAAACAATTAGCAAAATATTAAGCGAACGAAGTCGCTATCAGTCGATAGCTTAGCGACTGGTGTCGACCTCAGGGCTTAGCGGCGGCGGACGACGGCGGCGCCGGGGACTAGTCGGAAACTCTACCTGATCTAAGTCTCTGAGTAACTCCGATCTGTGTCTGGTCTCAATCCTGCATAACGACAGTTTGAATCTAGTTCAAACCTGCTTTACAATCTGCCCTTTGAACTTGATCCTTGCGTATTCCTGCAGATCGATGCCAGAACGCGTGTAGGTGTTTTCCGAATCTACTGAGACGTAAATGAAGATAATAATTATTTTCCATAACCTATTCGTCTCTAACCCATTTGTGTGTATAGCGCAATGACAGACAAAGGACTGCTGATGGATTGTATTAGCGAATTCTAGGAGACGAAGAGATGTCCTCAGAGTTGATCTGTAACGAAATCTTATGAGTAACTCTGGCATTCCTCGTATAGGCCTACCATGGGCGACATCTAGCAAGTAGTATCGACATTCGTCACATTGACGAATCACAGAGGGTGCTTGACCGTCAATAATGCATAGATCAGGACTTTAATCCCGAATAGAGGAACCAAATACTCGAGCTGATACACATTTATTTTAAATGAATTCTTAAACTTTACACAACGCTAGTCTTCGGAAACTAAACTGTTCAACACTTTCAAATCAAATCAATCAAATCAAATCAGTCTTTATTGTACCGTGAGCAGTGCATGTAACATCATACAATGTAAAACATTGAAACATTCACATTGAAACATTCACTATTATTACATTTATTAAAAAGGTAAATTAACACAATAAGCACTGATCATGGAACAAGGGCGACCCAAAAGGGGCACAAGCCCCGCTAGGTTAGGGTAACCCACATTCCGAATTACATATTGACGGTGGGTGCATTATTATTAACAAAGTTCGTAGTAAGGATCACAGAATCAGCGCGTGCTACTCATAACACAGGCAGATGACAATCAGTTGGCAAAGCTGTTGGCAAAGCTGGATCAGTAGGCCTAATATTAACCCAAGCAAACAAAATCTTTTGACATTAATTGATTCAATCTTTTCTATCTACTAATCTCCTTTGGTTTTCAAATATTTTATCCATTGATTTTTAAAAGATCCAATTGTAGTAAGGTTTCGAATGCTCAGTGGTATACTATTCCATATCCTAGGTCCAA
The DNA here is from genome assembly GCA_963556255.1 of Allolobophora icterica. Lineage (NCBI taxonomy): Eukaryota > Metazoa > Annelida > Clitellata > Crassiclitellata > Lumbricidae > Allolobophora > Allolobophora icterica. The sequence goes on along the minus strand of OY744602.1, from coordinate 94,580,922 downwards.
TAGAACGAAGTGAGAATCGATAATAGTTAGTTCTTGTATATATTTCAGAGACCCCCATGGCTGATCTTGTAAAATGATTATGTATTTCGGTTGTTTTAGTAAAAAATTTAGGAAAAGAATTTGGCAATAGATTATTTAGATACTTATACATAAAGATACCAACTTGCATTGTATTTATATCATGAAATTTTATGATATTATATTCCGTAAATCTAGTTTTAGTGTGTGAATGTCGCTTGTCAAGTGCAATTACTCTTATGGCCCTCTTTTGCAGTATTGAGAGTTTCTTCAGTCTTGTGGGATAAGTAGATGCCCATATAATATTACCATAAGTAAAGTACGGATATATTAATGTGTAATACAAGCTTTTTCGTATATAGTCAGGTATGAGATACGATATTTTTGCTAGTATACCTATATTCTTGGCTATTTTTGTTGCAACAGCATTAATATGATGTTTCCATGATAAGCATTCATCAATATAAATCCCAAGAAATTTAGTTGATTGTACCTGACTGATTATTATATCATCTATCATAAGGGAATTTTGCAATACCGGAAGTGGTTTTTTAGCAGAGCGAAATATAATATAGCAAGTCTTTTTGATATTAAGTGAAAGTCGATTAATTCTAAACCAATCAGCCACTGCTTCCAGTTCTGCATTTATTGTATCCACAAGTTTGACTACAGATTCACATGAGTGAAATACATTAGTATCATCTGCAAAAAGAATAAATTTTAAAATATTAGATGAATTAGGGAGGTCATTTATGTACAACAAAGAAAGTAAGGGGCCAAGATTTGAACCTTGTGGCACTCCAAATTTCATAATTTTCCATGACGACTTGGCGTGATTACATTGGACCATTTGAAAACGCTGAGTTAAGTAATTCTTTGCATTTAAGCATCGAAATTTAATTATAGTCATTTCGGGGAAATTTATTTCCGACATTTTAGAAAACTTTCTTAAACAAAATGCTTGAATTGCAGTACATATTGTCACTACTGCACTGAATGTCATTTAAAATAATTTGCATTCACTTGTTGCATTTCTAATCTAGGTTCTATTCAGATGTCGTACCTGGACTGTGGCTATCAGACGAAGACGTTCTCTGTCTTTCGCCTGCTCATCCAGCTGGTCAAGTTACCGTAGATCTGTCTATTTCCCAGCAACTTGGTTTTCTAACGCCTCAGGTGTGTTAATGGTTGCAATTTCATTGTTACAAAGTATGAGCATCATGTACAGGAATGAGCGAGTAAAATTCAATTAGTGGATACAATGGCGAATTTTATACTTCTGCAAAGAGTTTACCTTTCAAATTCAATATATAAAATAATTCTTTATTCAATAGTAGACCTAATTCAAACATTACTGTTTTATAGTAGAACATAATTATGGCCTATCTTGATTCTTTTAGAAATAAACTTTGAACCGTTTGGTAATAAAGTGCATTGCTTGGTGATTCAGTGACACAGCTATGCTAACATTAGTATTTTTAATCCACTGTTCAAACAGTTTCAGTACACGTATTACCCATCCTGCCCTGCAAGTGCATGTGGAAGTCAGTTGAATCCTCCTCGTGGTTTTTGTTCCATTGGAAGCTGCATCTGCAATATTCCGTGGATTGGCCAGGATTGTGGAAGTCTCGGTCTGGTACCGAAAATTGTTCCAGTTCTATCACAGACGATATTTGAATCGCAGTCATTTGAGATCACGCTCAACACGTCACAGGTTTAATTTTCATCTTTTACACAGGTCTCTAGTTTTTACACATGATGCTACACTAGTAAAATGCATTAATAACCTATATCAGAGAATAATGTACCAGCACATTGGTGCTTTATTCCCTATTTGTGTCGAGGAAATATGTTGCCTTTATATGCTTCCGTGTTGTATTATTTTAATTTTTTCCATTGCGAAACATTGACGCTACTAAATTGTTTAGCAGCATAATGTTTAATAATATTGTAAAATGTTGAGTAATATTGTAAAATATTTAATTATAGGGCAGTGAGCCACTTAGCTGGAGTCTTCTTGAATCACCAAGTGACATGTATATTAGAAGTGCATCAGGTCTCTTGAGATGGACAATGGCGGTGGCAGACTCCCAGCCGTACAATGTGACAGTTTCTTGTCTCAATGCTATCGGCATCGACCGGTTCACTTTCAGTCTTCGTGTACCATTATCTTATGCTGCCATCTTAGACGCATTACCAAAAGGACCATTTCTTACTCCACAACCAGTTCTGATTCGTGGAAATATCACATGGATTGTCAACAACACGATCCTTATCGGCCAACAGATACCAGTTAATATCTTGTAAGCATGTCTTTTTCATTTTTGTCGTGACTTCATTTGGTGATAGCGTGCACAGGAGAAAGAAGATTTGCAGCATTATAAAGAAGGAAGTGAAGGAAATATTGAAGGAGCGTTCTTACAGTTTTTACATTTATTAAGCAGAACCTTTGGTCTTCAAAGACCCAAATGATCAACGGACACTCTGGATAGCCTATTTAAGCATCTCGTTCAGTGATATTTTCGTTAACGAAAACTAAAATTAGAAGTGAAAATAAATGATTTCGTTAACGAAAACTAGAAGTAAAAGTAGAAATTATTTCAGCAGCAAGAACGAAATTAGGAATTGAATTAGGAATTATTTGCCGAACTAAAATTATGAACGAAAATAGGAATCATTTTCAGAAGTAAAATCATTTTACTTCTTGTGGCGCTTAAGGTGGGACGAAGGCGAGTATCGGTAAAACGCGCTCCAAACATAATCCATTGGAAAACTTCGGTTGAGATGAAGACGCTGAGCATGCCATTCGCGATGTAGGCCCTAAGCTACTTTCTCTCATCTTCGTTGTCTAATAATTGTCCCCACTTAATTGCGTACCAACGACCTCAGTTTCATACGCCATTTTATTTCGGGTTTGATCGTTAACTTGTAAAATTACGAGTTTGTCGAGAATGTTGACCGGAAGGAAGCGAGATAGCCCAATTTTGGGTTTCTCATTTTGACGAAACTACATGTGCAGGCAGATCTACATGCCAAGTACTAAACGGGGAAAATGATGGAATTTGCCTAAGAGCATTAGATCTTGCCGACTGAGTCGGACTGACTCGAATGAATTCCATCAGCGACTGCACAGCGTTTTGTATATGGTTGTCCACACAGTAGGGCCTACCGGGTTACGCTGATACTAGATAATCCTTCGTTTCGTAAAATGATAACCACACGACTCAAAATTCAAATTACCAGCATTGTTAGACTAACGCTCCACCCCTTGTTTTACTTCAAACAGTTTTTTTCTTTCTCGAGACAAGTTTGGTGTGCTTCTCTCTGCAAGCGTTGCATCCTTTTACAGCACATAAAGTAATGATTAGTTGGAAAACTAAAATAAGAAGTAAAATTATTTGAGAACTAAAATAGGAATGAGAAGTAAAATTATTTGTGAAGTAAAATTAGAATTAGAAGTAAAATTCAAGAGCTCAGAACCAAATTAGAACTGAATTAGGAATTATTTTTAGAAGTAAAATATCACTGATCTCGTTACCTTTGTCTCATCCTCATATAGCGTTTTCAGTCATTTGATATAAATTTGAAAATATAATACAGTCATAATCAGCTCATTTATGCAATGCAACAACCATGTGTAGGCCTACTACTTGTGCTGTCATTGAGCAGCACAAGTAGTAGGCACCAATTAGCCTAAGTTCTTATATAATAAATTAGCACAGATTGAAGCGGTCGTCAAATTCCACTCTATAGTTGATGTACATGAGAAGTCTTTGGCACCGCATAGTAGCAGTTTCTCTAAGTAGACAGGACCTTAAGGCCTACCTTTAGACATAGTAACACAATTCTGGTATTTCAAGACTAATCCAATTAACTGTCTAAGGTAATAGATACGAATCGTTCGAACTCCTTCTTTAAAAATCTTTAAACATTTAATCGTTAGTCCGCAATTCAGGGCACTAAAACGTGACATCTTAAACGTTTCTCTTCTGAAAACGTCAGATGCTCATGTTATTCCACAGAATCATAATTCTTTACCTTCACAACTGAGCTATAATTATGTGCACTTGAGACGAATAAATCCGCAGATTGAAGTCGACCACAGCCTTTTTACTTCTTGAAGATTCGTTTTTCATCAGAATCCACTTCACTACATTCTCTTTCAATTTGATTTCGGTCTTTAAATTCTTTTGTCTGCGCGTCACCATGGAAATTTTCGTCATCAACGTTCATTGATATTTTAATTTATTCTTTGCCTCCCCATAAAAAAATTATTATTTATTTTCTCTACGTTGCCGTTTTATCTTATCTAAAGGTGACGTCTAATTACGCTTACTTCTTCTATTGATAGACCTATTCTGAACTTATACACTTATACACAACAATAAATAGGCAGAGTATTGAATAATATGGTAAATCGTTGCATCTCATTCTACAATGTTTTAGAATGATTATATTGAAAAATAATTTGTGCTTGCAAGAATGCTGTCTCTCTCAATATCTGCCGGTCTTCAATCTATCTTCTTATTCAATTTCTTTCCTTATCTTAATCTGTCTATGTGCGCTGTAGGCCTACTTTTCTTTATGATGCACAATTTTATTCATTATCTTCAGGATTGGCTGTTTCTCACAGGGTCTCATTTTTCTCATCTCTGATATTTTTTAACAACCTTGAGCTACGACAGCAGGTGGTAGGCATTTAGAATATAATTCATTTGGGACCACAATTACTTTTAGTATCTTCACTAATAGCCCCTGTTCAGTAGCATCTATTAAGATCTGCGACAAGCTCAACTAAAAATCTAACAAAGACATTTATTTACTGTCTCTGTTGATGTTTTCGTTCTGTAGAATAAAAACGGCAACATCGACTCGCACCATATCAGCGGTTACTAGTTATGGATCCAATGCTTTCTACACAAGATTCTACCCTGCATCATATGAAGCAGGGTTGTTTGAAGTGGTAAGCTTGCTGTGACTATATCACCAAACCTTGCCAAACTTAGTGCATTCATTAACTATTCCTTCGTGGTGAAATAAGATAGAAAGAATGTTGAATGAATTGCATGCAATATTTTCATATCCATATAAACAATAGATCAATCAATCAATTAGACATTTATATAGCGCGCTCTTCAAGGCAACTATTCAGAGGCGCTCCCAGCCCAACCTCGACGAAAGAGAACAGCCTTAAGAGCAGAGAAGAAAGAGGTGGAGGAGTCTCGAGGGAGAGACCGCAGTCCAACAGGAAGGCCATTCCAGATAGTGGGACCGGCAACGGAGAATGCTCGCTGTTGCATGGTTGCAGTGCGAGCGAAAGGAACATGTAAGTCACCGCGGGCGGTGGAACGGAGTGAACGGCGACCAAGAAGTGCGGACGCTGGAAAACAGAGCTCACGTAGATAGAAAGGAGCGCGGCCAAGCTGACACTGCCAGACAATAGAAGCAACCCGGTATACAATGCGTTGCGAAAAAGGAAGCCAGTGGAGGACGTCACGCATGTAGTCAGACACGTGACCAAACTTAGGGATGCGCCCAACGAGGCGCGCAGCAGAGCGTAGAACGCGTTCAAGGCAATGCAGTCGAGTGTGAGGGAGACCAATATAGAGAGAACAGCAGTAATCAAGTCGACAGGTAATGAAAGCATGAACGAGAGTAGCTGCGTGCTTGGGAGAGAGAGAGCGGGAGACCACACGGAGCTGTCGTAACTGGAAATAACAACCCCGGCTCAGCTGCGAAATATGCTGGGAGAGGGTGAGTTCAGAGTCCAAGGTGACACCAAGGTCACGGACAGAAGTGGAGAAGACGACATTAGGGAATTCAGTAGCAAGGCTAGCAAGATCAATCTTACCAAGTTGCCTGCGAGTACCCAGCCATATATATTGGTCTTGGAGGGGTTCAGACGGAGGCGGTTAGAAGACATCCAGGCTACCAATGAGTCAGTGGAGAGGCACATAAGGCGGACTGCAGTGGCGGCATCAGAGGCAGAGCAATGAGTGTAAGCCTGTACATCATCAGCATAAAGCTGGTTAGACAGAGAGCAGGAAGTAAGAAGATGGCAAAGATCCGAGGTGAAAATAATATATAAGAGGGGACCCAAAACGGAACCCTGAGGAAGGCCCATCCGGACTGGGACCCAAGGGGACCTAGTGGAACCATAAATAACAGAAGATGAGCGGTTGTGTAAATAGGAGGCCAGCCATTTTAGGGGCTTTCCAAAAAGGCCCAAAGATGTGGATAGACGGAGGAGGAGGATGTCATGATCGACCGAGTCAAAGGCTGCTGTGACGTCAAAGAGTGCGAGCAGAGAGACTTGGGAGCGGTCAATGGCGCAATAGAAGTCAGAAAGAAGCCGGAGGAGGATGGTTTCAGTGGAGTGACCCTTACGGAAGCCAGATTGATGCACCGGAAGTAGGTTATTTCCATCAAGGTAAGCTAACAGTTGCTGAGCAATCAACTTCTGAATAGACATCGTATCATGCATGTATCATGCATGTATGCTGAATCTGCTTTGACCCCGGGTTATAGACAGAATTTCCGCAACCATGGGTGGCATTTGTAAGCCTCTGTTTATACAGCCTGGTTCGTTTGAATTGGCGCCCATCAGATTCTGTCTGTCGCCTATGTGTGGGTACTTTCTTATTCTCTCTTCATTTCTTTATCTCTGTCTGTCTGTCTGTCTTTGCAGACTGTGCTTGGTCTCAAATTTGAGTCTGTCTTTCTTTTCTGTTTGTTTTTCCAGCTAGCTTATCTGTGTACATGGTTGACTTTTTTAAGCCTTACTAAGCCTGTCACTTCACAAGTCTCACAGTTTACATTTCATTTTAATGTATGTAAGTATGCGTGAATGTATGCATGTGTGTATGTGTTATTTATTTATGCTTCTTCATATTCACTGTACATGTAACCAGCATATGTATTTATACATATTAAACGTTAAATGGCTCCCTACAATATAATCCCTCTCAAGATTGTTCCTTCCTCTCTAAATGATACTACAGTTCAGTGAAAAAAATTAGCAAATTATGTTCAAAGAGATGGAAAAATTCTCACCGCTATTAGTACGGTATTTAAATAAGTACCAGGTCTGTTTCCGTCACGTGACTGTATGTTTCAGATCAGTTTGCAAATCAAACTGTTCTAGCTGCTATTTCAAACTGATCTGATCTGATCAGTTTGAAGTAAACAATTTAAATTAAGAACAGTTTGAAATATGTGTCGACAGAACAGCATCATATTTAATAGCTTCTAGGTCCATCGCTGGGTCAGGTTGGGTATAAACACCTTCAGTAATGGTGATTGGAAGATACATGATGGCGAGAAACGAAGAAGTGAGGAGAGTTCATCAAAGAACTCCAGCGCAATTGATTGCGACTCAGGGCGGGATAGGACGACGAGGATCTGACTGCTACGCCAGAGGTCGCACGACAGCACAAATAGTCAAACGATGCTACATTGTGCCTGAGGTTCAACTTACATTAGGCAATGTTCATAAATAATAAATTTAGCTCTCCTACGTGCCGCTTGTCAGCTTCGAACAGGTTTAATCTCCGCCGGTGAAGACGCCTGATAGTCGTGCAGTCAGAGTCCTCGTTCCGGGTCTCAGAGCAAGCACGTTCAGTTTCTCGTCATGCACTCTGACGTCAAGTGATAGGGGACGATATTATCGCACTCTGGCTGCGCTGGTGTTACCGTTAGATGTCTTGTCGAGATTCTGGGGAGGTCTAGACGATTGTCGGAGATATGAGTACGACGCTGGAACAGCGAGATTCCATACACACTAGGACTGGTCTATGCAAGATGTTCTAAAGGTACGCTGACTGGTCCTGTGTGTACGTCGTATGCTTCAAGTCGTTGTTCATAGGTATCTTAGCGCGATTTAGAGCAATGACAGGTGTCGAAGAAAAACCACAATAACAAATCAAATATGAAGCAGTTAGTGAGATGGGGATGAGACGAATCGTCAATGAAAAGCGCAGATGAAACAAACCTGCGTAGCATGAGAAAAGCGAAGGTAAAACCTCGACCTTAGAATATGCAGCTGGCTGCAGGCAGAGGTCAGCGCATAAGCCATGACTGACAAAAAGAGATTAAAGATGAAGCATATTCGTAAAACCTCCATGCATGATCCAGAAAGATAGTTGCCAGGCATTGAACATGTATAGGGGTCTTCACTCTTCAGTCATAAACATGACTTAAACTCTGGAAATGTTATAGTTATTTTTTCGTATTCCTTTTATACTCTTTCATAGGATGCCCGCCATCCAATGGACTCTGCTTTTGCTGCACAACAGACCTGGTCTGTATATGGACTAAGTTTTCAAGTCAATCCATCCTCCTTCCAAGGATACACTGGAAACTATACATTTCCTTCTTTCTTGACAATCACAAATACTGGTGTTGATTCGCTAACCTATTTGCGACTCACGGTTAGTCCTTACAATTTGCACGACTAAGCCTAACATCGATTGTTCTATTAATTATTAGTGGCTAGTAAGTGGCTAGTTCTATTAATTAGGCCTATTAGTGGCTAGTAAAGGCATGATTACAGACCACAAGATTAGTTATTTCACGGCTTCACTGTAGTCACCTTTGTTTGGTTATACGCCATCTCCGGTGTCTGCATATGTATAGTAGGTATCCATACGTGGTCCAAATCTAATTTAAAGACATGTGCTAGTTACTGTTTAACGACGATGTGTCATAATAGAGATGCCTACCGTCACCCTCTTCCATTATCCAGGCTTGGGACTCGCATTACTCTCTCCAGTTTGAGATGTGCCATCACTAAAGCTCCAAAAATCGCTATACCATTATTGTCAAATTCTCTCATTAGCTAATTCCTCAACGTATTCGTTGCAAATTATATCCCTCTTTAATGCTCTTAAAACTTATCAGCATTCTTGCATTCACAAACTAATTACCATCAAACCACTCAAGTCTATTTAACCATTCTTTTTGCCTTTTCCATTCTTGTCCTGCAATAACATTTTCTCTTATGTTTTTTTCTGACTCCTAACAGACCTCCGGAGGTTCGCACCTTCTTCACATCTCTACTTTCTTATCTCCTGGGACAGTTTGTTTGAAAATCAGAAACAAACGCAGTAAAAATTCTGCTGATTCCGGTTTTGGTCATCCTTTCAAGATTCAAGAGGCCATTAGCATTGAATATTAATAATAATGAATAACAATGAATAGTAATAAATAATAACGACTAACAATGAATAATAATGAATTGTAATAAATAATAATGAATAATAATGAATAATATGAGATTTAAATGCAAGACGTCGATACTTGAATTAAAGACATTCCAACAAATAGCTGGATTTACTGCACAACAGAGCTGGTCTGTATATGGACTAAGTTGGCCTGACTTCTAAATATTGACCTGGCACTGAAACTCGCCCAACCACTTAACTCAACAACTGGGATATTTCCGGAATGGTTTGAGCTAGAGTCTGTGAATAAGTTCATGTCCCTGACGCAGCTTTCATTTGGCGTTAGGAAAGTTTGGCGATATACGTTACATTAATAATGACGGAAAATTCCAAATTCTCTTCAAAAGGTAGGGCCTACGTGATAAATGTCCAACCACGATCGATACGCATTACAAAAACTACGACCCCTAAAGCGATTGCTGTCAATGCTTCATTTGCAGAAGATAGATCTACCTTTTGAGGTGAGACTCGTTAATCAGAACATTTCTTGCTTCCTTGGTGCCTCCAAATGTCCTCTGTCCAATGTTTTGCGACCAGGAGAGAACATCGTACTAAACGCAAGTGTTCAAGGTAAGTGACGACTTTCAGATTAAATTATTTTAAGAATCATCACAGTTTAAGAATGTTTCTCAAATGTTACGTGATACAAATAAGAATAAAAAAATTATGTGCCAAGGGTTTTCAATCATGTAGGCTAACTGCTAGTCATTTTCCACAGAAGAAATTTATGACAAATACGGTAGTTTCTGCCGCTATACATTGCAAGACCTCATAACTTTAACCTCCCTGATAAAGACTCACGAAACTTTATTTCTCGTATGTTATTCGCCAACTCATACTAAGCTATTACTTCCTCAGCTCTATTTTTCATATACACCTACAGCGTTTTGCCTGTTGTTCTACGTAATAAACGAATATAAACATAAACATAATTTATTTCGTAATAATAATAATAACAATAATAGTAACACATGTTATGTTTTTGCCTGAGGCATTTTTGCTTGATAATTGCACATACTTCATTTCTTGGATATCCATTAGCGACATTGACGTTTATCTCTTGCAGGTGTTCGAGCTGGTCGAGTTAATTTTGTGATGACACTTTCAACAGTCGAAGGCTTGATATTGCAAGCTTCTGTCTGGTTCAACTTTCAGCAGCAGACACCTGTACTAAGCCTAACACCTGGACACATTGATGCAACTGTTACACGTGGAAGTGTTTACTATTTTCAGGTATAAGCTTAGTTGTGATTAATGATTTCATATATGATTTAATGTTTTCAGTATGAGAGCGGTCCTTAGCGTAAATGAAAACGAACTTTAAAATGTAACGGTGCCATTGTGTGTCAAATAGGCCTATATAAAATGTACATTGTGCAAAATATCGCTAAATAGTTGGTGGTTCTGAATTTTCGACGTGCATATCTTTAACTGTCTGTTTGGCATTTGGCACATACTTCATTTGCCACTACTGAAAAAGTACTGTTAGGGCCTATCGCCGGGAATTTTCTTTAGTAGGATCTTCTTAACTGCTAAAATTTCAAAATAGATCAAACTGTATGGCAAATTATTTTTGCGCACTTAGTATATCGGTCCTATTATTGGAGGTGTAATTATTTATATTAACTTGCAGTTTATAAAGCTTATAGTAATATGATACTAGTACTACTAGTACTATTGCTGCTGCTGCTGCTGCTGCTGCTGCTGCTGCTGCTGCTGCTGCTGCTGCTGCTACACCACCTCGCTAAGAACAAATGCGGCATTCCTGGATGAGATCTTGGTTCTATCCAGACCTTAAGAAAGTCCTTTATGGTTGTGATGCGTTGACTGCACCAAAGGTTTCCTCCTCCTCATCCAACTCTTCTGTGGCGCTCGTGGATGATAAATTTGTTCGAAGATGTTCTAGTGGAAACTGGCTTGTAGAGGATTTCATATCTATTCTCCATCGTGTCTATTATCTGATACCCGCATCTCGTCGCTTGCTGTTTGCAAATTGTATAGAACATTTCAATAGGGTCAATAAACCACGGAGAAGATAAACTCCTGTCTTCTTTCAGTTGATAGTTGTGAGCTAGGGCATTATATTATTTTTGGCATAGCGATAACTGCAGTAAGCAGTAAGTAAAATTTGCTCAAGTCATTCATTGCCTTTACATTAATCAGCCTTACTGAGATAGGCCCTAGACTTGAAGCATTGGCGCCTAGATTTTCGATTTGTGTTCCCCAGACCCCCCCCCCATCAATATATTGTGTCTATATGTAACGAGAATTTGACAATTTTGGATATCCTTAGCTCTCGCTCCTGCATAGCCACAATTCGAATACGAGGGATTATTTCAACTGCAGGAAATCTACTATATTTATTATTTTACAACACCAGATTGCGTCGCCGAATATATCGCTTCTTATTCAGACACATTAACATAGTTAATTTTTCTCCGAAATTCTTGTCTAGTGAAACAGTCAAAATAGTGCACAGTTAAACACTTGTACAACTTTTCCAAGTGTTTCATAGTCTACTCTTATCACTAAAAAGCTTTCACCAGTTCTATACCTTTAGTGCCAGCTGTCATCGGAAACATTAGGGATTCAGTTAAGATGATTTTAATGGCCAACATCTACTGCTCATTAAGCCTTTCAGTTGAAGTTTGACATCGGCAGTAACTCTGATCAGCTTGGCTTGCATGGACTAAGTGCGGTCCAATATGTATCTATCCAGTGAGTTGGCGGAACGTTGTATTGCGAAAGCCCCAGTTAAGTTTTCTTCCGCTAATAGCTTCACTGCTTCATTTTCAGTCGCCGCTGACGTTCTTTGCTGCCGCCTGCTGCGGGTCTTGCCACAACCTTCAAAAATTCTGGTGTACAAATATATTTTAAAGGCTGTTGCCCTGATAAATTTGAGTATAATCTGGAGAGAACATGAATATTATATTATACTGCCAATTGTGTTTCGCCGTAAAAACTCATGGTTTCTTAAATGATGTGACATCAACCCAACGTGAATTGTCCGGTGATATTTGGAGCATACATTGCTTAAGAACAAATTTGGTATTCTAACCTGGCAGTTCAGTCCTTTTATATGAAATACAACCAACTAATGTCTGTTATATGTTCAAAACCATAAACATTTTATCTACGATGTCTTGAAATATATTGAAGATATGATTTTAATAACCAAAGAAACATTAAAAGCAGTTCTGACAGTGTTCTCATGGCTTTCCTAAACTGCAGGTAAATGTTTCAAATGATGGTCTTCGACCTGCAACAAATGTGAGTGTTCGACTGCCACCAGGCGAACTGCTGAGTTTGGTATCATTTGGTACTAACAGCAGCGCTGCTGGAAGGCCCTTGATCTTAGAGGTTGGAGATATTGCCATCTTGATCTTAGAAGTAAGAACATCCGTACAGCAAGCAATTGGAGAAATAACTGGAAGCATCTCGGTTGTGTCTGTGGAAACCGGAGCAACTCTCTCATTTAGGCAAGTCAGAAAGAATAAAGACATTGATTGATGCATGATTTAAAATTTTCTGTCCTACAGACTTTGTTATACTATGATATAACTAAGACCAAGCCTTTAATTCTTTATAGTTTTCATTCTTCTCTGACTTTCAGTTATACAAGGACCACTTAATATCTTATGCAATAATATTCATCATCACCAGGACATACTCGTGATCACTATCAGAGAACTGCATCATGCTCCACCTGTTGATCATATCTGCAGTTCGACCTTGTTGGGATCTTTGAAGGTACCATATAAATGGCCAGTTCCACGCAAATATATACATAACTACAATGATTAATTCAAATCCGGTGACAATACGAACACTAGATATTTCATCACTGAGAGCTCGTACTCCGTAGTCCGTTGGCTTATGTAAGGGAACACAAATTTTGGGTAGAATCTTGGCAACGATGTTTAAATTAAAGATATGATAGTTCTGAAGCAGAAAAATGCTGTTGCCATGTCCTGGTGAAAGGGTTTGGCTGCAAACGATCGAAGGAGGCTTGGAAGTGAAGTGGACAACACTTGCCATTTGAGCTTCTCGATTGAACTGTTCAGATGTGGCTGCAAGAAGGACTGTAGGGCATAGCGCAAATGTGTGATAGATGCTCAACAGTGTGCTGGTCTCTGTCTGTGTACAGGCCTATGTGACCGTGAATGACGTGAACAATGCTATATAACTTATTTGTGGTCGACCATTTTGGAAAATGGCTGCCAGCGAGGCCAGACGGCAAATCTGCGATGGCCTTATAGCTACAAAATTCCCTTAGGACATGTTCATACAATATACCATATTTCATGCTTCTATCAGTTAATGAGCAATTGGTTCATATATTGCACCGGACTGCCCCTTTCAGGTCACCTTAACTTCAAGATGGCTACCACAATTAGCTTTTCTATTATAGGTAAGTGATTGCAATTAGTTGTATTGGATACCTTGCCCTGAATATGTATGCTTAGACATCAAGATTACGATTCTAAGTGAACTAGAGGCTGAGATATTGAAAAATCTCTATTTTCGGTCGGCCATCTTGGAGAATGGCTGCCACTGAGGCCCGAAGGCAAATATGCGATGGCACTATAGCTACAAAATTCCCTTCGGTCATGTTCAGACTACAGTATGTACCAAAATTCATGCTTCTATCAGTTCATGAGCAACTGGTTCATATTTTGCACCGGATTGCCCCTTTCAGGTCACCTTAACTTCAAGATCGCTGCCACAGTAAGCTTTTCTCTTATAGGTAGGTGATTGCAATTAGTTATATTGAAATCCTTGCCCATAAATATGTATGTTTAGACATCAAGATTACGATTCTAAGTGAACTAGAGGCTGAGATATTGAAAAATCTCTATTTTCGGTCGGCCATCTTGGAAAATGGCTGCCACTGAGGCCCGAAGGCAAATCTGCGATGGCCCTATAGCTACAAAATTCCCTTCGGTCATGTTCAGACTACAGTATGTACCAAAATTAATGCTTCTATCAGTTTATGAGCAACTGGTTCATATTTTGCACCGGATTGCCCCTTTCAGGTCACCTTAACTTCAAGATGACTGCCACAGTAAGCTTTTCTCTTATAGGTAGGTGATTGCAATTAGTTATATTGAAATCCTTGCCCATAAATATGTATGTTTAGACACCAAGATTACGATTCTAAGTCAACTAGAAGCTGAGATATTGAAAAACCTCTATTTTCGGTCGGCCTTCTTGGAAAATGGCTGCCAATGAGTCCAGAAGGCAAATCTGCGGTGGCCCTATAGCTAAAATGTTTCTTCATCGTATGTTGTTACCATGTGCCAATTTCATGCTTCCAACATCAATTGAGCAATTTTTACACCAAGCTGACTGACTAATTGGCAGTTTTTAAGGTGGGGATATGACGTCATGCTAAAACGTCCGCTAGGGGGCGTAAACCATGAAAGAAAAATTGGCAACAGCATTTTTCTGCTTCAGAACTATCATATCTTTAATTTAGGCCCTAAACATCGTTGCCAAGATTCTACCCAAAATTTTGCTTCCCGTCATTTTTGTGACATAAACCAACGGACTACCGGCAAAGCCAGTCCTAAGCCTGGTGAAAGGAGGAGTGCGACGTGAATCGTCTTTGTAATGACACAGTGTCGTTAAACAGCAACTGATGAACTTGTATTTCCGCGCCTAAGATAATAATATTTGGACCGTCAGTGTGGAATAGTTACATTGGACATTTGTCTACCGCGCAGGTCCGGCTCAAGACATTTGGCGGCCCTGGGCAAATCGGCGGCCCTAAGCAAACCGGCGGCCCTAAGCACAAAAAAGTTGATGACCTTTTTTTAAGAATTCGCCTCACAAATGAATGTCATGACCTTTTTTAGGAATTCGCGGTTACACCTGGGCAATTTATGACGCCAACACTATCAACCAACACTATAATACTTCCATCTAGCGAATAATAATTAAATATTTTTTTGAAAATGGAAAATTGGCGGCCCCTAAAAATCGGCGGCCCTGGGCGGCTGCCCAGTTTCCCAAACGGACGAACCGGGCCTGCTACCTAGCGGTCGTATAATACTTTAACGACGAGCTGCATTGGTTTCCCAGTCACTTTTAGACTTTTGGTACACTCTCGTCTTTGAAGTGTTAAACAACTGCGCAATTTCTTAAACGATCATAATCGACTGCATTTTCTATCTTGTATTATAGGTTGGTTAAGTTTCATTTTTTGTTTAGTAGGTCCTCTGTCGTGTATACTATAGGGCCTACACAATTACACATGTTCCAATAATTAAGAATTTTAATTCATGCTTAGTTAGCAACATAAAAGTTCATCTTTGTCGGTACTACTTCTAAACTGCATGCACTATTAAGAGGCCTCTGGTCAGTAGAGAGTAGAGTTATGTTCAGAAAATTTTATTAATCTTAGAACCATATTCTCGCAATGTAAGTTATTCATTCATTCTTGGTTTATTGATATCACATTGAGAAAAGAGAATTTCTTTACCCTGGCTAGGATGACAATTGAACCCCCAAAAGTGAATGAATGAATAAATTACATTGCGAGAATATGGTTCTAAGATTAATAAAATTTTCGAAACATAAAAAATATATTTCTTAGGTTCGTGGTATCATCTCTGAGCACAGTAAACCTCACCGTGTCGGTTGAAGACGAATACACTTATTTTGCTGCCGATAAGCCGCTTCTAGCAAATGCTACGGTGAGACTGGTTCCAAAGTTTGGTGAAGATACACTATCACTTACCACCAATACGTCGGGTAAGTACCGTATATACCATTTTATTTCGATATGAATTGGTGAGGATGGATTCATATGCCAACGTCCACATCTGAGCTGTGGGAGACGTCATGGATTGCCTTATTCAATTTCCAACACCGGACCTGAATTAGGATAAAATTTGAACAGTTTAGACTGAGAGTTTGATAAGTTAACGCTGCAGATAATTATTATTGTAAATAATCATGATGCAGCATATATATATATATATATATATATATATACGCAAATTTTTATTGGTGCATAGAAAAGCTAGAAGGGGTGGACCCAAGGATACAATGCATATGTATAGAGGCAGCATGTTGGGAATATGGCATAATCGTCAGTATTATAATAGTATGCTGCCACAGGTTCGCTCATTGGAAGTAACTGACATACTTATAACAAGGCAAAGATAGGCGTATAATCTGACAAAGCAGAACAACAATTATATTTTAGACCTGTTGGTTAATTAGTGCTCTTAAAATCACATATAAGCAACTACTCCATTTTAGGTAAAGTGACTTTCATGAACATATCCGAAAATTACTACACGCTGTACACAAGTTGTGAACGACATCTGCCAGATTCCAGAGTAATCTTCGTCACAGGTGGCAGTGGAAGCTCCGTTACTGTCTTCATACAAAGGGTTGCTGTCACCTACAAGTGAGTCTTACGGATCACAGTTGACATTTTCTTCAGGTGCAGTGTTAGGCATTCGATCAAGTATACTTCTCTGCGTGTAAATTAGATCAGACTCGATCAGAATTAATCGTATTTGCCGGAGTAGTAGACGGAGTGTTAGTGAACCTAAGTTAAAAGTTAACCTATTTTTGAAATGTTATTGTTTTGTCTTGAAAGTAAACTTATTCAGTGCTGGTAATGACTTACGTGAGACTCTATTCCTATTTGATAGGAACCTACTTAATATTTTGGACAAAGCAACAGCCTTGATTAAGAGTCTTAGTTAGAGATTAAGTGACTTTTAAGCTACACTTTGGAATCGCAGTAGTCTACATTATAATAGTTTAAAAAATTATTAGCAAAATTATTGCGATGAAACATCACTGAAACTTATGAATCTCTACTTCCAGGCTCTATCTTACCATTTCAACAGAAGCATGTAGTAACACTTGTTGAATAATAATTGTAATGAGTATTTCTTTGATCTATTTATCAGCTGGGTAGTCACGCCAATAACGTATGAAGATCGCTACGATATTAAATTAGAGGCAACCTTTGAGACACGCGTTCCAATTCCAGTGGTCACTGTGACGCCTAACAAATTGGATCTAGACGTACTTGAACTTGGTTTGATGCCGTACATCAACTTCGAAGTAACTAACCATGGACTCATTGCAGCCAAAGGATTTCGCTTCCAGTTACCGTCACCAGATGCCCATCCTTTCATTACGTTTACGATGGTTTGTATTTTATAGCATCATATAAATGGTTACTTCCAATACTAAAACCTAATATGGATACTGGATAGGTTATTCTATTCCAGTTTGGTTGCTATTGGAGGGGGGTTAGATGAATGGTGATACTCTTGCATGAAGAACATAAGATCTTGAAGGACCTAGGGGCAGCAGTAAAATGCAAGACAGCCGTGTGCTCAATAAGATTTTTATAATTGTACCGTCATGTTTCAATGTTTGTCAGTGAGCTTCTGAATAAACACGAATTATTATCAATTCTGGCATAGAGGTATCATAATTCAAGTTTTAGTTGTAACTGCTTCAGTTAATCATATTCAGCCATTGTGATGACGTACAGGTCTGCCAACTATGTGTATCTATAACAGAGTTACATTTATGTATGTAAAGTAATTATAATAATAATCTTCTTTAGTAGTTAACACTGAAAAGTACGGATTAGTGTCCAGACATCGAGGCTCCTATTGAGATAGAAATAGGATGTTGTGATGACATCTCTAGATTAACTGTATCCACCTGGCCAACTTCTAGTCAGCACCGTCTTCAAAGATAAGCTAGGAGCGAGGATTCCAGTTACTGACAAGTAGGTAAATAGGTAAGACAAATTATTAAACAGGTGCAGGTTCTGGAGAAGGTTCTAGAACGTGATCTATCCACGTCAGTAAGGCCAACCTACTGGTTTTCTATTCGTCAGCAGATTTAGGTAAGGTTAGACTAGGACAACCTTCCAGTATACCTTATCTAATGCCAATCTAATAATCTAAGGTAAGGGCCTACAGAGAACGAACCAATCAGGAGTACACCTTAACCATGTACCTGATAATAGCTTAGAGATGTAAGTTAGAGAGTAGTCAGTGTGAGTAGAGTCAGCAGTCAGCGGTCAGAAGGAAGTTGTTGAGTGATCAGTGAGAAGACAGGAACGCTAGCAGCTTAGATGATGCGTTCGGTATTAGCTGACATGTCTAGAGCTAACAGACACTAAGCGTTCCTTCTTAAGAGTTTAGTATAGAAGTTCTGTAGATGTCGCAATCTCGTAGTCATCACATCGTCTGTGCAACTGAACTATAATCTGCTAGTGAACTGTATCTGTAAAGAGACATTCGAAAGAATTATAATAAAGACATTCGAAATGATGACAATAAAGAAACTATACAGACAGAACCAAAGTCTGAAAGATGTCGTAGACAGCAACCAATGGCTGATATAGAAAAGAGTAATAGCTTCTGGAGCACCACGATCCAGAACTGTTATACACTGTGAACGGGAAAAAACCAGACCTCTCTTATTACTACGATAATTTTTGTAATAATTTGCATATTTTAATAAAACGTGGTGGAACTTCAGTTTAAAGGATATGAATCATATAACTATTATTTTTTAGTTATAATGTGTGTTCAAAATATCCTCCTTTGGCCTCAACACACGCACAAAGACGCGCTCGCCACTGACTAATTGCTGAATCGATTACAGCTTGATCAAATTCATCCCATGCCTGAGTTATACGTTCACGCAGTTCTCCGACATCGCGCACCTTTGTCTTGTAAACTTTTCCTTGCATCACACCTGAGATTTTGTAGTCCACGGGATTAAGGTCCGGGCTATTTGGAGGCCAAAGTGTAGGGGATATGAAATCTGGAGTTTCGTTTGTAAGAAGTTCAACAGTATCGCGAGCTCGGTGTGCTGGAGCACCATCCTGTTGAAACGTCACGGTCACGTCAATTTTTAACTCCTTTAGCGCATTATTTTCTGAGATTATAGTTTTGAATAAAATAGTTTTAGGCTCAATAACATTTTCAATATTTGGTGTTTATTTCCCTATTTATTGTAGAGGTCTGGTTTTTTTCCGTTCACAGTGTATATCGATCCAACGTACTAATCAAATTGGTTAAACAACTTGGCATTTATGTTTGATATGACTGAATATCTGGATGTCTTGAATATCAGACTTATAGAAAAGTATCAGTCTTATGAACGAAATGTATGATTTGAGTAGAAGACAAGACAGAAATCGTGCAGTACGGAAATGATAAATATTATTATAAATATTTAAATCCTTTCGCGCCGGTGTCTATTGAACAAAGCATCAACCGAAGGCGCGCCAAGAAACCAAGTGTACTCAGGTCAATATCGACAAAATCACAAAGATAGAAAGGCAGATTATTGAGGATGCGCGGTGTGGAATATGTGAGTCTTAGTTTGAAGAAAGTTGTGCTGCAGAGCAGGTGAGCTGAGCAAAGAACCGCGCAAATTACTCTGAGTATCGTGGAAAACATATTCGCTGAATTTACACACAGATTGAAATATTTAAATAAATACAACAATGATGCAGATTTGTTTGGATAAACATTCGAAACAGCTTCAGTTTTGTATTGTGATCCTGAAACAATGAAACTGGAATTCATTGGTTACCAAACTATCTTACGTTGACATGAGGAAAGCTTTCAAGCCATGATCTCTTATTATCCTGTAAAGGACAGACACCCCGAAGACATTTAAAAATCTATTAAACCATGCACTTAGCTTTATTGCTTTGCCTATGCGGGTACTTCAGCCTGGAACAGTCTTCCCCAGTAGTTCCGCCAAGAGCTTCTTGTCCTCTCTCCTCTTCAATTCCGTAGACGCTTGAAAATCTTTTTTGCGGTGCTGGCACTGACGCGAGTCGAGAGCGCCGCTGAACGAGTGGCGCTATATAAATGTTCGGTTACAATAACAGTTATTGCATCAGTTGGCAGTAGGCTACATATGACCGTGAACAGCTTTTTCTATAAAGAAAATATTAAAACAAACCGAGGCCATGGCTAGGGCACGAACATATAACTGGGTTACTACGAAAAGATAAATCAAATGTTGAAGCAGAATGATGTAGATTGCCTGTACTTTCACAAACAGGATATTTCCAGAGCTTCCCATTTGAGGCGAGCGATCAATCGCTCTCCTTGCTCGCTCGCCTATCGAAGGTCCGGTAAATCGTTCACCTAGCCGAAGACGATGAGTTTGAGTTAGGGTTAGGGTTGGAAAATATTCAAATCACTGGGTTCAACTTCTGTCTGGGAATACATTAATACTGTTACTGTAGTAATTATAGCCAAGTAGCACGCTAAAACTTACTATAACTATGATGCGAGACGGATAAGGGAACTGAATTGAGATAAGCCTACTAGACGAGTACTATATGCAGCTACACGAATACGGTACACAAAATACGCTGTACACAAAAGCTCCCGAGGTCGACCGCGCATCGCTCGCTTACTCAATCCAACGCAATCGATTTTCAAACCGCCTAATATTTTCAAATGGAACGCTCTGAATATTTCAATAGCACCTTCAAGATTCAGTAATTATGTGAATATATAAAAATATTTGACCCCAGAGGTAGGCGGATAATATTCTTTGTTAATAGGCCTACACGTATAGACATTGTTTGACATAATGACCAAATTGTTTCTTACTGTCGATATTTACGTAGCAGGAAAATGTTTCTTCTAGATCATGGTTCACTTTTAGAAGCTGAATAAATTTCTAAATTGTTGCTGAACTTTGATTGCAATTTCAGGATCGTGAGTTGATCGGCGACATAGCAGCGAACACTACAGTTCAGGTCGTAGTGTCTGTCATCATAAACACACACAAACAACGTCTGTACTATAACGAAGATGGCACATCAGTTCAGAAACGTTCCGTCATCATTAACTTGAAGTATTTTTGGCTCTTTTGACTTATTCTAGCCTGTATGAGCAGTAATATACATAAAATTCGACATTGTGTCAGTCTTAAATGCTATAATCAGCAGGTCAGCCTGATATGTTCCAAGAACTGTACAGCGCCTGGGTATTGACTTTATGCATGAAGCTTAATTGAGAGTCTCTGTTAAGTAAATGCATAAATAAATATAATGGGACATAGGAACTTGTGAGTAAATCTGCTTGTTTTCATTTTCATCTTCGTTGATTCATGATACTTACAACATCATCAAAGTGTTCTTGAAATCATCGTTATCGCCAGCTGCAGGTAAAGGTAATTTACCTAACTAGCTACTTGTCCAAAACAAGGATGATTTTTAGCAGTGAACTTTCTAAATGATTGCGTAGCGGACTCCGAACTCCTTTACCTGCTGTGCCTTTTTGTTCCGTTGAGTCTGAATGGCGTTTTGATCAACATTTAAACCTGCTTTTAAGACGCGATATCCTGTTGTAGCAGTTTTCTTATCAGTAAAGGACACGCGAATGATTAAGAACCAACATAATGTGCCACAGTGGTTGATAACAAA
The DNA here is from genome assembly GCA_963556255.1 of Allolobophora icterica. Classification (NCBI taxonomy): domain Eukaryota; kingdom Metazoa; phylum Annelida; class Clitellata; order Crassiclitellata; family Lumbricidae; genus Allolobophora; species Allolobophora icterica. The sequence continues at coordinate 94,559,226 of OY744602.1, read as the reverse complement.
AGTCAACTCAGTTATGTTTGATTTCTGTATTGTTATTGCAGCTGCCTACGACTTTCGTTTCTCATTGTATACTATTATATTTGTGACCGTGAACGTTACCAAGTAGTTGTGATCTTGCTTGAACGGGAAACCAGTCAGAGGAATTGCTTTGGAGTTTACTGGTATCCTCTAGATTTACCAGCAATTGGCGGTGGTCCGGGTAATAATTTGTATATTGTCATTTTGACTTTTCAATATGTTCTGTGTCAGAATGACTTACATATAACATTAACAGTGAAATTCTGCAGAATTAAATGACACGGTGATTTTATATTGATTGAATTGAATTGTTTATTGAAGCACCACACAACAGACAAAGCATTTCAGACAACATTTCAAATCATATGCAACGAATCTAAACAGTGCAGTGCAAGGTAAAAATAGTAACAAACCATACAAACAATTAAATCTGCGAGGACAGCTTTGGAATGCTCTCCCACAGGACCTGATTCAAGCTCCTGTCCTTGGTTTATTTAAAGTACAAATGAAACGCTACCTACTGTCCTCGCAGATTTAATTGTTTGCATGGTTTGTTACTGTTTTTTTTACCTTGCACTGCACTGTTTAGATTCATCGCATATGATTTGAAATGTTCGAAATTATCCTGAAGTTGTGTTTTGAACTGGCTGCCTGTAAAATGTTTATGTGAGAGGATAATCCAGGCTGTAGCGGGACTTTTGACCATTTTGGATTGGACTTTTGGATTACCCTATTGACGCCAGCACTTGAAAGGCGAAACTGTCATAATTTGAAATGTCTGTTCTGTGGTGCTTCAATAAACAATTCAATCAATCAATCAAAAAAGACAGTAGGTAGCGTTTCATTTAAATAGACCAAGGAAAGGAGCTTGAATGAGGTCCTGTGGGAGAGTATTCCAAGGCATTGGGCCGGAGCATTCTATTGAAAACTGCATGACCCATGTACGAGCTGCATGACTTCGATAATTCCATGAAGATCTTGTATTGTAGTTGTGTACTGATGTACTTAATGGTAGCAGTTTATTGTGATAATATATGAATGGACCAATTTGATACCTAGGAATGGTCTCTTGACGTAATATATTATATGCATTGAATACAGGCTTAGTGCTGGCAAACCATGGTAATCGAATCGTAATCTCCAAACTTCTAAAGCGCCACTAGAAGGTCAAGCGCAGGGCACCAGCCTATTCACGAGCGCTACGTCAAATCGGAGGGTGTTTCCAGAGAAGTCCAAGTCCAGTTTCCAGAAGGCCATCTCAAATCAGAGGGGGTTTCATAGAGTAACCCAAAAGAGGTCCAAGTCTGTTTCCGGTTTCCAGAAGGCCAACTCAAATCAGAGGGGAATTTCCAAAGAGTAGTCCAAAAGAGTTCCGTGTCCGATTTCCGGGGTCCAGATCAAGAGAGGAGGCAGAGCAGCTGCCAAGGCGGGTGTCGAACAATGCGTAGTGCGCGTTTATGAAGAGTTTTTAAGAACTTAAGACGAGAAGCATAATTATATCCCCAATATGTACTGCAGTATGAGAAATGGGAATATTACAGAATAATACAATTCTTGTACGGTGTACTTAGGTAAACAGGCCGATTCGAGGACTGTGGCTCAAATGCAGCTGATGATCGGTTCTTCCAGTCGATGAGATGGAATCGGAACCACGTTCTCAGTAGGCTTTTCCCCCCAAAGATCAACAGAACCTATCATCTTAAGACAAGGCCTCACGACTATGATGTGCTTAATAAGGACTGTAAGAACTTTATTCCTAGGATACTATTCAAGCACATACCCTGAAAGAAAGGACAGTCTCGGCATTATATATATATAATTATTATATATATAATAATCCATATATAATCCGAATATATATTCACAGTGTCAAATGCTTTTGACAGATCAAAAAAGATTCCTAGTGAGAATTCATTTCGTTCTGTAGCTTCTGAGATTTTTCCTTGCATGTCCAGAAGGGCCATGAAAGTGGAATGTCCCTTTTGGAATCCGTACTGGTTTACTGATAACAAGTTCAATTTAGTCAAATAATCCATTAGCCTATTATGCATTAGTTTTTCAAAATATTTGGAGAAGTAAGGAAGAACTGAAATAGGTATGTAGTTATTAATTTTATTTTTAGTGTCAGATTTGAACAGAGGAATGACCTTGGCAGTTTTTATATCAATCGGAACAACTCCATTGCTAAAGGAACTATTTATAACTTCAGACAGCAGAAGGGCTACAGCCTGGATAGTGTCCTTTGCTACATGTGGTTTAATATTATCTATTCCACTACTGCATGATGATCGAAGTTGCTTGGAGATTTCAACAATTTCCTGCGGGGAGGTCATAGTAATTGCAAACGAGGATGAGCAGGGATTGCTTAAGAATTTATTAAACGAAATTTTGTTTTCTGCAATCGCAGAAGCCAGTGTTGGACCAACATTTCTAAAGTAGTAATTGAATTTATTGGCTATTTTTGACCGATCAGTAGTTTCAACATCGTCTATTATAAACAGCTTCGAATCTAATGAATGGTCTCCATTATTTAGGATACTTCGAACTATTTTCCAAGTTTTTTAAAGATTATTTTGACAATTTTGGAAATTTTCTGCTAAGTTCATCCTTTCTGATAAAACTCTGAGCTTTCTGAATTTATTTCGATAAGTTGTAAAGGTCAGTTTATTTGCTGCAGTTGGATTTCTTAGGTATTTAGAGTATAGCCGAAATTTCTTATTACATGACTTAAGGAGGCCACTTGTCATCCATGGTTGCTTATATCTCGAGCCATTTTTTCCACTAATTACTGGTGAATGCTGCAGTGGAAATGCCTTATCGTACAAGTGAGTGTGCCTTTCAATAAACCGTGAGTAGGCCCCGGAAGAGTCATTGCTTTTACTGGCCTTTGTTACATCTGTCCAATCTGCATTGGTCAGTGATGCTTGAAATTGTGCTATGGCCACATTATTCACAAGCCTCCTGCTGGTAGTGAGAGGTTTGGAGTGCTTCAGTGGATGGAGATTAGCACATGGCATAACTGGCAATGATCGGACAAGTCATTCACCAAAATTAATGATTCTTGGCTGCTAGAAAGAAAATTTACAAAAATATTAGCTGAGAATGTTGTAATTCTGGTTGGCCGAAGTATTACTGGCATTAACTGGTATGAAGTCATGATATCGAAAAATGCGCGGGTGGACGATTGTGCATCAATTTTAAGAAGATCAATGTTGAAATCTCCAGCTAGTAATACATTACTACTAAAACCATTAAACTTTGAAAGCATGCAATAAATGTCAGTGTTAAAGTCATCCACAGAGTGTCCAGGTGGGCGATACACAACACCAACTATGACGTCTTTTCTTTTTTGTCCTGGTGCAACTTTATGAACATAGATTCAGTGTTGTGCCCCGCCCGTGTCCAATCTGCCTCGATTTCCTCGTAGGAGATATTTTCCTTTATTAAAAAATACAACAACTCCACCCCTAAAACCCTTTCTGCATCTGGATACAAAGCTGCAACCTGGAACCACCATACTGTAGGCACAAGATCAGAGTTCAACCATGTTTCCGAAATAGCTACAACAGTTGCATTTATTTGTTCAACTAGCAACTGAATATCAGATAATTTATAAAATAAACTCCTGCAGTCCAAGTGGATTAAAGAAAAGTTGTCCTTATGATGCAGCGTTGAAACAGGTGATGCAACCTGTTTCATATCTGAAAACCGACTTGAATGGTGCCAAGCATTATCATAGAAATTATATATCTGCCCTGATTCTTCACATCTTCCAAATTTAGTGCAACAGGATACACTAACCGCTAACTGGTCTCTAAATAATGATGGCTGTCTGCGTGTCATTTGTTGATTAATCATAGTCTAGCAATTAGTTCAGCATTTAGTTACTTCATCTAAGGTGAAAGGTTGATATTTCATTGTTCTTTTGATGAATGACTTATTTTGTTGACTGTTTCTGTACGCAGTCCTTGATATCAATATACCGATTACGACTCCTATCAACTGTAACAGAGGCATTAAGTGTCTGGAGGCGGTATGGGATTGCGCTTCGGCGATATACCCTGTGTTCAACGATGCAAAAAAGACTGATAAAATGTACAATGTCGGAAAGGGCTTGTCCAAGTCAAAAGAAGGGTTCATCGACTTTGTAGATTGTCTCTATAAGGAGGTTGTTGACAGGTATGCTTACTCTTGCTTTTGTTTAGCCGGTGCACGGCAGTGATATTTTCGTTAACGAAAACTAAATTAGAAGTAAAAATAAATGATTTCGTTAACGAAAACTAGAAGTATAAGTAGGAATTATTTCACCAGCAAAAACGAAATTAGGAATTGAATTAGGAATTATTTGCCGAACTAAAATTATGAACGAAATTAGGAATTATTTTCAGAACTAAAATCATTTTACTTCTTGTGGCGCTTAAGTTGAGACGAAGGCGAGTAAAATTACACGCGATCCAAGCACATACACGTAATTCATTGCAAAACATCGGTTGAGATGAAGACGCTGCGCATACCATTCTCGATGTAGGCCCTAATCTACTATCTTTGGTCTTCGTTGTCTAATAATTGTCCCCACTTTATTGCGTACCAACGACCTTAGTCTCATACGCCATTTTATTTCGAATTTGGTCATTAAATTGTAAAATTATGAGTTTATCGAGAATGTTGGCCAGAAGGAAGCGAGACAGGACGGTTTGGGTTTTTCATTTTGACGAAGCTACAGGCAGATCTAGGCCTACATGCCAAGTAAATGGGGGAAATGATGGAATTTGTGGAACAGCACTTCTGGAGAAATACAAGCAATATAAGTCTTGCTAGGCCTACATGTAGCTCATATGCAACGCTTGCATAGAGCAAACCAGACTTATCTCGACAAAGAAAAAACTGTTTGAAGTAAAACAAGGGGTGAAACGTAAGTCTATCAATGTAGATACGCCAGCGTCGCTGAGTGTCCAGAAAATGGGTGTTGTTTTCAAAGTCGAATTATCACATGGCCGACCAACTCGAGTGAATTCCATCAGCGACTGCACAGCGTTTTGGATATGGTTGTCCACACCGTAGGGCTTGTATACCCGGTTACGCTGCTACTAGATAATCCTTCGTTTCGTAAAACGATTACCACACTGGACTCAAAATTCAAATTACCCGCTAGTTTGTTCGTGTTTATTTATTTATTTTATACTGCTAATTTATATAGCGCCTTTTCAAGATTTTCTACTTAGAAGCAGCTCTCGGCGATAGTCTATATGATGCTGCATTGTTAGACTAACGTTTCACCCCTTGTTTTATTTCAAACAGCTTTTTCTTTCTCGAGACATGTTTGGTGTGCTTTCTCTATGCAATCGTTGCATACTTTTACAGCACGGATATTAATAATTATTTAGAAAACTAAAATAAGAAGTACAATTATTTGTGAACTAAAATACGAATTATAAGTAAAATTATTTGTGAAGTAAAATTAGAATTAGAAGTAAAATTCAAGAGCTCAGAACTAAATTAGAACTGTATTAGGAATTATTTTTTTAAGTAAAATATCACTGCTGCACGGACCCACTTTGTCATCTGCATCTTTTTCATTTTAGAGTACAACATGTAGCTGAATTGCATCTTTATTTATTGAACCATAATTATGGACATTCGTTCAGCACCCAAACAGGCTTAGTCATAGAAATGACCTTATTCATATTTTGTTGATCAATTGAGGTAGATGAGGTCAGGTAGATAAGGGGCCATCCACATATTACGTACGCACATAGGGGGGAGGGGGGTCGGATTTTGGCGATTTTGCGTACGGGTGCGAACGGGGGGAGGGGGGGTAACAAAATGTGAACGTACCCAAAATAAATTTCTAATTATGACGTCCACATTAGCCTATTTATAACTCTGTATTATCCTATAGTCGTCCCATGGCATTTTATTACATTATATAAAAGCCAATTCTGTGCTGTGAACGAGACACCTATAATTTGTCTATATTGGCCCTTCAATAATCTGGCCTAAAGTGCAGACAGGCTGCCTGGAGACACTTTCTGCAGCTGGTCATCGGGGGGGGTGCGTCAAACGTACGTACTCAGAGGGGTTGGTGGAAGAAAGTACGCTTGCGAACAGGGGGGGAGGGGGTCCAATTTTCCCGGATTTTTGTGTACGTAATATATGGATGGCCCCTAAGGTTTAAGGCAAGATTCAAAGGTCATGCAGGAAGAAAGGGAAACGACTAAATGGGACGTTGTTTGGAATCGCAGTAACAAACGAAAGACATGATAAAAACCTGTATCTTCTGAAGATCTTTCGAATTGCCATGGATCCAATTTCTAATCTGAACTTCATTTTCAAGATCTTTAAAGAGGGCTGCGGCAAACGGCTGCATCTGTTCTCATATTCTCTGTCCTCTAATCACTGTATAGCGAAGTCTAGTCCACTGAAATTGCACAGATTTGCAGATCCTCCCAGGCTGTCATTAAAATACAGGACATTTTACAGGACAAAAAAATAAGGTACTTGTCGGTTTCACGACCACCAAACACACCAAAAGAAAACACCACAACATTAAGTTAACTTTATATTTCACGTTATTAAACTAACAGCGGGATGAACGATTAAAATGTTAATTTAAACTGGAAGCGGGATGAACGAGTAAAATGTTAATTAAACTGAAAGCGGGATGAACAATTAAAATGTAGATTTAAACTAGATACGGGATGACGATTAAAATGTAAATTAAACTAGATACGGGATGGCGATTAAAATGTAAATTAAAATGGAAGCGGAACGAACGATTAAAATGTAAATTAAACTGGAAGCGGGATGAATGATCAAAATGTTAATTAAACTAGAAGCGGGATGAACGATGAAAATTTGGTGGTCGTGAAACCGACACGAATTTGGTGGTCGTGAAACCGACAAGTACCAAAAATAAAATTACAGGACATTTTGCAGGATATTTATAACAAATTTATTTTTGCTTCTACTACATAGTGGTTCGTTCTTATGTAACTATTTTCTTATTCGCACGAGACACTTCTTTCTGCATCTGCATTACCATGCGACAGCGCCAAACATGCCATGGGAACTTTTGCCAGCGTGGTATACTTGAGATGGCCAAGAGCGATTTTTCGTGCGAGAACTCTTACCCAATATCCATCGATGGTATCAGAATGAAGGTTGTCTTCAGTTTTCGTGTTGTCTGAATCTATTTCATTCTCAATCTCTTCGTCAGCCAAAGGGTTGTGAAGTGCACTCTACCAAAACGGTAACGTTTACAATCGAGATGTTATCTACCGTAAAGAAACATAAACTACACATCTCGATTGAGTACAGTTCAAGGGACTTGTATGCCTTGAAAGCGAGTAATAAATATATGCGAAATAACCTTAACTCTGTCTTCAAAATTCTAAAAGAGCAAGGCATATTTCGATACCGTGGATCTAGGGGTGGTTGTCGAAAGCGGCTAGCTATACCGGTCATCATCAGTGAACACAGACGTGTGAACCTGCACGGTGGACACTGGAGAGAAGCGCGACCTTGCCAACTCGTACGCTTACCAACTTCAATTTCCTAGTCCTTGCCTGCCCCAGAAGGAGGAGCTAGAGCCTTTTGGTCCATCACTGTATCTGATCAACCCTACGAGTCTAGCTAAACCTCACGCCCTTGGACATCTAACCACTGAACTATGCAATTATAAATCTGACATCGCAATCATTACAGAAAGCTTGTATAAAAAACATACTGATGCAATGATGGGCATACAGAGGTATGACCTCTTCCGGAGGGATCGTAATAACAGGAATGGAGGAGGGATTGCGATCTACTGCAGAAGCCTTCTCGCCCCCGTACCCTTTCAACCCAGAGTGAACTATCCGCCTGAAATCGAGCTTCTGTGGATCTCAGTTAAAATGTGTAATCAGCTTTATTATATCGGAGGATTATACCATCCGCCAACACCATGTTACAGTGTCGAACTTCTCTTTTCGATCATTGACGAAACGCTAGATGAAATAAATGCACTCTCACCCCCAGCAATCATTGTATTAGCAGGGGACTTCAATCAAATTCCCACGTCCGACATTTCTGCGCTCGGTCTAGTGGCTGCGTTTGCTGAGCCGACCCACCTGGGTCACTCTCTAGACAGAATATACTGTTCTGAACTAATATTCGAGTCTTGCTATGCCGTTACTTCACTGATAAAGACAAAGCATTCCGCCGTGATAGCCGTTCCTGAGAGAGACCAGCCAGTGGAGTCTAAAAAGAACATGGAAAGAACGGTCGCCACTTTCCGGCTGCGCACACCGCGACTCATCGCCCTCTTCCAGGCCTACTTGGCTGAGAGTCCCTGGATTGCGGACATCGAGGGCCTGGAAGCAAAAGAGGCCTTTGAGGAATACTATTACCTCTTCAAGACCAGCTTCGATGCTTAATTCCCTCTCAGATCGATCACGATAAAGAAAAGAGAACCTTCTTACTTGACGCCTATTGTCAAGTAGCTTCTACGAACAAGAAACAAGCTAAATAGACAAAACCGAACTGAAGCAGCATCGGCCATAGCTGGCAGAATTAACAAAATAATTGCCGACCACAATGCAACAACATTTGGCAAGCTCAAGCGTGGTTCCAGGGAGTTGTGGGCTGAAGTGAACAGGCTGCGAGGGTCTGGTCGCGGCCTGGCCGCCACCCCCGATAACATTACAGCTGACTCCCTGAACTTACATTACGGGTCTATATCCGATGATCAACATTACGTCCGACCTCGGCCTAAGGCTACAGCCGTCGGAAGTGACGACCTGTTCATCGAAGAATACTCTGTCTTCCGCATGCTGGAGGCTGCCGGAAGGACCTCAGCTGGACCTGACGGAGTGCCACCTTGGCTATTAAGTAAAACCGCTGCGGCTATGGCACAGCCAATCGCGGCTCTCTTCAACCTTTCCATTGGAGCAGCGTATATTCTTCCTCAGTGGAAGATTAGTTGCATCACTCCTGTCCCAAAGGTTTCCCGCCCGAAGACGGAGGCCGATTACAGGCCAATCTCAATTACTTCAGTCCTCTGTCGAATACTTGAGCGGATCTTGGTGCTCAAATATTTCTATCCGATGTTGACGTACGAACAGAACAACCACGACTTTCAAGATCAATATGCGTTTCGGCCCACCGGTCTACTACTGCCGCACTTAGTTCATTAACGCATCAACTCACTGAAATGCTGACGTCCAGCCCCTATGTACATCTGATAGCGCTGGATTTTTCAAAAGCATTTGATACGGTGAGGCATGACTATCTGGCTGAACAGATGGCGGACTTACCCATTCCCGACGTTGCTTACAATTGGATCATTGCGGCCCTCCACCAACGACAACATTGCACTAAGTTTAAAGGAATTACCTCTGCGGCGATTGAAATCAACTGCAGTATTGTCCAGGGATCAGGAACTGGTCCGATACTGTTCTTAACAGCAATATCCGAACTTAAACCTAAACATTCAACTAACCGGATACTCAAGTACGCGGACGATACCTGTCTCCTGGTTCCTGCTGCCAATATCTACCTGATAAACTCGGAAATCAGGCACATCGAGATCTGGGCTGCGAGATGTAATCTAAAGCTTAACCAAGCAAAGACCCAGGAAATGGTTGTCCGTAAGCCAAGAAGAAAACTGAATGAAATCCAGCCGATCGAGATTTCTGGTCTTACCAGAGTCAGACTCATGAAGATCTTGGGTGTCACGCTCTCCAATGACTTCTGCTTTGACGTGCATGTTGACAATCTATGCACTGGTGCAAGACAGTCAATGTATGCATTACGGATCCTGACTACTCATGGACTACTTGGCCCCTCTATGTACGATATGGTGACAGCTACCACAGTGGCGAGGATGACGTACGCTGCGTCCGCTTGGTGGGGTTATGTGGGGCAGAGGGGACGTGAGAGACTACAGGCAATATTTAGGAGACTGGTTAAATCTGGTTATCTTCCTGTGGACTACCCTAGATTCGAACAATTGACCCGTACTGCTGATTCTAAACTTTTCACGGCCGTCCTTACATGTCCTACACATGTGCTTCATGTGCTATTACCCCCTGTTAAGCATACTGGTTATACTTTGCGACCCCGTGTTCATAATCGGGTTCTCCCGACTGCTGACGGAAGTGACGACCTGTTCATCGAAGAATACGCTGTCTTAAGTAGAACTTATCGCGGCTCTCTTCAACCTTTCCATTATCGAGTCCGAGTCCAATCTCGAGATTGGCTCGTAAATCTTTCATAATTAGGATGATTTTCACCGGAATATAGGCCTTAGTACTTTAACCTGGACGTGATATATATGTGTAAACCAAAATGCGGTTAGCAGTTGGATTAATAAAGGATATACTTACTTACTTACTTACTTATCTAGTGCATACAATTCCATTCATCAGTTACATTCGAAATTTCATTATCAGAAAGAACCTAAGGCGGATTTCTTGCCAGATTGCGAATTCTGATCTAAGATTCTGCCATCAATCGAGCTGCTGGATGAATTCATCCCAGATTTCGAAGAAAATCAGTTGACATTGGCAAATGTTTTTATAGTTACTCTGCACCAGTACAAAGAAAACTGCGCATCTCAATAAGGATTCCCTTGAGCTGTTCGGTCTTCAGCTTCACAAGACTATTCCTCGTTGCTTCACCGATTTCAAGCTCTTCCAGTGGTCCACTGGAGGAGTACTCGAGTCCGGCCAAGGATTCGAGTCCGACACGGGGCCGATTTTCTGCAGACTCGGACTTGGACTCGGACTGTCATGACTTGGATTTGGACTCGGACTCGAAGCCCTGGACTCGAATTTGATTCGGTGACTCGGTTTTCGAATCACAACTAGCACATAGCCATCAAGCTTCCTTCATGTGAGAACTAGCACCTAGCTATCAAGCTTCCTTCATGTATAAACTAGCACTTCAAACTTCCTTGGTGTAAGAATAGCTATCAAGCTTCCTTCATGTAAGAACTAGCATCTAGCTATCAAGTTAGCAGTTGCACACTGGCTTCTATAATTCATTTGAGTGGATTGTTACCCTCGCAACGAAGCATGGCAAATTTTACAGAAAAAATTGTACATTTACAATTTACTGACCATTTAGTCAGTGTACTAATTTTAAACCTGAGTTAAGCTAGGTGGAGGAAAGTAAACAGAAATATATATATATACTCGTATATCTATTCTGATGGGAAGAGATAGCGATCTCTGAAGGTGTCACATAGCTAACAATTCAAGATTATTTATATGTAATTATTCAAACATATATCGCGTGTCGATGGAATATGTTTCTTTAGTATTAGAACCAACTGGCAGCAGATTTTCATCACCGATCCAGAAAGTGCTGCGAAGCAAGCTTTGGAAGAAGTGCTTGATATCGCAATAAACTGCGTACCTGGACCATTTTCCGACATCGAGGAGTAAGTTCTTACTTTAACGCATTATAACGTATTCTTACATTTATGTCATAGTTGGTGCTTTGTGATTTGTGGTCCGATTTGTTGCTTGCGAGGCACTGTGCTAACGACATTTATGCCGAACAACGGTCAACTCTACCAGCATTCAAATCAGTGTAGAACAATGTAACTGATATGACTTCTTACAATAGTTGAAGCACGGGAATAAATTGCTATGAACCACAGCATGCAAAAAGAAAATAGTATGATCGTATGCAAAAATGGAGGAAACAGACTCCTTTAAATGTATATTAGGCATCATAAAGCAATAATTTTAATGTAACCATTTTATGCGCTTTGGAAATACTTCTCCAAAATGCATTTTGCCGCTGTTTTGAATATTTTGGACGATTTCTGGATGCTTGCTATCGAAGTCTCACGCTCGACTATCCTACGGGGTCTTAGGATACTAACTGGATAGTATCAGGCTCTATTTGGAAAGGTCATGAGAGTCCATGGAGTAGCTGCCACCTGCGAAAGATGTAGTCTTTCACAGACCCGGTGACAGAGAAATACCCGAATGCATCCAGAGGCGGATTAAGGCGTGTTCAACATGTTCGGCCGAACAGGGGCCCCACACTTGAGGGGCCCCCACACATGCAAAAGATACTTTTTTCAATATTTTATAATTGTTGTTATTTGTTAAGTATAATAGTAAAAATGAGATAAAAAAAACTCGGAACAAATTATTCGAAATTACTCATTTAATATAGACAAATACACAACTTTCGCACGTGTGTGGGCCCCTATTGGAGTTTCTAATATCAGGCAGATTCATCTAAAAAGTCAGCCAGAAATGCTAGTAAGACCTATTTTTACTTGCTTATTTAAACATTTACTACCTGAAGGTACAATAAAGACCTATTGTTACGTCATTTCAATTATGAAACACTATGAAACATGTTTTCGTTAAGAATTTTAAGAATCAAGGCCCATTTTACATCACTTTTATTATGAAACACGTCTACTACAGTTGGCTAATAAGTTTAAATTTTAAAACCAAAGACCCGTTGTTATGTCACTTCGATTATGAAACACATTGTTTAGCAATTTTTAGATTTAGAGAATAGCAATAACGTCACTTCAATTATGAAGAAGTGTATTGTTATTATAAGTTTACATTCAGAGAATAAAGGCCTTTGTTACGTCACTTCAGCTATGACACAGTCTACTGTTATTAAGTTTAAATTTAGACAATATTATAGTTACGTCATTACAATTGCTAAAACGTCTATTATTTTTAATCTCAGATATAGAGAATAAAAGCCATTTTATGTTACTTAAATTATGAAAAAGCCTATTGTTATTAAGTTCAAAGTTTGAGAATAAAAGACTATCATTTGTTAAGTAGCCTACGTCATTTCGATTATGGAACACGTCTATAACTAATAATTTTAGATTTAAAGAATAAAGACCTTTGTTACGTCACTTCAATTAGGAAAAAGTCTATTAATGTTAAAGGCCTCTTGTCACTTCATTTCAATTGTGAAATACGTCTATAGTTTGTAAATTTAGATTTCGAGAGTAAAGGCCATTCTTACGTCACTTCAGTTATGAATAAGTCTATTGTTATTAGGGTTTAAATCTAGAGAATAAAGACCTATTGTCACGTCACTTCAATTATGATCGACACACGTCTCTTCTATAATGAAACACGTCTACTGTTAGTCATTTTAAATTATTATTTTTATTTTCATTATTATATAATTATTGTTTTTATTATTATATTTATTATTACGCTTATTGTCGTTATTACTATATTTATTGCTATTGTTATTACTGTCAGCATCATCATCATTATTATTATTCGGCATTGCGCATAAATGGCGCCAAATATAGATTCACTGGGCGCCATTATAATCATTTAACGGTCTTGAAGGGGAAACGATGCGCAATTTCGTACCCCCACTTTCTAGACCAAAGTTACGCCTCTGACCTGACCGGAACTCAAGTGCTATATGACACATTATAAAATGACGCCATTTTATTGTGTAGGCCTACACTCTACTGTGTACGGTCTTTGGGGCCCCCACAGTTTTACTGAACAGGGCCACCACATTTGTTAATCCGGCTCTGAACTTCTACCATGAACAAGGACTTTGACGCTAGAGTTCATGTGTTGCGAAAAGGGTGCCCACTATCAGCTCCGTATGGGAATCCATGTTGCGCTATTCCTGTAGTGCTTCCCAACCTTTTTTCAACAACGGCACACTTTCTAAGAAGCATCCACCAGACGGCACATTGCATTAATGGTACTTATTTTATATATATATATATATATATTTGGTATATAAACTTATTCATTATACACTTATTCATTTTAATTTAGATAAACTACCGTTTATTTATCCACTTAGCTACAATGTTTTGTGTCTATAACTGCGTATTAATGATAAAACAATGACATTGTGTCGATGTCAGTACCGATAAAAAAATCAAGTATTGTCAGCCGTTGTTTTTAAAAACCAGATAACCAGGACAAATTGATTAAAAGCAGATTATAAACCAAAATGAAAACCATGGCTAATGGGACGGTTGACTTTGCAAAGAATGTGAAATTGTGTCAATACGAGCTTGAACCGCGGTTGACAAGCACACTCGTAAGTCGTTTTCAATTGATTGTAAACACCCTCTGTGTTTCGTTTTGATTTGTGTCATTCCTGAAAATGCCATTTCATACAGGTAAGTAGTGCAAAAGGGCAGCAGTATGCCAACAGCTTTGGCACCTAACAAGGCGTATTCCTTTTCTATCATAATCCAGAAGTCTGTTCAATTCATTACTGCGAACTTAAGTCGCAGTGTTCTGTCAGCTGCAATGTCAATCAATTGTTATTTTCTGCAATCTGTAGGCCAAACAAATCCAGTTGGTGATGAAGTGGGTTTCTGACCCAGTCTTTGTCAGAGACATTTAAATTTGGAAAATAATATTGTAACTTCTCTTTCAAATCTGACAAATACTCAATAACGATGTCATGTAACACACCTGCACTGGATCAACTTTAACTGGGCGAAGAAACATAGAAATTGAATTTGAAACTACGATGACGCAAAGATGCATATTGCATAATAATGAAGCATACTAACGATGATGTCATTGACAGAGTAAATAAGTAAGTTAGTTCATCGGATAGTTAATAGATACAACACACGGTGGTCTATGCAGATCCACATACAACTAAATCTGCCTAGTCAGAAATTATGCTTGACTGCACCAATTTATCAGTATGGGATAGTGCATATTATGATGTAGGGCTAGTGATATTACTGTCAGGTAAAACTTCTGATTTCCGAAATTCGGCGGCGGCACACTTCTATCGCGCTCGCGGCACACTTGTGTGCCGCGGCACACAGGTTGGGAAGCACTGCGTAGGACTATACGGGAGCTTGCCAGTGGTGACTCTTCTAGTTATCTGAAATCTGTTCGCTTATTTAATTAACTTTTTGTTTTTAAGTGACATTAACATCAGTTAGGTTGGCGTCTATAGGCAGCGCATTTGGGAGGCACTCGAACTACATTTATTAAGCATCTACATTCCAACAAACATAAATACATACATACCTCATAATTGTAGTATTATAAGACAATAAAGTTGTTAGCTGTTTAAGTTTTGAGAATACCTTTTGATGTCCAATTTACAGCTGTGCGAACAGCGCGTATCTGTGCTTCTCAGGAAACGTAAAAGACAGAGGTAATGGACAGACGAGGGATGATTTTCTACCGGAGTACACTCGTCGATATACCTCTGTGTGGCAGTATTTTCGTCTTGGGGAATTGATTTTAGCTGATCGAAGATGGTGAGAGAACTTAATGAACTTAATATTTACTAAACTCTTTGAATTTAAGATTTCACTTTAGCTGAAAAACGCATTTTTTAGCAGGTGTAATGTATTGTATTTCACTGGGAGCCATCAGCGCCACACAGGGCTGCATCTGAAAGACCAGCACAACACTGGCCTCAAGTCCACCAAAGCCTGATTGTTGAGGTCATTTTTGGTGACAGATCGGAATTGGGTGTCATGCCGAGGAAGACAAAATGGTGCTATAAGTTGGCAAGCAATGATGACGGTAGCAGTGGTTTTAGGATTGGAATCCAGGATTCCACTTAGCCTATGGTTCCCAGCGCTTGCACTACTGAATATTATCTCTTATGTGTGATATCTATCAAACTTCTCATTCATCCAACCGCCCATACCCACTTTTCCAATAGATCCAGGATTGGATGCAGGATAGAATATGAAAAGTTCAGTTTTTAGTCTGGAGTGAAACTCTCCAGAAGTGAGGCAAGCGGAGGAGATCTCCAATTTAAAGGTGAAAATGTAGGATCAACGAACTAAGGAGTTCGTTCCAAGAAGTTGCGGAGTATAGATTACGGAGAAATTGCGTGATTTTTTCTATTCTGGAAAAGACTGGAGGCTGATATAGAGAAAGGTATGAGAAACAACGAGTCGGTCTAGGCGGTTGGAAGAATGAGAATTATGATAGGTAGGACCGTAGGAGATGCAATTTTCTGTAGTGTATGCGCTGCGCTGAGGGACTTTAAGCTAGTAAGACTTGAGGTCATTGTATGATGTTGAGATTTTAATGACTGCACTTTTGCATCGTTTGATGATAAGTCAGGAATTTATCAAAGGTATTGTGGTAATGAAGTTTAGAGTGAATTACTGAGTTGGTTAGTATGCAGTTTATTGTGCACAGAATTTTATAATCAAGTATGGTACGAAGTCGATGGATGTCACTAATGTATTTATCTAGTACTGCTAGATAGCTGGGAGATCAACAAAGGTAGGGTTTTTGTCGAGGTGACTCCGATGTTTATGAACTAGGAATGAGTACGGTGTAGGCCGGAAGGTCTTATGAAGGAAGGTTTGTTTGAAGAAGCTAATTAGACTTAATGATTACGGTGGTAGATTGGAAGTTTCCCTGCACTACTAGGCGAAGTGATACATTATTGATTCGGTGATTAATGGGCTTATCTGTTGTGCAGTAACTGCTGAAATGAATGTGTTAGGTTTGGTGCTAATGCCACTGACTGGTGGCGTAGTGTGGTTTACCCCACGTTTGAACAAGGCAGTGCTGGCGGTCAGTACATCTCCACAAATGAATTCAATCAGGCGATGAGCTATCCGCTGCCAACGAATATCACTTTGGAGATGGCTGCAACTTTACTCAGGCGAATTAACGACAGCTTTGTCAGTTGGGATGGAGGGGCGACGTCCAACAACAATGGCACAATCAGCTTGGAAGCGTTTAATGAAATTGCCGGAGTTATTTATAATGACACGGAAAAGGCCAAACAGGTTGGCAACAATCTGTCATCGTAACAAATCTTTAAGTCTATAGCTGTTGTATGGAACTTCACAGCCTCTAATTTTTCATGCGATGACAGTCTGACTATGATGCTTACATAATATTAACACTCGCAAGTCGAATTAATAAAGCAAAACGTGAGGTAAAACGTTTAGTAATCCGATGCTTACATTGTATAATATATAGCCATTGGTCAAAGTTGTAATTAGCTAAGACCAGATAAATTGTGATGTGGCGTATCAATATTTTTTTGAATAGTTGTTTTGGTAAAATAAATTCCTACATCTATGGATTCTTAAACTCCTTTCTAAATGTGCGATGAAGGGACCTGGTGACAAGATGCCTTCAAAGAACTGTTCATAGAACTGTTCCCCCTGCGTACGATCTCGCCTGCGGCTGGCTCGCGGCTCAATGACGTCGCCCCGGTGGAATTCCTTAGGTCTCCTCCAACAATCACACGACCGTGATCGCCACCTGACATCATATGGCCGCGACGACCTGCTGGCGTTAAGGAGACGTCACAGCTGTGCAGCCAACTGTGACCGAGCCAGAAGGGGCGGCTCCTGGTCGTCCTTGGCTGCCGTTACCGGGGCACCCGCGCGGGCCAACATACCGCGCTGCGTCGCCTGTCCGCCCGCCCCCCCCCCCCTGGAGGGGGAGGAAGATTTGGCGCTGGGGATGCCGGCTGATGACGTTGACATCATTGGAATCCCGGTAATGACTGTCGGAGGTCGCCTGCGCCGCGAGAGGATATCTCCATCATACCTACGTCTGATCAATCTAACATCGGAATGGTTGCAGGCCCCCGCCATGTCAGCGGTGGGAAGGCCTCGAACCCATCCATCCATCTTCCTGATTAATCCAACGAGCCTTGCAAAGCCTCACGCCATTGACCATATGAGGGCCGACATAACTTCCTTCAATCCTGATCTTGCTGTCATAGTCAAAAGCTGGTTCAAATCACATCTACTTGACTCCCGATTCCAGATCCCGGTATATACCTTATATCGGCGGGATCGGCTCGTGCGGCGTGGGGGAGGCGTTGCCATCTATTGCCGTTCATCTCTGAAATCAACATTATATGTGCCTATTGTGCCAAATATATCCGAGCTGGAGCTTCTCTGGATTCAGGTCGAGTACAATGACCAACCATACCGAATCGGAGGACTATACCATCCTCCGAAGCCTACATACCCAATCTCTTCGCTCCTGCACAGCCTCGAAATAACTCTTGATGTGTTCCTCCAAGACAACATCCGAATCATCCTAGGTGGTGACTTCAATCAGCTACCTAATGACGTCATCCTATCGATGGGTCTTCAGGCTGAATTTGCTGGCCCAACTCACATGGGGCACTCACTCGACCGCCTGTATACTTCGCAGCCACTGTTTACTACATGCTCAGCTCTTCAATCAACGATCAAAACCAAACATTCAGCTGTCCTGGCCACCTCTGAGGATGGGCAGTTGCGCACCAAAAGCGACGACCGAGTCATTCATGCCTACCGCCTACGCACACCCGACAACATCTACGCTCTATCTACTTACCGTGATGAACAATCCTGGAGTTTTGTTTTGGATAGCCCGTCGGCTGAGTTAGCCTTCACAGATTTTTACACCTTCATTGAAAGAGCGCTAGATCAATGCATTCCTCTTCGTCAGATTACCTTGAAGCATCGTGACCCGCCACATATGACTCCGTTCCTCAAGCACCTGATACGCAAAAGAAACACTCTTCATAAACGACACCGCGTTGAGGCGGCCGCCGCCCATGCTGCAAGGATTAACGACTATATCATCAAGCGAAACGTAACCTCTTTCGATGGCCTAAGTCGCGGCTCCAAGAGGCTCTGGGAGGAGGTCAGGAGGTTGGGGGGAGACGGGGGTGACAGCCCGCATGCTGCTGGTGGCTTAACAAGTGCATCCCTTAATCAGTATTATCAGTCTATCTCAACTGACCTGTGTTATGTAGAGCCTAAACCAAAATTAACTGTCAACCTGGCCAACCCTGTGATAATCTCTGAGTACCATGTGTATAGGGCGCTTGACACCATTCGTGGATCCTCCACATGCCCGGATGGCATCCCAGCTTGGCTCCTGTCTAACATGGCGCACTATCTTTCCATACCCATTGCCCATTTGTTCCGGCTTTCCCTTCATTCCTCTTATGTTCCTCCGCAGTGGCGCTCCGGCTGCATCACGCCTATCCCCAAAGTAACCCATCCGCTTACTGAGGCTGACTATAGACCGATCTCCATTACCCCCCTACTTTGTCGCCTCTTGGAAAAGTTCGTCGCCTGCAACTACTTCTATCCAATTCTAACTAATCCTAAAATGAACCAAGAATTCGATGATCAATATGCTTTTAGACCCACTGGCTCCACTACTTCGGCATTGAAATTTCTTACAATCTCCTAGACATTCTGCATGACGAGCCATATGTACGTCTTCTGGCTTTAGACTTCTCCCGTGCCTTCGACACGGTAAGGCACAACCTTTTAGCTGAGCAACTAGCTTCCCTCCCGATCCCTGATTTCCTAGTCAACTGGATTCTTGCTTTACTCAATGACTGACAGCACAGCGCCAAGTTCCTTGGAGTAATCTCCTCCTACTGCAGAATTAATGCTAGTACCATACAAGGCTCTGGCCTTGGGCCACTCTATTTCCTAGTTGCTATTAAAGGCCTGAAACCTGTTAACCCGATCAACCGCCTTCTGAAATATGCTGATGATTGCTACCTTCTCATCCCTGCATCTGCCATCCTCACGACCTCTGCTGAGCTGGACCACATCGCAAGATGGGCCGCGTCCAGCAACCTCAAGCTCAATTGCGCCAAATCCAAAGAGATGGTCATCAGACGCCCGAACTCCAAATTTACCTGCTTCCCTCCTCCGTTATCAGGCATTGCCAGGATCTCTGAGGCGGTCATCTTGTTTTTGTACCCATGTCCAACAAATATGCATCAAGGCGAGCCAGTCACTATACGCAATTCGTTGCTTAATAGCACACGGGCTCTCCGGGAGTAGACTACATGACGTTGTTCGTGCTACCACGCTCGCCCGCCTCCTGTACGCCTCCTCTGCCTGGTGGGTGTTTGCGAACGCTGAGCATCGCTCTCGTCTGAGCTGATCCGGTTGGGGTACCTGCCCTCCGATATTGGCCCCTACGATGTCCTTTGTCAAAAGGCTGATAATGCCTTATTCTCTGCCGTTCTGAGTAACCCAGGTCACGTTCTCCATGCTCTGATCCCCCCTGTGAGGACGTGCACTTATGATCTCCGCCCGCGCCCGCACGACCGCGAAATCCCTAGAGCCGATATGATGACCCGCAGGGGTTTCATCATAAGAATGTTATATACCTAATCCAAACTTTATTAGTTAAATCTAACCTAATTTCATCTTCACCAACTTATCATCATTTAAATTATCTATTGGGGTTTCATCATGAGAATGTTATATACCTTATCCAAACTTTATTAGTTAAATCTAACCTAATTTCATCTTCACCAACTTATCATCATTTAAATTATCTATTGGGGTTTCATCATGAGAATGTTATAGGGTAAAGTGGGGTAATTTCGGCATGGAGGTAATTTCGGCACCCCCGAGTAGCCGAGAAAATATCGTGCAGCAATAAACCTGCATGGTGTGATGTCATAGGTCTGGACGCTATAATATAGAAAAAGTTATAAAACTTTGTAAGAATCGCATTTTTATCACGATTGGTGAGTCATTTTCGTTTTGATGCATTTTGTTAACTGTATTTCGAATCAGAGAAATCGTTGCTAAAAATTTAGTATCGCTCCTATAAATAAATGCAATGGTTTTTCTCCACATTTAAATATTGCTCTTCAGAACCCTGAGCGATAATAGAGTGTATAGCAGCCGATTATTTTTTCTATGTACGGTCAGAATAATGCCTATCTATGAGGTAATTTCGGCATTCAACTCTTTTCTAATTTCGGCAGTGCCGAAATTTGCTCTAGGGTAGTGCCGAAATTACCATTCTGTCTTACTTCAGTTGGCCACGTTTAAATAGCCTTTTAATTCTGTCAGCATCCGTTGTATAGTTAAAACGCATGAGTATTTGCACAGGTAAAATGGATGATTGGGTGACATAACTGAGCCAAGCACTAAATGTGAACGATATACTCAGTGGTCGAATAATGACATCAGGTTAGCAGTAAAGGCTGTGCTTGTTGAAGAGCGCCCCGAAGAAAACGGTCGCTAAACAGCTTGGAATTCCACACCAAACTCTTCAGGACTATCTGAATAGAGCTTACGTGGACGCTGCTGTCGACCAACTATGACACGCAGAAGTCTTGAAAAGTTTGCCCTATAAAAGACAGTTGGAGACGGAAGAGGCTGCAAAACAGAAAACTCAACGAACGTCCACTAGAGAAGACGAACAAGAGGAGGAAGCGTGAATTCTGCAGTAGCGGCAGCAGCTGTGAAAGACATGTAATGACAAGGCCAAACTCTAGCCTATATCGAGCCACAGAACGGTTTGGCGCTAGTAGTTTCGTCGACACAACTCCATGCCTGTTTTGCAAGATTCCGCATTGTAACGTTCGTGTAGACGAGGCCAGAAATGGGTGTGCGAAAACTCCACTTGCACCGACAACAGACTGTGGTAATTGCGAGAAGACTTTAGATGTCGCAACTCACAAACGTCATGTTTATTGCACTGTAGGGCCTAAATGCTTCATAAATGTTTTCATTTTGCTTGGTCATTTTTTCTGGTCGTTAAATTGTTGACTTACTTTAGCTAGGATAAGGATTTGCGCAAAAGAACTCTTGCATGATGGCAGTGGCCTCCACTCGCCCATCCATTTGCACTAGGCTACTATGACTCGGGTTTGTTTGAACAGTTTTTGAATTTTTTAATAAACATAGGCTAAACATAGCATTGCCTGTTACAGTCTCTGACTGTAGAGTGTAAACAAATGCAGGTATATATGCCCCCCCCCCATAGGGTATACATTCATAGTTTATGCCTATCTGCTCAATTTAGTCATAAATGTATGGTAATTTTCATGTCGGTTAATTTCGTCACCCCTGCCGAAATTACCCTACCCTGTGGCCGAAATTACCCTACCCTGCGGGTAATTTCGGCTTTTGAATGTCTTCACTTCGCATGCTATAACAGGAATTTGTGAAAGACGATTCATAGTTTGAAGGCGCCATTTCATAGCAGAGGGTTGCAGCAAACTGTGGAAACTTCAATGTGTCCTACAGATGTGATAGCATTTTAAATATTGAAGAAATTGCCTAAGGTGCCGAAATTACCCTATTTTACCCTATACCTTATCCAAACTTTATTAGTTAAATCTAACCTAATTTCATCTTCACCAACTTATCATCATTTAACTTTTCTATTGGTTTTTCTTATTCTGTTTATTGCACCTCGTTTCGCATGCTTGTGTTTTGTAAGCCGCAGTGCGTCTGCAAGCGGTTCAATAAAGAACATAGGGCCTACTTACTTACTTACTTACTTACTTAGATTCGAATCCATGTATTTTCTAATAGCACGGTACAGCCTACTCTTTTTAATTCTGGTATAGGCCTATCTAACAGGCAATACAGGCCTATTTATTTCCAATTATGCATTTTTCGGTTTTTGTTTATGCAATATTATTTTTCTCGTGTATAACAGGAAAATCATCTTGTATTTTAGGCTGGGTTTAATTCGCCTATCGAATGGTTCTTAGACGCTGATGAAAAAATCAATCAGGCTGACACGGTTTGTTTCATTATGCAGATTTTATTGACATTTCTTATTTATCACTAAACACTCCAGATGTTTGACGTGATTTCTTGCCCCTATATCATTGAATGTAAGTAATTCTGGTGGTTCTAGGACGATCGCTCATAGGACGATCGCTCATAGGGACGATCGCTCACACGCTATGTTATTTATGAGCATCAAAGTGGGACGCGAGCAATTAACTTCCAGTCAGCTAGTAAATAGTTTTGAAGCACATGCACATCAAAGTTGGAACATTTCATAAATATTTGTAAAGTCAGGTGACGTCAAATGGAACAGTTGATTAGTTGATTACTTTTACAATTGCTAGCTAATTGGATGTTAATTACTCGCGTTTTCTTGGAACTCCAGAGCGATTGTGTGAGGCAGAAAGCAAACTTCCTCTAGGGTATTACTGGCGTCGAGCAACCGAGCGCCAAGCGCTATAGTATCTTGAAAGATCGTGTCATAAGGGCAGTGCAACTTACAATAAAACTGATATTCTGACGTATCTACGTGCTTTTCTGTCTCATCGTTCAAGTAGTGTCTTATTTCTTATTCATATTCATGTCTTATTTACAACAAATGGATCCATAAAACAAACCTTGGCTTTTGTATTTTATTAACAACTTTACGGTTTTTTATAATTGATCGCGGTGTATCGTCCTATGATACAAACCTATGAGCGATCGTCCTATGAGCGATCGTCCTATGAGCGATTGTCCGCATACCAATTCTGATTTGTCTGTTCGGTGAAGGTTTGTTTGGTAGTGAAGTGTTCGCCTGTGCCCATCTACTCTACCACTCTCCACTGCCTTCGTACATTCCATCCATTTCCTCTAACATCCAAATGCAATAATTAAGCAGCCTATCGTGACTTCAGGCTATCATTGCATGCCATGCCTAAGCCTGTTCCTGAGAAGTGTAAGACCCATGTAGTCGTTGTCACGAGGTCGTCGCCAGCGTTTACACAGCCTAAACGTATCAACTAGATTGCACAATCGGGGCCTACTAGCAAAACTCTTTCAGACACAATTTTACGTCATAACTGCATCCTAGAAACATTATGGGGCTACCTCTATCTTACTGAAACAAAAGTTCCATGGGTCTTATACTTCTGCGGAACATGCTTGGGCATGATTTTCTTTCATGGGCCATTGCTGTGGGATGTTCGACGATAAACTATCTTTATTTAAGATAACTGTGTAAAGTGTGTCATCAACTTAAGTGTCAATGTCAGTGTCAATGTCAGTGTCAATGTCAGTGTCAATGTCAGTGTCAGTGTCAATGTCAGTGTCAATGTCAATGTCAATGTCAATGTCAGTGCCAGTGTCAGTGTCAATGTCAGTGTCAGTATGATCTATGTGCAGGATACCGAGGAAGGCGTCTGTGCCAAAGTTCGAATCCAGATCCTGCAGAAACTTGTTTTGACCCGAAGTGCCTTCAGTGCCCGATTGGAAATTGAAAACGGAGAAACAGAGCAACTGACTGATATAGCAGTCGAAATCATCATTACTGACCACAGCACTCAAGCCCGCGCCAACAACCGGTTTTCAATAGGTGACTTTAAGCAAACTCTGAAATTCAGTGTTATCTGATGCATGATACAAATGGTTTGATTATTAATTTTAATTTTTATACTGAATATTTTATTTGTCTTAGAATGCAGAATTGTTCTGTTTTGAATTTTCGTGCTTTATCCAGATGCTGTTGGTGTTGGTTTGTACTGTATTCTACTGAATACGTCTCAACCTTGTGCGTCACATTTTATTCTGTATTTTAAACTTAAGGACAATCTTTGCATGAATCGATACATTTACAGAAGAATAATTTACATAATATACCATTTATCTAACTATCTACCATATTTTTTCCTAAATAAGCTAATTGATTTCATTTAGGCTTTATGGTAAAATCACGCAGCAAAGTAACAAAATTTTTAGACTTTGGTGTCATTGATTTTAACGTATTTTAGTATTTTCATTAATGTATTTAGTATTTAGCAATTTTAGTATATGTCCTAATAAGCTAAATGTCCTTGCTTTGCCAGGTCGTCCAGAGGTGGTAGGTATGTCAGGAGTCGATGGCAGCGGAGTGCTTAACGTCAAGGTCAAAGGCAGCGCTCAGTGGTTGATTGCTCCTTATTCCACAGCAGCTCCAACAGAAGACACTCAATACGACATCGGAGGAACACTCTACTACACAGTGAATGGGGAAAACATAACAGTTCCTCTGTTTCCAGACACAGTCACCGTTAAACCAGATCCACGTCTTTACGTCTACTACTTCCTCGAGAAATACGTCTATTCCGATGATCCACTGACAACAGGTCTGATAAGATGCGTTTACTTTTATCATTTTATCTCTGCGTGTTAACCGATTTCTTTCAATGCATCTTTGCTGCATTCTAGTCTTTTAGCTCTGCAAATCAGTGCATATTTTAAGGAATTTTGACTACTGGGACAAAATCAGCCATGGGTTAAGTTCATGATCTTTCTTTGGAACTCGTCTCTGAAAGGTGGGTCCGAGAAAGTCGGCCATGGTCTGGTCGAAGAACTTTTTAGGAATTAATTTCCAAAAACTTACAACTTTTAGACTTTTTCCAGGAATTCATCTCCCAAAAAAAGTTGATGACCTTTTTTTTAGTCATCACCTTCTTTTTACAACTTGTCTCGGGTCTCCCATCCCAACCAATAATAAGGGGTCATTCAACAATAATGTCATACCTTTCTCATTTTACTACTGGGACAAATCTTTAAATTCTTGCAACATTTGTCCCAGTAGTTATACTTTATACATACATTGCCTGGGACAAATCGGCCAGACTACTGGGACAAATCCTAAGACTACTGGGACATTTGTCCCACTAGTTACACAGTTAAAATATGCCCTGCTGCAAATAACTTCAATTTTGTCATGCCATACAATATCACAGAAACGTTTTAAAACAAGGATTAATACCTCCACCAATGATATCATTATATTAAATAATGTACTACTGAATAACGAATTTCTAAGCAAATAATTGAATAACAACATGAATAACAAACCAGTATAAGTGCAAACATATAAAATACACGGTATCCAGGTGAACAAAAATAAAACGAATTCTATACTGGGGATATTTTTCGATAGCCTTTTAGGCTTTTATTTCATCTGTATAATTTATGGCACAAGCATTATTATTAACATTGATCATTGTAGTTACATCTGAATTTTAGATGTTGTGGAGCCAGTTGTGCCTTTCTCTCTTGGCATTTTGATCACAAACAACGGCTACGGAGCAGCAAGTAAACTGGAGATAACGTCTGCACAGCCGGAGATAACAGAAAACGAAAAAGGACTCTTGATAACAATTGCCATAATAGGAACACAACTCGGCAACTCAAATCTATCTCCATCGCTAACAATCAACTTTGGTGATATATTGCCTCATACAACAAAAATGGCTCGCTGGATAATGACATCAACGCTCTCAGGCGTCTTCTCCAATTACTCTGCCACATTCACAAATGTCAATCCTTTAGGTTTGTTAAGCATAAACGATCTATGCAGTAGTTTGTAAAGTAATATAAAAGAAATATGCAGATACATTAAACTTCTTCGTGAACACACCTCTAATTTAACATTTACAATTTGACAGTACTATACTGTGTTATTTAACGGTTGTTGAGCTAACCAAATCTAAACCAGTTTAACTGGTAGGGAATGAAGGGCAGACAAAGCCTGGAAATGTATCATAAAATGAGTGACGGACCTAAGTCGCAGCCTATGCAGCCGGTATTGCCAGTTGTATCTTAAAAACAGGAGGTTTAAGGAAAAAGTGAATTCTGTCGTGTAATATTTCTAAACCCACAAAAATTGTGGGTTTAGCTTGTTAAGACTAAGCCCAGCATACCTGACATACTTTAGACCTGGTATAGAAAGGGCATTTAGCTTAGGACATTTGCCTAGTCAACATTAACGAAAATACAACCATTTCTAAATACTCAACGTGGACTACTTGTAATTAGAATCGATTGCAATCTATAAACGTAGAGTTTAAATCAGAACAATGCAGGGTAGGCCTATTATTTTATTACTTTTGCATTATTTATTACTTCTATTCATTACCTCCCCAGATTCACCAGTACTGTCTTCCAAGATAACAGAGACTTTTTCCCGATCACTATACTCAACATTATCTACTTCTCTAAACTCTGTCTAGCTTTGTTCCATGCTACGGTTTGTCAGCATGTGTTTACTTTATTAAAAAATATCATCACCTTCATATATATATAGGTCTATATATAAATATATATATATGTGTGTGTGTGTGTATGTATAACATTATGCAGCGCCTTTCGCAGTCTTGCTGAGTATAAACTAAATATTAGCAAATATGTTTTTCTAAATTAGCAACTCATATGATTTGTCGTCGAAAATTATATCAACATTGAATTTATTCCTTCATTATTCATTTTAGGAGACCCTCAACTATCCGTATTGGACAGTTTGAAAATCTTCGAGTTGATGCATGTAATCAGAGTTGATTTCCCAACCGACGACGGCCTTTTCGACTTTCTAACCATTTCCACAAGCAAGCTTAATATTCTGCCTGACCAAATCTACCTAAGCGATAATGGAACTTCGCCTTTGAACGTTTCTATTGGAAATGTTACATCGCTAACAGCCATTACCAGTAGTCGGAGGCAGGTAAGGATCCTGTTACTCATTTACAGTTTTCTAAAGCTGGT
The DNA here is from genome assembly GCA_963556255.1 of Allolobophora icterica. NCBI lineage: Eukaryota > Metazoa > Annelida > Clitellata > Crassiclitellata > Lumbricidae > Allolobophora > Allolobophora icterica. The sequence continues at coordinate 94,531,961 of OY744602.1, read as the reverse complement.
AACTAGTCGTTTTCCGCTAACCATCAACAGTTAGGCCTACTTGTGACATCTTTTAGCATAACTCTGAATTGACAGGAAAATCTTTGATCAGTTGCATGACACATACGAATTATTGCTGCTAGAGATTTTATATCGTAATTTATTTTAATCTAAGTCAAGCAAGATGCATGTTTGTCTGTCTCTGTAAAATAGCAAAACTCACCACGGGAAATACCTTTCCATCTCATCATCGTGTTTCTTCCGAATATTTTTGTTTCAGTATGAACAATAAAATTTACAGCAATCACAATGTTTTGCAGAAACGATAATTTGCACTTGAATTAATTGATATAACAGCTCGTCATTGTTAATGGCATGCTTTACCTTTATCTACATGGGAACAATATCTAAGCCAGAAATTATCTACTTTGCAATTTTTTATTACTGCAGTTAGTCGTAATCTGCTCCTGCACTGGATGGGTTTACTTTCGTGTTGAATACCAACCGTCAGAGCTGTCGTTTTCAACAGTCTTGAGATCAGATGGACGTAAAGTGAGAGTAGGCGACAATATTTGGATCGGAAAGATAAAGAAAACGAATTACCTACATTTGGTAGACTACATTCCGGCAAGTGAAACGCAATATCGATATGACATCCAACTGACAAAGATCAATACTCAAGCTTCACAGTTTGTTGAAGACGTCTATTATGTAAACATAACTGAAGATATGGATCCGACTTATCTGATACAAGTATCCATTGCCAAACGAAATGATGATCTAACGGTCACTTATAGGATCGTCGATACAACGCTTCCTTTCTCTATCGACCCAGCCAATGGGACTTTGACAACCACAGCAAAATTGGATCGGGAAACTCAGGATACGTACAGCATTGTGTTAATAGCTGTAGATGATGGTTCTCCGCCACTGACTGGCACTGCTATAGTGGCTGTCAACGTGATTGACATCAATGACAATCCTCCAGTTTTTGGATTCGTACCGACAGACATATATGTTGAAGACATAATTCCGATGGGATATGTGTTGCTTCAGATTACAGTTACGGACAAAGACATCGGACTTAACGGTTTGGTTAACTTGTCGCTCCAGGATTCAAGTGGTCTATTCAGCTTAGATCCTGGTAACAATTCATTGATCACCAAAGTTGCTCTTAATCAAAAGACCGGAAACTATAGTCTGATTATAGCAGCTCAGGATGAAGGTGTCCCAGTGCAAAAATCGGAAGTCAAAGTGCTTGTGCATGTAGTCAGTAAAGACCTTAACCAACCACAGTTTAGCACTCTTCACTACATCTTCAACGTCAATGAAACAAAGAATTCTTTTGTGTTCATTGGAAAACTAATTGCAACAGACGCAGACAATCCAAATGAAAATCTGACCTACAGTATCAGCCAAACTTTCCAATCTTCAGAGTCTTGCCCTTTGCCTTTCCAAGTAGATTCCATTTCTGGAGTTATCACAAATATATTGGAACTTCGAAGCGGTTTATGCAGCAACTACACCTTTGAAGTACAGGTAACTGACAGAGGAGCTCCGCCCACTGGACCTTTGACTGGCAGGGCAAATGTGACTGTCTACATCCTGGACATTAACGATAATGCTCCTGAATTCCCTCAGTCCAACTACTCAGTACATATACCAGAAAATGTGTTCAATGAAACCATTTTACTAACGATTAAAGCAACTGACAAGGACTTTGGTCAAAATGGTGCAATTGTAAATTACATCTTGTCACAGATCTACCCGCAATCATCAAACATAACCAAATTCAAGCTGATTGTTATTAATGGTGAAGCTGTTATAAAAGCAGTTCAGCCATTAGACCGTGAACTACAAGATCGCTACTTGCTACAATTGGTCGCTGTAGATGGAGGAGAGCCTCCGCTGAGTTCTAATGCCACTACAATTGAAGTCATAATAGATGATATCAATGACAATTCTCCAAACTTCGTCAACACCACAGCAACTGTAACAACGCCTCGAAATACCCCAGTCAACACCATTCTCTACACTATTTCTGCAACTGACGCAGACATAGGCAACAACGGTGAGTTAGAGAGTAGAAAAAAAATTCTTTTAGGCCTACTTGTAAAATATCGCATCTGTCAGACTCTATCGTCGGCTAACTTATCTGGCCGATCATTTTTCGGAAATTTGTTACTGGGCATCTTTCCAGATCGTGTGCCCTTTTCTGATATAGTTCATGTGATGATATCTCTGATTTCCATTGCAAATTTCGACAGACAACTTTTTGTCAGGGAATTCGTGAGTTTAGTTGTTTCTGTATGTTCAATTGTCATAAAATTTAGTTTACTCTTGATTAATCTGGGCATGTTATGTTGTAGCCATAGTGCGTTACATGTTGGTGAACAGTAACCAGTACATCAATGTTCAGCCAGATTCTGGAAATGTGATCCTTGTTAGCAGCTTACAAGGAACTACCATTGCTTCGATCAATCTCAGTATAAGTGCAACAGATGGGCAACTCAGTTCAAACACAACTTTCCAACTAACGGTTTTCATATCAGACAAGAACATCTTTCCTCCGCGTTTTGATAACCATGAATATCGAATCAATGTAAGCGAGTCGACTCCTACCGATTCATCAATTCTGAGACTAACTGCAACAGACCGAGACAGTCCAATACTCTACTACTCCATAACAGGTGGCAATGATGGAAACAGATTCAGAGTCGAGTCTGTCTCAGGTGAATCCTGGCTCTCTTTCTTTTATTCATGCTTTCTTAAAACACTTCAACAATTAGTTTCAATTAGTTGTGACTTTTACAGGTACTTGATTTTATGTCATAGTTTTTAGCAAACACAAACATATTTTCACATCAGCAGAAGTTTAAATAGTTTTGCCTTGTAAATTGTTATTTTTCATCTATTTTTTCTTTGAAGGTGATCTTCGGTTAGTTGGTGATGTCAGCAACCGGTTGGTTCCATTCTACAATCTGACAGTGCGGGTCGTTGATTCTGCCACTCAAGACTCAGATAGTTTGTTCGACACTGCCAACGTGTATATAACTATTACTCGTACGAACCGATACTCACCTGTGTTTACGGCAGGTCCCACTATCCAGGTTCACGTTACTGAAGGTACTACAGCTCCAAACTTGACACAGGTAGGTTCTGAGTTACATGTTAAATGAACTGATTTACAGATTTTGGGGGGGGGTCCACAATTTCATTTGCTTTAAAGATGTTGGTAAAAGTGTTAATCATGAGATATAAAAATGGGTATAAAATGAAGCGTGACCATGTCACATTGCTAAAATTCTCTTTATCTGGCCATTATATGTTCCTCTCGTCATGTAGGCCTAATGAAGAGATTTTACTTCCCCTCTTTTCCATCGTCAGGATAGGTTATAAGCAAACTCGCACAACCATAAACTTTAGCTGTATATTGCACATAGTTTGTCCTAATAAGTAGGCCCCTACCATTCAAATCATCGAAGACAGAGAGACATGCGTACGTTAGCAGCCAAAAATTCAGTCTTTAGGGTGAGGAATCTCGTTTATGAAAAATGACCGAAACTCTGTTTATGGCTGTATTATAAACATAATAGCTCTATGATCAGAGCTTAACACCTCAACGACCGGAATGTACTAAAATTAAGCAAACGGGAAACTAATGCAGCTCGTCGTTGAAGTGTTAATAGATGTTTTACTGACGCCAAACTCTTAATGATTTGAGAGTGTGAAAGCACAGTTAGGAACTGTTGCAAGTCTTAGAACATACACTGAACTTGGTTACAGCTGACAGCAACTGACCAAGACGGAGATGGCATCATCTACAGCTTGGTGAATACAAGCGGGAGTCAGTACTTTGACGTAGATCCTTATTCTGGTTGGTTAAGTGTCATCGCTCCTCTTCGCAGACAACCGTCCACGCAATACATGATTCAAGTCACCGCAACAGATAACGGTAAATTTGTAAATGTTCAAGACCAACTTAACCGAATACCATAGAAATATAATAAATAATAAAATAATCTAAATTCTATAGGAAACACAAATAAGGTTGCGAATTAGTGAAATTATTAATCTTTTTATATTGTTCTGGAGAGCTTCATGCGTTGCATAGGCTACTTGTGATAAATGCATATGTCATGAAACTGTCGATAAATTAAGCGTGATTTTGTGCTGAGTGTAAATAAAAACCCTATCCTGATTCCTGTATAAGTGATAGCTTCAAATCAAAGGGTCCAGTTTATCATGCATGGACTTTAAACAGGTTTCGTAATTGAAAAACTAATTCGTTGTAGCCAAACCCGTCAATCAGATATATTTGCAAATCTCTTCTTGAGCTCATCATTCTGTCCAAGCTGAAACCTAAGACTGTCAATCACTCTAAGGCTTATATTTTTGGCCATGAAACATAAGCAAATGATCATTATTAAATTTCTCTTTTTAAATTATTGTATTAAAATGATGTACGTTCTAAAAAAAGTTATAATTTTTAAAAACAATTCTGAACCCCATAAGCCCTCTGTGCTGTAAATAAATGAAGTGTCTTTTGTCCGCTAGATTGTACTTTCCTGTATTTACTGGAAGATATCCCGTCGTTAGCTAAATTTTGGCTAAACACATTGTGTTTGACCGTTATGCAGATTATGTTTTGCGTATTCTGAAATTTCAAAATTCAATTTATATTGTTTTGGTCACATAATATATTGCCTTGAATAGAGAATTATACAACGTAACTTCTCTTCGATTTCATTAGGTGTACCATCCCGTCAAGCTACAATCGACATAATCGTCGTCGTAGACACTACGAAGGTTGTATCGACGTCAATGTCTCCACTCAATTCAAGTCAAGGTTTCACATCGCAACTGCACCTTGCAACAACCGTGGTTGCAACTGAATCGCCAACGACAACAACCAGACAAAATGACCAACAAACAATTACAGCAGGAGATGGTCAAAGAACAGCAACCAATCCAGGTGGCCAACAAACAGTGACAGCAGGAGATGGTCAAAGAACAGCAACCAATCCAGGTGGCCAACAAACAGTGACAGCAGGAGATGGTCAAAGAACAGCAACCAATCCAGGTGGCCAACAAACAGTGACAGCAGGAGATGGTCAAAGAACAGCAACCAATCCAGGTGGCCAACAAACAGTGACAGCAGGAGATGGTCAAAGAACAGCAACCAATCCAGGTGGCCAACAAACAGTGACAGCAGGAGATGGTCAAAGAACAGCAACCAATCCAGGTGGCCAACAAACAGTGACAGCAGGAGATGGTCAAAGAACAGCAACCATTCCAGGTGGCCAACAAACAGTGACAGCAGGAGATGGTCAAAGAACAGCAACCAATCCAGGTGGCCAACAAACAGTGACAGCAGGAGATGGTCAAAGAACAGCAACCATTCCAGGTGGCCAACAAACAGTGACAGCAGGAGATGGTCAAAGAACAGCAACCAATCCAGGTGGCCAACAAACAATGACAGCAGGAGATGGTCAAAGAACAGCAACCATTCCAGGTGGCCAACAAACAATGACAGCAGGAGATGGTCAAAGAACAGCAACCAATCCAGGTGGCCAACAAACAATGACAGCAGGAGATGGTCAAAGAACAGCAACCATTCCAGGTGGCCAACAAACAATGACAGCAGGAGATGGTCAAAGAACAGCAACCAATCCAGGTGGCCAACAAACAATGACAGCAGGAGATGGTCAAAGAACAGCAACCATTCCAGGTGGCCAACAGCCAACAACTAGACAAGGCGACCAGTCACCCACAACAATTCCATCGAATTCAATCTCAACTACACCCACGACTACTGTCAAGGCAAACACGGGTGTTAATAATATTCACTTTAACATATTGGTTAATTTGCTTAGCCTTTTCTTTTTGATGATTCTTAACCGAGAAATTGATTGATTTATGGGAATCAAAATATGTTTTATGTTAACAACATACAAGTAAGCTTATTTTCTTAAATGCTATACTATTTCAGTAGCTTTTAGCATAACAAAAGGTATAAATACTTTGAATGACTGCATACTTTTCAAACTTCCTGAACGTTAACACTTTGTAAGTTTGCCTTAAACTGCTTTAAAAAGACCAAATATGACGGTAGAAAAGGCTTTATGAAATTACCTGTAATGGCACAAGAGTGAGCTCGTTTAACCTGACCAATTAGGCCTACTGAACTACTAAAGACCTACACTAATCTGACTAAAATCTATGATTAAAGTATCACACTTTAAAGGGTGTGATCAAATTGTTCTTTTTCGCTCACAGGACTTGAGAATCTTGTTAACCGGGTAGTTGCCTAGCGTGTATAATCGTGGTTTTTAACCCGTACATTGTGTTTAAATGTTATTTTAAGCTTAAAGCAATTTATGCAATTTTTGTGTGAGCGCTGTTAATTGTTCAACTCGTGGTGTCTGATACACATGCGGAAGTTGATGAACTGTGTTGCCATGGGATTGAGACGCATTGAACGCATTCGATTTCTCTCTATTGGTCGCGGCGTCAAAATTTTATTGAGTGGTGACATTGACTTGATTCATCAATATATTAGTCAAAATTCTATCACTTGACTGGTTTCTCGGTAAATGTCTGTACTAAGGTTAATGTGATATTATATTCTGGCCCTCCGAGAGGATGGAAGAGGCCTATTGGACGCCCTTGCCACTAATGGAAAAGAACGTGTGCCCACTGAAATTGGGTTGCACACGGTCTGGAGACGAACCTAGAGTAGAGACGGATGGGAAAATGTCGTGGAGAGAAGCACGCCACAGATCATGATGATGACAGTGATCATGATCATCATCATATGTACAACCAAAACTACACCTTAAGACTTCGAAACTCCGAGCGTCAGCCTACACGGCAACCAGAACCAGCAAATCTCCGAATAGACTAGAACGAGCCTGGTTAAAAAAACTAACAAAATACCTTTCAGAGCTAACAACAAACACGGAAGAAACACCAAAACCCAGACTAACGTTCATACAAGCACCATTGCTTTTTCTATACCAACAAGGTTTACTGTCATTCCTAGATGGTGTACAAGTTATCCAAATCCTTACACATAGTACAAACTACATGCCGTCTACAACAATGTCTGTCTGTAATGTATATATATGTATGTATGTATTTATGACTAGGCCTATGTGTGTTTGTACATGTATGTACTTATTTATGTGTGTACGTATGCATGCATGCATGTATGTATGAATGTATGTATGTATGTATGTATGAATGTATGTATGTATGTATGTATGAATGTATGTATGTATGTATGTATGAATGTATGTATGTATGTATGTATGAATGTATGTATGTATGTATGTATGTATGAATGTATGTATGCATGTATGCATGTATGCATGCATGCATGTATGTATGAATGTATGTATGTATGTATGTATGAATGTATGTACGTATGCATGCATGCATGCATGTATGTATGAATGTATGTATGTATGTATGTATGAATGTATGTATGCATGTATGCATGTATGCATGTATGCATGTATGCATGTATGCATGTATGGATGGATGGATGGATGGATGGATGGATGGATGGATGGATGGATGGATGGATGGATGGATGGATGGATGGATGGATGGATGGATGGATGGATGGGTGGGTGGGTGGGTGGGTGGATGGATGGATGGATGGATGGATGGATGGATGGATGGATGGATGGATGGATGGATGGATGGATGGATGGATGGATAATGTGAATACCTACTGTGGCGCCTTTTAGTACCACACACAAGAACGAAAGGATGGTAAAGTCAATACAGACAAAAAGTCAATCAATTGTGAACAGTGTTCAGATAACTAGACGAATCACCGCAGACACGTGGAACCCACCGACACACTCCCATCCAGAGCTACGACAGGCGACGAGGCTCAAAACAAACGAACGGTAATACCAAGCTGTCCTCCGCAGATGGTAGCGGACGCTTCATCGGGGCATCCATCTGCTACAGAGTCTGTGAAGGAGGACGTTCTTCGCAGCCGGCAATATTGGTGTTGCGTCCCCGAAGTAGAATAGTCCGAAAAATTTTAAAGTACTTCTGTTTAAAAGTAGAAGTAGAAGTACGTAGGTCTCAAGTACAAGTATGCGTTCAAGTACCTAGGTTATAATACAAAACAAGGAAATATTTATTTCTTTAGCAATAAAGGCTAAACCACCGATGTATTTTCACTGATCAGTCGAAAGATGTATAATTTGTATATGCACACATTTTGAATTTATCATGAGGAATGCTAGCGATATTGTTACGTCGACGCCCACCCCAGCTCTGGGTGCTAAGTCAGGCTGTTGAAATGAGGCAGGCTCACGTTCTCCTCGTTAGCCATTTGAAGGAAGAACCTCTATTCCAATGCGATGATCTGGTCGACGGTCATCTACCAGAGCTACTGGGGTTCGGATCCAGCGGTTCCTAACTCCCTGTAATTTAGACGAGATTTCAACAATAGTCGTTCAATTCTTCTGAACGAAAGTGGGATTTGCATTGGTTCCTTGGTCAGACCTCACTCCGAGCAGTTCCAGCGTCTCCCGAGTAACTTTTGGCGCTACGAGTGATAAGGCAGCGTCTAAACTTTCTTCAGCAACCATACGAGGAGAATGGTCTGGGTTTCGTTTGTGGCTAAAGGAATCAACAGCTCCAGGGGAGACCTCTTCAAGCCTCTCTAAGCGACTAAGCGACTGGTCGTCTCTTAATTCCAACTGATTATCTCTCATTTCAGCCACATTACTAGCTAAATTTACTTGGCTACCTCTTAGTTCTGCTACATTACTAGCCAATTCTATTTGAGTGTGTGTTAGCTCCATTTGAGTGCCACTTACATCAGCTACATTGCTAGCTAGTTCCGTCTAACTAGAGACTATGTTCCACTGACCTACAGCTAAACTATCTAATCCCTCTGCAACAGAACCTATGCTTACTAAGAACTGAGCTTACGCATAGTAGGTTCTAGACAGAGAAGACAAAGGATAATACCGATGCTCATTGACACAACTATAACAATCTCATGAAACTACACTAGCAGTCTCTGAACAATCTACACATTACGAATTCAGCCATTAGCAAGCAATCACGATATCAAATTAGTAACGACAACTTTACCCCGATCCTAGAATTTGGGCAGTTCGTCACAAGAATCACGAGTTCCAGGCATCATTGACAATCCACAATAAGACCAATCGTTACTCCACGATAAAGAGCTCGTAACATTTAAGTTAAACGATTCTCTATCGCACTCGAATTCTATATCCAACACAGACTTTTGGCCTATCGATAACTTCTACTCGACATTTCGGTAAACCACGGTAACATAATTCACTCTAAGTTCCTCAACATCTGCAATTCTGCATACAACACTCGATTAACTTCAGGCTGCTCCATGCAGGTAAGCAAGACAGCGGCTGCACCTGTCTCCAACAAGCGTGGCCAAGACTGCATTTTACATAAATAAATTTCAAACTGAAATTATAGAGTCGAATGTCCTTCGCTTGACCTGCATTTATTGGCCAGATGCACCTTCTATCAGCGCCTGAAATTATTCTTCTCCATCGCCAATACTGAGCTAGAATCACATCTGAGTAGATATCTAAAAGAGATGTTAAGAATGAACGAACGAATGAATAAAAGAACGAATGAATGACTGAAAGAACGAATGAATGAATGAACGAACGAACGAATGATAAGTAAATGAGCACAAGAATGAATGAATGAAAGAATGAACGAATGAATGAATAGATGAACGAACGAAAGAGTGAAGTAACGAAAGACTGAACGAACGAATTAACAAAGGAATGAAAGAACTAACGAATGAATGAGTGAATGACTGAATTTTTAATGTAATGAGGCGCTATGCAAATACAAAAACGCCAGAGATGGTCCAGCAGAAACAGCTCGCGCAAAAAGGCCTATCATTAACCAGAATTTATAGGTCTATTCTGTGTTAGTGTCATTACCACCACCGTAGTAGTAGTAGTAGTAGTAGTAGTAGTAGTAGTAGTAGTAGTAGTAGTAGTAGTAGTAGTAGTAGTAGTAGTAGTAGTAGTAGTAGTAGTAGTAGTAGTAGTAGTAGTAGTAGTAGTAGTAGTAGTAGTAGTAGTAGTAGTAGTAGTAGTAGTAGTAGTAGTAGTAGTAGTAGTAGTAGTAGTAGTAGCAGCAGTAGCAGTAGTAGTAGAGCTCTCTCTTTCATTTTTGATATGAAAGAGACACAGTAAGTCCAGAAAAAGTAGATGGAGTTCCAGCGTTACACAACTTCCCAGATTCTTTGGAACCGCTTGTCTGCTGTAAATCATGGGCTGCATTTGTCAACCTTCGTCCAGCTCCGACAAAAATCCAATCCTTCCGTATTCCAAGCGCCGCTGGTCTTCAATATGACCGCCACAAAAGAATGCGTTCAGGTGTAATTGTGGCATATTTTTATCGTTTTGTTGATACTGTATCAGTCTAGAACTCTAGATTGCAATATATGAGGTAGGCCTACTCAAACAGCGCCAGATCAACTAAAAGACTAAGAAAACAGCGCAACAGCTGTGGTGAATGATTACAAAAATCGCAACCTTACATGATTCTTACGCGGATGTTGTCACAACCCTACCTTATAGGCTTACCCTTGTAACCTCATAGAGACTTTTTACATTCCAAGACTTTTAAATGACTACCAGTTTTTTTGCATATTACTTTATATAGGCCTATAATATATTTGTATTTGTTTAAAATACTAGTTACTAATCATTTTCAGAGCTGAACATTTCTAATTTTTGAAACACAGTTATTGTCACTTTTCATAGAATGCAAGTCTTAGCGTTTTGATAAGTGCTTATTAACGCGCATTCGCATTTACAACATTGCCTTCACTGTGTGCCATAGATAGGTCATTATTCGAAATTTTACAAATTTCGACTTCGAAAAACCAAAAACAATTTCCCAAAATTGGTTGCAAGTGTTTTTTTAGTCATGTATATAGTTAAATTTAACTAATTTGAAAGAAATACACTATATTTTTAACCATAAGTTAATTTTTTTCCAGAATTTATCAAGTCAAAACTCCTCTTTTTTCATTAGCCTACAGTCCGACCTTTTTGTGTAATCATATTTAATCACAGGGACCTGAAATATTCCTCTGGTGCCTACAAAATGGCAATTTCTTAAAAGTAGATGATACCAGCATTAAGTAGGAATACAATAAGCCTTTCCTTCACATAATATATTATTCTGGTGTCAAGAAATTAAGACATTTTTCGAAATTATTTTTTAAAAAAGTACTATTTTCAGCTGCAGAAAAAAATCTGTGCAGCATTAGCTATAACTGTATGTCATATGCATTAGATACAAGTTGAACAACATTCTAAGAGTTGCTAGTAAATTGTAATTACTTTCAATTTATTTTTATATCAAATAATTCACAAAAAATACATGTAATTCACTCTGAGCAATGCGTCATTACCATCCGTGACAAGATGCGACTGTCATGAGAAAATAGCAAAAATTTGATGTGTGTGGATGGTAATGATGAAAAACAACGCGGATGGTAATGACATAATGATGAAATTTAAAACAGCCGTCAAACATTTTCACTTGAATTACTCCATCAGATAAGTAATTTCAATCAGTTCAACAAAAGCGACAAATAAAATAAGTTATCAATGTTGCAATCTACCTAAACTAGGAAATACAACACTAGATGGTAATGAAACAGAAATTTACTTTTCTTGTAATTTGGAACACACAAACTTAAATTAAAACTAAAATATTATGAATTTCAACACAAATCTGTGTGATTCCATTAATAGTTGACAATATCTTGTTCCTGATGTTTTTCTTTTAGTAAGTAAGCACGTTCTCTAAAAGTTATAGGCTTCCCAAAAATTGAGATGGCTATGATGCTTATTTCTATAGTCAAGTATGAATAGGTACAAAAAGAAAGAAATATTACGAAAATGAGTCTAAATGTTAAATTTTTGCATTTGCTAGCTACTAGTTAATCAAAATAAAATACCTTTGTTACAGGTTGTAATGGAATAAATTTGCGTAAAAGTTGAATTTAATGCATTGTACACCGTCTCGGACAGAGGATGGTAATGATATTTTGTATACATTTAGTAATTTTTTAAAAATCTCTAAAATCTAGCAGCTAAAACAATGATGGGAATTATTAATCTGCTCATTCCTTGAAGGATGGGCAAAAAATGTGAAGAAATTATCGAAAAAAACTCAAAAAACCCGCATGGGACATCAGTTCTGCACTTTTCGGATAATGACCCATATAGCCTACCTAGAAAATGCAGTGGCGTCATCGATGACGAAGCTACAAACTAAAAGTCAAAATAGAATTGAAATAGAAGCTTAAACAAAAGGCGCCGAATTCAATCATTCAATCAGATTCGTTTATTCATACATTAGGCTGACACAGACGCAACTTAGACAAGCTAGACTAGGAATTATCTTGCGCCGAATTGACCGGCGCCGAATTTTGTCATAGCACCTCGATTTGCGGCCCCATTTGCTCTGATTGGTGTTAGTACCAGATGTGACTTTGCGAATGTGGCTGAAACTGGCACATCCAAAGTGAGACGTCCTCCGCCGTTTGACTTTTTGTCATCTTCTCTAGCGAGTTCAGATCGTTGTTTCTGGAAGGAATGTTCGCTCTGCCAAACTTTCTGCTAGCGACCAGTCTCCTGCATGTTGTGCCCGAGAGACCAGGAGACTAGCATCGTTCGCAAACTCGTAAAGGATTGTCCAAGCCTTAGGCCTACTTGTCCAGCGGCTATCCCATTCTCTCTGATTGTGGGGAGCTGCTGATCTTCATGGTGGTTCTGCTTATGTGAACACCGATTATGCATTTTCCACTGCATTCGCTAGATCACCTTAGGCATCAGCCGAATTCCGATGGCAGCATGTGTGCCTGACGCTCGCAACCAGGGCCGTAGCCAGGATTTTGTTTCGGGGGGTGTTTTCTGTTTCGGGGGGTGTTTTCTCGTCCTTAAGCATGCCGACATGCAACCGAGTCAACCGACCAAGGGGTTTGTAGTTAGTAAATGCATTATTTCATTTTTACATTATTTAATTTCGGGGGATGTTTAAACACCAAAAACACCCCCTGGCTACGGCCTTGCTCGCAACACAGACCAAGAAGGCAGAGAGCGCTTGCCTAGAAGTTCTTTGGTATCCTAAGGCCACTGAAAGGGACGCTTGAAGCTAGTTCTCATCCGAGCGACCAACGTTTTAAGTAATCAACAATAATTCATCTCTTAACTGAACTGTGAGTCAAATCTGGCTAGACTAGGACACTAGGACAGTCGACACAAACTCTTGAGTGAAGAGGAGCTTTTGGTACACTCAATCCGTTTCGCAACAGTAATATGTGGCCATGAACGTGAAGCATGGAAAGCTTCCTTACTGATCGTTCCAGGTCATCCACCTTATTATTTACCGTTTTACGACGGTTTGCTGTTATAATTATTATTAGTATTGTTGCTGTTATTATTATAATCATCATCACCAGTATCACAATTATTATTATTATTAGTATGACCAAGTAGTGGCTGTTGCAGCTATTGTTGTAGTGATAGTAGTAATAAGCTATTAGCAGGCTATTAGTTTTTATGACACTTAAATGTTAATGAATCGCGTTGAGCTTTTGATGACGTACGCATCACGTGATGCGCGCGTCATAATAATAGTCGGATAAAGAATAATAATAATTAGAGTAGTAATCGATAGAAAAGCGTTATTAGGAATCTCCGGTCGCTCCTTCGGCGACGTGTTATTTTATTTTTAGAGAAGACCTTCTCAAAGTTCGCCATCATGGCAGCCGTAATCGCTGCGAAGATTGGAACGAAGGTTGTAGCGAAAGCTGCAAAGAAGACAGTGAAAGCTGGAGTGAAAAAAGTAGTGAAAGCTGGAGTGAAAGCTGGAGTGAAGAAGGCTGCACGAAAGGGAGCGAAAGTAACTGGCAAGAAGTTAACGAAGAAACAAATGAAGAGGCAAATGAAGCGCGTGAAGAAGAAAGCGGAGAAGCAAGCGAAGAGGCAAGCGAGGAAACAGTTGAGACAGAGGAGCAGGAGGCGGGGTTTTGCTGGAAAGGGTCTTTCTGGTGGTGGTGGGGGTTTGGGTGGTGGGGGCTTTGACAGGGATAAGGACTATTTTATCCTGCCTAAACTATGTCTATGTTGCATCGGGTTTGGAGTCGTCATGGCTAACGTCGTTGCGTTGGTCAAGCGTTTAATGTACTATTGGTAGCTGATATGGACATGTAGCATGCACGGCCTTCCATCGACGTTTCCACTGACGTTTTTCCGCGTGCATCATTCGCAATGCCATGGCGTGTCTTCTTCGTCCTCTTTCACCACCTCTCTCTCTCTATCATTCCTCCTTCCTCCGCGCGTTTCATTCGCACCTTCCGATTCTCCTGCCATTGCCTCCAAAGGAAAACATAAGACAGAAGGAGAAAGGGAAGAGCCGACGCGAAAAGAAGGTCTAACAAGTCTCAGGTAATCCATGCTTTTTCGTACCTTCTTCTGAACTGTTTACACATTTTCACATAATTTGTAATCTATAAGTGTCTATTTGTATAGCGCCCGTTCAGTAAAACTCATCAGAGGTGCTCCCGATATGACTACACGAGACGGCGATTGAGCAGATGGTCTTCAACCGCTTTCGAAATAGAGAGATAAACGGTGGAAGCTCATGTCGCATATTGCATGGAAGCCTGGTCCGCAATGAGAGACCGACCGCTTCCATGTTACATCAGGGTTGTCATATTGAGCAAGCGAAGGCAAAGCAGGGCAGTACAACGTATATAATACTCAGATAAGATGCATTACAATAAGGTAAAGTGGGGTTAAGCAAGGCAGACTATAGAGTATAATTATTGTAAACTGCAGTTAAAGTGCCTAAGATAAAATAAGGTGAGGTTTAAAAAGTGGCGTATAATTTTCAAGTGCACATGCGAGACAAGGGTTCGGTTGCGACGGCATGTCTCACTGGCCTGCCATGTAAACAACGAAAAGGGCGTTGAGACCAGATAGGCCTTTGTGACACAAATTAAAGCTATTTGAAGCCGGTCAAATAAATGTGATTTTCAACAGTATTCCTTTCACGTGACAGTTTCACATCTAATCCTGCTCTCCAGCTACTGGCATCTGATTTTTGCAGTTGTTTTGTCCTGAATGGCAAATAATAGGCCTACATTTGTTTTGAATCCTGCAGAAACCGACTTTCTTCTCCTTAGCACTAGTCAACAACTCCGCCAACAAGTATGATTGGCTTACTTCTGCGCGACTGAATGCGCACGCACTCTTGGCCATGTGAATTGAGGTCACTTTCTCATTTCTCACCTTCATGCTGCGTATAATATTATGTGAACTAGCTCAGTTCAGATAGGCCTACACGACATTCCTAGAATCAGATCTCATTTGCCTCAAACTGTCTGAGGAATCTCACAACACACTGCTCTAGTGTGGCCTTTCTGAAATGATTAAAGCTACGTGAAACCAGTCAAAGCAACGACCAGGTCGTTTTAAGTCAGCTACAGTTAAGTAGCTGACTTGATTCCCATGTAGGCCTACAGTCAAAAGCTGTTGAAATCAGCTGAATCTATGTAAATTCAACTCAGTTACACTTTTTAGTTTACTTTCGTGTTTCTTCAATAGTTTGTTCACTTGTTCGTGTAAAATATTTTTCCAGGCCAACCTTCAGCTGAAAAAACTACAACAGTCAACCCGTGAAGACCTAGCACAGACTGCTTCATGCTCAACGAGGGACGCATTTGTTCATCCTGACCGCATTCGGCTTAGTGACGCAGTATCGATGTCTCACAGTATATCGCATCTTTGGTACGAACGTTTGCGTTCGCTATCAATACGACCAAAGATGTATTAATACTTCAAGAGGCGACATGCTTGAATGATGACTCAAGAGAGACGACATGTCATGTTTGAATGATGACTCTGGCAGCAGTAACTTCGGCTACGATCATAGAAGTCTCACGATGGCTCAACATAAAGATTTAGGTCAGTCTGCGCTAGAAAACGTGACAACTTTTAAGAAAAAAAAGGCTACTTGCATCGGACCTCAGGTCGAGAAATCGTGCAGGGGAAAACTGCGACGATGAATTTGAGTATTTAAGTCATAGAGGCCACTTCTGGCGAAGATTCCAAAAATAAATCTTTCCGGAAATTTGTTTTCACAGTTTGCTGCCATGCGCCTTAATGAAAGAGTTCCGGTAACATTTAAGACCACTTCACCTAATGTCGACCTTCTCAATAGGTGGGTGATAGGCCACATCCCATGTATCCCAACATGGCATGACACATTATATATAACCCAGCAGATGGTTGACATGACACATCGTGTTTAACCAACAGATGCATGACATGACACATCCTGATACTTTAAAGGTGTGCCTGACAGTGTCAGTATGCCTCGACGGTGCCTTGGACTGCTTTTTACAATACTGGCTACCAGCTACTTCTTTCTAGACTCAGTAAGACCTGCGGTCTCTCTGGGACTGCCTTAAACTGACTATATCTTCATACCTCTGCTATTGGTCTCAGCAAGAGGACATTGGTACATCTTTTGCTGTTCCCTCTCATTCCCCTAGTAATTAGTCTCCAATGTTTAGCTACAGCTTATGGCTGCCAAGATCGTTGACGTTGCCCTTCTACTCTATCCAGGCTTGGGATTGGCACCACTCAAAAACGGCAGTGGAGGAGTAAATTCCTGCCCCAATGTCCCTTCCGGTAGTTTAAATAGTTTATATATGTGGCCTTGAGTCGCCTTTCTTGGCACCAGCGCTTCTGTAGAAGTAAGTAAAAGCAAGTAAGTATGGGCTTTAATGATCCGCCTGCAAACGCACTGCGGCCAACAAACGGGTTATACAAGTGCAAGAAACAAAACAAGACAAGTACAGGCACAAACTACCTAGAAAGAAAGAGAATATGAAAAGGGAAAATTACAATAAAATTAAAATTAAAATTAAACTAAATTAAATTAAATTAGATTAAATTGTATTAAATTAATTATAGGTCAATGCCGAACATTCGTCTCGATAACAATGCGCTGGGTTCAGTTGAACAGATATGCCACCCTTGTCTCTCCCCCATTGAACAGATGCCACCCTTGTCTCTCCCCATTGAACAGATGCCACCCTTGTCTCTCCCCATTGAACAGATGCCAATCTTGTCTCTCCCCAACATTCTCCTTTCGCTCCTTTCTGCGCTTAAAAATTTCGAGTGAATTTGTTGCGCTGTTCCTGCTGCTAGCAGTTTTTACCCGAGGCAGGTTCAAGTCCACCGCGGAACCCTTTCCCTTTTCATGGCTTGGAACAGGCTTAGGCTACCCGAGATAATCTAAGGCGGAGTTTATACTTCTTAAATTTGTTCTACAAGCACCTCAAGTCGTACTTCCAAGGGGAAGACCACGGAAGAACTGGGTGCGAGAGACCGCGACGTACTTGGAGATGTCGTGGAACGAGGCTGAAAGACTGGCATTGGACAAACACGAATGGAGATGACGAGTTGCCCGCTGTGCAGACCTGCATGGGAAGGACCTTACATCATGGGAAGGATTAAGAACTACAGTAAGTAAGATGCAGCATCGTTATACATACCGCATTTGCAGTGTGCATTGAGTCAAATATGTATATATTCGTTTATTCAAAAAGATAGTTGTCAGAACGCAACTATTGACAATAGGTTAAAATATACAATATGCCTACACAAAAACAAAATAGGATTAAAATGCCAATTTGAAATAATAGCGATAACAGTTCTCAATATAGGCTAGGCCTAGTCGGTTAAAGAAAAATTAGGAGTTAGGCCTAGTAGGCCTAATAGTAAAAATGGATGAGCAAGAAGCAAAAAAATGAACTTGCGCTTTATAAATCTTCGTAGATAATAAAAATAATAATAATAATAATAGTAATAATAATAATAATAATTAGTAATAGTAGTAGTAGTAGTAGGCCTAGTAGTAGTAGTAGTAGCAGCAGCAGCAGCAACAGCAGCAGCAGCAGTAGTAGTAGGCCTAGTAGTAGTAGTAGTAGTAGTAGTAGTGGTAGTGGTAGTGGTAGTGGTAGTGGTAGTGGTAGTGGTAGTGGTAGTGGTAGTGGTAGTGGTAGTGGTAGTGGTAGTGGTAGTGGTAGTAGTAGTAGTAGTGGTAGTAGTAGTAGTAGTAGTAGTAGTAGTAGTAGTAGTAGTAGTAGTAGTAGTAGTAGTAGTAGTAGTAGTAGTAGTAGTAGTAGTAGTAGTAGTAGTAGTAGTTGTAGTAGTAGTAGTAATTATTATCATTATTAAAATCATGATATTTATAATGATGGACTAATTATTACGAAGTTACAATAATAATAATTATTATGATTTAAAAATCCGTAATTTAAAGTCCAAATTTAGAGTCTACGACGTTCGAATGACGTCATGTGGCGATTATGCAGACGTCACAATTTAAATTCTCTCCATCGTAGAAACTCAATGCCAACGAGTTGAACATCTAGAGAGGAGACGAGTGGTAGGACTTTGACATCTTCAACGGGATCCACTTCTGACTAAACATGAACCCTGCCGTCGGTCTTTTAATTCTAATTGGGGGACTCGTGTTAGCAGGATACGTGTTCTACAAATGTGTCTTGGATGAAGGGAATAGCGAACTAAAATGTCCCTTTTAAGTGGCCGACTGGGGCCGTTCAGCCAGAAACCGCTGACCCGAACTGGTTCGACATTCTACGGATCGCTGTCCAACTCCTGCAGGTTGGCTTTCCGGTTTCTTTAGAAGTTTAGATCGTCGCAGTTTATATCCACGAGAACTTTTAATCATACATGTAAACTAACATACAAGTTTACTGGATGTGGCATGGATATAGAAGTCCACTGTCGTTCAGTTATTAATCTATAGACATTGACACATATTATAACACGTCTGAGGAACTAGCTAATACTCGCCTTAGTTATTATCATAATTATAATAGTAGGCCTATTAACGAGACATACCGTGAATCAACAATCTATAAATGTCTTTAGGGGCGTCTACACCATAGAAACCTTGGAGCAAATGCTCCATCCAAGAAATAAGGGGGAAGATCTGTCAATGTATGTTCCACCATTTTAGGGGGGAGGAACGGGGAGGGGGAAGAAGAGGGGGAAAGGGACGTTGCTCCAATGACTTAGGGGGGATAGACGCCCCTGAATGCATGTCTGTTCTCTTCGTTAAATTCGCCGGTGATCCTGTACGTACCCAACGGCAGGCTTGGACTGGCCCACCGGGACACCGGGAAATTCCCGGTGGGCCGGTCGCCCAGGCTTGTACTGAGCCGGCCGCCCAAAAATGAAAAAATATGATTAAAAAATATTACGTTATTTTAGTTCTACTCCTTAATTCTAATGTTATAAATTATGAAATATCGGCAGTGCATGGTTGATACCAAGAAACTTGCACTGCCTCATGACACGTGCGGCTACGTGCCAATATTCACTTTAACTTAGCCTACCGTTGATTATAGCGCATGCAAGAAAGAAACAGACGCTGTCGATTTGTTTTAGGCCTACATATACGTGCTACAACATGCTTTCATGATATTTCCGAATCAAACTACTTTAACAATGATGTTGGGTACAGAGCGAGAACTCTTCTAGATTCTTTGACAAATTTTGAATTTATTTTGACAGCGCAATTGATTTTGAAAGTGTTTGAACAAACAACATCCTATGAATCTATGAGATAGTTTAAGATATAGGCCTACTATCAATGAATTAAGCCAAATACATCGAAACTTTTGATGTCATTTTTGAAGCAGCTAGACATTTCTCAGAGCTTGCTAACAGTGAACTAGATAAAAGAAATCTCGACATTGATGTTGAAAGTGCTTTGAAATAGAAAAGAGTCCGGTAAAAAAAGAAATTGCCAGGAGAATCTGCTAAAGAGCAGCTGCAAAGTGAATTATTGGACTTGCAAGAAAATGGGAAAGTGTCAAAACTAAAAGACTATAATTTGCTACTTGACACTGAAATAACAGACACAGTCTCAGAAAACGCCATGCAATTTGAATCTAGGCCTATATAAAGTGAAACAGTTCCAATAGAAGAAAACAGCAACAGGAACAGAAATAAATTCAAATCTTGCAGAAAATTTATTGTTTCTGTTACCACGTTCCCGTTACGTTCAAATTGCACAGTCTAGCTTTTTTACATTTGTTTTTGGCTTACAAAATCGTTTTGACAGTATCCTCATCACAAGTTGCTTGTGAGAGTTCATTTTCGAGACTGAAATACATTTTGAACAGATTAAGAAATTTGCTAAATCAGTGAAGTTTAGTGTCTTTCATACTGATGGCTTGTGAAAAGGACCTTCTTCTCAGAAGTAAAGATAAAATCGTTGACATTTAGGCGTCAACTTGTGATACGATGGAAAAACTGCTATACAAAGTGCTTTTGTGAAGTTGTAT
The DNA here is from genome assembly GCA_963556255.1 of Allolobophora icterica. Taxonomy (NCBI): domain Eukaryota; kingdom Metazoa; phylum Annelida; class Clitellata; order Crassiclitellata; family Lumbricidae; genus Allolobophora; species Allolobophora icterica. The sequence goes on along the minus strand of OY744602.1, from coordinate 94,511,524 downwards.
GTAGGCCTACTAATTATATCACGATGTTACGTTTTTCAAGTAAACTAAACTAAGCTTAATGTGACTGTTGGTTCCAAACATTTTACGAATTTACGACAAATCACAAATTTAAACACATACGTGTTAATTTCTTAATCTTTTAATAATCATTTAACAATATTATGCTATTTGGCCCATTAATAACTAAAAATGCCCTCCATTTTATGTTAAATGCTACAAAAAGCATTGGCCCCGGCCCCTTATCCTTATCCCCCTTAAAACTTTCGTGCCTTTGGCGCTCGATAATATGGGCCGCCCATGACCAAATTTCCCGGGCCGCTTTAGCAAGCCAGTCCAACCCTGCCCAACGGCAGTTACGCACGCACAGAATACCGTTTTCCTTCGGATAGGTCTCATACCTCAAACCAACTCTACCAGCCTCCAAGTTATCATTATTGGCTCTTTACTACTAGCAACCCACGGCTCACTTCCCTCAGCCCGTTGCTTAGTATCTCTCTCTAATTATTCTGTACTTCTATATAACATTATTTTTAGCCATTACTGTGATATCCCTTAAAAACTTCCCTACCGTAGTGGACATCAGTCCTGCTAGGCTGTGTCGGTTTGCAGGTCATCGTGCCTTCTACAGTGCCTTCCAGGGTGACCAATTACGTCTTGGCTTCTCGCCTTCTCGGCTGTTCTGCCTTTATCCCTGAGTAATCCCATCAGCCATGGCCGTCACTGTCCCCTCGCCTACGTTTAAGCCCGGCTGACTGGCGGTTGTTCAGTATGTCTCCATAATCTAATCGTATTGTGTTGTACATAATATAATGTACAACACAATACGATTATTATACATGTATATTATATTATATAATATATTATAGGGTAGGGCCTACATATAGGCCTAGGTCTATATGTGACCATATCTGGGATAAGGGACCTAAAGTGGGGTTCCAGTTTCGGAGTTACAGCCTGTTTTAGATAGGCAGTTGTTGGTTGTCGAATTTTTATTGCGAGATTTCGGAATTGATGTATGTGTTAAAAAGTGATTTCTGGCAATAAATTGCAATGTATTTTTGTGTTTTATTTGTCATTTTATAGAGTACATATAGCACAATTATTCTGGCATGGTGAAAAGCTAAACATTTATTGTTTATTGTTTATGGTTACCTTTTTTGAGTGCCATCTTGCTAAATTTTTAAACTTGATATTCTCGAAATAATGGTTTTATCTATTACGTTGTTAGATTTTTAATAACTTCATTATTTATGGACCAAACTGAGTGCAGTTTCTTCTCTCTGAAGGCTTGTTTCCAACTGCATTTGAGGATACCAATAACTCCATATCCAACTTAAGGTCCCTTTCCCAGATATGGCCCTATTCGCCAAATACTTTTGTATCTCTATTTAGTGATAAAATATCTGATAAACATCGAACAAAAAACAGAGCTTTTTGTTTGATAACAGATGTTTCTAGACATAGGCAGGGTGAGAATTGTCGGGGGTTTGGGGGTTCAACCCCTAGTCTTTCTTAGGACCCCCAGTTTACTCTTCATTGCGCACCCCAGTTGGTCGTTTCCAACCTCCCCGCAACCCCCCCCCCCCCAGTTGTGCCAGTGTGATTATATTGTGCATATATTTTGACATTTTCTTTCACAATTTGAGGGTTACTAATAAAGTGATGCTCTGGTTTATTGTGAGATTTGTGACCGTCTGAATTGTATACTGATAAATTTGGTGATGTCATCACTTTAAGGAGTTTAAGCTGTCTGTTCATTTTTTTATTTTCACTTTGTAAAATTCAACTCCACATGGTATCAAAGTCTAACCCCCCTCCCCCCGTTTTTTTCTACCGTTCTCACACCTAATTGCTATTCATTGTGAACAATGAATTTGACATTGACATGAAAATTTATTTCGACTGTTTTATCTGTACAGTTGGTGATGTTTACTTGTGCGCAGGATCTTCTGGGTAGTCGGGACAACCATGCCGTGGAGCATGAAGCAACTCGGTCTTATTTCCAATAACAATTTAGAATCGCATCTGGAAACAACAAGGCTACAATAAATGACACGCCAAACTAACATCAAGACAGGAACGTTTTGACAAAAGATAAAGGGCATAAGTCTAAAATGTGACTTCTTCCTCGCTGTTCTTTAAAGAAACAATAACTTTTAACTACTTTAGGGCATAAATGTAAGTATGTATGCCATGGTATAGGAAAATGTAAACTCTCTCGTTACGCATGGCAGTAATACCAAGAGAAAGATCTTTTAACCGCTTTCAGAAATGGTCGTAATAGACATCAGTCAAGGACAATACAACATTCTAAAAGCAGGACAGGAACAATTCGAAAAGAAGACCAACCAGGAACTCTTCTTTCTATAGCTACGAACTTAAATAACCGAACATTTCTGAAGGCAGTTGTGATCACCATCCAGCCTGGAAGTACAGACATAACACGGCGTTCCGTAAAATTAATAACGTCTTGCATCCTAAAAGCAAGAACAGAACTTCTGGAAACTCTTTCTATAATTACGAATGATAACACAACAGACATGTTTTTGACCAGTTCTGAGCAAAATGGTTAAATTCTGCCGTTAAAATCGCAGAAATTAATTGTGCTGAATATAGGCTAAGTTATTTATGAAGCAAATAATAGGATTATGTTAAATGCATTAGGCCTATGCTTAAGCATTTTGGCTTGTTTCAGGATTTTTTGGTTTTTAGTTGGGAAAGAGGTCAGGGTTTCATTAAAAAATTACTGCTCTCCATGAGTTTGAGATTAGATTAGATTGGATCAGATTAGATTAGTTAAAAGTGCGTATTTTGAGAGCGCCAACCAGCTTTTAGCCCAACATGATTTAGGTGAACGATTCGTTGCTGTGAACATTTCAATAAACTCAGTAGGCCCTAGTCCGTAGCCTGAAACTGGCTGTAATTGATTTCTTTTATAAACTTGGAATAATTATTTTCTATATATTATAGGCAGCATTAATTTTACTATTTTGACACACATTTTCAAGGGAAGAGAAGAACTGAGAGGTACATCTCCCCCGGACAGATGATGCTTAATGAGAAATATAGGCCTGCTACTACTGGCCTACTGACTTGGAGAGTAGGCCTTAGGCTTACAGCTGAATCAGTTCACACGTATAGGCCTCAGTGGTGTAGTCCTAAAAAATGAAGTGGGGGAACGCCTGGAAATTGAAGTAGCAACTGTAGCAAAAAGTGCAATCTTTGGTAGGTAGGTATGGAAAAAAGTGGGGGAACGGCGTTCCCCCGCGTTCCCGCCCCACTACACCACTGATAGGCCTACAGGCTACCATCAGAGTACTAGACCTGCTGCAGTTTCTTTGGACCCAAAAGAGACCCTGCCAGTATGCCCACATAGAGCCCATGTAAAAGCTATGTTCCTATATGGGACCCGTATGAAGCCCATATGGTCTCATCTAGGCCTAATGTCCATGTAAATGCTGGCAGATGAGGTTCAGTTTCAGTTGCGCTTAAAATGATTGTTTCTGCGGTGATTTTTACAGATAGTCTTATGATAGCCATGACTAAGTTTTCGATCGTCCTCCAATCTCAGTCTTTCTCGATCCCCTGTCAGTAGGCCTACTCATCTCAAGTTCTTCAACAGAGCCACTTTCCCGCTGCACCTCGACTCTGAAACGATCTGCCTCCTGAATTCCGCAAATTTTCGATTACATTTCAGCATCAGTATTGTAACCTACCATCCTCTGCCTCAGAATTACGCTATGATCCATCACCCATCGGGCTTTCCACTCAAAACTAAAGTCTCGCCAGTTCTAGAATTCCTACCCTTACTCATCAGATTCCAGTCTTCCTCGTCCTAAACAAAACTCGCCTTAGGCCCTTAACAGCTGCTCTGATTCCTTTCTCCGGTTTCTGTGGCATTCGAACTTCAACCTCCATTTGACAACTTTCTATAGGGCATGAAACTCCACTGATTCGACGCAGAGCTCACGAATAGGCTGATGATGTTCTGCACCTAGATTTCGAATGGCGCTTTAGAAATTTAGAGGTTAGGCTTCGATTACGAAGGAAAGTCCTACCTTTTCCAGAAATCCTACCCATAGGCGTAGCTACATTGAGGCAAGAGGAGGCAGTTGCATGCCTCCTCTTGGTTTTATAAATTTAAAATTTTTCCTTGGGTTATAGCCCTGTACCTTGCCTCCTCTTTGAACGGTGAATGAATCCAGGCCCAAGAGAAGAAATTTAATTGACAGAAATCTCCTCAAAAAAGTTTTGTTTGCACCAATCTCCCAAAAAAGGTCATCAAATTTTTTGGCAGAAATTGCCCAAAAAGGTCATGAAATTTTTTTTGAGAGAGAAATTTCATCAAATTTTTTTAGAGAGAAATCTCACAAAAACAGGTCATCAGATTTTTTCAAAATTTTTTTTGCCTCCTCTTGAATTTAAGTCTGGCTACGCTCCTGATCCTACCCTGATAGGCCTACATCCATTCCGCCGACTTCCAATTTCGCTCAACCTAGTTTTGTCTGCGCGCCTTTTCTGTTATATATTACTGGTTCCAGACTCTGAAACTCTATTCCGGGAAAAGTTTGCTCTGCAAAGTCTGTTATTGTCTTCAGACCTCAGCAAATTAAAAACCCTTCTGTTCCTGAACTCATTTCATCATCATCATCATCATCATCATCATCATCATCATCATCATCATCATCGTCATCGTCATCGTCATCGTCATCGTCATCGTCATCATCATCATCATCATCATCATCATCATCATCATCGTTGCTGAAATAATTCGGAGATGACGTGTAGGATTCGAGTTGCGGCGCTCCATAACTAGTTTAGTAACGTCATTTAAATACGTCATTATGGCCATTTTTTTTATTATGGGCTGACGGGCGAATAGTGGAACGAGAGCTGCCGCTTTCTTTGGCAGTAGTAGACCAATGCCGTAATTTCTGACAGCAAACGACGGCAAAATGTTTATGGCACCAGTTTTCATCACACTTGGAGTAGCATACATATTGTACGTCATGTATCAGTGTGTTCGGCACTGCTTTCAAGGGGAGATTGGCTACTGCGCAGATCCAGTTATTATTACTACGGGGGAATAAGTTTTAAAAAATTCTACATTCGACCCAGCAGGAAGGAAACGACTTTCAAAGAAACCAACTTCAAGTGAATAAGACGAAAAGTGTATAAAAGCCAACATTCGACAGTGGATTCAAAGCAAAGTCTGAAATTCAAATGGACAAGGTAATCAACATCATTAACGCTGTCCATGGGATGGAATAATAATAATAACAATAATCTTCGTTTAATATTTTCAAACTGACAATTACGCAGTATGATTACAAATCAGTATGAACGGATGATCACAAGTTATTACGGGAGTCGAATTTTAACTGTAGGCCTATATGGCAGCCAGTGGCGGCGATCTTGTTTGAGAGGTGGGGAGGGGGGACATTTTGGAACTGAACTGGTCAAAAAAGAGTTTTGAACTGATCTGGTCAAAAAAAATAAATTTCTTAACCTCTACACTACAAAATTTGATGACCTTTTTTTGGTGTTTCTTCAAAATTGGGGGGGGTCCGATGCATGGCGTGTCCCCCCCCCACTCTTAAAGGTGGGGGGGTCTTGTCCCCCTTAACCCCCCGGGATCGCCGCCCATGATGGCAGCCATGCAAGGCGCTCATCACGTCCTACGTCTGATTTTGACAACGCGCCATCTCGCGAATGATAGGCTGAGTGAACCTTTGGGAGGGTTGCGGGAAGCGATCCAGCTACCTACTGCTCTTCGCACCAGTGATGTTACCGCTACTCTATGGACCCCCTTCTCCAAATTTTATTTTTTCCTTCCACGCCAGAATATAACTGCACGCTTTTTTGCAGCAGGCAAAAGACTGCTGCAAAACCTTTCTGAGCAAGGTCTTCTCGTTTTTATTTTGCCCTCCATAATTCCAAATCCCAGCATCACAAATCTGATCCTTTTTTCATTCCTCTCGCATATATGTCAAACTTGACATGAAGCAGCCTGCTACCTGCTTCTGTGCTGCTACTGATGTTGACTATCGTAAAAAAAAAAAACTCGCATGTACGGATCAATTAGGAAGGCAATAACGTACATGCACACATACATACGTGCACACATATGTATATATATTTATATATATGTATGTATGTATATATATATATACATAACTTACATACATACATAGTTTTAATTGTTGGGGAGGGTGTTGGGGTTCAACCTCCTAGCTCTTCTTCTAACTTAGCCAAGTAAAATGAAAAGATTTTGAAGGAGTCAGGTTTTGACATAGTTCATATTACTTCTGTAGACTAAAGCATAAGAGTTCTGTAAATTGTGTTCTATGTTAATTTTTGCATACCTATTTAGCTGTGTGATCATTTTAATTCTGCAACGTATTAACAACATTAGATTTGACATGCATTCATGTACTTTGGTAATCTGTAAAATTTTCTACCCCTCCTCCTTCCAGCTCTTTTTTGACAACTAAAACACGAGTATGTAATTGTAATTCAGTCTTCTATTGCACTGGTGACCAATGCATGAGGTATCAACTGATGGTGCACCAAATCCAAGCTGTAATCAGGTCAACATCCAGAAGATGAGTCTGTATGTATTATGCATGTATGCTTGTATGTGTGTATTTATACTCTTGTTATAGCGCAATATGGAAGCTTCGCAATGGTTGGCCCCTCATTCTGGAACAGGTTTCCATGTAATCTGCACCACTTGAACAATGGTAATTGTGTGCTTTTGCTTTCAATGCCTTCATTTTGCAAGCGGTTGACACTGTTTTGATCGTGATCTCGTGTAGTCAGTTCAGAAGCCCTCTGATAATTAATTTTCTTGAATAGGTGCTATATAAACTGCACTTACAATTACAATTGTTTAAGTACCAGTATGCACCAGACTTAATTATGTTAAAGTTGTTCAGATTCAAAAAGTTAATCATTAAGCAAACAGTGCTCAGATAACTAGATGAGTTACCACTGGTGAGCTTTCGCAAACACCAGAGCCTCATTTACTGATGGATTCCAGTTCATTTATTACTAGACACTGTGCTCAGAGTTCTTGGACTATGTGGTGTCGAAGAGCAATGAAATGTGACAGGGCTTGCAACACGCGAACCCAAACTCCAGGCAGTCCTTTGCAGATTGTAGACTATGCGGAGTCTGAACATCCCTGCTACAGGGTTTGTGGAGGAAGACAGTAAGCGGATCATGAGTCACTGCAGTAAAACAGTCAGCACCAAACCATACGCTCTTGGCATTTACTGTCCAGTTAGTGAACTGCCCCACTCCTTAGCGAAGAGTCTGTGGTGCCCACAAGACTGCAACAACAGACTTCCCAACACTGTTCAAAATAAGCACTCGGAACCACCAGTGAAAGAGAGAAACAACTCCAAGAATGCCTACCAGATCACATTAGAAATGTGACCAAATGAAAATTATCGAGCAAAATCTGCATGTGACCAAGTAATTGATATACGATTCAACTGTTCAATATTAAACTGATGGAGGCATGATTAAGTTTTCCATTCAGCTTGAGATAAACTGAATCCTGCAGTAAAATTTCTTATTCTGTTTTTGCATAGGTCACCAACAGACGTTACTGCACACCTGAGACGCAAGAAAACATTGGGCTCCAGTCATCGTCTCGCTCAACAACCGATAATGTGGAAAGACTAAAAAGTCGTTGCCAATAACATTGAAATGCTAAGCCTAGCAAGCTTCAACTTTTGGAAAAGTTTGACAGCACAAATTACGTTTCTTCTGTGGTCTTTACGCTTGTATCGTATCCCAAGAAAACCTTCTGGTTTTCGAGGACTACTAGTATCTTCTTTGCAAAGTTGAAACATCATATTGTCCATGTATAGACTTTATACTATACCAGTTTTTAGAAGTAGCATCCTAAAATCAAGTTTTGTAATCAGTAGTAACCTAGTTTAGTGGACTACTATCTTCTTTGCTAAGAGTTAAATATCGTTTTGTCCACGTATAGACTTTATGCGATGCTAGTTTTTAGAAGTAGCTTCCTAAAATCAAGTTTTATAATCAGCAGTAAACTAGTTTAGTGGACTACTACTATCTTCTTCGCTAAGAGTTAAATATCGTTTTGTCCACGTGTAGACTTTATGCTACACCAGTTTTTAGAAGTAGCTTCCTAAAATCAAGTTTTGTAATCAGTAGTAAACTAGTTTAGTTCTTAAATTTTAAGTTATATTAAGTTTGACTGACCGTTTAAAATTATTATTACTGCTTTTGTTTTAATATCTTACTATGCTAGGCTTACTTACACTAAAAAATTGGTAGCTGATAAAAATTGAATATGCAGTGAAACCCTATCTTACAAAAACAAAACCTTTTTAGTACACTCTTGAATAGTACACATGATTAGAAGGCATGAAAAGAAAGAGTCTTGATACTATACAAAATGGTGTTTATTATCTCAAAATTGTTTACCATTTGATTGGTTTGGAGCAAATGTACTGTACAATTAACAAATAATGTACAGGTATGTATATCTGACTAATATGGTTTACAGATCAGGTAATTCTACTTTTGACTGTACGCAACTGCACTGATATAACAAGTAAATCTTACGAATCTGTACAAGAATTTTGGCAGCAGACACGAGAATTTTAATAACTTCAATGGACTTTAGACTTCAATGAAATTGGTTCAATTTGCAAAACGAGAATTGGATGAGAGTTTGGACAACATGCTACGAGAGTCTGGAATTACTCTAGAACGCTCACTTCATAACAAACAACGGAGGACTTGGGAATTTCTTCTTTACTATCAATTACACAGTATTAAGCAAACAATTCCACAGAAACTGAACTACTAGGATAACAGAATGACACACTCGATTACAGAAAACAAACCACAGTCTTATGCAGATGCACTCGTGGGCAGACAGGCTGGCGGGCAATTACATTTTGAGATATCAACCTACAGTTATAGAAAATGTATATTCGCAGAGAACAGCTGAAAATGCGACAAAAATAAACGCACGACCACAGTCCAGGCATTCAAATGACGGCAGCTACAACACTCATCCCTGGACTTCATTTACACATGAAATATTTACACGGAGGAGAGAGTCAGCATTGTTACCAACACAACCTAAACTATTCACATGAGAATGAAGGCTTTGTACGATATCCCGACTATCTGCATAAAACCAGGCATCGTGCGACAATCTAGACTATGTACAAGATAATCGAGCCAAACAATCTAGATCATGTGCCAGATAATCCAGAGTATTCACACCAGAATGCCGATTTATTAATTCAGAATATTCAGCCAAAAGCATCTAACAGTACAACAATTCTATCTGATAATTACCAGAGCTTTAACAAAACGTTACACAACACTACAAACCGGTTACTTCTCGTTAGTCCAGTTTGTCAAAATCTAGAAATGCCAAATATTTCTAGTCAATCACATCAAGCAGCTGGTTTCAAATAATGCCTAATTCTGAAACTAGTTCCAAGTATGCATAACAATTCTTTAACCACCACAGCCAAAGAGAGACCAACACCACAACCATTTCTGCCTTTCAAGGAATAGCATCAGTTTTAGCTAGTTAACAGCAAAACTGACAAGGAAACTGATTCCAACATACAAGCTAAATCAACAACTATATGTATCCAGCTAGAACACCAAACAACTGCCTAAAAAAGAACTCACAAAGCTGATCTCACTTGGATGTCAAACCAGAATGTACATGTCCTTGCATGTATGTACAGAAATATCAGATTAAGCAAGGATGCATTTGCCCCCAAAGTATGATAGTTAATTTCCAGAGTTCCCTTTGTACAGAATTAAAACCGAACTTTCTCATCTCGTAGCAGCACTAACTAACTTAAATATGCAACACTCAAGATTTACGATATCAGTCTACGTAAATCCTGCTACAGAAAGAAGCTTCTTACTACAGGATGACTTAGGAATTACTTCCGATAATAACTTACTGATTCACTTGCTAATGTCTAACTGGTCTAGCGTTCTAGTAATTCAAGCTTCTAAACTAATAGAATTCTGAATTAGCAAGGAAAGCATGTAAACTCCAATTAACAAATCATACTGTTACACTAATTGCTTAATTTGCTCTATTGAATGAAGCATTACACGTAACTAATAATCTTTCAAAGTTCAGGTAAACCTGCCGGCAAAATATTTGTTACGCACGAGAGAGAGGACCTGTACTTTCAAGTGTATTTCCATTTTACAGAGATGAGTCAGCAGAAACAAACTATCATAGACAGATGGGCATCCGTAGCCCACACAAAACATCAACAACAAAATTTCCTTGCAGTCGTTAGAAAGCTATGGGAAACAACTGCAAAGAGAATACAATATATACAAGCCAAGCTTACTGTGGGGTTCATCCGAAATCAATTTCAGTCAACAAAGAGATCACTTTGAAAACACCCAACAGTATCACCATAAACCAATTTAATTCCTAAGACTACCTCAGCACAAATTTTACTGGAAAGCTGCACTTAGTTACGCAACAACGCAGTGGCACTTTTCACACAAATCCAGCGCATCCCTGAAAACAGTGCCTTTTACCAACAAAAAAATGTCTACACTACAGGAACATTGCAAGCTTTTTGTTGCTAACAAACATCCAACATTAAACCTCAGGGCACATATCGTAACGCCTGGAAAAGTTCTTGGTATTTCATGACCGATGTCTCTTTTCAATCAATACCATGCGTCTAAAAAGGGTCGTCACAGCACACAAATGCACGCACACTCAAATAGTTCCATGGTCTTTTTGAGGTATGTTTCTTATTCCATGTAATCCACAAAAACTACTAAAAACTGACTCGAGCACTATGACTGAATTAGTTTAGTAGTCAATTGGGAGCATTAGCATTTACGAATAAATTTGAGTTTTCACACCTCAAAATAAATACATGTTATAGGCTTTGTGTATAGGGTTTCATATATAAATACATACATATATATGTTATGCAATGTGCTATGTAGGCACAACATATATAAACATACATACAATAACTGAAGTCACAAAACATTACAATATTGAAGCCACTGTGAATTTGTAACAGTGCAACAACCAAGTCAAACAATTTGCAAACAAGACAAGGTTCTCGAAGTTTAGAAGCTTTTTTCAAAAAAAATTACAAATACACAGCACGAGCCATTAGAAAAGAAAAGCAGCACCAAAACTTAACATCTAACTGTAAATTGTTCAAACAATTCGTTCTGCTTAATCAATTTTTAAACTATTTCTGCTATGAACATAACACAACATAAGCACTTTAACGCAATACACTGTTTCCATTAACTGGCAAATTCGACGCTTAAATTAGTTTTGTAAACTTCGTTCTTTGAAAAAAGACATCCAAAAAATCCTTTTACGCTAACCATATTTTTCACACCTAAAATTCCTCAAATTTTACGACAGGCATTCTTGCAAAATACTTCTTTTCGCAAGAAAACGTGCGGAAAAATTTACGAGACAAAACCACCAGAAAAGCGGTTGGAGCAATCACTATGGCTGGGCTACAACAACTGTCAAACAACCAGGTTGAAGAGATATGTCGGTTATTGCAGTGCTAACCAAACTGATTAATTGGCATGGCTTTGAATCACAGCCATGCCGAGCCATTAACAATACAAAGGAAATGTTCGCAACGTCCAAACGACCAGCCAGCCACTAGACCAACACCAAGTCACATGATTCTCCAGGTTATCATGTGCACCAATCTCTTCTAGTTGGATCCCCAGTAAGTGTTGCTGTACGGCTTGTTTCCTCCCACTTTTGGCTGCACCGCAGTCGGCTGGGTAGCCCTTCCAGCAACAGCGGAATCCTGAAAATGGAAAGACAACAGGCACAGAGAGATTTGATTTATTTCTTATTCGTGGCATTCAGGTCAATAAGTCTGAACCAGAGGCACAAGTTAAAAGTGTATACGAACAGCTTGTCCACGGTTGATAGATAAGAGTCCACTCAGCAGGCTCAAATCTCCAATCGTTGGATTACAGACACAGCAGACTACTGAAGAGACCACTGAAAAGAATTCAAACATCTTAACTGGTTCATAATTTAAATTGATAATGTTTCTGGATTTCCCCCTCACTTCAACAATCTGTTCCAATTCAAATTATATGACTGCAGCTAATCGAGTTTACATGCAAGGTGAACCATCAAACGTCAAATCACAATTTAACAATTCAAATACGAGACTTGAGCCATGGATCAAATTACAAGCATTTGCACTATCTTACTCCAAACCTAAAGCCTTATTATTATTATTTCTTCCTATTATTATCATTATTATTATTAATCAGATACTTGCATCACGCTAACTCATGACTTCACTGGTAATAGCACAGGTAGATGGAAAGCCATTTAAAAGTTTTCAATCGTTTGCAAAATGAAACAAGAGACAGAGAAGGGTTTCTCAATGCTTGCTGGCAAGAATTCCAGTGATTTGATAGCTCTTCTGTTCCACAGATAGTGGCACGTTCCATAGACGAGGACCGACGTGTGAGAAGCCATGCAAACCATACATAGTTCTGGTAAGTTGGAATAAACAGTTGGCCATAGGAAGCCGATCTTAAGTGACTGGAATGTATAACTCAGATTAAATTAAACCCATGTGTCTGATAAATGATTTGATTGCAGGTAATTCATCATGGCGACATTGTGGTAAGGCTCACCTGTGGTATAGCATGGTGCATCAGCTGTGAATGTGACTGCTGGTGTTGAACAAGAGGCATATAGGGAGGCCCATAGACCGCCGGTGCTCCGAGAGCTCCTGCCTGGTTACCACCAGCTGACGGCAAGGCCATGCTGAATGAAGGCGGTGGGGTGCCTGCGTGAAATCCTCCTCTGTCATATGCCTGAAAGTTTGACATACCAGTCACCACTTAGCACATCAACACAAGAGTTAAACAGGCAACATGTGCATTCAGCTGGATTAGAAATCTTAACTAAAACATACAGCTGTACCTGCATGTTTACATATAGAAAGGGAATTAGCTCATTTCAACAGCACATGCAAAATGACATAAAACGATAAAAGCGGTCATATGTTCCGGCTCAGCAAACAGAACTTGAAATTTGTCCGCAGGTTTTCAGCCGATCACACTTAACTTTCGATAGGTTCTTAGAAGGTACTGGAGCCATACATGTGCATATGTATACACATGTGTGTGTACGTACATACAAGCGCACAGTTATACAGTGCATGCCCATATTGGGGAGGGGGATAGAGTAATGGTAAGTGGTAACACTCATGGCCAGAACACCATTAGGTTCGTGGTTCGATACCCGTAACCACCTCTAAGGCAGTGCCTTGCATGGCTGCCAAACCGTGTGTTTAATTAAGATCTTGATTGTACTACTGCAATGTTTCAATGTAATCTTATTGCGTCTGTAAACAATATGAAATGTCTTTTATGTATTTCGTGACCGATTCCACATTTACAGAACTGGCTTAGTCCTACAGCATAGTCAACAGAAATAAATCGACTCATGAACTGTACAACAGTGTACAAAGTCCTACCTGCATGTGTGTCTTTCCAAAGGCTCCAGCACCAGTCATCATGTCATTTGAAGTTCCACCAATTCCTAAGATGCAACAGGGACATGATTTTACAAGTGTCCCAAATAACTGCAGGAAAACCCACTGCCACGTGTCTCCTGATGTGCACCAAAAATTAACTATGATCTAAATATACATATGAATCAATGCATATAGGACACATGAATGAATGAATGTATGTAAGTATGTATGTACCTGAACATTTATATAGCGACTTTTAAGAATCTCACAAAGGCACTTAACATGGCGATCTAACAGATCTATAGAGGTGCATCTGAAGTTGGGAAGGAAATGTTTCTTGAGCTGTCTGTGGTGAAATGTGCTATCTGTACTGGGGTTACGTATGCATGTATGTAAGTATGTACTATGTATGTATGTGTCTGAGGATTTCACAAAATCACTTCCTGAAGTACTGCATTTCTCTACCGGATCTATTCGCTTCTTAAATGCAATCCCACTTTTGTATTATACTGGTTCTCCAATCTGCACAAAGTTTCTGATTCTGTCCACAGCACACTTGTCTGTCTCATACCCAAGCAAAATAGGATATAATGTTGCTACAAGCAACTTCCTGTGGATCCTACAGGCCATAATATAAGAAAGCAGAAACAGAAATACATCAGTAATATAAACAAGTCAGAAACTAGCTGGAAATCCACTTGCCTGAGGCCATGCCAACAGCATTGGGCTTATTAGGAACCTGTGAACCACCAAAGGTCTTGGTGAAGTCTTGCGTCTGTCCACCTGTCACAGGCGCAAATACATACAGATTTATCTCCAGACAGAACAGAACTGAACACCAAGAACAGTTCTTGACTTAGGTAAGGTGAACAAGCTTTTTCTGCTGTTGGACCTACTGTTTGGAACTCTCTCCATGTCTACACGCTCTGCTCAGTCACTCATGTCATTTCATTCTCTACTTAAAACTTACCCCTTTCATATTGCTCATCCACTGTAGGCTGCCTCTCTGACTTACAGACAGCTCTTCTGATTAAGGCTTGGTTTTGGTGTGCCATCAGTTGATGCCTTGTGCATTAGACACCGATGCAATAGAAGTTACTAATTACAATTACAGAGACAAGTAAAGTCACAAGGCCCTATCACCAAATGATCAGGCTACATCTACAAGAACTGGGCAAGTAAAAATTACAGAACCTACAAATGCCCAATCTACTTCTTGCATATAACACTGCATATATTTGCAATGAAACTACACTCATATAAAAATGCCGGCAAGTACGAATGACACTGCATTAAGCCTGAAAACAGCTTAAGATTACAAACCCAAAGCATAGGCATGTGACCCATACACCGCTGGCTTCTGATACTGTGTGGTCGAAGTAGTGCCTGCCATTGCTGGATTAGTCACTGAAGGTATTGCCTAGAAGAGAACACAACACAGGAATTATCATTCGAAATCATCACAACGTAACTTCTCCAGCCACAATAATTTACATAAGAGCATTTCCACTCGCTGGCATTAAAGTGCAACATTAGACAACAGTAATTAAACTAATGATTATATATACCAAATACATGTCATGAGCTGTTGCTCTGGAATCATATGACACCAGGCTATGGTGAAACTGGAAACACTGCCAGTTTCATAAGCACCTCTCAAATTTATTTACCCACTTGAGGTAAAACTGATGCTTCAAGATTGAAAACTGTACACAGAAAGTGAACAAAACACCTGGAACAGCTACACCTCATCCAAGTTCTGGTGGAGCAAAAATTGGTTCAGAAGCAACAGCACTAAAGTCTTCAACTGTGCTAGACACTGAGAAGATGCATGTAGCCAATTTCTTTATATCTCATCTCCAGATATTTCTGTTAGGCTGGACCCAAGTCCATGAAGTAAAGTGAGCCTAGTACTATTGATAGATATCTGAATCACATTTGAATAATACATCTGACAACACAAGCAAGTCATTGTATTCAGAAGAAAAAACAACATAAAGTCATATAATACAGGTAGCCTATGAACATGAGATGTTGCACTCATAGTTCCTCTAACTGCTGGCATACATTCTTATTATTATTATTACAAACATTTTTAACACGCGCAAAGTCACACAGAAATGCGAATCTGATGCGCGGAAATGCGAATCTTACCATCCATCGGTCTTCCTGCCAAACTCAATGGGAAAGCTGAAGAACTTTAGCTAGTCACTAGCGCTCGTGAATAAGCTGGCGCTCTGCGCTTAGCTTTACAGTGGCGCTTTAGAAAATTGGAGATTACGATTACGATTAGTTTTGAGATACCATTGCCTGGCCCTCATACCACTCTGGTACTTACCATGGGAACCATTTGCGCATAGTATGATGGCACAGGCATGATCCCTGTGCCAGGATAGTAGTAGCTGTAAGCCGGATGAAGAGCGTGGTTGATATATGCCTGCTGGTTTCCAGTGACAGCCTGTGGCTGCTGGTTTGGTTGGGCATTCACAGGAGATAGCACATCCATTGCCGCCAACTTCACATCATTGCCTACACAAGAAGTCAACAATTAAGAAATGTTAGCAAAATCAGCAGCTCACTAGCAACTGACCAGGACTTGCACATGACCTCTAACACTCCAGTATGTCATAAAGCATATGAAAAATGGCACAGGAATTTATTACATGCTTTGATAAATGCTAGAGAATTTTGTTACAGATTTTGAAACAAAAACATTCAAAAGATCAGACTAAAATTCCTGTGTTGAGAGACAATCTAAAATTACGTAAAGTTCCTGCTTTTCAAATTTTCCTCGATAATCAAAATCTACATTAAGTAGATCAAAAATCCTGCAGAACATTTTTCAGTCCCATTGGGAAAAGCAGCGAGGATTGCTAATTCTGGTCACACGCTTGTTAATATCAAAAGCAAGCACATTTCTCCCCATAGCCATAAGAGCCACAGTTACAGGGCACCAGAAATGTGTAATAATTTATTCTATCCTGGAAGGTTCTTGAACTTCCTTTAAAAGCCACAGCCCAAGAATATGTAGCTGACCTGTGTAGGACTGAGCTCCAAGAGATGCAGAGGATTCACGGTTGGGCAGATTTCCTGATGTAGGCAGTGGCATATCATAGTATGGCGCTGCCTAAGATTAACAAATACACAAGTTTCCTTTATAATTATCAGCCAGTTATGTTCCGTCCATGATATCTGACAGTCACACATACCACCTGCATGTTTTCAGAGGTTCAACAACACCAACACTATGCATAAATGTTCAATACATTCAGGCATATGTACAAAGCATAACCATATAGAGTAAGAATTTCACAAAGGCCAAGCAAGAACAATATGCATCTGTTTACATACAAAAACATACGGTTTTTAATTAATCAACAAATAAAAATAAAATTACGGGACAGTAGTTGATTGGTTAGAGCACGGCGAGTAAGAGCCCCCAGATGGTTGCTATATAAGGACCTTGAGCAAGTCCTTCACTCCCAATTGCTAAGCACAATCGATTGATGGGTTGAAGCCTTGTTATCAAATAGTGGCCCTTAATACACAACATTAACAACAGAAACCAATCAGACGAACTGACCATTGAAAACCGCTGCTGCAGCATCTGAAGTTCCTCGTACGATGTGTACGTCAGTGGCTGCTGGGTAGCTGGATAACTCTACAGCAGACAAGATCACTTGATTAGCATCAAAATCACTTGATACCTGATTAGCATATAACCATACAGAGCAAGACTTTCATGAAGGCCAAACAAGAACAACATGCATCTGTTTAGAGCAGTTCAACTGCCCTGTGTATAACGCTTCGTGGCAGGCACTGTATTAAGTGTCTTGCTGCATGACATGGCTAATGCTTTTGCTTTTCACTAGCCATCATCAATCCCTGGCTCACCATTTTCAAATCAGCAGAGCGTATTGGCAAACCAAGCATAACCCTGGCAGCCATCACCTTTGATATGAATACCCTTAAAAATGGTATTGCTACAAACATATGTTATGCTCAAGACAGAAGTGTAATGAATGTGAGCTAAAGAAATCCCTCCAAGAAAACATAAATACAAAAACCCAAGTGGCACATTGTTCTGATACATTAAAATAATGAGCAAATAGGTTGTCACAAATAAGACCACATAAACACCACCAAATTACATTTACGAATAACACCACATGTCAAGGAATACAGTAACAAAACTATATTAATGTTGCCAGTTTGGCCTTTGAAAAAAAGTTGTCAAGTAGCTGAAGAAGAGACCAATAACACCAGAACACAACATTCCCCAGATCATGCCACAGCAAATGAATTGACTGATCTAGCAACATCGAAATCAAGAACCACATGAAACAAACACTACTGCACCCTATTGAAGAAGCAACACAGCAGCACAATTCCTTTACAGTGACAAATATTCGAACAATATTTCTTAAATTAAGTGCACAAAAACCAGTTGTCAATCAACTATCTGAATTCTGACAACTCCACGAATGATGACACTCCATGAATGCAATGTCACATATCAATTGCACACGTTCCTACTTACAATGTTGTAAGCAGGATCGTGTGTTGTTCAGCTGACCACATAGAGTCACATGTTATAACAAGGCATCACTTTAAAAAGGTCATCTTCTACAGTCGAATTCAATTTGAACAGGAGTTGGGTTCTATGCTCCCAATTTGCACTATATAAAAGGTGAAAAGCAATCCTGTTAAGACTGTTTTTGCTCCCAATACAGCTCTGCAGTGCCCACTGAACAAAGGATGCCTGCCACTGAGTCAAAACCTTGCAGAATCCAATTGGCACATGAGGGAGCAAGTACACAGGGAATCAAGAAACAACAGGAACTAAGTTCCTAGACATGGACCCACAAGGTGTCATGCCTGACCTCAGTGGCCAAGAACAGGATTTAATCATGATGGATCACTTTAACGACAAGAGTTTACAAAGAACGACCGGGAAACCAATGTAGTGTTAAAGTGTTAGGTCTCTCTGCATGCCTGCTTTTACCAGATTCCCTGGGTTAGGGTCACTCAACGAAATGTATCGCCTGATACCTCAACCCTGGTCCATTTATTTACAAGAACATGCTTGACCTAAGTTAGGCTAAGTACTACAGTTCTTGTAGACCTTCAGATGCAGAAGAAACATCAGCTTTTGTCCATCCTGAATTGTGACCAACCTTCTTAAATTATTCTTCCATGTATCAGACGACTGACAAGAAACATTGTATAAGGAAGTAGAGACGTAACAAAGGGTATGAAGAGCCACAGACTTTATTGGGCCATTCATTGCACTACACCAATATGTGACACAAGAGAGTCCGTAGAGTAATGTATAACACACTGACGTGAAGAGCTGAAGGTACCAAGATCGAACCCAGTATTACCGTAAGGTTTTTTCAGCCTTCCACTCTCTAGGTGGCAGTGGTTAAATGAATAGTAGGCCTTGATTGGCGCCGTATGTTGGCTGCCGCTTAAACAGTTATATTCGACTCCTGTAAAACTGTTATCATGTGTGCTAGTTCTTAATACATGTATGTAAGGCGCCCTGCGTGGCTGCCATTTCTACTACATGTATGTTCACTGTACAGCGCAGTGCATTTGCAGGCGCTTAATTAAAGTACAAGATTATTATTGTTATTATTAGATGTCCAGTGTACTGTACTTGTTTCTCGACCTTAAAGTAAAACTATAAGCTTCTGCACAATAACACAGCTGACCCAATGTTGTAACATACTGTCTACTTACAAAAGCAGCCAGTTGAAAACCAGGTGGCTGGCCAATCATGTAGTTTTGATTGACCATGGCAGCGGCTGCAGCAGCAGCCGCAGCAGAACCTGGCATTCCGGGAGGTATGTTTATCATTGGCTTATCTAAAACAGCCAACAAGACACCTACTCAAACAGCACTCAACATTGCAATTCTAATTAGTAACTTCTACAGCGCTGGTGTCGAATGCACATGGCATCAACTGATGGCACACCAAAACCAAGATGTAATCAGGTCAATATCTAGATCAGCCCGTCAACTACAAAGTAATTAATGCAATGTAATGTAACAATATTTTCAGTGCACCCTCTAAGGCACATCTGTCCAGCCTCAATGATGATAGAGTTCATTAAGAACAGCAAGAAATCATCTTTAAGGAAACAAAATTCTTTCAACAAGAGGAAAAGTCACCTATGGCTATTTTACAGTCGCCCAGTGATTTCAACCGTTTTTTATCAAGGCTACCAAAAGAAATCCTCAATACATCACAGGTCATCAGTTGACCTTAGCATAAATTATTACTGTGCACTGAACCGGACAAATTTGTCATAATATATTTACAAGACATCAGCATCCCACCGCACACACTTGTTCACGTGCAAAGCTTCTACCTTAAACACCCAGGGTTGTATAAACATCAAAGAACTATACTATCTGACACAGTTCATTTAAAGTACTGGACAGAAAAATTAATTAACTAATATTTGCAAATGCAGAAAAGCCCACTTCTCGCATACTATTATCATTTACAAAACAGAACAAAACTTCTAATTTCGGTTTTGATTTTAACTTAAACTTTGAGCTAAACTGAAACTGCAATAAATGTCCAGTCTTCTACGACATGACTGACTGCGCATATTGTAAATGTTCTAAAACTAGTTCATGTGCTGAAACGGAAACTAAAACCAGTCTGCTTGGCCGCGACTAACATTAAGAGATTAGTCAAGTAGAGCTCATGAAAAGGCAGTAATTTCTGTAATGCCTCATGCACTCATTTCAAACACCCTTGCTTAAAGGTCCTTACTGCCAAGTTATTGGAATTGGAAACATTTTCTTGAAAGGTTTAGCAGCAAAAGAAGCAAGATCAGTTCCACCACTACATCTGACAGCATTGGGTTACCATGTATTGTAAAGTTATTTGCATTTTAAGAAAAAGTTGCCTAGCTACTGAAAGCAGAGACACCTTTCCTTAAAGGTCTTAGAAAGATCATTTAACCTGTTGACCAATGTCTCCAGAAACTGATACAGGCAAAGCAAGTGGGACACAGAAGCCAATTGGTGAAAACGCTTGGCCTGTAACGCCGAGCACAGGTCGAGCCTTTGCTCAGGTGATCACTATGTAAGGACCTTCAGCAAGACCTTCACTCACAATTGCTCAGCACAATCAACACTGTGTCAGATGGAAGAGCATGCACTTCTGAAATTTGAAAGGAGGACAGTACCAAATACAGTTGTACTGTATATTGTATTGTATAAGAAATAAAACTGACAGCCTACCCTTATCCTGTAAAACGAAAATGCAATCACTCACTCGTTTGTTGCACAGACTTGGCTGTTGTCGCTATAGATGTCTTGGAAGTTAAATTCGTTGTGCTTGTAGTAACAGATGCTGTAACACTGCTGTTAGATGACATCATCGTGCTACTGGCGGGCGAGGCGCTCGTTCCATCGGCGGACATCGACGCGGCTACCGAATCTCCCGGCTGCCCATCTTTCATGCTTAATTTTGATAAATTGTCAACTAGTTTTCCTGAAGCATTAGCATTTGATGAGACTAGGTTCCCTGTCAGCTGTGACTGGGCAATTGTGGTTGTCGTGCTCTGAGCCGCCTGCCCCTGGTTACCGTACAACTGGGACCCTTGTGCGTGATTACCAAACGCAGACGCCCCTGCCGACGGCGTGCCCTGCCTTTGGTTGCCATAGGAACCACTGGCAGGGGCACTCTGTCCCTGGGAGCCGTACGTTACACTTGTTGCCTGTGCACTTTGACCCTGGCTGCTGAAGGAGGTACCAGCTGATGGGGGCGCCTGGCTTGGACCGGCGCCACCAGTGCTATAAGATGCCCCTGCAGACTGGACTCCATGTGCCTGGGCACCATAATTTGAACTGAATGACTGGCTTGCTGGTCCCTGTGCTCCGCTGAAGGCTGCTCCAGAAGCTGGTATGCTCCTCTGAGAGTCTGTTCCTCCGATATCATATCCCGTCTGACCCTCCCTCGGCCTGTAGACAGACTGGTTCTGGTACTGGCCAGCCTCAAACCCACCGGATTCCATTGATAATCCCTGAAACGAGATGCCCGAAGCCACTCCCTGATAAGGCAGTGACGCGCTGTTCGGCTGGTTACCACTCTGGAACCCTGCACCAGACTGGTATCCTGTGCTCGCATCATACGGCTGAGACAAAGCAGCCGGGAATGTTGCGCCCTGCTTGTCGGCGACCGACTGATATAGTACGGTGATGTCTGAGCCGATGGAGTACGAGCCGGACTGCTTTTCCGGAACATGGAATGGCTTCATTGGACCTTGCTGGCCACTATAGTGCATCTGGTTTGGCAAGGGGCCACTGCTGTAGCCAGGAGGAAGGGACGTTGGCCCAAAACCCGGCTGCGCCTGAGGACCGTTGACTCCGAACCGCTGCTGCGCATCGCCATAAGCGTACTGCATCTGTCCCTGGGCTATGTTGTAGTCGGACGACATTGTCACCAAAGACCCCGAGCCACCCTGGTAATTGTAGTTAGAGCCATAATGGCTTGGTCCATTAGCCATTGGCAGCTTAGGTCCAGCCGAAGCCATTCCATCGACTGCCGACGAAGAATAAGCCAGCTGGTTGAATCCTAGCTGAGATGAAGTCGATCCACTGGCTTTTGCAACAGATTGAGTCAGAAGGCCACTGGATGCTGGAGACATCGACACCACCTAAGAAAAACAATTCCTAATGTCTATATGTTAATGCAGACAGCAACCTAGGATAAGAATGCCAGTAGGGTTGGGTCGGTTTAAGCAAGACAGGGTAAGGCAATGCAGTATAAGGAAACAATGCATGTAAGCAGAGCACAATCATCAGAACACCAGTAAGGTATCGTAAGATACGGTAAAGTATAGCAAGGTAAGGTAATAAAAGGTAAGGTAGCACAGATATTGCCCTCCTTCCACAGCTCAGAAGTGAACATATGACCATACCACAGAACACTGATGGCACTGAGCAACTGTGCGTGAAAGATTTGGTAAAGACGACTCATACAGCAACAGCCCGAGTAGATGTTTGAACCCGTACTCTCAGCGTCACTGGTCGAGTGATCTATCCATTCAGTGCCAGGCTTAGTGTCTAACCTATGGTATGGCATGGTATCTGGAAATTTACAAAGCGCCTCTCACAGTGCGAACTATTCAGAGGCGCTCTCAGCACAGTGGTCATGCATTGCAGTGCTGATGCTTGCTCAAAAACCCAATTAACCTTGTTTTACTCATGTAGCTCTGGGCAAGAGTAGAAACTCGAACTTACTTTGGTAAGCAAAGATTCGTTAGTTGTACTTGAAGGTGCCGAGACATTTGCGTGGGAACTTGGTTTTGCTGCCTGTGTTGCAACACCGGCATCCTGTGTCGAAAGAGCAGACTTTGATGCCACTGACTCAAATGACGCGGCCGTCGGCTGACTGACGATGCTTGTACCCGATACGGAAGAGGACTGTGGTGAACTGACAAAATAGAAATCATTATCATTACTAAACAGAGCCTATTTGCCATCAGCTGATGGTTCACCAGTATGAAGCCAAAATCAGGTCAGTCTCAAGAAGTTGAACCTTTAGAGCAGATCCCTTGAAGGGTTACTGTACAGATATGAAGGAATGCATGATTGAAAGAGCGAAAGCAGACTGACGTGAGTAATCTATTAAAACAGGATGTCATTTAAATGCAGGTAAGTAGTTTTCCTTATCAGTGCAGGTAAGTTAAAAATCACCAAGTTGATGCATCAACCTGAGGGGTTCAGTATGGAAATACAATACAATACAATATTCGTTTATTGTGGACAACAAGCTGTCATGCTGCAACTTGGTACATTCATAAGAGAAAGAGTTTGATTGTATTAGTAAGTGTTAAGAAGAAAACACAGAACATACACATTTACCCTTCTAATTACTCTTCCTTTCAAACAGTCCAAGAATTTGATGTTTATACGAGAGATAAAGATGGAGCAACATGCATTTTACATGCTTTTATAGATATTTGCTGGAAGTGTGGTCCCAGAGTTGCAGGAACTTCTAAATCAAGTGCAAGAACAGCTTCACTCCAACAACCCACTCACCCTTGATAACCTCCAAATTAGCATTAATACCTGACTACCAACCCCTGAGGAATGACAGGTTCAGTTAGCCCAGTGGCTACTAAATTCATGGAAGCCTAGCTCCACTGTGTTAGCATCGAATATATTATATTAATATCATACCCACAGCAAAAGGTACCAGCTACACAAGTTACACCTACCCGGATAGTTAGTAAATAAATGATACCTCTGTAATAACAAAACAATGGAAAGAATTACTAAATACAAACCTTATTAGACTGGTGCCAATGTATTCTGGTGCAGGTACGATGTCGGACATGAAGCTGATGTTGCTGTCCGTTGCAAGCGGTACAACATCCCAGTTACCGAACTGTACATCCACCCGGCCACTGTTCACGGAGTCAGGCATCTCAACAGGCATCGATGGTATCTGCAATCACAGCCACATAAACATCTTGATGACGTCACATAGAAAATCCATCACATTTTATAGCATCTTCTCATTTTGCATCTATGCATGCTATCAGCACCTGAAGACTGCATTTACTGCTGTGAAATGCAATCACAACCACACTTCACAAGCCTTCAGCACCTACCAAAAGTACCATTTAAGTACAACTGTACCCATACTCCACACACAATCAGCATCTTGAAGGAGTGATATTTAAGTTCAGTCATAACCACACACCATCAGTACTTTGAAAAGTTGCCATGAAAGTGTAATCATAGCCACGTTCTGTAAGCAATCAGCACCTTGAAAAAGGTGCTAAGAAAATTGCAATCACAGCTACACTCCATTCAAGAGCCAACAGTACCTTAAAAAAGCTAAAAGCATACAATGTTTAGTTTTATCGCCTGAAAGCAGCAATAAGTGAGGTTATTAAAAGAGCTACATAAATGCACTGATGTATAAAGATTCTTTTATACATCACAATATGTTGCACCTTCTTCTCATTTGACCTTGATAACTTCAATTACAACCAACCTCCATGAACTGTCAGCACCTTAAGAAATTGCTACAATAGGGAATAACCAGAAATCGCCTCAGCCGAATATCCCGTTTTTCGTCACTATTCACCTCAACAAATACTGTACACACAAATAGTTTAGTTCCGTTAATTTCAGTCATCGTCATCAACCGAATTTGTAGGCTCATAATATCAGCTTTGAGCTTTATCTAGCATACTCATTTTGAAGAAGAAAAGTACAAAAAAACAACACTGGAAGTCCACAACAGAAGTCCATTTCCAAAATTTATTTCAATTATTTTTTATTACATGAAAATGTGAAGCTTCACATATGGAACAAATGGTACTCGGTTCGTACCCGGATCTGGCAAATAGTACATCGAAATACTCGGATTTGGTACTCGGTGGAAAATGTCTACCCGGTTATTCCCTATGCTACAGAGTACTGAACTGTTCATAAAGGTAAAGGACAAGCACCACTTGCAAGTTGAATCAATCCAAGTGCAGAGCAGTGGAGTAAGAACAAGACCAACTGACCTTCGATGGTGGCGGTAGCCTTGGGCGAGTCTGTCTGGCCCTTTGGATCTGCGATGATTGTTGTAGGTTATTAAGAGGCTGAACAGCTGGCTGGCTCATTTCATCTACATTCGGAGCATTCTGACTGAGGCTACTGCGACCGATCTATGAAAACGGCGAACAAAATCTCTGTACATCATTGTTAATCCAAGAAGACTACTGGTTCAAATTATACACAAAGACTAAACAGTACACAAATCTAATTTTGGTTCAGAACAGTCCATTGTTTATAACCCTTTAAGGGTTATCCAATCAGAGCATTTTTTAAAAGCACTCCTTCAGTACAATACAACTCTATTTGATATTGTCCTCATTACAAAGTTTATAAGTGCAAACACGACAGAACATCTTACAACGCTGAGCAATTGTGAGTGAAGGACTGGCTCAAGGTCCTTACACAGTAACCACCTGAGTGGACATTCAAACCCATGCTCTCCACGTTACAGGTCGAGCTCTCTATCCATTCGGCTAATGCTCAAGAAGAGTAATACCCAGCCCAGCTGCGGCAAAACAGAACAGTGTCAATTAAAGGTATAGTGTCCCTGGTCGCCAGGACACAAACATGCACACACATAAGTATAGATTCCAGACTGGTTCAAAGTATCTGTCCATTGGGTTAACTGTCAGTTAAAGCAAAGTCCAGAATGTTTCCAGGGCAGAGCAAACTGAGCTGATGAGTGAAAAGACTCACTCCCATGACGTTCTTGAGGCATTCGGTTGCTTCCTTGTTGTAATGAGTGACGTACATTGTCCGGTCAGACATGTTACCATAGCAATCAGCGGCCATCTTCGCAACTGCTGGCTCTTTGGCACTGTACCTATCAAATTTAAATCAAATACTATCTACAGCAATTCACAACAGAATTGGAAACCTACCTTAATATTGACTCCTATCTGTACATTGCGAAAGCTAATTGGACTATCCTTCTCCTTTAAGGTATGCAATTGCTAAAATGGATTAACTTCCGATAACCTTAAAAATCCTGAGCCCCTTATAACAGGACGAACTTGAATCTTATATATTTAGACAGTATGCTTTGTCAGGTTTATAAGAGGACATACTTGTGTTTCCCAAAAAGCTTTGTCACACTTGGGGATGCACTATAGTCTAATGGTTACATCATGCCAGAAGTTGTTTCAAGATTTCTGCCCCTAGCCAAGTCAGCTACAATGTGTACGCTGACTGTACACTGTCAATCAGAAGATAAGACAGTGACGAAGAGGACTAGCCACCTGCCCTCATATAATGAGGCTAAGAAAATAAAGTCGCTAATATTTCATACCCATAGCTGCCTCTCACGTTAACTTAACACTTTCCCAACAAGCTGCATTGGTTTCCAGTCACTTTTTGTACACTCTTGTCATTAAAGTGTTTAGGGACTGATCCTCTTCTTTGTCACACTTACGCATAAATGTGTCTTGTGTATGTTATTAGGATATATTGCACTTTGGATCAAAGACACAGATGGACCAAAGACACAGATATGTAACGACATTAGACTCAACAGGTTTCTTCTTGTACTTACTGCTGGCTTAGGGAATCTTGTCCAGCGACAACCGCTTTCGTCTGGGAGGGAGGCATAGATGAGAAAGAAGTTCTCTCAATGCCACCAGCAGTTGCATCACCTGATGAACCACTCAGCTGTGTCTGTTGATTGGTCGATTCATACGTAACGGTCATGGTCTGGTGAACAGCTGATACTGACTTTCCGTCACTTGCATCATTTGGAACCGAATACATGGCCGCAGAACGAGATGCGCTCGGGGTAAATACACAGCTCTCTTTCAGCTGAAAACAAAAAACCACAATTATTCAGCTCCAGTAAACTTTACGGATTTTACTCTGACCTAATGACAGTGCACTATAAATCAACTAAACATGTACAACAGCAATAATATTCAAAGATTGATAAAGTTCTACAAGTGCAGAATGAATACTCAGTACTTTTGAGCTAATATAATTTGAAAACACTGAACACTTGCTGTAATACCAAACACCGACCATGCGTGAAGACCATTGATGCACTAATCAAAGGCAACAGCAGCAATTAACATCAGCTGAATGACCTTATATTTTATTGGTTTGATTTGTTTTTAACTTGCATTTATTACATTAATTTTATAACAAAAGCTTTTAAAATATTGTTAGAATTTTAGAGAGGTTATGTTTGAAAATACAAGACATCATTTTACCGCATGCTTTTTATTTTATTCCATCGATATAAACAAGTAGTACAGTAACAGCGGTCGAGCTGCAAGTACGCTAATGCCCTTTTCAATGGCCATTTTACCCCCGACATGATTTTAAAGGTCGTAGTTTCGCTTCCGACAGAACTTCCGTGGCAGGTCGGTATATCATACATTTAAGATTTCAATGGTTTTATAGCGCAGATTTTAATGCTCGTAAACTCTGGACTGATAAATCTGTGTAGTATCTGACACTGCCTGTGTATGGGTGCGACATATCAGCCTATGTACTGATTTCACAAATTTTGCTGTTTTTGCATCCATGTGCCCTATACAAAAGAGCGACTTGTGGTTAAAAATATATGATAGATTAGAT
Organism: Allolobophora icterica; assembly: GCA_963556255.1. Lineage (NCBI taxonomy): Eukaryota > Metazoa > Annelida > Clitellata > Crassiclitellata > Lumbricidae > Allolobophora > Allolobophora icterica. Next base: position 94,483,817 of record OY744602.1, on the reverse strand, counting down.
TGGCCAAACCGTACCGAACCATTCCATTCATCAGCTGTCCATTCATCTGTCACATCCGTCCATGCTAGAACCGATGACAGAAAGACAAATGAGCCACATCATAGCAACAGTAATATAACATAGTATAGTATTTATATACAGCATCTCTGGATTAATTTTTCATTCATGCAGATGCCTCCACAGCCCAGCTCCATTCAGAGCAATGTTTTCTCTGCCCTGGTGTCAACTAAGTACTGACAAAGTTCTGAAGACCTAAGAATGTGTGATGGGACATAACCTCTGAAGACTACTGTCTGTTTAAACTGTCACAAATGTTCACACCAAGGACACAGCAGGGATTCACATTATTTATTATCATCATCAGTTACTGCTGCCAGCTATTTGATGGCAATAATGTTTTTCATTAATCAAATCCAAAGACAAAACATAAACAAAGACACAACAAAGGCAGACATATACGCATGAAAGCAATACATGCAAAGACACAAATGACAATACAGTACGGGCGAAGACACAACACATACCATACAAAGACAGAAAAATGAAGATGACAATGGATTGACCCTACTCATCTGCCCCTACACTGGTTAAATTCATCGTATCAGTAAAACGCAAGTAGTGCATGAAACACTGCAAATCACGTGCAAAGCATCAAATGGATTCGTAACAGGCCACTCACCACCAATGGGGGCATCCTTATCCCCGTTCTGCGCAGAATCATTCGTCCATGTGTCAATCTGAGTTTCAAATTTGTTGGAATGCATCGATCTATATAAGAAAACAGTTCCACGTGACCTTAACTGAACCTAATGACCTGCAAAAAAGCCCTTGGCAAACTAAACTGATCTAAAACAAAATAGCTCTTGGTGACCTTAAGTGGCTCAACAAATGAAACAGCACTACATGAACTAAGACAAAGAAGCGAAGAGCAGTCCCATAAGAGACAGCCATGGTTATGAAGTGGTAGTGCCAACATAAACTTTCTTAGCCTCAGGATCTTGTCATATGGGAGCAGATGGCCACACCTCTCCCTTGCCATCTCATCTTCCCACCCGCAGTGTACAGCAGTGTCCTCTTAGCTGAGTTGGCTATGGGCAGGCACAAGCGCAGCAGAAACCTTGAGAAAACTTTCTGTCCTGACATGAAGCTGAACCAAACATCTGCATTGCCAGTCCAGCACACTACCACTACACTACTGCACACTCATGAAGAAAACTGACCTAAAATCAAACAACTTTGGATTCCCTGACTGACCTAAATAAAACCAGCTCTACCAGAAATTAACTGATCACTAAACTTAGGAGCTACACAGTAAATCCACCCAACACCCCGTACTTTATACAACAGCCAAAAGCAGTAGTGGCACCCAGTACTGTTCAGCCACCAGACATATGCATTCCACAAGAAAATTATTATGAAGCATTTTCATAAAAACAATTGTCGTAGACCTGAGAGCAAAAACACCTTCCCATGCATTTATTATTGGACTTCATAGCCAATACCTAGCCTTGTTGGCATCATTCGCTACCAGACTTACCTTCCACCCCTTCGACCACCACGTCCACGGGATTCCCCAAAGTTCCCTGCAAACGAACAAAATCCAAGTCTCATTAACCGAAAACATTGTTAAAAATATGCTAATTTATTCAGATCATTCTTTAAAAAATCTAAGAAGCATGGAAAATATAAACAATATATGTTCCACCTCCCAACAGCTTCATTTAATGTCCTAACCACAACATCAAAGATGGGTGTTTTGTGTGTTGTTCATGAGCCAACTTTTCATTGTCATCGTAATCATGTTCAACATCATCACAACCACCACCACCATCATCACTGCCTCTTTCATTTATCCCAAATACAACATGACTTCTACACAGTGTACCGTTTCAGCCTGGGTTGGGTCGGGAATGCCTCTGAGTAGATAACCCTGAAGAGGCGCTATATAAATTCTCCATATGAATGAATTAACCAGAATAACTTTAGAAAAATCAGACCTCACTCTCAAGACCAAGACCAGCATTTAAATAATTAATTTCCAATCATGCTACAGGTAAAGAAAATCACGATTCCGACTGAGATGAAACAAAGAAGATAATCTATCTTACCTCGCCTGCGTCCTCTTGTTGATTCGAAGTCCTGGTCTCGTTCACGGCTGGTGTTTTCTCTAGATCTTTCGGCCCTGTCAGGACCAGCATATCCACCTCGTCCCCGACCTACAAGAGAAACAAAGAAATCAGGCCATCCAGGCAAGAAATCCAACAGAAAAGCCAGAGAAACTCAGCAGTAAACAGTCTGAATCATTACCTCAGTCAATGTAGTTCTCTTCAACAAGTCCCTGACAGCATAATTCTGTGTAATATTAACAAAATTTATCTTTAAGTTTTGATAGAACTATGAAAAAACAACATCAATTTTTAGTGTGTACCACTTACATTTAGCACAAAACAGCCTCATTCATTACCATTGTAAATGCAAGTGCCTATTTATATAGCGCCTCTTCAAGAAAACTCATCAGGGGTGCTCCCGACCTGATTACACAAGATTAAGATCAAGATTAAGCTTTATTAAGGCACTCACTAATTGACCTCATGCCTTCTACTGCTACATACACCACATGACCTTACAAGAGCGAAAGTAATATCCAGTTAGTGTTTTACATGCAGGGTCATGGCTTCCACAACCTTATAAATGGTCCTATCACAAAGAATACTTCATTGCAGTTTATAAATGAGCCTGGCATTATAACATAAAGCCGACATAACACAGCCAAGCAAAGCATCAAAAACATTGGTTTGTTAGGTCTTAAAACTTACCCACATCCATGATCACAGCAATTAAACAAATGCAGACAAACAAATCTTACAAGCTGTTTGGCAATTAAATCAGATCTCAGACTTCAATTCAAGACAAAAGGTGCAATTCATTACCACACAACTATAAAACATATACAGAGTACACAGAAATTATTCTGATACCTCTGTTAAACCGAGGTGGAGCTCGGTCTCGCCTGCCGCGAGGAGCACTGTCGGTGTGGTTCAGCTGCTCCATCTCTTGTTCATTTGACTTTTCAGACTTCAGCTCGGACTGTGCCTCTGTCGGACTGCCCTTGTTCGGTCCCACCTTCTTCTTTTTGCCAATCTCTCGCCACTCATCAGCCTACAAGCAACGCAACTTAGTCAGACACTTGATCAGCAACTTCTCAGGAGCATATAAAAAAGGCAGACTTAAGAAACGCTAAAGGCAGCAACAAAAATCCTACGCACATATGCAGTAAGCATTCTGTGGACAAATGCTTTGTTTCTGATTAGAGATCACCCATACAGGATGTCCACATAAAACAACCTACTTTGGACCTCTCCCCAAGTGCACGTTTAGGCAGCTCTGCTCGTGGTGCAGTGCTAACTATGCTACTGGGTGGGGTAATTTCACACAAAAGCTTCCAGCAAAAGGACTCTAAACAGATCTAATACAGTACTGTCTGACTAAAGTTGGTACTGACATACCTGCCAAGTACCAAAATATAGGAGTGGACATCAAAATTGGCCATAACCCTCCCCCTGTCTGCACTTGAGTGACCCATCCCTCACTCTCTTTGCAGATTTCTTTAACGATCGACCCCTGAAGCTCTTACCTCATCTCCTTGGCTTTCAAGAATCTTTTCCACAGCCCGGTTCACATCATAATCACAGTCGTAAAGGGCAGTCAAGGCTTCATCGCTCGACCGACCGGTCAACTCAGTTATCTGCAATCAAGCAGTCACAGTTATGCAATTTCTTAAGTACGAGCAGATTCTTGGCCTATGCTCTTATAAAATATAGTTTTACAGTTACTAACTCAAAAATCTTAGTATATCACACTAGGCTTGAATAAAGATCACATAATCAACACTCATATGTTCATAGCTCATTTATTTATTTATTTTATTCCAGATATTTCTATAGCGCCTCTCGAAGTCAACTACTACTCAGAGGCGCTCCCGACTACAGCATTTGATACTGTGCCGGAATTTTCACACCGAAGCGCCACGAGCAATTGCGAGTGAAGGACTTGCCAAAGGTCCGTGCGCAGCGGCTAGAGTGGGATTCGAACCTGCAACCCTCCGGTCACAATGCGCCGAACTTACCACTGAGCCACCATGCCCCACGATTGACTGATTGATTACTTACTTGAGCTCTTTATTAAGCAACTGAAGTATCTTAACGGACTTCTTTAATGAGTTAATTGACTGACTAGACTGTTCATTAAATGATAAATTTGAAGAACTTAGTATATTGCATTAGGTTCAATAACAATTATGCAATCAATCATTGCATAACTCGTCAAACTTCAGATACTGTTGCTCAGTAAATTACCCTAAATATTGCCACATTCATATGTTCAAATTAAAATTAAAATTTAGTAAATAACAGGCACCTGTGTGACTTTTTTGTCGATTTCTGGATCTCCGTCGGATCTGTCAGATGTTAACTGTGCTAGTCGAATCTGCTCAGCTGTAGGCTTCAAAAACAAACACAAACCACCACTTATGTAACAGAAACCCACCATACCAGTTCACCAAACAAAGACGCTTCCTACGTCCCTGTAACTGAAACCATGCTACACTTTCTACGATCATGTCTCCAAAGTTAATCACTCCTGCAGGAGTCCAGTTAACTCGAGCCATGATTACAGCAGCATAAGCTAAAGGATCACAATGCAAGTGTCTGCCTGCATAGACAACATGCAAACATTCAGTGCCATTTTGCAACTTTTGAAGACACTCACAGCCACTAATCAGGCACAAAACAACAGTTCTATCCATGTTTGTGCATGTGGAAAAGTAAATCATGGCAATCATAAGGTCTAAACAGATTGCCACTTCCCATTCTGCAGTTACAGTGGGTCACAAATTCTACACAGATGCCTCCACACATTCAACAGGAACACTGTTCATCATTAAAGTTGAGATATGATCTCTTGAACTACACCGGCCATAATAAAACCTTAACATCCGCATACTTCAATGTTTGTGACTCACTGATTTGTTTAACAACACCAATAAACTATTTCATCCTCATTAATGGGTCAACGCCTATTGCAACGTGGCATTGTGTCTAAACTATTTCATCCTCATTAATGGGTTAACGCCTATTGCAACGTGGCATTGTGTCTAAGCGCATAACAAGTCAAATGTGAAAATGAAATAAAGTTTGAACTGTCAAACTGCTTAACCCTGGTGATCATTTTTCATGAACATTTTCTCAGACCCGGTGCATACACACATAACAATGAAGACTTATTCCCAGCAGAGTCAGAAAAAAACAGCCCGCTCAGCTGCTAACAGACCTTACAAACATAAAGACAAGAAAAGTAGTGCAATAAACCTTGGTCATTCGTACACAGGTGTCCCAGGCCAACAACCAAAATCATCATTTAAATCAAAATGCTCCAACAGAAACAAAACACATTGACATATGACCGCTTCTGATTAGTTGGACAACATCTAACAAGTGTAATGGTATAATCTAGAAAACCCGCTTTTCTCAATCAAAACCTGACGCAGATCTATAAAGTATGTCAGTTAATTCAACATCAGTTCAGTCAGAATTTCTATATCTGTTCTTAAACAGCAAACAAACAGAAGAAAGCAGTCCCTGAAGCGAGAGGCTGCTATGGTTATGAGAAGCTGAAACTTCACTTTCACGGCCACAATTAATGTACTGGGCACCATAACACTTTTAATGCACGCAACACAACATATGACGGTGGGTGGTCTGTCCTCTCCCTTGCCGTCTGATCTCCCCAGGAACAGTTTACCATGAACAGTTTACTGATTTTATGATCACACTCATTAAGAGGACACAAGTGGAGTAGCAACTCTGAAACAGCTTTCTGTACTGGCAGAATTTCAACTCTGACCCCTCAGCTGACATTCCAGAATGTTTACTAACCATGATACTACATAGGATGCAATGCCCTAAACATAAATTGAGACTAATTAGATTAGCCTATTATTGTCTCCAACATTAGCCGTCAACATAAACGCAGATTTTAATTTTACAGATTTTTTACGGATCTCCAACATTAGCCGTCAACATAAATGCAGATTTTGATTTTACGGATTTTTGTTATTAGGTGACCAAAGCCACACAGAAAGTCTGGTGTTTCATGAGCAACTGCAAAAAGGACAAATACCTGGTTTCTGATGTTAGCCTGAGTAGGCTCCACCTTGCCATTTTGTGACGACGGAACCACCTTCGCCGTTTTCTCCTTATTCATTTTTGTTACCTTTCCTCCAGTGCTCATCTTGTACTAATGTGTATTTATTTACAGAACTTTACCTAAACACGAGACACAAATCCAATGTATTTCCAGATAGGATCATATCTCTCAACAAAAACTCAATGTACCTCAGATATAACCAATTTCCAAATGCCATGCTTAACTTCAAATATCATGAGAGTAAATGTTTATACAACATATAAAATGTACGTTATGTATGCGTGCATATTATAGTGCTACGTATGCACGTGTATTACGGTGCTATGCGTGCATGTATATACTGCATGTACGATGTATATATGCAAGTACATACATGAATATATTATATGCCATATATGGTTTATGTATGATGTGCCGTGGACTCACCTTACAGCACTACTCATCAGAGCCATATCAAACACATGTTAGCATTAAAATATTTAAAACTGTACCAAATTTGAGATCTACAGGAATTCCAGTTTTACAATTCCTGTAATAAAGATTCAGGTGTACTTAGAAGGTGCTATAGAATGTTCAAATACATTACATAAAACCTCTTCCCTTGTAAACCCTTGCAAGGACACAGGAAAGTCTATCTGTTAAACCTAATTTACGTACTACAGATAGAAATGTATTTTACACGGTGAAAGATTACAAACGATAACAATTGAAGCACAAAAATCAAATATTGAGAGGAAAAGGCAGTAATGTATAATAATGATAACAATTTAAACTGGTCCAGCATAGTTCAGCCAATATCTGCTTCAAGAACATCCACAAAAGAACCAATAGCAGACATTAAATAGCGATTCATAGTGGGACAGGTGAATCTTTAATCGTCATATTTCTCAGACTTGGCTAATTGCGTTAAACAAGGAAGTGAACTTAATAAACTTGTGCTTAAAAACAGTGACTAAATTTCACAGATTATTCCTACAGGCTTTTAAAGAAGCAGTTGGGCAAGACACAGGTAAGTCATATGAAAGTCTGACACTGCAGACCATTGACACAATTGCACTGTTCATGCATGAAACGAAATCCAGTGTAACAACTATGACTTATAATTAGCGCGAGACAGCTCCTTTTACAAACTAAGTTGAGATCGTGGAATAAACCAATGCGTAATTAGTAAAAGTTGTCCCTCACGGCAGATTAAATTAAATACACCATGTCACAGGTGAAAATTACATCACCCCCAAAACTCTGCATTGCCAGTGTACGGTTTTTAAGTTTAATTTTGTCAAAATGTACCACACAGCTTGGGTCTTTTTACAACCTGAAATCCACTTTTAACTATAAATTAAAATTATATGCCGTCAAAAACGTCCTGCTTTGTCAAAAATTCTGCAACGGCGCAAGACCCATGACGCGCATTATACCCGGTTATTCCTCAACAGTTAAAATATTCCACCGGTAATCTTACGCATGAACGTTACTAAACTAATCTAACATACGATCAGAATATTTCTCATTAAAATGTTAACAAATTCTTGTATTAAATCAAAAAATCATAGAAATTTAAAACGATGACTCACACAACCTAATTTCGCTCACAAAGATAAAGTCACGTGATCATTGTCGGCCGCATTACCGCCTCCTACTTCCGATCAAGAATGTAATTCGTTAACTTTCATTATCGTTTCGTCATATAAATAAATATTTTATTACAAATTGTGTAAGAGAACTCTCAAAAAACTGAAAAGGTTATTTTTTACATGATGTCTCACCTTACTTAAGAAGGCGCTGAACTTCGGTGCTTTTGTACACGACGATAAGCCAGAAGCCAAAGGGATCTTGTCTTCCGTCGTGGAATTTCACGGAACTAAAAGAATCGCTCGATTAAATTTTAATAAAATTTTGAAATCGCAATGGAAATCGGCGCTGTTCCGCGTCCTTGAACAGTAGGCCTACTGATAAAGGGCAATTTGTGCCTAAAGACTGAAGGTTGTGAGACGGTTAAAAAAATAAACCGATACTCCGGTCTGAACGGCCTAAATCTAAATTACAGCGCTTGACTTTGGATTTCAAGGATTTAGAAGCTTAACACAAGCATGCCTATTATAACACCCGGCAAACTATAATGCCTGCAGTTTATACATTAGATATATTTCAGTGTTATTGCCAGTGCATTAAAGACACCCTAAGGCTGATCATGGCGGTGACCTTTTAGGCCTACTGTATGTAATGGTGTCTGTGACATTAAGACTAAAGCCCCACCTTTACCGCTAGGCCCTACATTGGTTACAGCGCACGTGCTTCGCGCCTCAATGCGCGTGCGCATGCTGGTTCGCACGTCTGGGGCTTATTTCAGGGATTTCAATCTGGGGCTTACACGTACGGTTCGTACACGGGCCCGGGATCTTAAATGGTGTTGCACCCATTCAAACGCGTAGCGGTGGTAAAGGATCTCACCCGGTCAATTCGTTAAAAAATGAGCTGATTCGAGGCCGCACGGTCGCTATAGAAAAACACGTAGGCCCTATAGGCTTACTCACATAGCAATACATGTATACCCCGATCCATATACTTTGTCGTCTTCCTATTTCTCTCAGCCTAAAACCTATATACAACCCACTGTAACAATTACTTTGTTTCTCTCTGAACACTCTGGAACCGGGACTCGGACCTCCTTTCGACCAGGGCTGTAAGTAAGTAAGTAAGTAAGTAAGTAAGTAAGTAAGTAAGTAAGTAAGTAAGTAAGTAAGTAAGTAAGTAGCCAGTGTGATTCTCGTTAACGTTAACGATAACGAAAATGTTCGTTAACGAACAAAAAATGATTTCGTTAACGATAACTATAACTATAACTAAAAAATATCATTAACTATAACTATAGGCCCTAACTATAACGAAAATGACACTAACGAAAATTCATTGCTATTTTCGTTAATACGATAAAAAAGTGTAATATCAACTAACGTGAGAACGTGAAAATACAGCCGTTAACGAAAGCAAAATGATTCCTATGTTCGCCTTGGATGTCGGTGAATATGGAGCGCTGTGTATTTGTGGCGGACTGGCCAGAGGTCTTGATTGTAGGTTTAATCAATAATAGCTGTGTTGTTGACGCGGTATCTGGCGACGAAATGCATCAGCGGCCGATGCGTAAATGGTAGCGCTAACTTGATATTAAAATAGCCAATATTTAAGTTCTAGCTTATTTTTGTCATTTAAGCGATTCAAAGGATTAATTAGTATAATATTACACGCTTTTAGGTCCAATAAATAAGGCCTAAAGCTAGGGCGGCACTTAGTATAATAGGTTGATTTCGATACCTTAGACACCTGTATTTGAGAAGGTGTGCGTAGGCTAGTATATAAGGAACAAGCCACGGTATAGTGTGGTGAGGGATAAGTAAAGGCTGCCTCACGGTGTTTTGCCTATATTGTAGGATGGCGACGCTGCATCCTGCATGTACAGCGATACTGTTCTTCAGTGTCGTTGGTTAGCGATTAATACTGCACTCCGTGTGGTAGTATACGGCGAGTGATTCGATCGGGTACCGATTAGGTTACAAATATTTATTTACAAGGCTAATCAGTGCGCTCCCGAGTGACAGCCGCTCCAAACGCGGTCTGACCAGTGCTGGCAAAGCGTCGATCCAACGGAGTAAGGGCCCACTCTGTTGTAGATCGCGAGCAGTACCGAGTCTGATCATGGAAGGCTGATTCGGGGAAAGACCGATCGTGAGCGATAACGGCTCACAGGTCTGTATCGGTAAAGTCCGGGAAAGGCCCGGCGGTTCCGTTCGATAAAGACTGGGAAGCAGACCTAGTCGGTGGCCGTTCGGTAAAGACGGGAAAGGTGAGCCCGCCGGTGACTTTACGATAGATCTGGGAAAGGCCCCGGTGATCCGTTCGATACACGCAGGTCTGTACAAAAGACGGGGAAGCAGACCCGTAGATGTCCGTTTCGATATATACCGGAAAGACCGGTTGATGTCTGGTGAGATATACGGGCAAAGTTCCCGCTGTTGAGTGTCAGAGAGATACGCGGGCAAAGACCCGGTGTTGGCCGTCAGAGATACACGCGGAAAGGCCCCGTTGTTGACCGTCAGAGATACACGGGCAAAGCCCGGTGGTAGCAGTCAGAGAGATACGCGGGCAAAGACCCGGTGTTGACCGTCAGAGATACACGGGCAAAGCCCGGTGGTAGCAGTCAGAGATACGCGGGCGAAGACCCGATTGGTGATAACTCAGTTCAAGTATCGTCCAGTGCGATCCCGAGTTACAGCCGAATCTAATCACTCTTGGGTATTGGATTGACCGCCGATTCGACAGGTTTGGGGCCCACCCTGCCGTTAGATCGCGAGCCGGTCTGAATCCCGATTGTGAAAGTTTAACAGGCTGAGTAAACCTCGGGGAGGGACCGATCGTGAGAGTTAGAGAAAACACAGGTCTGTATAAAAACGGGGAAGCAAAGTCCCCGGTGGTGACAGTTCGATTTGTACGGGGAGGGTGACCCCGTTGGTACCGTTCGATAACATCGGGGAACTACCGGTAAATTTTCCATTCGCGGTCACCGTGTTTGGTTCCCTTGCAGTCATAGTTACTCCCGCGGTTTACCGGCAAATATCCGTCCGGGAGTCCAACCGGACGATCCGACCGTTGTCTGTTCCGGTGTTCGGGAAAGTTCCCACGGGGGAAAAATACACAGGTCTGTGTGCAATAACGGGGTAAAGTTACTGATATTTACCCACAGATACCGTTAGCAGAATCGAGTGTGAGGACCGAGAAACGAAGCCTACGAGTCTGTGCGCTCCCGGAAAAAGACACAACTGTTACGTTCTCTATTGGATTCAGTCATGTTCAAGAGATACGGCTTGTGGAGTAAGGGGCTGCTCAGGTCTCGAGACAGACTGATTCTGAATAGCGAGAAGATAAAAGGTTGTGTAAACCGGAAAGAGATCAGACCAAGATATTCGGGTCGGGTATTCGGGTACCCAGGTCCGAAAGAGACACGTCCGCTTTACTAGCGAAACCCAGCTAGTCAGAGTCCCAGGGTGAAGTGCACGAGAGTTCTCGGTTAAAGGAACATTGAATCAGACCAAGAGTAAACGATACGTGAACTTTCGGGTAGTCGGGAACCCATGCTTGGAAGAGAGATGTCCGGGTGTTCCTAGCTGAAGTTCAGCTAGTCAGAGTCCCAAGGTGAAGTGTACGAGCGTCCCCAGGTAAAAGGGGCATTAACGCAGACCAAGAGAGCGATACGTGAAAGTCCGGGTAGTCGGATACCCATGTAGAAACATATTTGCTTGTCGTAACACACAGCTCTGAGGACTGACTGAAGTGCGAGGATGGGCCCCCTCGTGCGTAGGTCGGAACGAAGTTCTGTGTGTAGATAGCGAAGGGGGACCTTCACTATCAGTGTGCCATAGAGACCCCGCTCTCTTCCGAAGCAGAATTTATCACTGTGTTGGTCGATAATTGCCAACACAGAAGACGGGTAAGTAAACTTACGCCGTAAATGTGGTGCATGATAAAATACGTGTGAGGCCGGTATGCCCTGCACGGATATGGAGCGAGAGATACGTACGGTGGGAAGACGTATGGACAGGTGCCTAGACGACATGACGTTGAGAGTTACAATTGACAGTTGCCCAATAGACCGGTGTCTAGGACGATGTGATGGAAAAGACTTGTCACATGTATTCCTTGTTCCCGATATTTAGAAAACGTTTGGTGTCCCTGATAAATGGCGATAGTTCAAGAGTCACGAGATGTATAATGGTGCGTCAAGGTTTAGATCAGGTGGAGAGTTGGAGGAAGCCCGTAGCTAAGAAGACACACAAAAGAGGAAGACTCCTGCTGGTAAGAGAACGAACCCTGTTCTGAAGGACGGCCATCCTGCAGGACGTTGCCCATCCGGCGACCGCGGAAAAGAGCAGAGTCAGACCCAGAGATCGAACTGTATAGTGTTGCCTGTCTTAAGCGGCCAATCCTGAATCTCCTCTGATAGGAACGTTCACTATAGGCAGAGATAGAGAACAGCCATTTTACGGTTAAAGTACACAAGGAAGTGACTCTGGTGGGGCTCCAGACGGGCAGTGGGCTGGAGTCACCACCACCAAGGAAAACCCCGCCCGGCGCAACGAGAGTGCAGGCGTCCGGACGGGCGGTAGAACGCCACATATTCATGAAGCTGAATGCACCCATTCGTCAAAGCTCTAAGCAAATTATTGTGTAACGCGTCTTCATAATTCAGTGTGATTTTCATTAACGATAACGGTAACGAAAATGTTTTCGTTAACGAAAGCAAAATGATTTCGTTAACGATAACTATAACTGTAACTAAAAAATAATATTAACTATAACTGTAACTATAACTAAAATGAAAAACCATTAACTATAACTGTAACTGTAACTAAAATAAAATCTGTAAGGAGAATCACACTGTAAGTAGCCTTTATTTGCATATGACAAGCGCACATACATTACATGTATACAATGATTACATACATTTTGAAAACAAAACCATAACATAAAAATCTGGGGCTTACACGGTTCGTACACGGGCCCGGGATCTTAACATAAAACATAACATAAAAATAAAAATATAACATGAGCAGCTTATAAGGTCACACATTTACCACTAGATATAATTAAAGATGCATCGGTTAACAAAGCTGCTTTTAAACAATTTGGATTTAACAAGAGGCAGCATGAAATGATGTCCTCTCTTGCGGAGTGAGTACTTGTCCTCACGAGGAGGTGGCAAGAGCTAATGAATGCAGTGGCCAAAGAACTGCGACTTCTGGAAGAGCTTCCTGTCTGCTCGAGCAATCAGCTCAAAGTTAAAGTTATACGCGGGTATACAGCGTGTAGGCTACTCACCTCTAGAGACCGTATACTCACCTCACAAAAATTAATATCTGTACTCATTTCTAATGTGTTTTCGGAAAACTAACCAGTAGCGTGTACTCACCTCTAATTTGTTTCGGAAAACTAACCGGTAGGTACGTGTACTCACCTCTAATTTTACCACTACAGCCCTGCTTTCGACCACTCTTTGGAAAACCTCTCTTATTTGACGCAACTCTCGTGAATAAGTTGGTGCCCTGCGCTTAGCTTACGTGTAGCAATTTAGAAATGTAGAGATTACGATTACGTATTCTTGAATTCGACGATCTCTGACTAGCAGCACTATTATCGTAGCGCTATAGAAATTCCACGAATGTTTTTTCAACAGTGAACCAGAAAGAAAAGAAAATGGCGGAAGGACTTGCTCGACTCTTATCAAAACAAGACTTTAATCCAGAAGCGTGTAAGTAATATCTGATCCATTTACTACGTTGCATAATTCTATCGCAGATTATTAAGGCCATGTTTCAAGTTGTTACTGGCTTAATCTGTGTAACACAGCGCGAACTTGAGCTACTACCCCACAGCAGACCTGTCTGTCCCGACCTGTGGCTAATTTGGATGGACTCAATCGATTTAGGAAGAAGTCACTTCTAAAACGGATCATCTGGACATTTGAGTGGTTTTCCAATTTCAGAAGTAACCGATAACTTTTGAAAGGAAGTCACGAGAATATTTCAGAAGAGGCGTGGCTTAAATATGTGTATTTCATGATGTAGTAGTATAGTCGTTTAATCAGGTATGTCACACCGCATGCGGTTAAAATTACAATGTATGTATGTATGCGTGTGTGTATGTATGTATGTATGTCTCTGTTTATATAGCACCTTTTATTCTAATCTAATGACTTTCATAGCAGTGCTATCGTAATGCATGAAGGCACAGCAGTTGATGTTTCTCCAAGTGAAACTGTAGTAAAATATTGTGATATGTTGGAGAAGCTTAGTCAGAATCTTATTTGTCAGGGCAGAACTGTGTGGAAACATGGCCACGGACAGTTCTTAGCAGATACATCTTCAGATAAACTGAAAACATATGAAAATGTATGCCTCTTATTTGAGCAGTTGTTCCGTAATATGGGGATGCTCGATAATGTAGTGGTTAACGTGCAGGACTGTCGATCAAAAGGTCGGAGGTTCAAAGACCCACGTGGGCAGAAATTTGGTTCAAGATTTCTGCTCCACCAGCGCTCCTTATCCACGTCAGCTATAATTAGTACACTGACTGTCAGTCGAGAGGTCGGGGGTTCAAATCCCCACTCCCCACCAGGGCAAAAGTTAGTTTGAGATATCTGCTCCACCTGTGTCCCCCTAGCCAACTCAGCTATAATAAGTATACTGACCATACACGGCTGGTGGGAAGAGACAGCAAAGGAGAGGACTGGACACCCGCCCTCATATACCGAGGCTAAAAAATGAAGCTGCTAACACTTCATACCCAGTGCTAGCTTAAGGGACTGTTCTTCTTCTGTAAGAATATTAGAAATAATAATGATTAATTCCACGAATAAGTTGTACTATTTTTATTTCTGGAGCGTGATAGTTGGTGTTGTTTGTAAATAGTTGTGAGTAAACAGACTCACAGCGCTTTGGATGGTCTGGAGAATTTGCGTTCTCAAGTGTCTCAACTGCAGGACGACACAGCAATCGCACTGAAGAAAAATGTCTACAAGAACTACTACCAGTTCATCGAGACAGCGAAAGAAATCTCCAGTAATTATTTGTTTCATTTATTATGTATTTATAAAGAGCCATTATCGAATGACCATCCATGAGTGAGGCTGTGCAATTGTGAGTGAAGGACTTGCTCAAAGTCTGTACACAGTATAACCATCTCAGAGGAGGCTCAAACCTGAGCTATCTGCGTTACAAGGCAAGTGATCTAACCAACTAGCTACCATGTCCCAGTAAGTATTAAGTAAGTATTAAGGGGATCATTGAGGTGGACTCTGCTTTGAATTTTTCAGTCTGGCCTTAAATCCTAGAATCACCCACCTTCTGTGAGTAATGCAGAATCAGAAAGAGATCAATCAATCAAATTTGTTTATTCATACATTAAGCTGACAAAGATGCAGCTTAGATATAATATATGCTGGCTTTTGGATTTTGTCGATGTATTAAATAAAACAAACTCAGTCAACCAATGTTGTAAACTCAGTGCACCAGCTTATTCATCAGCACAATAAAGACACATCACACCATCAACGTTACACAACTTGATTTTACTCCTTAAGAAGTGCCGCAGTAAACCATTGTTCATTTTAAGCCCTCTATAAACTCCAAGCCAGTCACACTGTGGCCAATCAGACCATCAGATTGCAATGATTTTGCTCTCAAGCATTCCCAGCCTAGGGTAGAACTAAAGTTCAAGTTTCATTGTTGATGTGTGGCCTCAGTTATATGCTCGCCCGTGAATCAGCCCTGCAGTTGGTCATCCATGCCGTCCTTGCACTCATTCCTCGCTAAGCCCTACATGCACCCATAAAATATGTGCTGGCAACTCCTTAATTCAGTACCAGCTCTTCTTCAGCCTCCAGGCTATGCCTTATGAAAACTTCAGCCACCAGGGATATAACACCGCTTCGTGTTAATGAGAATGGCTCGTAATCCAGGAGTGCGTAAGTGAGGTCTGCAGTGTATTTGTCTTACTAATAAGTTTTTAACAGGTACTTGGTAATTAAATAATTTTACTACCAGTAATTATAATGATTGCCTTTGAGACTGTGAGCTAATGCAAGTTTTCACATAATGCATTCCCCAAGTGATTGCTGCTGCATTTGTTGTTGTGATGTTTCTTGTGTCGATTTTCTTTCTCTAGTTCTTGAAGGTGAGATGTATCAGCTGAGTCACTTACTTACTGACCAGAAGAGCATCATGACATCCATGATGGAACTGTCCGTAACTGGACACAAAGGTACGTTGTTAATATTAATACCATTTTCTCCTTTCAGGTAGATGTGATCCCTCAGGAAAGGAAATGTTAGGTTAGACGTAGGAAATGATTGATCTTTGAAAGATCAGGCCTTTGAGTCAACATTCAACCCTGGTTTCACTCTACGTGTGTGTGAAACATGCAACACTTCAAGGATTGTCTGATTGTTGTGTAGACGTTTTGGTAGTTATACTTCTGCTAAGACAGCCTTGAAGCCTAGGACCTTGTGTGTATTTTGCCATCAGGAATGCCTGTTTTTAGACCCTGCACTACTCAAACTGTGGTACACAGCCCAGTACCTGTCTGCAAATGATTGGTTACTGGGCCGCGGAATGATAACTGGAAGCGCAATTTTGATTGTGCCAAAATAAACTGTTAAATTGTGTACAACTTAATACATAATAAACAGTTTTAAGCATGAGCAGTAGCACCAGAGAGTTTGAGAAGTGTATGTTAATGCTTGCTTTTACTGAGGGTGGGCTGGGATTGTATGTGAGTAGATATCGTGAAGAGACACTATGTAAATTTACTGGATAGATGGATGGATGTTTGAATGAATGAACGGTTGAATGAATGAATGATTGATTGATGGATATTTTGATTGATTGAATGAATGAATGAATGAACCAATTTATTGGATGGTTTTGCAGTACTGATAGGTACTGGTGCTTTAGATATTATCAGATTATGTTAGGAAATTATCAGATGAGGTTAGGTTCTATTTCTATATATATTTTGTGTATTTTCCTGCTTACAAAGACATTATTGATGAAGGTGAGACTTTTGAACTGGCTTCTGTTTTTTAGCAATCATTAATGCATTTGATTTTCTTGGAATGGATCATGAAAAGTATAATTTGAACCTCTGAAAGTTAAAGCTTGTTTTATGGTCTTGAAACTCAGCCTAAGAAAACTTGACATGAATTACGTAAACCAGTTGCGCTACTAGGATATTTTCGTTCAGTCTTTAAAATTATCATGATTTATGTTTTACGGCAAAAAAACTAACAATTATTAAACAAACTTTGCACCCTACAGGGTTACATTTTATTTTATATGTATTGGTATTTAGGTTCCCATTCTTCTTTATAGCTGAAAACAAAGTGTTTTATTTGCTGAAGGTTTATTTTTGCATTTTGCATGGTGTGTTTTTTGGTTTGGAAAAAGTGTTCTGTAGCTATCAAATGATACTTAATTGCAGCTTGAAATGAAGTTGGCCGCTTGTGGAGGCAAAGTTGATGTAGACAATGTGCTTTTATGAATCTGTCTCAGTGTCATTTTGTCTCTGTATTGACTTTTCCTGTTTTTGTGCTGTTTATCTATGAATCTACATAGCAATTGTATTGGCTGGTCATGGATTACACTTGAACTGGTGTTTGTAATATTATCATTAATCTTATATGGACATTTATATAGCACCTCTTCAGCAAAATCGTTGGAAGGATTTCGAGTCTGACAGAGATGATTGCACTGAGCAATTGTGCATGAAGGACTCGGTCAGGTCCTTACAGAGTGACCACCTGAGTGGACACTTGAACCCAGTACTCTTCGCATTACAGGCTGAGGGCTCTATCCATTGGGCTACTGTGCCATAGCAGCACATGTATTAGCAGTATGTTAAGTAACAGTTGTGCAGTAACCGTATGATCAGTAACAGTATGTTCAATAACTACGTTCAGTAACAGTATGTTCAGTTGCAGGGTGTTCATTAACAACTGCTGCAAGCAGTTTCAGACCATTCTATTCAATTATTGTGATTTTTGCTCTAGTAACCTTAGAATTGAGGCGTTGAGCGCCAGAGTGGCCTAACCCCACTGGATGTAGTTTTGAGAAAATGCAAAAATAAGATTTGAATGCAAAGCATAAATCAGGTAATTATGCTTTAGGCAGTTTTAACTGTTTACCAATTGCTCTGATCCAAATGGCATTTCCAGGCCGGTTGTAGACTACAACGTGAATACTATGGTCACTTTATAAGGTTATTTGTAGAGGTCAAGTGTAGGTTAGGCCACTCTGGCACTTACGAAAATCAACAAATTCCATATGTTTTAATATTGAAGGTTAACCACCTTGTTTTATTGTGATAAAAAAAACAGAAGTAAAATGAGTGAGTGATAATTGAAATAGCATTCAGTACAGTTTAGACCATAATGGGTCAGTTTGAGTCTGAAGGTCCAGCATCATTTTTCATTTTTCATCTTCATACTCAGATTGTCCATATCGCCTCCTCATCACTGGTATCAACTGTTTATAAAAACTGTTTATAAAATTATAAGGGTTTGGGGAAAGGGGGTATAAAACATCATTAATTACTGTTCCTCATCAGTAGTTTTGTCCATAATCATTCAGCTTGAGTTTGAACTATGAAGTTACGGCATCATTCATTGCTGACCTCCATCCTCAGAATCTGTCCATATCACCTCCTCTACCTCATCACTGGCATCAGATTTCAACTGTTTGTAGAAATTATGATGGATTGGGGGTATAAAGGGCAGCAGTGACTTCAGATCTAGCATCTTGGCTTTGGCAATTTGCTTTCCTTCTGGATACAACAGCGAGAGTTCGACGTTGCCGATGTTTTGGTGCCGTCCTCGTTTGTGTTTTCCAACATCAACTGACATCAATGGCGCATCTTCATTAAGACAGTACTTGAAGTCAATGCGATGTGGGTTAAGCCTGTTGAAATGCAGCCAGTGAATTTTAAGCCACATTACTTTCTGTCCACTGTTGTCAGTTTTTCTATTTACACTATTTTCTTCAAGCTTCTTCAAGCTAAAAAAACTCACTCTTGGTTAACCTTGTAACAGTAAACTTTGGCTTTCGTTTCTTAGCACTTTCAATGACTCTTATCCAATCAGCTGGAACAAAAATTTCATTGTAGTACCTTTTATTCTTCTCAATCAATCCAAAATCTTGATCGTTTGGAAGGTAAGTGTGACCAGGAATGAGAAACTTGTGATCAATGTTGTCAACCAAAAATTGATCACTTTGCACAACATAGTTCCACATGAGAGCCATCTTGATGTTTCGGTTTTGACCGCCACAGCAGTCCGAATAACAAATCAGGTTGTTGGTTCTAACATGTTTCTTTATGTGGTAAAGTAATGCGGAAGCTATTTCTTCGGGTCCTCGTGAAGCCTCTGACTCATTCCAAACATACATATAGCCAACATCATCATTCATAGAATGAATGCCAAGGTTGTAGGTCCAGAGTTGGCGCTTGTAATAACAAATTCCTGTTGATAAAACAGGGGTTGGTAGAGTTTTCTGCAGGTCAAAGGTTAAGACAGTAAGATTATTCTCTGGAATCTTACTGCGAGCTGCATCTTCTTGGAGTGCGGTTCGTGCACTATCAGCCTTGCGCTGATGTAATTCCAATTCCAATTTTAGTTTGCGCAGCTCACTTTCAGTGTCACAAGATTTGATTTTAGCATTCAAGGAATCACACGTCTTACAAGTGTCTTGAAGAGGTGCATGAAAATGTAGATTGAACTCATGATTGAAGATCTCTCGGAACACGTGTTCACTGACTGGTTTCTTGGGCGGACTTTCCTCTATGCATCTACTCTTCAGCAACTGGTACATTATCGAGATGTTCATATCAGGTGCTAGATAGAACCGATTTGGATTCTTGTTTCGGCTGTAGTGCGAGGTGTATGTAGGAAATTCTCCTATAAACTGCTTAACAAACTGTCGCTCAGCATCTGGGGTTTTGTTGTGGGGCACATGATTGCCTCTAAGGTCAGCCATTGTAGTTCCAGTAACTTTTCTCTTTGTGACTCTAGAAATTCTGCCGTCATTTATGCTCAGCACACCTTTAAAGAACTCCTTGCACACACGAGTGTCCACGCCATCACTATTTGGAAAGAAGTAATACTTAGAAGTGGCTCGCCGAGACACTTCAGACTTTGTGTATGTCCTCTTTTTGTTGCAAATTCTGACATGGCCAGCAACAAATGCAGACTGCATCGACCAGTCAGCTGTTGCATAGAAACTGTGATGCAACCACTTTTGTCGGTCATCTCCAATCTTTTCACTGCACTTCAGAGGGCAGTGACAGTCAATGAAGTGGAATGTTTTGGCCCCTACTGTTTGTCCAGTGGTTGAAGCATATTCTTTTCCACTTTGGCGTAGTCTCTTTCTCATGTTTTTCTTCCACTGATCGAGATTGCGAATTCTTTTACGGCCTCTCTGCTTTGGTGTATCTTCAAATGGCTCAGTTTCAACATCCAGTTGCAAGGTACCTATTTCTTCCACCATAGGACCTATAACATTTTACAAAACTCTAATGTTATGTATTTTTAAACTCAAAAAACCTCTATTTGCACTCAAAAGAAAGTTAAGTCAGGAAGTACTGTAATCAAAGGTAATTTGTTGAATCAAGATCCCGTAAATCAATGAACAGTTGCAGTGGGTACGCATTGATCCACACTGTTAACATTTCTTAATTATTGCAATAATCCTACACAGTTTCCTTCCATTCATGACCTATAGCATTTTTACAAAACTGTAACGTTATGATTGTAACATATTGTAAACTAAAAACGTTTATTAGCACTCAAAAGAAAATTAAGTCAGAATGGTAATAGTCATGAAGAAGTACTGTAATGAAAGATAATTAATTTTATTGAATCAAGATCCAGTAAATCAATTAACATTTGGCACTCACTGATCACTGTTAAAGTTTCTTAATTATTGCACTGATCCTATACAATTTTCTGTAGCTTACTTTCTATGAAAACACATTTAAGCGACGAGTTAAATGCACTATAACACGACATTATTCAATGCGAAATAAGATATAGGCCACGTTTATCTTTAATTACATTAGGCCTACCTTCGACAGCGGAGACTGCGTCCATAACATCGGAACATTGTGCGTTGCATAGAATCGTATTGTGGCTACTAACGCTGTCACTTTCACCTCCGATACTAAAGTCATCGTTATCCATCACGGACTTTATTAAATCTGCCTTAAGATTATTACTTTTACGAGTTTTCGCGAACATTTTTAGTGAGCGATAGTAAGAAACTTCAAGCGAGAAAAGACACCAAAAACAGATCTTGAGGGTTAGGCCACTCTGGCATCAGCGCACCTGCCAGGGCCAGAACGAACTTTCCATACACTAGCTAATACAAAGAAGAATGTGGGTTAGGCCACTCTGGCACTAGTAGATACACGGTAAATGAATTGATTGGCATCATAAACACCATATTGGAAAATTTGAGGGTTAGGCCGCTCTGGCGCTCAACGCCTCAATTGTTCATCCTTTTCTTTGCCCAGTTTGGACTTTTTTTTTAACTCTGTGTAGTTTGTACAGTCTTTGATTTTGACAGTTGTCTAATGGTATGCTTTGCAAGTTAAATGATCATTTTGTCTGAAGATATTTAATGAAGTAATTTTCTTTATGCATCTGAAAATTGTGCGAACTGTTGATGATTCACAGTGCTCACGAATAAGCAGGTGCTTTGCGCTTAGCTTTAGAGTGGTGCTTTAGAAAATTGGAGATTACGATTACGATTCAGTGGTTCCCAGCCTTTTGTTTTAGAGCAAGGCATCCTTACTAAAAGTCATTCAGTCAATGACATAGACTGACCTTAATTTCATTTAGTTTTCTGCCAGTTACTTCTTTATTTTAACGACAAGCAGTTTGTTCAACCACAGTGTTGCAACTGTTTCTATGCTACTTTAAGTTTAAAAATGTTTATAGGCCTATGCCAGTATTTATAGACACTAGACACCAGTTTTCACATTTTTTTTAAAGAAAAAGGTGCACAATTATCCAACTGCCACACTCCTTGGCAACACTTCGACGATCAGTTATAGATGATCCTTTTCTTGGGTAACTATTAGTCCTGGTTAGTAGATTATTTGTCAATGGATGAAATGATCACGTGATTGTCAAATTTATTCGTATTTCTTAGCTGTACTGTTCTGAATTATCTCCAGTTATCACTTTTTTGTCAGTTGGATTGTTTTCAGATGTCATTTAAAAGTTTATCAAAAGATTTATTAGTGATCAAACTCTCATTTGATCAGAAGATCAGCCGATCTATTTTTCTTATATCTGTGGTGGATAACAGTAATAGTAATAATAATATTATTGATAATAATGGTAGTGGTAGTAGTAGTAATAATGATTAGACGATATATACTGGTATTTCACTCTAGCACAGCTGAGACCAAGGAAAAGGGTGCTGTTCAAGAAATAAATGACAGTCCTATGATACTTGAATTGTGATGTAATTGTAATGTAATTGGATTTATTCAGAGGTGTTTTGTCTTTGTTGTTTCAGTTGACACTCCTGATGAAATGGACGGTGCAGGCGATAATGATGAGGATGACATCGACTCACAAAAGAATCTCGCCTTTCTGCTCGAGAAAGTTGAAGGCTGTGCCGTGCGTGGAATCTTCATTTTGTATTCCTTTGACATTTATTGCTAATACAGCCCCACATTTCATGTACACCATACATAGTGAACTGCTCTTATCGAACGTTTACAATACGTATCCTTCATAACACACAGGCTTTCTTTTCCACATGGCGTTTGATTCACCTCCATCAGGGTGCTTAAATCTAAGCTATGCATGCAAAATTCTTCCGAAATAAATGAACAAATTTGAGAAGTAGCATTAGAAGCGCTATTTATATATTGATGTGATGCCCAACTGTCCGGTGCCAAAATTTCTATGCGCCCAAATGGTGGCGCCCAAAAGTGCTGCTTCGACTTTATGTATATGTTGCTAACCATATAATCCTACCAATTGTAGGCTGGTTGTGTGAACTGACTTTCTGGGTATTGACCTGAGTGTGGCTTGATCTTGGTGCACCACTGGCTGATGTCTTGTGTATCAGACACCAGTGCTATAGAAGTTGCTAATTACACTATACAACTAAATCGATTATTTTGACGTGTGTGCTATTTTAATGTTTGAAATGTGAATTTTATGGGCTTCTGTTGTGAATTTATCAGATGCTATGTCACATGATTCTGAGTGCATGATGAATGTTTCTTGTTATCTGGTGCTTACAGGGCGTCACTGATGTACCTGGCAGATATCTCGTTCATAGTGGCGACCTCGTTGAGTTGGATGCTGAGTCTTGTGGACACATTCAGAGAGTTCACATATTCCTCTTGAATGACAACCTACTTGTGGCCTCTTTACTTCCACACAGGTCAGCATACCAGCTCAGTCAATCAGTTTAGTCAGTCAGTTAGTTAGGTGATTGATTGGTGGGCCAGCAGTCAAGTAGGTGCTCGGTCAGTTAGACCGGTGCACGGTCAAGTGGTCAGTCTGGCTGACGAATAGTCAGTCAGTCATTATCCAGTCACATGGTCAGTCAGGAAAGCAGTCAAGTCATCACTTAATCAGTCAGTTGTTAGTCATTCATTAGTCATTCATCAGTAGTCAGGCACAGCCAGTGCATATTTTAACGGATTTGGCCTACTGGGACAAAGTTGGCCACGACAGTGCATTTTAGAGTGTTTGCTGCCAAATGGAGCCCGTTTTAGCCACTTTACCTGGGATAAATCACCCAAACTACTGGGACAAATCTTAAAACTACTGGGACATTTGTCCCACTAGTTATACAGTTAAAATATGCACTGGGCACAGCAGTCATCGGTCATCACTCAGTCAGGCATCCAGTTAGTCAGCTATTCAGTCTGGCGGCCATGAACCCAGACTCTTGACACTCAGGTGGAGAATGTCATTCTTTGGACTTCACAAAGTAAATAAGCTTTAGAAGCCAAGTTGAAGAAAATGAAAGTGCATAAAAAGGTGACATCCAATCGAACCACAATGGAAATTGTCTTATCTCTTGTTCTGCGTCGTATTTGTAGGAAGGGTCCAGTAAAGTACAGATTCCAGAAGTTATATGAACTTGACAGCTTAGCGGTTGTGAATATTCGAGATGTTGGCAGCATAAAGAATGCCTTCAAGATTCTCATGTTTCCCGATACTCGAATATTTGCAGCAGAAAGTCCTAAAGCTAAGGTAAATAAATAAAGAAATAATTCTGCAAGCATGTTTCGAAACGGAAATTAAATGAAATATACATCAGTAAGCTGTTTCTAATTTAATCTGATCTGACGACTTCTACAGTGCCATTGTCATAATATTACACAGTCAGGTATTGATGGTTTGGTTCCAGTGAAGCCATGGGATAAAATTGTATTGTAATCTCTAGTAAATGCCCTGTCGATATCTGATTGGTTACGGAAACCAGAATTCAGGTTTCAGTGAGTAAGCAGTTCGAAAGGAAAAGCGTTTGATTATGTCAAATCCCATCCTGTCATATCAATATGGTCAGCCACTTTTACGAATTTCAGGGACAATCTGTGTGTTTGGTCGATCAACATTTTCATGAAGCAATATCTGTTCAGCACTTTGCTGAGTTTTGCTTAAGGTGAATTGAACTGCCTATGCATTAACTCCACAAGTCACTTCCCGGTCGTGTATGTCATTGTATCCCTTTGATACTTTTTCTATGATATGCAGTTTATTTCAAATCAGTTTTACACATTACTACCAGCAACAAGAAGATCCAACAGCCTGTCACTGAAATATGTTTGCGGACATACACGAACATAATCGGCACTGCTCCACAGCTGCATGAAGAATCAGTGGCTCGTCCCATTGGTCGAAGTTGTAGGCAAAGCAGCCCTTGCCTGTTTAGTATCACTTCGGTTCTGCACACAACAGCAAATGGGTCAGCAATGAGGGTTATGGCTCTGTGCTCAAATTGTGTTGGTGAAGGTGTCAATATTGATTTAAACTCAGCTTTTGAAAAGAATCGCATTACGGCTGTCAGGTGTAGTGTTATGAGGACATTTGAGAGTATTGGTTGTGTGAATGGGTTTTGTCGGTGTGTGTTGGGTTGGCAGAGGCAGTGGCTGGACATTCTGGAAGAGACGAAGAGGAAAAAGTCGGCGATGGAAAACCAGAGAAAGGAGGCTGCACTTCATGCAACAACCCAAGATCATCAGGCATCAACCAAAGCTTCTACTCCTGGATCCAAGGGTGCTTGTAAGTTCCATGTGCCTTTCTGTGTGTTTCCATGTATACATGCATACATACATATGTGCACACATACACATACGTCTTACATCATATGCATATAACCATAAATGTTATTGATTCATATATCCATGTATACATGCATACATCCATACATGCATCTTACATGCATATGTACATCCATCCATCATAAATCATGCATACATCCATGTATACATACATACATCCATACGTGCATACACACACTTATTACTTACACACCTACATGTAACATTATTGTTGTATTTGATTGTTCTTCTTGTGTCAGCAATTGTTGCGAGTGCATCGGCCGACACAAATCCTCTGGTGTCTTCTATGATTGAGACTGAACTGATTCACGTCGACTGGGTCCAGGAGTTGCCAGAAGACCTTGATGTCTGTATTGCGCAGAGGGACTTCGAAGGAGCCGTCGATCTTATCCTCAAAAGTTAGTTCTGTCAACAACTATTTATGCTGTTGGATTTACAGAAATCATTAGGGGGTGAATAGGGTGTTCGATAGTCTAGTGGTTAGTGTACTCGACTGCCATCTGACAGTTTGGGGTTCAAATCTCTGCCTCCCTGTCAAGGCAGAAGTGTCTTTCGAGATATCAACTCCACCAGCCCCATAGCCAACTTGGCTTTAATGAGAACACTGATATTGGGAGATGAGACAGCGAGAGAGAGCACTGGCAATCCACCCTCGTATGCTGAGGCTAAGAAAATGAAGTCGCTAACACTTCATACCCATGGTTGCTTCTTTTTCTTCTTCTCCTCTCTCTCCTTCCTCTTCTTCTTCCGGTTCCTGTTCCTCCTCCTCCTTAGGGTGAATGCAAAAGCAGAATACACACACAATTGGAAGCTTGCGGTGCTTGGTCCTTCTTTCTGGACTGACTTTATGACGTGAGCTTCTTGGCCTTTCTTATCCACTTCGCCTTTCAGCATCATTTCATGTGTTCAGATATGTTTCTGTTCTGCAAGCAATATCCTCAGGTTATATAGTTATTCTATTGTGTTAAAAAGGACCAAGTACTGTGTGGTGTTTAGTTTTTGAACACCTTAGTGAGGTTCTGAAAAATTGCTGTATAAATGTTTGCATACATACATTACCTACATGCATACATACATTACATACATGAATACATTCATATATACCTACCTACGTGCATACTTACTTACATACAGACATATCTACATATGTACATACCTACTTACATACCTACATACCATACATACATACATACTTGCAGAAATATGTACACCGGAACCTACTTACAGCTTGCTTCATTTCTTTTCCTTCAAATCAGACAGATGACTGTTTTATGGTTTTTAATTAATTTTTGTTTCAGTCAATGACTACTTGGATGGTTGTCCAAAACATTCATCAGTTCGTGAATACAGGTTAGCTTTCAATTGGTTTTCTAGACCTGCTTTATTGCTGTTTAAAATAATGTAGAAACTTTGTCGTTTCAATAGTTGAGTGCTTAAATACAGAATTGTGTTGTATTGTATCTTTTTGAGGATGTTTGAGAGTATCTGTTGTGTTAAATGTGACAGGAGTCGTATTGAGCAGCGCATAAAACAACTAACGGAAGTGTTGATGCACGAGCTGCAAGTGTCACCTGAGCGGTCGATCCGTGGAGGACCTCGATCCGCGCGAAGAGCTGTCGCACAACTCATTCGCCTTGGAAAATCTGTCCAAGTAACTATGATTGTCGTATCTCTGTCCTACTTTGGATTATGCTTTGATCATATGATCATAGTTCATTTATAGTTTGATCATGTGGTGATCGTACACTTATAATATTTCGACTGAATTCTGATCTTAAGCAAAACTTTCTGATTATAAGCAAAATTTCATTCCAAAATCACAATCCTATAGATTTTTTTTTAAACCTGAGGTATATATAATCCCCTCAGGATGTAGAAAATTAGGGATAGCATTATTCTGGGATGGCTAGTCTTTGTTGAAGTCATGCTGAGTGCCAAAAGTGCTGTGAAAAGTGATTGCGTTGGTTGGCAACAGATAAGTGCTGGTAGAGAAATGTAGTTTGTCTGATATCTCCAGTTTTCTGGGCAAGGTGGTTCCCGAGGCCGTTGAAGAAAGTCATGCCTTCATGGTTGATTGATTATTATTATTATCGTGCATTTACTGAGTGCCATTATCTAATGACCAAGCACTAATTGTTGGTGCTGAGCAATTATGAGTGAAGGACTTGCTCAAGGTCCTTACACAGTAACCGTCTCAGGGAAGGCTCGAACCCGTACTCTCTGCGTTACAAGGCGAGCGCTGTAATTAATTGGCTACCATGTCCCATAGAATCAGTTATAGGGCATGCATGGCATTAACTTGTGGTTGCTTCTGAATAAAAAGAGAAAAGAGATGGTGCAGTGCTCTGTGGTCTTGGATTGTAGGCGTGTGAGTTGTTTCTGAAGAACCGGAGCGCCATCTGTCGATACAGTCTTCGCCAGCTGAAGACGGAGAGCAACACCGTCTTGTACGTGCATAGTATGTGTCATCTCTTCTTCACCAATCTCATGGATACCGGACGAGAGTTCATGAAGGCGTTTCCTCAACACTTTGGATGCTTCTCTGGTACGACCAACAGCTAATCTAAGCTAATCTAAGTTCTAAGCTAATCTAATCTTGATCAGTTAATGGTTGCTTCAAGTGAAATCATGGTCAGAATCTTTATCCTATAGAGAGAAGAAGAGCAGTCCCTTCAACACTTGAACTGGCTGCATAGGTACGAATTACTCTAGCGACATCATTTTTCTTGGCCTTAGAATATGAGGGCAGGTGGCTAATCCCTTTGCCCGCCATCTGATCCTCCAATTGACAGAGTACTGGTACGGTCAGTGTACTTGTTATAGTTGAGTTGGCTAGGGGGCACAAGTGAAATTCAAGAAACAGGTTTCTGCCCTGGCAGGGATGTGAACCTCCAACCTCATGGTTCACAGGTTATCATGCTAACCACTGGACTGTTATGCATCCTGATCTGCTAGTGAAGCTTAATTGAAATCTGATTAGTCGGAGAAACCCAACATCAAGTTACGGTCGATAAGCATGCTGATAAGTTTCAAGTTGAGTTCTGAATTACATCTAAAATTGACAGCATGCACAGAACTGTTAAGTGACCAATTTCTAGAGCTTTGGACCTTAAACCTGTTGATAACAGTATGCTCAGTATGTTCAGTAACAGTATGTTCAGTTACAGTATGTTCAGTTACAGTATGTTCAGTTACAGTATGTTCAGTTACAGTATGTTCAGTTACAGTATGTTCAGTTACAGTATGTTCAGTTACAGTATGTTCAGTTACAGTATGTTCAGTAACAGTATGTTCAGTAACAGTATGTTCAGTTACAGTATGTTCAGTTACAGTATGTTCAGTAACAGAGTGTGTTCAGTAACGGGATGTTCATCGGTTGTTGGATGGTAGTGCTGCTTTGGTGTAAGAAATTCAGTAGGTGTGTGCATATCAGCATATCTGTGCACTATTTAAAAAGGAGTTTTCCTTGAAAGAAGTATATTTCTAAGTATATACCCAAGGGTATTTGTATAGAAATTTCCAGGTTCTGTGTTCATAGATGTTGAATTGTGTCAGAGGATATTGGTGTTGCCGTTGCAATCCTGTGAACTTTTTTTGTGTGATTTTCTCCCATAGCATTCATCCTCTGGGCCAAACAGGAAGTCCAGTATTTTGTGAGCGTCTTTGCGTCTCAAGTGTTCGTGAGCAAAGCCAACCTATCAACTGTTGCTGAATGTGTAGCAGAGGCTAGGAAGTGCTGCAACCAGGTTAGAAAATGTGGCTTTCAAACAACAACTTTTTCATTCATTCATTCATTCATTCTGAAAATTTATATGGCGCTCCTTCAAGATACCTACTCAGGTGCGCTCCCAGCTGATGGTGCTTTTGATGGTGCTTGATGCTTATTTTCTTTAAAAACCAATTGCCATAGCACAGTTAGATTTCCATGTACCTGTCAAACCCAATGCATGATTTATTCGTGTCTCTGATTACATGCAAATTTTCATGTGTTTCATATGATTCTTTTTGCATTTCATGGTATATTGATGCTACAGAAGTTATGAGGTTTTATGAGATTAGATTAAGCAGTCTAGGGTGATGTCTTTTATTGGTTGTTTTCACTAGTGGTATAGAAGTTCTGAATAATAATAATAATTATTATTTTTCTTTTTGGAGAAATAATAATAATAGTAATTATTATTATTATTACTATTATTATTATTGTTTATTAGTGTTAGTCTGTTTATGAGTGTGTTTTATGAACAGTTGAAATAATAACATTCCAGAACAATGCCCTCTAATTTTTGTAATCCCGAGGGATATGTACCTCGGGGGAAAAATAACAATAATAATAATGATAATAGGATTAATCATGTGACTGTTGATGTCTTGTGTTTCAGTTGAGCGACATTGGTCTGGAGTTGAGCTTTGTTCTCGATCGTCTTTTCGCAAGTGATCTGGAAAAGTTAATGCAACAGACAGGAGACAACCAGATGGATGCCATTAGACACCGGGCTGCGGTTCGTGTCTGATTCATGCACGTTTTGTCTGTCTCTCCTATTATCCTGTGCTTTAAGTCACATGGCATTTCAGGGCATTATTAGCTTACAGATGAAGATTTGGCTCTTACTGAACTTTTCTGAAGTACTTAGAAAAGGCACTGTAATTGTAACTGTAATTGTAATTTGTCAGTTGCAAAGTGCCATCTCAAGAAAAACTCATCAGTGGCACTTCCGAC
This sequence comes from Allolobophora icterica, assembly GCA_963556255.1. Lineage (NCBI taxonomy): Eukaryota > Metazoa > Annelida > Clitellata > Crassiclitellata > Lumbricidae > Allolobophora > Allolobophora icterica. The sequence goes on along the minus strand of OY744602.1, from coordinate 94,453,978 downwards.
TTGAACCAGTGAAATCACTGTCAAATAATGCAGACTTCAGGTGCTTAAAAGAAAACCGTGGAAGGGACAAACTGTATTTAGTGTCGTATTAAATGTCTAGTTACATGTGGTTTTGTAGGAAGATCACTGGAGACCAGTAAACTACCAGAACGAAGATTCCATCAGGAAATTTGAGGCAGATATGATGCAGCTTGGAATTGACAACATCAAAGACTTCACTCACGGTACTACAGCAAATACGTGTCATTTCAAGCTCAAATAATGCTGAGTTGACATAAATCATGTCAATTTCATACAGTCGAATTCTAATGTATTATATATATTTTTATACATATATACTAATATGTGTACTGGCTATGAAGACCTGTAAATATCAGCTTATTATGCCCATATAACATTTCTTATATTGGCTGCCAGTCGAGCAGGGGCGTAACTTTGGTCTAGAAAGTGGGAGGTACCAAATTTCTAAATTTGTTTCAGCTTCGCGGCTGTTAAATAATTATAATGCCATCGTTTGTATTACAGGCATAATAATAATTATAGGCTTAATGATGATGATACTACTACTACTACCAGGGCCACCGACAGAAATTCCAGACCCCAAGGCAGAGTAGTCACGGGCCCCTAAACTATCATTAGGCTTTATGAGAAAAGTTGATTGTGGGCCCAACCCGGACCCCTAAAATCGCCGGGCCCCTGGGCATTTGCCCCTCTGACCCCCCTCTCGGTGGGCCTGACTACTACTACTCCTACTACTACTACTACTACTACTAATAATAATAATAATAAATTCACCATTAGTTCACCAACTACCCAACCTACGATCGTTTAGGCAAAAGTTATGTTCTTCCATGTTCGAGGGACACTAATTAACATCCCCAACAGTTTAATCAACTGAAATACAATGAATGTGCAGTGTACACAGTTAGCCTATAGCCTCAAGATGTGCTATCGAGTCTAGTTAAGTATATCATATTGTATCTAGAAGTTTATAAAGCGCCTCTCGCAGAATAACTATTCAGCACAGGGAAAACAGAAATGTCTTTAGGGAACGCGAGACCGATGAGGAAAAGCTGTTCATTTGTTTGGCCCGAGCAGGGGCGGGGGAAGGTCGTTACAGATCGTGGGACCATTGCATATCTATAGGCGTTAGATCAACTGCTTTTAATCAAATTGTAGGCCCTATTACTACCCATGACCCAGATGGCCCTGGTAGGGTCTATGACCCCTTTGGGTTTCCTGTGTAGCCAGATTATGTTAATTGATTATAATCATTATTTGTTTTGTTTATCCTTGCAATGTTCGGTTACTGAACTAAAAAATTAGGGATTGACCGGAAACCGTTTCGGATACTCGGTTCGGCCGGAAATCCCGTTTCCGGAAGTATTCGCCTCGGCAAATATTGTAGACGCAAATAGTTGCAAAAAATTTGTTTCTTTCAGAATTTATTTAATAAACTTACGTATATAAAATTATTAATGTTCAGCCTTAAAACAATTAAACATCCATTGAAGTCCACATTTCATTGATTATTTAATATTTATTTCTACAATTCAAAATGTATCAGTCAGTTATTACATGTACACAAATTTATTTCGATAATTTTTTTATTACGTGAAAATTTGAAAATTTGAAGCTTCGCATATGGAACAAATGGTACCGGTTCGTTTCCGGCAAATAGTTCATCCAAATACTCGGTTCCGGTTTCCGGGTGAAAATCTCTTTTCGGTCAATCCCTATAAAAAATACAATACAATTGCTACCGGTAGGAATAAGCAATTGCATTATGGTTTCACAGAGGATGCTGCTAATGCTAGGAATAATTGCATTATGACTTCACAGAGGATATTGCTTGCTACCTCTCAGAATAATTGCATTGTGATTTCATAAAGGATGTGTTGCATTGTGGTTTCACACAGTATTAATGTTTCCGTAGCAACCTCTTGTAATAACTGCATTGTGATTTCATAGAGATCGTGTTGCCTTAGCAACGATTGTCTAACCTCCGGGAATAATTGCATTGTGATTTCATAGAGGATATATTTGCCTTAGCAACCTCTTGTAATAATTGCATTGTGATTTCATGCAAACTATATTTCCATAGCAACGTTTTGCAATAACTGCATTGTGATTTCATAGAGGGCTTGTTGCTGTAGCAACCTCTTTTAACTCCTGGGAATAATTGCATTGTGACTACATTTTCACAGACGTATTGCAGCATTGTGATTTCATAGAGGGTTTATTTCCGTAGCAACATCTTGTAATGATTGCTTTGTGATTTCACAGATAATATATTGCCACCTCTTTTAGTAAAAAAATAATAACAATGAGAGTGATGATGATGGTGATCACACTTATGATAATGCTTGGTAATTGTTGTGAATCTTAAGGTTTTCCTCAGATAAAATAATAATGGGCAAAAACAGTGGGTATGAAAAGTGGGGAAACGGTACCCTCCAGTTCAAAAAGTGGGGGTACTGGTACCCCTCATACCCCTGTAAATTACGCTTATGCTGTCAAGGATTATCTATGTTCCATTAGGGATCAGCCGGAAATCGCCTCGGACATTTGCCTCGGCCGAATATCCCGTTTTTCGGCACTATTCGGAAGTATTCGCCTCGGCAAATACTGGACACGCAAATAGCAAATAGTTGTCAATAATTTTTTTTAACTTATTCAATAAACTTACACATATAAATGATATAATAAAGTGTAATTCATTGTTTGTGAAACTTTGTATCATTTATGATTTGCCAGAAATCACAATATACAATAGTAAAATATATTAAAAAATTTAAATAAAGTAATTAAATTAATGATTAATTTTTCACTACATGAAAATGTGAAGCTTCGCATATGGAACAAATGGTACTCGGTTCGTACCCGGATCCGGCAAATAGTACATCCAAATACTCGGATCCGGTACTCGGTAGAAAATGTCTACCCGGCTGACCCCTATGTTCCATGCCTACACCTCATGCAAGTAGTTATTACTTTCGATCAATGGACAATGTAATATCTATTTGCATGAGGGTAAGCGTGGAGCATAGATAATCTGGCCGGTTGACAACTAGTACTTTGAAAACTAGGAGGCAGACTTTTAAATGGATTATATCCTCAACAGGCAGCCAATGGGCTTTGCCTTTTTCATGTTTTTCTTTTTCCTGAAGTAATAGTGCACGTTTTAGACATTTGTTTTGATTATGTTCCTCTTTTTTCACAGATGAATGTTTCACCTATTTGACGGCAAATACAATTCAGTTCACCCGTTCGTACGTCTCTTTCTGCGACGATCTTCTCAAACTGTATACACCAGATATCCAGCCTTTGCTTGTGTTGGCCTTTTGTGACATCTTCAGTGCACAGGTCCAGAACCTCAAGAAGTCAGCTGAATCAGACCGGTTCAAAAACGAGGTATGTACAACTGTACGTGTACCGGTACATATGTGTGGATGTATGTAATGTATGTATGCATGTATTTGTTTGGATGTATGAAATGTACGTATGTATGTATGCATGAAATTATGTATGCTTGTATGCATGAAATTATGTATCCATGTATGTGTTTGTGTGCATGTTTGTGTGCATGTATGTATGTATGCATATATGTGTTTGTGTGCATGGTGTATGTATGTATGTATGCATATATGTGTTTGTGTGCATGGTGTATGTATGTATGTATGCATATATGTGTTTGTGTGTATGTATGTATGTATGTATGTATGTATGCATATATGTGTTTGTGTGCATGTGTGTATGTATGTATGCATCAATCAATATAATCAATCAATATAAACTTGATATAGCGCCCTTGCATATCTACTCTGATACCTACTCTGAGTACAGAAGTAACTGCTGGTGACTTGTCTGGTTCCTTTAGCTATCTTTCATGTTTCTGATAAATTTTGCTTTTCAAAAGCAGTTTGTAACAGAAACTTACAGTTATAAAAAAAAGCTGATTGAGAATTCAGGCATGACATTGGCTGACCTTAGGAAGCAAAGTGCATTGGGTCACCAAAAAGCTGGTCACTACCGGTGAATCTGAATACTGATTGTCAGGACCATTGTTTGAATGCTTGTGAAGTGTTGCTCTTAATGGTGCACCGTTTTGCTTCGTGACTGCTTGAATTTTGGGTTCATAATAGTTTAGTGGTTAGTTTGCCAGACTGTTGACCGAGAGGTTGGAGGTTCAAATCCCTGTGAGGGTAAAATATGTAGCAAGATTTCTGTACCACTTGTTGCAAGTCTTGTTGTCCTCGAGACCAAGGTCTTGGTCTCGAGTGCACTCGAGTTCGTTTTTAAAAGTCTTGGTCTTGAGACCAAAAGTCTTGGTCTTGAGGTTCAAGGTCTTGGTCTTGAGGCTCAAAGTCTTGGTCTTGGTTTTCCAAGACCAAGACCAAGACTTTTGACAATATGTGCAGTCATTTAACAAATCGCAAGGATTTTAAATATTTATCCAATAATTACTAATACAATTGCTTTAGTATTTACACGGTGTGAGTGAGGCTTTACTGCTGTTTTGGACATTTATTTTGAATTCCGGTTATTTACCATGGAATGATTTCAAAACAGACTCAATTTCGCATGAAGGACTTTTGTAAATACGAATTCAGAATTTTCTGCAGTCTGCATTTGGAGTTGTTTTCTTTGAATAAAATAGGCCTAAAAGATTCATGTTTTAATTAAAATAGCGTGTAGTACGACTTGACATTTTTTTAGTAAGGAATAGAAGTCTGGATATGGTTGTGATTTTTTGAGTATTATTCTCGGTTTTGGTCTTGAGTTTCAAAGTCTTGGTCTTGAGGTTCAAGGTCTTGGTCTTGGTCTCGAGGTTCAAGGTCTTGGTCTTGGTCTTGAGGTTCAAGGTCTAGGTCTTGGTCTTGAGGTTTAAGGTCTTGACAACAAGACTGCTTGTTGCCCCATATGGAACTCGGCTATAAAGCGAGTTCACTCTTGGTGGGCAGATCAGACGGTAAAGGAGACGACTGGCCACCCGCCCTTGTATGCCAAGGCTAAGAAAGTGAAGATGGTACCGTTTCATATTATTATTATTATTATTAAAGTAGTTTTATATAGCGCCCCTTCAAGATTGCCTACTCAGGAGTCAGGAGCACTCCAGCCCAACCACGGTCATACCATGGCTGCCTCGCGGTGATGCTCAAGAGACTGCTCCTCTTTTTCTTCTTGTTTGAACCTTCTTGTAATGGTGCTTTTGGGACCCATATATCAAGAACTGAGACTGTATTATGTTGAGATTATTATCCAGAGCTGAATGAAGTTGGGATACACATGACCACCCTAACTATGTCAGAATCAATGTTGTGAAAAAGCATCTTATATGGAGGCTGCCATGTGATATGCTGCTATTCATACTTTTGCCTTTTTTTTGCGACAGATGAAAGTAATTGCACAGAATGCACGATTCCTGGGCTACTCGCTGCTCCCTCTGGTGAAAAAGAAGCACGCCAAAGTAACGGGAATGTCTCTTGTCCAGCTGGACATTCTTCAGTCAACACTCAAGCAAATCATAGACAGAATTTCTGCAGTACGATGATATAGGAATAAACTGCGCTCTCTCCATCTATTGTTCATTGAAAATGCTTGTTTAAAACGTATATGCTTGTTTAAAATGTGTCACATGGTTATCCACATGTATCAACACATATAGCAAGGAAAATAATGCAAGTTAGAAACATTTTTATTACAACAGCAGAATTAATTAATGTTAACTGCAAGAAAATTTGTTGAAGATTGTAAAGTGCTTGTGAGTGAATTGTTTCTGCTGACGTATTGTACAGCTGCATATTCTGTGTGCGAGTAAGAAGCGAACAGTTAAAGTTATGTACACTTGATTCAATCAATGTCATTGTTTTGTTTTATAGGGTGAAGAAATAAGAAATTTACGAATTAATGTCATGAAGAAGTGTTTTAGTAAAACCAAGTCCAGTTGTTGGTTGTCAATTTGTTGTCAGCACGGCTTTTGTTCTTGTTGTAATATTACACCAGCAACTTCTTATAACTCCATTATAATACGAATTCTCATACAACGTGCTTCAAGGCATGGATCCCAAATTTAAGTCTGCCGTAGAAAATGACCTATTAGGTCATCTATAGAGGATGTCCGCAATGATGGGGAGGGAGGGGTCATCCAAATGCGGACAAGGGGAGAGGGTTATGACCAGTGCAGACGTCTGCATCTAAATGTTTAAATTTGATAGTTTTTTAAACACCACCTAAAGACGAGAAGGTCAGCGAGGTGATTGTGTAAAACTCATGCACTGTATAAACTTTAATGCGACTTTAAAGAAGCTTTTATTATGGCACGTCCTGATATGAAACTGGAACTGTCACTTAAATGTGTACAGGAACTGTGGAATAATTGTAAAAAGAATGACCACATTAAAAATTGACTGGCATGTGGACGTCCACAAGGGGGAAGGTCAAATGCGGACAAGGGGAGGGAGGGTCCAAAGTAGGTCATATTTTGCGGACATCCTTTATGGATGACCCATAAAATTGTAACACGGTCTCATTGTAAGGCAGTCCCTGGTAATGGTTTCTAAGACAGTGCTATAACTAATTGCTTGTGTATCTTAATAAATGTGTGTAGCATGCGATGACCCAGAATTCAGCTGCTAAAGAATGGGCAAAATTCCATACCAGAGTACAGTTTGGCTGCTAAAGAATTTACATTCTTGGAGAGCACAGTACACTAGGCACATTACACTTGTACTAGTCATGCTCTTTTGGGAAGTTCTGATCCATTTATAGTTGCAACTACAATGGGGCCGTGACAGAAATGGTATGATCTGTGGGTCGTTTGGATGTTTTTATATGCTGGCGACATCTAGTAGAAGTTTTTGCAACTGCTGACAGAGTCTCTCATTATAACAACAATCGCCAATGCACGTGCCCATTTTTTATCGTCATCATAGCACATTGTCATCCCACAAAGTTACCAATTGAGAGATTTGCAACTAGCATGGTCACTACTAAATGGGGTTTGAGATTGCACGTGCCCATTCAAACAGGCAGTTGAGTTGAAGGGACATGCCCAATAACAATCACTGAAAACATATTCCAGGATATGTAGTTGTTTGCTGTACAAACTTTGTCAACACAGACATGCGTGTATATTTTGCATGTTAGTCATATGTATATATATGTTGACGGTACATAATATGAAAGATTCCAACTGGAGTACATGTTCTGTACATATAGAGGTTACAAAGTACACTACACATTGGCGATTGCTCACATGTGCATCCTATGTCCTAACATCCTAAAGGGTAACCAGACCTTCCTGCTTACAAACTACGTCTGATTACGAGAGTTAATCACAAAGTTAATTCCCAGCCATATCTCCATTTACTGCATCCTGTCTCGTTATGGTAACCAGAGCCTGCCTAATATAAACTACTTCTATAGACCAAAGTTGATGACTGTGTTAATCCCCAACATATCTGTTTGCTGCATCCTGTATCCTTAGGTAACTGGACCCTTCCGAAACATATATTACTTGTATAGGCGAGATCTGCTCATTAACTTCCAACATTCCTCTCAACTGGACCCTTCTCATTACATATTACTTCTATACTTGAGCCTTAATCACTCAATTTTAGCATTCTTCTATCAGTTGCATCCAGTTTGGGGGTCTCTATTGTGGCGAAAATTTCGTCCTTCTCGTCGGCAACGGCGAGAACGGGTCGTCCGTCTCTACTGTTCTTCCTTCCGGTTACCAGGCCGAGGGCGGAAGTCAGTAGAGTAATCGCCAGAGCTCTCCAATTTCTCTTTGCAAGGCACGTATTTCCGACCTGCGTGGTCTGTCACAGGATTTATAGATCGACACAGTTCGTTCGACAAACTTTCTTTATTGACGACAAAAGATTTAATTGTTCGACGAACTCAACATTCCACAACACACGATACTGGAGCATTGACCAAGTCAATCAAACGAAGTAGAACTAGCGGCCAACTCGCACGCATAACTACTCTTCTACTACTCTCATACTTGTCTTCTTCTTCATACACACACTACTCCTATATATACCCCGGTCGATGCAACTGAGTCCCGGGGACCTATCAGAGTCCCCTCTTCAGAGTCCCGGGGACCCTGCAGAGTCCCCCCTTCAGAGTCCCGGGGACCTCTTCAGAGTCCCCCTTCAGAGTCCCCTCTTCAGAGTCCCCCTTCAGAGTCCCGGGGACCTCTTCAGAGTCCCCCTTCAGAGTCCCCTCTTCAGAGTCCCCCTTCAGAGTCCCCCTTCAGAGTCCCCTCTTCAGAGTCCCCCCTCTTTCCTTACATAGGAGCAACCCTGTTTCTCCACACTATTAAGAAAGTCTGCAAAGGGAGGGGCTATAACCACTGGGAAATTCTGCATCCGATTTTAGAGAAGTTATTCGTCCAGACAGTGTCTTGCGCACCAACCAAGCCATACAGCAGATGGTCTGTGCTGCATCGACATTTTATAGTTCACTTGGTGTTGGAATGCAGACGTCTGCAAAGTGCAGGGGAGGATAATGCAGAATACGGACAAAGGGTAGGGAGGTGTCCAAAGGTCACTGCAAAAGTCTGCATGGTCTTTTATGGACGACCCCTAACACAGGGTAACTGATCTGTTATTCTTTTGCATTTCATGCACATGAGCACAAGTTTTCATGGTAAAACCAGGTGCATGTCATGTGGTAGACTGGATTACAATACGTAGCCCTTCTACTGGCAGCTTCCAAGGAAACCAAACGGAAGTCACTGCCACAGAAGAACTCCATATTTAATGCGGTTTATAAACGCCCGTGTAGAATTTGTGACCTTTTGTCATGATGAACTCTAGTTATAATCATGCACATGTCATACCTAACTTCAAATAACGTCTCTATAATTCATGCATTTTAATGCTCTGGGAACTCTGCTTAATGCTACTTTGGAGACCTATGTGAAATACTTTTGCATCTTAATGAGATAGGATTTTAATAGCAAATTGCATACCACTATAATGCAATTCATGCCTTTTATGATGGACAATGGACATTGTTGGGTCTTGTGTATTTTGCAAGTTTTATCCCATACAACCACGTAGTGTTGTGATTGCAAATTGCAGCACTTAATTTGTTAATTGCATTAATTACATTGTGTTGCACGTTTGAATGGAGTGTCATGGATAGTGGAGGCATTTACTTTGTAATTATATGGCACTATAAAGCAACCAATTATATAATTGCATACTAATGTCCTTATTTATGTCTTTAAGTAGCCTGTGTTGATTGCATTGTCTAAATTACATATCTGACAAACACTTACATGCGATTATTGGCATTCAAGTGATTGGCATTCAAGTTACACTCACCCAAGATTCCCATTGTTTTCCGACTGCCTATTAGAAATTTTCACAATAGTGATAGGCACTCAATTTACCCTTCGATAAAGTAAAACTTCACTCTGCAGAACAAAGTAAACTAGGTATTCCAGTCTAAATGACAAATTAAATTGGGTAACAAAATCATCTTGCCACTGTACAAGTTCCGATCCCCGTTTAACACTTAAAATGATAAGCATGTACTAAACATGACTGGGAAACCAATGCAGCTCGTCGTTAAAGTGTTAGTATAACCTGCAAAGAAGCTCATTTCCTTGACTCGAGAAAACTCAATTGCTGAAGATATGTAAAGTTTGCACTTGCAAAGCCTTAATTTAATCTCTGTACCAAAGTTCTGACTACACATTTCCACGGCTGAAGGAATGTGAAGCTATGATTGGAGTGAAATGCATAGCTGAAGGGCAACTTTTCCATTCTTGTTCGTACTAACCCATGTTGAAGGTACATTTTCCCATTCACTCTGCATATAGTTCACCTCAATTGCTTTCAACCAGAACTTCTGCCCTGCTTATGAATTAAATCACCTTAGGTTGACTGCAAGTGAGGAAATGCTGTACTATTTATCCATCAACCTGAATTGGAATGGTCAGTTTCCATCCACAACACTCGTACTGTTGAAAGATACTTTAACCTGGCCTTTCTGCAGATCTGAAGTTTGCTTAGTGTAGAAAAAGCTCTTAATCAGGCAGCTTGTTCTTTCTAAACCAAGGCTGCCAGATGAAGAACCGATTCTCCAACTGTGACTTCAACTTACCTGGACTGCTGATCATTTTTAACAGCTTCAGTTCAGAGCATTGTGCCCAGGCATCATTTACAATGCCACCGGTTTCTGTACCTACAAACATTCAATCATTACAGAAAAGACAACAGATCCTTAAGTGAACTCAGAAAAACCTATCTACGGTACAAGACAAGAACAGTTGCTAAATGACAAGATATCTTAAGTTGTAGCATATCTCACATTGTGGGCAAAGACAACTCAAATGAGCTGTTGCACGCACCATCAGGCCATACAATCTCTTGCTGATTTGGGCCAGGTGCATGATGCTGCATGAGGGCCAGAGTTACACCACACCCAAGTATAAAAACTAAGCCATGGATACCAAGACATCAAATGTCTGAATGTCTGCCCCATTTGACTAACTACACATAATACAGGCTGCTTATTTACAGTTGAGCTTTGACCAGGTGCTTTACCAGTAATGCATAAACATAAATATTGTTTCTTTAATTTTTTCTTAGTCTATGGCTTCATCACCAATTAGCTTCAATCGCATGACTCACTATGTTTCTGCCCATCTGTCACTGGCATCATCCTTGTTTGGTCGACCTCTGACCTCTGTGTTGTCCATCATTCCAAACATGACTTATCTGACCATCCTGGAATTACATCCAAACAAGTTGGGTTTCCTTTCCAGTACTTGCAGCCCACTCATCTTGTACTGTGGCATTTCTGATCTTTTGTTGCCATCCGATACATTTATCATATTAATATTAACTATTTGATTCAGAATTGGTTTCATTAAGGTCTGTCCAGATTAACTAGACCAGACAGAGACTGCAAGCTGCTTATTACAGCTCAACCGTGACCAGATGCTGTGACGCAATTATCCTTTTACATATTCCTACGAATAATGTATGCTTAATAGTTAGTCAATGAATTCTGCAGAACATCCGATTCCCAGCATCAAATCATCGACTTAATGATGTAGACCAGTTGAGCAAGATCAATCTGCAGCCACTATGTTCTTGGACAAGAATGCTACGAGTTACTAAATCAACTAGAAAGTTGACAGTTATTTCACCACAGGAGCTTCTCAATTTTAAGACATCACCTGAAAGTGCATTGCTACTACCTATAATTAACTAATAATTACTAAGTAAAATTAACTAAACCTAATAAACACTTGATTTAACTCAGATTAATCTTAATTTCTCACTTAGGAATTCTGCATATTAGGAATTCTGCATCTTTTCTGTCATTTAAAAATTTTTGGCTTCCCATGAATCAATTGATGCTACTACCTGATTCTATTTGCAACTGCTTTTCCAGTGCTTTCAGCGATGTGTCCTAAAATTTTGCTCCTGTTCTGAACAAATTGAGAACAGGTAGTACTGCAAGGCCCAAGGCATGTTGCTCTACATGGCTTGCTGACTCAGCAAAGAATTTACAAATCTCCATCCCACCGGTAGCAAGTGGCCTAGTTGCTGCAGCATCTGTATGACTCATCCACCCTCTTTCTGGCTTCATAAAATACTTTTACATCAGTTTTGCTTTATATATGCCAAGAATATACAAGACTTTAATTCTCTCACAAACAACCCATAGCTAATAGATCAATACATACCCGCATAGCCGACGAGTATTAGAATAGCTAAATACCACAACTTTCACTGATTTAAACAACTGAGCTCAACCACCAGTCTAATCTGCTTATTTGCAATGGATCTGTTAAGAAAACCCAGTTCATAACTTTACAGTAATCTGAGCTTTGTTTGGTCTCTATGAGAATTGTTTGAACCCACTTCCTCTGACCCTCAAACAACTGCCTACCTTCATGAACTACACCAGTTAAAGAATCTTAAAAGCCCTTACGATCAAATCCTCAATATTGTTTGGATAGCTAACGAACTGAAGAGGCTCATAAGCTCTAGTGTGTGGCCGCAAAATCAGAGTTTAATCGTTACGTAGATGATAGCTTTGCTATCGAAATCCGCCATAATGACTCATCCTATTGACCTTGCCTCAATCTACAAGTGGTAGGCCGCGTACCAGCCAATGTCGCCCATCAAATGCGCAAAAATTTCACTTCTAAATAACACTACACGACACTGAAAACAATCTGTCCATCCCACTAAACAAACGTTGCCCTACTCGACAGCAGACAAGTGCTCCAACATCGAACCCCTTTTCTGATCTCGGCAGTCCCCCATTTCGTCCACCACAAAAATCGACAGATTCACGTATACCGACATTCGTGCCTTTTTAGCGTTGATATAGCAACTTATCTAAACTATTTGATATTGAAAATGATGAAATTATTTAAGAAATGTATTAGTCTGCATCCTGTCCGACTTGTTCACAACCATGTGACGTGTCTAGACGGGATTGGAACCTCGTCAACTTTCACTCCAAATTTAATCTCACGTTTCTTATTTTAAACGAAAACTAACAATAATGTTGTGTCGACAAAAGACTTCTATTGCCATTTTTAATTATTTTAAAATACATTTAATTAAATATAATAGAACAAAAGAAGAATTAGGCCGACACCATGATGATCACGAAGCAGACTGCATCACGATGATTCAGCCCTTAGGTGTCTCTCGGTTTTTCACTGCTTTCCCACTTTGAAAATATAATTTAACATGAAGTTTCATATATGAAAAAGAAAATATTAACTATGTCGCAGAATTTCTGTGACAAACTTGAAGCAAATTTCTGACTGAAACAATCGCAGGACTTCTCACCAACTGACTTGTATCTCTCTGTTTTCTGTCTGACAACGTCGGGAGAGTCTGAATCGCATCGGATACGGTAAGTCTTACGTTGATAAAAGGATGCAATAACGCATGAATATTGGGCTCGGAACTTCTGACCGTGTCAAAACACAAACCTTACTCCAGGTCCTCACGCTTGCTTCCATGCATATAACTGGCACTGATTTTTACACAAAGCGGTACCACATCTTGTGCGGTTGTTATGTTCTCTTCTAGTTGCCTGCCGAGTTTGCCTCTACAGTCATTTAATTGGCGAGCTCCGAATGGAAAACCGAAACTTCACCACACTAGAGGATAATTTAAAGAGAAACGAGATATAAAATATTAACAAAACACATCAAAATCCCATAAATCAATTATCTATAATTGTTTACAGTGGTGGCTTATTATTTAACTGATCAAGCATTGTATATAATAAAAACTATAAAATTACAGTTAACCTACACGTTTCCGAACATTCGTACGATCGACATTCTAGAGGACGCCCATGCTTTCGTCAGCTGTTCGAGGCCGGTCAACAAACAGAATTGCTGATGTAGTAAAATAAAATTCAGAACTTTTATGTAAATTCTTTTTAAAGTTAAAGAAATCTTATTTAATGATGGGGCAGATAAGACAAAACGATAAGAGAAAATATATTTTAAGAGGTAAAATAGTTAGAATTCGAGAACCAGAATTTGCCGGTATGTCAGTCTGTTTCCCTGCCCTCCATAGTGCGCCGCAGGCTCAGTCACGTGAGAGGTCAGATCCTTTTCAAGAAAAACCGGAGTTTTCAGTTTTTCCCTTATTTAAGTGATGGTAATTGAAAGGGACTTCCCTAATAATTACACAAATTATTCTACAGATGCTCATTCAAAAGAACTTTGCAATCTTGTGACTACAAAAGTTATTGGTAATATCTTAGCGCTACAAAAGAACGCGTCAGTATTTTAGTGACTATGGCAACGTATTTGATTTCCGGTATCTTCTATTATCGCTCAAGTACATCAATCAAGCATTATTTGTAAGTTTTATTTTGCACTGTGATTAAAACGCACAAAATGTGAACTCAACAAATATTAGTATTATGTGGCACGTTCAGTCTGACGACAGCTTTTTGGGCGCTCAAGGAATGCGGTTTTCGCGCTTACTAAGTTATGAGCATTCAGAACGGTACTGGCCCGCTGGGGTCCGGTATTCCGGGGGACCGCTATTCTAGGGATCGCCGGAATATACATACATACATACGTACATAGATACATACTGGGAGGGGATATAGTAATGGTAACACTCGTGGCCAAGAGAGCAGTAGATCGCGCTTCGATACCCGTAACCCCCTCTAGAGCAGCGCCTTGCATAGCTGCCAAACCGTGTATTTAATTAAGTAAGTAAGTATATTCTTTATTACACCATTAGCAAACGCACAATGTATGCATGTATAGATGCATGTATGTATGTATGTATGCATGTATGTATGTATGTACATATGTATGTTGTAGATACATACAACATACATATTCCGGGCAGATCCCCGGAATAGCGGACCCCTGGAATAGCGGAACCAAACCCTTGGAACTGGCAGTAAAGATACCAGCAACTCAACATCTGTTGCCAAAAACATTGCGACACGATACTTCGAATGCGTAAACTTTGCAGCATCGACTACCAATCAACTCTTCATTCTTCGAACAGTTATATAAGGGCTGCGTTCTCATTGGTGGACGTTGTGCGGGATGGTGGGTCGCCCTTGCAGGCGTAAGAGGCACAGCCGTCGGTCTAGGCAACAAAGCCAGCGAGGCTGGAGCTGGCCGACAGAGGAAACAAGGCTGGGGATTGCCTAGAACAGTCGCAGGCGATCAAATGGCTGTTGCAAACGCCACACACGTGACAGGACATGGGTATCCAACGGCCAGTCCAGCATTTGGACCCGGTTGGCATAGTAACCAAATCTACGCCCATACCATCAAAAACATTCATAGTAGCTGCTAGCAGCTGACGGGCCGTTTTGGTGCTTCCTAATCCTACTATAGTAATTGTTTACAACTGTGTTTTGTAAAACGCAAGCATTTGTCTTGCATTAATAAAAGGCTAGTTTTACTTACTATTACGATATGACGATTTTGCTATTTTCACCCTAATTCTCAGTTTGAAACACCATTTGGTCTTTGCGATTGTCTTCTCTAAACAGTCTTTGCTGTTAGTTATTACTTGCTTCTTCATAAATGTTATCTATAAAATGTAACCGTTTTGGGAGCTGAAGAAACTTAGCATAATTTACAAGTAAGCAGATTCACCAGTGCAGTCCATGGTATTAATTAGATTGAGACGGAAATATGAAAACCCTTTACCAGCTATTTATCAGCTTTGTTTAGCCAAGCTAAAGATGGTTACACTTGGTACATTGCAAGATTTTGCAGTGATATATGTTGGTGACTTTTATATCCATCTTTTTCTCACTGGTGGCATTCTTTGCTGGTCTTAGCGGAGCCAAGACACTGTGCTATGCTGCTGCATCCTTTATCCAAGCTGTATGCAGTCAAGTTTACAGTAGTGGGATTCTCCGCAATTCCAGACGACATAGTTTATCTGTTGACTTAGTGGTATTTCAATGCTTGTTCATTGTCACCGCTAAGTAATTTATCTTGTAACTGTTTTATTTACTCTTGGCACTATCGCCGACAGTTGACGTGAAGCGCTGTAGAAGTAGCTCACTATACGTAATGCTGCATAAATTTGTCATTAGAAAATTATCGCAATCACTTTGAATCTTTACTTATAAACACACTATGCATTTGGATGGATTAGGCAAGGACCATTCACAGCAAACAATCTCAAAACTATTTCGATATTTCCTGTACAAATGAAAAATCTGAACCATGAGCATGTTTAATCAGAAACCTCTCATGCCGCATGCAGATAATAGCACAAGATGACAAACGTCTACATCATTAAAATATATACACAGAATTCTTAACAAGTAATAAATTAAATATTTTGTCTATAATGTTTTCGAACTAAGATAGAATCGGTGAAACACAAATAGAAAGTATCTGCCACATGGTTCTCTCTTTTGTTCAACAGAAATGTTCAGGGTATGATTGTTTGGTCCAAATGTGCCTTATTATTTAACAGTTGTTGTTTGACCTGGCCTTTCTCTTTCACGCTGGTACTCGGCATCAATCTTGCTGTTGATGTTTTCCCAATCAACCTTCACCTGTAAATTAAATCAGAAATATCAAAGTACACAGGAGCTGCATTATAACACACTGATTTTAATATTATTATTATCATTAGTAATAATAATAATTATTATTATGACCAGCATTATTATTATCTAGTGACCAATTTAGCATGGTAAAGTTCAGCAAAAGCAGATGGCATGTTGTATAGCTACAGAGTTTTATTATTAATATTTGTATATTAAGACTTGTAGTGCAAGTTAATATAACTAAAAATACAATGATATAATGCAGTCAACGACATAAATTGAAAAATTCGGATAGCTATAGAAAATAAACTCTTTATAACAGGACATTGTTATAAAGTGGGTCTGGCTGGGGCTCCCAAAGACAGCCTTATAACATGTTTTTCTGTGTAATACGTAAGCAAGAGATTTGTTATGGTGCATCTGAAAGCAATCCATAGCAGTTACAGTCAAAAGTGGCATTTCTCACATGACTGGGAATCTAATGGTTGCTAGATGTCTTACCCCTTCCGAGTATTGAAGAAATCGTTTGCTCGTCTCTTTTTTTTCAAAGTTCTGCAGGTATCTCTGCCTGAATGCGATGACTGTGTCCAGGTGCGTTTTGTGCTTAACAGCCAGCTCCAAAGCTCTGCAGAAAACAAAGCGTCATCATTGTACAGCAGAGGATAGACCATAGGAGACAAAGTCTCCATCACTCAAATTATTTTACCTGAATTACTTTCAAACAGACCCATCAGGATTTTAAAATGTCTGGAGAAAGAAAAATATCTGAAATATTATTATTATTTATTATCATTATAATTATACTCGTTTTATTTCGCAGCTCTTACACGTGTAACATCAGACTCACTCAGTCGTGCTTGCAGTTCTTATTACTCTCATAAATCTCTTGAAAGCTGGTAGCAAGAATACCAAGAGGTATGCTACTTGAGATAGAATTCCCCTTTAAGATATTGCTATTTGGCTATTCATTGTCTGTCACAGGCCTAAGCTAAAAATTTATATCTATAATTTTACCAATAATTCAGGCTTGAAATATTCGCAAGTTTTTTTTAATGGTTTAATACAAGTTTCATTGAATCAGACTTACTTGGTGAGTACCAGAATGCATACTTTTGACAGATTTATTATTCACTTGCTAATGGTTTAATGCATTCCACCCATGAGCAGTTACGTATTGGAAATCACGTGTTGCTAATCGTGTTGCAAATTACACTGTTAATCACGAAGTTAATCATGCTGCTTACTATGTTGTCAGTCATGTTGCCAATCATGTTAATCACTTTGCTAAATGTGTTGCTGTAGCTGGTTTTGTTAATCATGTTGTTGTTCTGACCTGTCCCAATTGAAGAGCGTTAGGTTGAGCATGATCGCTCGGAACGTGAGTCCCGCTTGGAGGAGAATTCCTTCTGCATCCAGAGTCTGACCGCAGAACAGAGCCATCTCTGCGTTGCGTACTTCTTTCGACGGCAAATCCTTAATGTGCTGGATGAACTGAACCTTGTCAGACTGTAAATCCAGAAATTTGTACGACATCAGAAACAAATCCATGCACCATTAAAAATGCAACGTTTAGCTTATGTAAGGTCCTGACTTTCAAGAAAACCATTTTCCACCATCAAAACAATCTAAAAATTTCCTTCTCCAATCTGTAAAAGCTTTACTTAAAACTTATCTATTTTGGAATGCTTATCTACCATAGGCTGCCTCTCTGTCTTGACAGACTGATCTTCCGGATATTGACCTGATTACAATTTGGCTTTGGAGACAAAGAGTGCCAAACAAAGCAGAGTTGCTACAGGTATAGTACTATGTCTAATGCACAAGGTATCAGTAAATGGCGCAGCAAAGCCAAACCGTAATCAGTTTATGCAAACGTGCAAATAGCAACGATTACCTCGTCAATGGCTGCGTACGCAACCTCAGCTGTGCTCAGCTGCTTGTGATAAGCAGCCATGGCTGCAAGACACGCCCACAGAGACTCATCCTAGAAACAAAACAAAGAGCACTTTACTATTTCTGACCATGTCATCTTGTCTTATATTTTGATCTGGATTCTACGATGGATCATGTATGATCTTTGATTGCGATCTGACTCGAAACAACCATCAACTGATATCTGACATTATGATAACAGTGCTACACAAGTTGTCAGATTAAAAAAGATTATCTACTTAACATTATCATTCATTGTCTATTAGACTATAGTCTCTGAGTAGATAGAAGCACCTTGAGTACCTTGTCTGAAGTGAGACTATACCAACTATATCAAACAGCTGCTCTTCCTTTCTCTGGTCTTATTATCGGCTGTATTATGCGAAAATAATTTTTGCCAACATCAACAGCTTTTGTTGCCATAAGATTTCATGTAACTTGAGAAGAGAGAAGAGAGAAAAATCCTATTGGTACACAGTACACAAACCAGTACGCAGAAAGATTGAATGAAAAAGGAATAAGACCCGAGGATGAATGGAAAATGAGGATAAACAGAAACAAAGAAACTGTAACAAGAAGGAGAGAAGCAAAGAAAGTAGAGTCAGACAAATAACGAACCCTGGCAAATCTACACAGTCGTACAGCATCGTCCCACTTGGAGGCATTGACACAGTCGAGCAGGTTGGCAGGATATGGCGAGATCGATGAAGTAACGATAGATCCCTTTGACTGACGTACTGTCAGGTGACTGCCAATGAAACTCAGCAGCTGAGGACTATCGCCAAATTCGCTGGAAACAACGCATCAACATTTATTTAAAAAAATGTTTTCTGCACAATGGCTTGTGTATCTATATGCCTTTCTCTCTCCCTCTATCTGTTTATCAACACAGATCACCCCAGTACTAAGAACAAGGAGGCTTATCACCTTTGCACTCCAGGTTTGAATTCTATGCCCGTCATGTGAAACTGACATAGATCGCATTCTTGAACTGTGCATAACCTCTTCGCTATGAGTGCCTCCTTAAACCCAAATGTTAAGACATGTCATGTTAACCACAATTCAACCAGGCAGCACATTTAGCACATTTTTCAAATCATGCAGCACATTTAGCACATTTTAAAAATCATGTGCCACACTTTAGCAGTTTTCAAATTATGCAGCACATGTTAGCACATTTCTTTCAAATCATGGATCACATTTAGAGCAACATTTCGAAGTTTCAATATATCAGGAACCAAATCTCTGCATGCATATATCTAAACTTTTTTGGCTCTCATCAAAGGCTCTGAAACATGCCAAGAAACATGGCTATATAACAGTACTACCTGCTAACTGATGTAATATTCTAGCTCCTAATGCCATTTAACATCACATAGGCTAGTGCAGAGAGCGCTACAGAGTGCCACTGCTCTTTGAGGGGTGTTACATAAATGTTCAATTACAATTACACTCAATTCCAGAGGGTCAGTGCAACAATCAAATAACATTACTTTACCACACAGAAGAAAATAATGCCAACCTCGCGTTTCGTTCGAAGACGGTCTTTGGCAGGAGACTTTTGTCGACGTAAGCTGCATTTGGATAGTACCAGACAATGAGTTTGCCATCAGCCAGTGCGGCCAACATGTTGCTCTCGTCGTTCCAGGCCAGACTGTCGATCATCGTACCTAAGCACCGAAAAGTGGACATTTCAAACACAACTGATATTTTTCATGTATTTATTCATTTATTTATGGTTTTCACCTATCACATACTCAATCTGAAGCATGAGCCAAGTATACTCACATGCAACGAGTTCAGTCATCATCCCACCATCTTAGTCCATAGAATGACCACCTACAATAGCCTCCACCCCACCTCGGTCAGTAAATTTGTACCTATGTAAGATGGGAGGTTGCAACCTATGATTGGATTTCTGTCATCCTGTTTGTGCCTCAGCTGCTCAAGATCCTTTAACAGGAATTTCTACATATGTCTATAAACAATTGTGTTACCTTTGCCTTTATAATAATATAATAATATACATAACTGATGAATACACCAACTGATTATAAATGCCTCAATTTCCTTAAACTGTTACGTGACAACATATCATATGATGATTTTGTCAAATGACTGTTGCTCCAAGTTACACTGTTTTGTAAGCTTCTTGTCAAGTGTGAGGATTTTGCAAAATTTAGGCACAATTAAAACACAATGGCAGACTCGTCAGCCTAAGTCCATCACTTTGTATCTGACCTATGAACTTACCCAATTTCACGGTCTTTCTTGCTGTGCCGAAGACCCTGACCTGCGTCAGAAAGAGGTCACGATTTCGGTCGACAATTGCCAAACGCCTTTCTGTGGCTGATCCAGTTTTATCCAGACAAATCTCCATCACTTCGGTCTGCATCAGACAACAAGACTTGAAGACACTTTCACAAAAACACCGATACAGGAAACAGGACTGAGAGAGAGGCAAAGAATGACAAACAGAAAGACAGAGAGAAAGACAGAATACAAGAGAGAAAAAGAGACAAGGAGAAACATGTGACAGAGAGGTGCGACAAGTGTAAAACAAACTGTGAGAAAAATAACAAAGTAAATATAATGCAGAACAATTACCAGTTTATCTCTTACTGAAAAAGAATCAAAACCATTTACTGAATCAACAACTAATTCCATCCTCTTTCATTCAACAGCGTTTCTTCATTTAATTTCCACTGGGGTACCTACTGACTTTTGAGCGGCATGCTGTCTGTCACCTGTTTGACCAGCGATAAATACCTGTCCTGCACAAATCCGGTGGTTCAAGAGATTTCTGACTGCTGTGTTGACTTCCATCTTGAAGGGACTGCTGGAAGATGAGATACCCATGAGCCAATGGCAGCTGATCACATCACCTATCGTTGTTCCTCATTCTTCATTCTACATGTATAAGGAACTCCGACCTTACTGTCATCTGTCAACTCTGGTTGGCAATCTGTTTGTAGGGCTCTGAATTTGTGTGCAAGCCAGCAGCTGGTGACTCTCCTAATTATCTGAGTGCAATGTCTGCTAACTGATAGCATAACCATAGTATTAATGAAATTTAACATAATTTTGCACCTCTGTTAGTTTCCCTGGAGTGGCGCTATACAAATTCCTTAATAGAAAAATAAATAAAACAGCATTGATGATGATAATGACAACTGTAATTTAAACAGAATGGCATTCTGTAAAACCCATTAAAACAACTGCATGCAAATATCAATGGTCAACAGCCCCAAGTTTCACTTACATCATGAGTGAGTGGCTTCCCATCTCCAACTGATTTGCCCGACACTACTTCAAACAGATGAATTACTAAAAGAACAGAACAAATAGTTTCATTCGCTTCTTAATCATTTTGCTGCAGTGTACCATAACAGCATAACATTAAGTAATGTCATGGTACTACAGTGCACTGTAACAGCATAACATAGTAATGTCACAGAAACTTGCCAGTTTGTTGGCTCAGCACTGAAAGTGTTCCAACAACATTGCAATTGATCTGGCTGCTGGTAAAGAAACCATTTTTCAGCCTGCTGCCATTTCTTACGGTTTGTCTCCATTATGAATTCTGTTACCAACTTTTACAGGTAACACATTACTGTTTCTTAACCAAATTTTATGCCTTGAAATGAATATTTAGACTATCAATTTGTTACCAAATGTTATTGTTAGAAATTCTAGTCAAAGGATTTTGGTTTGGTTATTCAACTAAGTTCATCAACAGTGAAGTTTGTTTCTTGAACTAACGTTTCTCGTTGGTTTTGTCACGGATGGCCAGCGTGTCTTCACTGAGTGACACTGTTTGCTGATTGAGAAGATCGGTTCTTAGTCCCTGAATCTTTGGACTGCAGACGAGTCGGCCATCGTATGAATAGACGTAGATGCTTGTGTTATCAACCAACAGGAAGTACCTAAACCACACACAGACATATCCAAGATACCTGTGTATCGGAGTGCTCATGAAAATCTGGTGCTCAGCATTCAAGAATAAGTTGGTGCCCTGCATTTAGCCCTTTGTAGCGCCTTAGAAATTTGTAGTTTACAATTATTACGTTGACTACGATTTACTTATAGAGCACTTTCAATGACTAGATCCTGTAAATAAAGCTGGTTCCCATGACTACAGCCTGTAAACCAATCTGGTTTCTATGACTACAGCCTGTAATCCAAGCTGGTTCCCATCACTACAGCCTGTAAACCAATCTGGTTCCGATAACTAGTTTTTATCAACACTGAAGTAATCTGGAGATCATGATTACAATTATTTCCAAAATGCAATTCCAGTTGTACCGATACAGCACTTCTTTCCATGCCACATGCAGCCCAGGGTTCAGCCAGTGCAGAACATTTTAGTTACTTATTTAGCATCTTTTATCTACTGTAGGTAAGTTAAATCTGTTTAAAAGCATTTTAACAGCTCTAGTATAGCAGCTCCAGTAAGATTGATACATCAAAGTAATAAAATCCCCTTAATGAAGCTGGTACTAATGAAATTGCCTTGTTACCCATATGGCTGCTACTATTATTATGCTAATATTTCTACACTACAAAACATAATTATTAATTGAGTATGCTTACTTCTCTGCCTGCACAATGAGTGTAACGCTTCCCTCCTTCAGATCAAATATCGTTGGTGTGTTCCAATTGTTAACACTTCAAAACAAAGTCAAACAATGCATTCAGTCCAAGTGCATTATTAATTGTTAGGCATTTATTTAGCACCAATATCTAGTGACCAAGCATCAATCGATGATGGCGTTGAGCACTTGTGAACGCAGGACTTGTCCACATTTCCAACACAGTATCATAATACACAGAGTAATAGTATAATCAAAAATTATAATTGCTCTAAATTAAATCAGAGTCAAATTCATTAACCGTTCGTTAATGATGAGAGGAATTAGTTTTCCATAGATTTTAGTACACACTCGTCATTAAAGGCCAGAAAAACCGAACATCCAGCTACGGCAGGTAACAGAACAGGTAGGTAGCATGACATGACATGACTGCTTGGTGTGTAGTGCCTTGCGCATTACACACCGGCGTCATAGAAGTTATAAATTAATATTAATTACTTAACGTTGATGACATGACAGTGCAGCACAACACTGCATAAACAATTACACGTAATCATGCGGACTGCGTACAAACCTGTAAACGTTACACTGGGATGATGTCGCCACAATGAGATGCTTGAATCCAAGGGACGTCTTGATCACTCGATCTCTGAAGTCAAGCTTCTCTTTGGCATCGTTGTGCACGTTTCGAACGTTGATCATCTTACTAGTCGAGACGACCACATCAAAGTTCTTCCACTCGAGTCTCCTAAATGCATAAACACACATTCCACATACGGTGACATACCGGCTAAATCTTAACAAGCTGACCTTTAACCCATTCCTGCTCTTCAGCACAGTTGACCACATGATCCATATACCTCACAAATTCTAAAAATAATCTAAGAAATTATATAATTACTGGATTAATAAAAACAATAATAATGCCATTGTCTTCTGTGGCACTTTTGCTCAGCCATAATTTGACGAGATGAAGCTATTCCAGAAATAGTTTTATTCTCTCTGGACAGTTTTTAGGGAGCTGACGGATCATATCTACCTCGGACGGGAAAAAAATTAACTCATCTTTTGTAGCACAGGTCTTCCAATCTGCACACAGGATTATAACACCATTGCATCACGGGAGCATCACATACAGTTCTTGCTCTTGCAATTACTTTTGTTCCCGAGGGGTTGTAAACATTTTTTCACAATTCTTCCACAATAATTCAGCGCTTCAACACGATTGCTTTCCAAGGTAAGTTTCAGGAGCCAGACATCTGTGATGATTAGTCATCCTGGAAAGGCATTCCACCTTATTTAGAACAGTTCTCCACACCTTCTGGATTTTATCCTTTGGGCTAAAAATAATAAAAATAATAATAATAATAATAATAATAATAAAAATAATAATAATAATAATAATAATAATAATAATAATAATAATAATAATAATAATAATAATAATAATAATAGTCCCCAAGGGATCATATGTACCTTGGGGCAAAAAAAATAAAATAATAATAATAATAATAATAATAATAATAATAATAATAATAATAATAATAGCAACATTCAATGACAAGTGAAGACAGAAACTGACCGTTCAACCAAATGACCAAATATGACGTGTCCATTGCCACAAGCACCAGCCAACTGTGTTCCATCGCTTGACCAGGCGATGTTAAAAATGCTGCCGGTGTTTGGCTTCTCCAACGCATGCGACCACTGCAGAAAATCACAGAAACCACAAAAGTAAGAATTTTATATAACTTACAAGTAATGTAATTTAGAAAATCTGTCTTCTGCAAGTCTGTCTTCTGGGTTTGACTTCTTGGTCTGTCTTCTGGGTCTGTCTTCTTGGTCTGTCCTCTGGTCTGTCCTGTGGGTCTGTCTTCTGGGTCTGTCTTCTGGGTCTGTCTTCTGGGTATGTATGTACCAGATTGGCCCATAGCACATTTAGAATGCATATGTGTATTACTCCATGTATATTTCCAGACTATATACAAAACTACAATAACTATTAGTACACTCGGGGTATGGCCTATCTCTAGTATCAGTCAAATACTGGAGAGTGGCCTATATCTAGTGTCAGTTAACTACTGGGAGTGGCCTATATCTTGGCCAGTAACCTCACACTGCAGCCTGTTTTCTTGTCTCATGGGCTTCAGCTGTTTCTGTGCAACAAATGATGCTTTTTCGAATTCTGCTTAGAAATTACCACTGACTGATGCCTTGGGTGGTGGAATCATGGTGCAATTGAAGTTACAATACTACATCCAATTATATTAGATTAACCAGCCAGCTTACGCCTCTCTTGTCACAGAGTCGAAGAGTGTTGAACGACCCAACAGCGAAAAGGTCACCATCAGGACTCCAGCTAATTGAAGTGATCGGATAATCAAAAGCCGAACTGCTGCTCATCAGTCGACTGTACGAATCCCAAACCTATGCCAGGTCAAAATTTAATCCAAAATGACAGCAATAAGGCAAGACGTCGGTCTAGACACAACAGAGCAATTAGAAACAACTATAAACTAAATGAAAAGGGAATGGGAAATGAATTAAGAGCTCTGATAATAGAACATGCTTCCTACTATTATACTTGGCTAAACGAAAACAAATGTCGTATCATCTACACACCCCAGGTTTACAAACCTTTCTGCTTAACACAAAATGGTGCTATGTTCTCCAGAGCTATTAACATAGTTAGCTACCGCACTGTACAAGAACTGCAGTTTAGCGTTAAATATTGACTTTTCAGCACTATTCAGTTTTATGCTCAGCCTAGTTTATACACTGCATCATAAGGCACGTCTCCCAAAGACTTCACGTCAATGAGTCCACACTGTACAATGCAAACTGCATATCATATTCCTACACTGTTGTATTCTTCTGATCCTAGATTGTAGCTAGAACCTAGGCTCAGAAGAATTGTAGGATCACGTGTTTTCAGTTGCTGTGCCGAGTGTGCTCCTCATTTTAGAAATCATCTACCAAAAAAGGACCGACTTCCAACTCACTACCACAGTTTCAATTTCTAGTCAACACTCGATTTACTCCAGCCTTTGCTTTACTCAATTTTCTCTCCCAGCGATTAACACCTGACCTCAGAGTCAGATTTTACTGGCCTTGCGCACATAGTAAAAGCTTCAAATAAATGAATAGATGACATTGGAAGTAAGCAGCTGTGTACCTTGTATGTGCAGTCCTCTGCTCCAGATATGATGAGATTATTAACAGGGTTCCAGTCTACAGCCAGGATGATCCCTTCATGAGCTTTCCACTAAAACAAAAAATTAATCACTAGAGAGATCTATAGATAGTGAATGATCACTGTATATGCTTTCCACGCGATTGAAAGATTAATTACACTGCATATCCAGTGGAAAGTCCAATAGAACTAAATCTGGAACATTTGGACTTTTTGCAAGCAAACTTGCATAACTTTCAGTTAGGACAATTACTTTTTTGTGTAGTGTCATCTAAAGAAATTCAGAATTGAAGGCAATATGAAGCTCAACTAAAGTACGAAAAGCGAGTTATATTAAACATTTTGTAAATACATGTACTTGTGTCTAGTTTTTACTTGTGCCCCGCTCTGTCATCACCTAATAATTGTATTCAGCTGAATACTAAAAATGCTATTTGGTACAGCTCTAGCTATATGTACCATTCATCTATTATTTGAACCATTTCTCTGTTACTCAGCATAACTGGGAGCTCTTCTGGGGAGGCATCTCAAAGGAGCACTATATAATGTCAGAATAAATGAATGAATGTGGTAACAATGTCCTATTATGCTATGGTGAAAATTGTAGAAAACTTTCCCCACAGACATTAATGGCCTTTGATGACACAGGATGTTGTTAAAACTGTTGGAACTCAACGAACGAAAAAACTGAATGCAATGTAATAAACATCAATGGCGGAAACTTATTAACAGATCAGGCTGACAGCACTTACGATGTTCGCTTTAGCATTTGCCTGAATGGGCTTAATGACGAGTTGTTTTCCGGTCGTGTAGAGAACCTGACTGGAGTCAGGGCTCCAAGCAACCGCATAGACAGGAGACGTCGCCTGGCTCAGAGACGATCGCAGCATTCCACTTCGTGACCAAATCTTAACCAAACCATCTTCACCACCTACAAATTTACAAAATATTTCATACTTTACTGATCATTAAACAATAGAATACATAGGAGGAAGAGCAAATCTTTAATTATGATCATGATGACACTGACGATTGCAGTGACAATGATAATGATAATGTTGATGATGATGGTGTTGATTGGCGATTAATTTACTGACTGGTGATGAGATCTGTTCCGGAGTGGTTCCATCTCGTAGAGAGAACAGCTCCCATATGAGCTTCGACCGTCTTCTCGATTCTTCCGTTTCGTGTGATCAGCAGAAGTTTCCCTGCAAAGCAAACAATGCATGTATCTCAATTCAAGCATTTATATAGCACCTTTCTATCTAATCTAATCCAATTACTTATACAGTGTATAGAGCCAATATCATATTGCAAAAGATGGTCACAATCAGTAAATCGTAAGCAGTAAATTGTAAGCAGTAAATCGTAAGCAGTAAATCGTACACAGTAACTTTGTAATGTCTTACACTACATACACTGTATCAGATGCCACTTAACCAATACGGCACATACCATTAAGCCATTACGATGTTAAATCACATGTACCTAAAGTTACCTAAAATCACAAACCCATAATTACCTAGAATGACATTTTACCAGATACCACATACCATCAGTTGAGCTGAGAGCGAAGACATCAGAAGCATTTCCCTTCTTGCTCGAATTCGCTTTAGGAAACCACTGCATGTCAGTTGGGCAGACGTCTTCCGGAAGCGTGCTCAGCACGGCACATTCGTTCGTCAGGAGGTTCCATCGGAGGATCTTGTGGTCATCTGCCACGCTGTACACTTCATCTGGACTCGTCCATCCAACACAGCTGACCAGTTCCGTATGTGCAGAGGAAGTCAAGGTGGTCAAACCAACCCACATAATGGAATGTATGTGTAATGTATGTGTGTACTTTTACTGTTTGTATACATGCATGTAATACTATACATATGTGTATATGAATATCATACATGTAATGTATGCATGTAAGTACAAGTAACAAAAGTACTATTAATGTGTATGTATGTAAGTATGTATGTGTGTATGCATGTATTATATTTATTGTTCTTATAATTAATTAGCAACTTCCATAGTGCCAGTGTATAATGCACAAGGCGTCAACCAATGGTGTACCAAAACAAAGCCAAATTCAGGTCAAAATATGAATTTCTGCTAACCACAAAAATTTATGTGTGTATGTATATATACATGTCTGCATGTGTGTATGTATGTATGTATGTATTGTATGTATATATGTATGTATCTATGGATCCATACACTTAAAATAGCACCTCTAAGTACTTCACAAAGTTCTGTGCTTGCTAGTATCATTTAACTGACCTAGGAATAACAAGCGTATCTGTACACATGTGACACTCGAACACTCGAAAGCCAGAACTAGCACACTCTTGAAAACACATAGACCCCAATCAACAGAGAACCCAGTGGCGGCGCGTGGGGGATGCAAGGGGGTGCGGTCGCACCGGGCGGCCACTTCAGAGGGGCGGCACTTTGACTACCTGGAATATTTTTTCTGTGCTTCCCTGTTCACCGTAGTGCTTCATTTGGAGTTATTACGTAATTCGTTGCTAGAAATTTCAATGAATCTTTGATACATAATTCAGTGAACTGTAAATCTTCCCTGTTCATTTGAGCTTCAACGTATTTTAAAACTGATTTAGATCATTTTAAGCCTAGTTTCTAGAAGCGGCGTCGCAAGGATATTTTGAACCCGAAGAGGAACTGGTTTGTAAGTAGGCTAATGATCGAGGATATAACTGGATATATTTGGGGCACCAATATTAAATCTTATAAATTTATTTGGGATAAATTAGTTAAAACTGCATCAAACTTAAGAGTAAAATTACTTATCTTAACCCTAACTTTGGCGCCCCTTTCCTTGGCGTCCCTTTCCTTGGCGCCCGGGGACACATGTACCCGTCTGCACCTTAGCTGTGCCTCTGGTTTCTAGAAATAACGATTGGGATTTATTATATTGATAATGTGGTATTACTTTTGATGCACACATCTCCTTCTATTACCACATCTCCAACCTTCTGCACTCCTGTTTCAAGCACATTCGTGACCTCCGCCGCATCCGGCCGATGCTCGACCTTAAAACTGCCTGTACCATTGCTACCTCCATTGCTCATTCAAAGCTTGATTACTGTAATTCCCTCTTCCTCAACCTTGAATCTACCCAAATCAAGCGTTTATTCGTATCTCACTCTCCAGAGCTGTCACTAGAACGCCCAAACATCGTCATATCGATCCCATCCTCAAATCTCTCCATGGGTTAAAAATCCCAGAGCGAATTCACTTCAGTTCTATCACTAACCTACAACTCCGTACAATACTCCCAGCCCAAGTACCTCCGCAATATCTTCACCATCCATGCAACTCGCTCCACCCGATCCTCCTCCTATCTCAGTCTTTCTCGACCGCCAGTGACTCTACTCATCTCAAGTTCTCCAACCGAGCCATATTCAACACAGCACCACGCCTATGGATTGATCTCCCCCTGCATTTCGCAGCTCCTCAGTTCCTCCATCATCATTACAATCCGTCTTTCATCCTCCTTCTCATGTTCCTCTATCACCATCTGGCTTTCCCCTCAAAACTGAAGTCTCACCTTTTCAAGTACTCCTACCCTGACTCGTTATTCTCGCCCTAAACGACACCCGCCTTGACAGCTGCTCTGCCTCTTCTTTTGATCTGGCCCCCTGTAAACTGGACTCGGACCTCTTTTGAACTACTTTCTGGAAACCCACTCTGATCTGAATTGGCCTTCTGGAGACTGGACTCGGGCCTCTTTTTGACTACTCTCTGGAGAACCTCCTCTGATTTGATTTGCTAATGCTAAAAGTACTTTAAGTGCACAGTAGGCCTACACAGTAACACTAGTAGCGAATATGCATCATCTGCTACTGTGCTCTATAATACTACAGTATATAAGCTACTAATGTCTAAGGCTACTACCAACTACTATCATACACAACACAGAAAAAATTTCACTAGACTACTTACAAGGGGGCGGGGGCGGCACACTGTTGCTTCGCACCACCTTTGAAAAATCCACGCGCCGCCACTGAGAGAACCTGTTCGGCTTGTCAGCAGCTGCTCAGATCCCCAGGCACATGGCTGACTAATTGAGCAAAGTACACATTTGGGTAGTTGAGTATCCAAGCAAAATGGACTCGACTACCTGGGCTGCATGTTCCAAAAATTCTTACACCTCAGACTAGTCCTGAATAGTATTGCACTGAGAACAATGAATGAATTCATTTCCCAGTAAAATTCATTTCCCAGTAAAATTTGTTTCCCAGTAATGACTGTCATGATGTAAAAGTTGATGTAGTATTTCCATCCAAAACAATCCACCTTCTCAGTAAATTGATTAGTTGCCTACATTTAACACAAATGTACTAGATGAACAATTTTCTTGCCTTACCTTGCCAATTTCCCAATCAATAACATAGTAGGCTCGTTTCCTTAGCCAATTCATGCATTTCATATTCAGCATCAAGAGAACTGACAGACTGAGAATGCAAAGCTGCTACTGGAAGCGTAAAAGGATATGTTTTGCTTCCTTTAACAACGTTGTCTTGAGCCTCATTCTTAGCAAAGTCCAGACAGAGTATCTTGAAATATACTGAAGCCATACAATCCAAATCAACAGCCAAACATTACAACTCAGCGATGATATAAAGCAATTCAGAAAACTAACATAATTTGTATGTAAATCTTATTACATGTTCTAGCACCCAGTACCTAAAAATTACGACTGATGTCTGAATGACTGAAATGTAGTCTATACAATTAGCCTAGTCTTCCACTGGCATCCAATGCATTAATTTTAGGATCGGTGATGTATGTTCATATTTTGAAGTTTTAGTGCTCGCTCTGGCCGATGTATTTTGGACTCTTTGGAGCTTCATCGGGTTAACTTTTTTGAAAAGCCAGTAAAAAGCGAGTTGCATTAGTCGACACCACAGGACACCAAAGATACCACATGATTTAGCAATTGTGAAAATGGGTAACATTATCATAGCACTGCTATCCATACCGTTACAGCAAAGAAAGTTAACTCCCTAACATAAAAAGCAACAACTATATAACTAGATGAACTCACGCAACACGATTTCGTCTACAAAACAACGCTGGAATGTAACGGAAGTACATTGAAAATCACTATCATACTAATCTGAATTACCTAGCATCCGAAATATACTGGACATTTAAATTAAATGTATGGCAAATTTATGTCAAATAATGACTGACTTACATTTGTTTAGGTATAGTATATTTTCTAAATTGAAATGTACTTGAACAACATTTTAATTTGAAGTAGTATTGCTAAAAAGACATGGTACCGTTTGCTAGAACTGATTTCGCTTTATATTAAAGCTGTATAGCAACAGAACGTGTATTTTGTTTTTGATAGAAACCAACCATAGACATACAATGCTGCGCAAGCACTTCATAATTATTATAGCGCATTTATACAATCAAACATTGAAATGAAACATTCTCAGTTTGTCAATTCTTAATGCAATTCGTATGCCGTATGACGTTTAAAAGGAACTCTTTAGATAAATTAACAAATGTTTTATAGTTTTGTGTTTCTGCACGCTTACCTTCACCGTAGCTCATGATGATAAATTATACATGAGAACCGAACTACAGCGGCGCTGGATCATTATAGTTTAAGCTGCTAGCGTAAAACAAACTAGGACTAGTTAGTTTGACTTAGTACGGAATTAATCTTACGGATTGGTCTTACGGACTGATCATCTGAACCTGATTACCCCCCCCCCCATGGCTTTGATTTTGGTGTGCCATCGGTTGATGCATTGTACAATATACACTGGCGCAACAGAAGTTTGTAATTATTAATAACTAGAGTATTTACCCGTCACATATGACAGGGATACTGAGTATATATCATTTCCTAACCGAGTTTCAACTTTGGATGACAAACTGCTGCCATTAGGAATTCACTGTCCTGGAAAGGGCATCCCAATCGTGTATTGATTCCCGTCAACAGTGCACTATAAAGAGGTTTAGTTCACTGCCGGCAGGGAGGGATGGATGTTTGACCGTCCATCTGTCTGTCTGGCTGTGCGTCTGTAGTCTATTGTTCATGGGCCTGTCCAATTTCGACCCAGGCCCTGTAACACTCCCTTAGGGCCTGGGCCAAAATTGGACAGGCCGACGACGGCGTGTCAGCTACGACCTTGCCCTTCAGTGACATTCCATCAATTCCACTGTACATTCCAGACCGTTTACGGATGGACACACATTCTTTTGAAATTATTATTAAGAATAATTATTATTAGTAAACAAAAGTAGGAAGCAACCACTTAGAACAGCGATATTGATGACAACGTTAATAGCAAACGAATAAGTTCTGTTGTGTTAACTCTGTCTCTTATAGGCCGCTAAGAGATCGTAATCGTAGGCCTAATTTCCAAACTTCTAAAGCGCCACTCGAAAGCCAAGCGCAGGGCACCAGCTTATTCACGAGCGCTGTTTCAAGTCAGAGGGGTTTCCGATGAATGTCTACCAATCTCCTCTGCCTTAACCCTTCCAAGACAGCCTATTCACGAGCGCTGCGTCAAATCAGAGGGGGTTCTTCAAAGAGTAGTCCAGAGGAAGTCCAGGACCGGTTACCACAGAGGCAGATCATTAAGGCAAAAGATTTGGAAAGCGGAGATCAGATGAGTCAGGGTAGGAGTTCTTGAAAAGGTGGGATTTCAGTCCAGAGGTGATAGATGATATCACGACAAGGAGGATGGAAGAGGGGTTGGAACAATGGTGGGAGAACTGAGAATTTGCGGAACTCAGAGGGGAGTGTGGATAACAGCGTCTTCTTAACTCCAAAATACAGCCACGTTGACGGCCTGGAGAGTTACACTGGGTACGTCCCATGCACTTATGTGCGTGTGGGTGCCGGTGCTCATACTGATGGTGGTTTAATCATGCAAGAGATTTAAATATCGGGCTATCACGGACCATACACGATGAATCTTAAATGGTGAGACACCCGTAAATTCAAACAGGCAGCTGTGGTGAAGGATCTCACCCGATCAATTAGAAATGAGCATCGTCGATGCCATACTGTCGGTCGTTATAGAAAAGCGTGTACACGTAGGCCTACACATTCATATGGGGCCCGTAGCACGCTGGTGAAAACTGGTCCAACAAACTTGGCTATCACGGCCATAACGGTTAGAGAAAACTGAAGGGCAAGAAGAACAACTGCTCGATAGGATTAGATAACAAAACTGTATTTGACAACTGCTTGTTTATAACGAGCAATATAACAACGAAAACGGCAACACACCAAGGTAACTAAACACAATTGATGTCCCACAAGAATGAAAACGAAAGCTAGAACGGTGTATACATACGTCGGTCGCACGATAGCAGAGCGATGATCTTGATAACGAAGCAGAGAAGAACAGGACACGTCCTCTAAACCCAAAACACTTCAAACCTTCGAAAATTCACAAGAATAATAATCGACGACATTAATCTAACGAATACACACACACACACACACAGAACGCGTAATGACGGACACACATATGTGCAAACAGATCAGCGTGCTAATTAATGAGGAAGCCAAAAGAACGGTCCGAAATCACATCCCGTAACTGAACATGGTGGCAACAAACCTACGCAAGACCCCAACAGTACATGACAAACATCACTCATCACCCTCTGACATTAGCTTTCAAGTACCGCTACAGAGATTTCGATATTACAATTACGATATCTCACCATAGGCCTTGCACCCATACAGCCTCACGCAAACGCCAGCATTTAGTCACTGTTCAACTGGGCCAATGTATAATCAAGGAGAACATACCGTACACATGCATACAACATTAACGTATCTGTAACGCTACAAAAGAACTGATCTGATCTGATACTGGTCTACATTGCTAACAGATATTCGTTAACAGGTTTTTCACGTAAATATTCATCGGTATTTGCGGCTTCTGGAAGCAAAAGAATGGAAAAAGTATCGAATTTAATAGAAATCAAAGTGTGTTGACAACAAAAAATTCCAACTTCTTTGGGTGGAAATTAACAGCTGTGTTCACAAGTCAGAAAAAGTTTAAAGTCCATGTTAGGTTCATCATAGGTCCAAACTGTAAGTGCCTACCTAGTCAAGTGTATGCATGAATTGTACGATACGCAGTGAAAATGTACTGTACAAACACCATATGCATTTACTAACCATGTATGCTGACAAAAACGGATGGTATGCTTATGGGTGTGGTGTTTGTATGGCATTTCTTCATCATACCACAACAACACCTACACACATGTACATACCATTGACAAATAAATCGAAGATAATAGCACACAGGTGCCTCTTAATATAAGCAGGTGCTGAATAATTCATTTAAAATGGCCGTTCCTATTTCTCAGCACAACACAGAAAACTGACCTCAAGTTAAATCGATTCACTGAAAGAAACGTACGCACACACAAGCAAGCACCATACAGACAAGTAGTGGGGACAGCAATAGTGCTGCTACACCTCTGAAGTAAATGGGACGAGTATTTCAGACATCTCAGCTGTATTCAGATAGATGATAAATCAACACACGGACTGACTTTCTTCACTGGTATCGCAAAATATCACACGCGCGGCAACATCGACCGACACAGAGGCCGTGCTCCAATTCACCGTGCAGTATATGATTGTCTGACAGAATAATTCATCCCCCAATTCACACCTGAATGCCAAACCCAATCAACAAGAGAACTTCACAGCACACCAGGATAACACATACATACATACACACATGTGGCTCCGTCAAGGCAATCCATGATGCATAGTGCCAAGTGTTTGCAATGTCATGACCTCAGAGTGCAAGTTCTGGAAGAGTTGGTCGCCCGTCTAAGGCCACAATGACCAAAAGTCCACAGGAACCGGTTTTAGATAAACTGCACCTATTGGCCACAGTCCAGCATTGATAAGTCCTCATCTCATGATAGGCAGAGCTGAGATTCCAAGTCTCACACCACAATTGACCAAAACAGAAGAGGAACATTCAGAGGACATGATTTAAATTAAAAGCCTAATCAGGAGATTCCCACACACTGATAAATCCTTATGGCAGGTAGGGACGAACTTCCGTCAGAGCTCATTCTCGCACGACATGCGATAGAATCAGAATAGAGGACATGATTGTTTTAGATGAGAGGACTTCAGTACCAGAACCCAGTAGAAGAATCAAGCACTAAGCTTCCCAAGGTTAGCAACGTCAGAGTTAAGAGGTGGCAAATACTTTGTAAGTAACTCAACTTGGCTAAGACCAGATAACATATTTAAGTTGGGAGAAAAAGTTCAATCAGACAGAATAGATCTACAAGATTCTGTTGTAAAATACAGGGAAATCAAGCTGTAAAGTCAGATATTCCAGCCGAGATAGCAGTGAAAGGGGTTGAGCGTTCAACCTAATTCATATAAAGGCTACAAGGGAATAATAGCCTAGGCCTAGAAAATATGACAGGCCACTGGCGACCAGCATCTCTTGAAACAGATGTAACCTATACGAGTCTGAAAGAATAGGCCAGAGCATTATTATTATTAATATCATTATTATTATTATTATTAAGACATTTAATCATTTACAGTACGTTAAAGTAGCAGAATTGCTTCAAAACCACAGCAAAAGATCCTCATAGCAATGTTAGAAGCGAACCAACAAGACTGGACTGGAGTGCCACTTAGGCAAAAATGCAAATAAAAACAACGGCATTAGAAAAATAACTGAACCTGTTACTTCAAAAGGCTATTTCACAGACAAGAAGAAAGCATTTGATAATGTTGGTAATGCCCTGTGATAATCAACAAAATAGTGGACACGAACCAAACGCTTTCGGACTGACAAACATTTTCCTCAGGCAACGAACTCCCTCAGAATAAAATCAAACTTTATCATCTACTGTGCGGACACGTCACCTGAACACCAGACATCACCAAACGCACATCACCAAACGCAACATCACCTCCAGTAGCAGAACACTGAAACCAAACACCCTAAAACAAACAGCTCGCTCTAACTATTAACACCTGACTTTCAATCTGCAGTAAAAGTATGCGAACAAATCGCATTCTCTATCGCTACAAATGGCGATAAACGGTTCAAGTTATCATGGCGTATAATAACAATGGGACAATGCAAAGTAGGACAATCAAGCTAAGCTACAGAATGACCAAAAATACACGTAGTGCAATACGACTTCAACGATACACAGACCACGACAAATGTGCAATGGCATCTGTCTCCTTCAATCGTCTCTCAGTCAGGTTTAGCATGGCTAGTATTTCTCTTTGAAACAAGACACATTTACATAATTTACCAATTATTATTACCATTATTATTATTATTATTATTATATTACTATTATTAATCTAACATCTAATACATAACCTAATCACTGTCAACATGTCACATCAGATAAAATTCTTTGGGAATTGCAGAGCTACTCAACATTCGAATGCAAACAATCAAGCAACATGCGCATAAACTGAAAACCCTAGCAAGCAACAATGCAATCAATATCTTAAAACCGAAAAGCTGTCTTGACTCGTAAATACTGCTCACATTACAGACGTTCCTAGATCAAATCAAACCAAGACAGATGATAAATCAACTCCCTTCGAATCGTATCCACAGCTGAATGGCAGTTTTCCTCATAACAACAAATATTTATATCCTAACAGTTAAAATTCAATTTCAAGATAAAATTAATCCATGCAAGAATCAAACGGAGTTCTGTTAAAAACAAGACACAAACTAGGAAGGGTCAACATAGCACCCAATCTACTCTGTACACTGTTGCAGTGTACACATGGCAAAATAGTGCACCAAAATCATTGCATAAACTTAGAGCAGAGGTGCAGTTGTAAGGTGTACACAATTACTGCAGTGCGATCGTTAGAAAGTACAACACACAATTTCCTTTGTTTAACTAACGCATGGAGTTAAGAAACACGGAAAACGTGCACAGCGATGTTTGTGTGGTAAAACAATCCAACCATAGATTAAAGATAAGATACGAACATCTGTGAATTTGGTCAGAATTTTCGTTTTTTATTTCCCCAACAAGTCACATCTGACTACACACTAGTTACAATTCATACTGTAAATTTCCAAAGTGCTAGCAAAATGTAGCCAACAAGAGTAGATACAGTCAGTGTGTAGATATGCAGCAGTTCAAAAGAACTGTTCATCTGATGGAAGTTGTTCATCTCAAATGAAGTCAATCACGCAAACACTGTTTACCACAAGGAAGAAAATATCCTTTCCCATTTTGACATATAAAAAAAGCATTTCCAGTTTTAAAAAGCTGATCCCACACAAATGAATTGAAATCATAACACAAGCATTCAGTTAATTATTTGTCAGAAATTCTATTTGGCTCAATTACTAAGTCACTTGCTAGCACTCACAAAGCACAAGACGAGCCAAGACAACTTGCAACAGCAGACATATCCACCACAGAGAGCATAGCACTGTACTCATATCCCACAAACTAACCCTCTGGTTCTGCCCATACCTGTCCACTCACACTGCAAATCTGAGCTCAAAACAATGACATATTCAGTTCTAGTCCTCGATTCTACTCTGCAGTCTGACTATGCCTACGAACAGATTCCAATCCTACAGCTAAGACAACCATTAAGCTTCAACTTCCTAGCAGATTAATCAGATCATCTGTGCCACAAGTTCTACTTGGGATGCTGTTCTACTGACAGTAAGCGATGACAATACACCGTGGACTCGTTCATGCGCTCTCGGTTTACATTGCCATTCTGCTTAACGCATTGTACTGTTATGTCCCCCAAAGCTATTAATTTAACGCACCATATTGGTTAATACGCGACACAAGAGCTGCAGTGTAGTACTAAATACCGACTTCTCAGAATGATCCCCTTAATGTGCAGCTTGGTTTACACGCTGTATCAAATGGCATGTCCCTGACGACTTCACATCAACGAGTCCACAGTGTAATATCTTATAAACAGCTGTAAATATTGTGGTTTTGTCTAACCTCAGCTGCTGCCTCAGTTTTTCCTATGACCATAAACTGATCTTCCAGATAACATACAAGCATTTCCTACAGAGATAAGGATAGAAGAAATTCAATCAAATTTAAATGCACATACAACTGTTTGCCAGGATAGCAAACCTCCTCTAGGTGTACTGACCATTCCAAAAGCAATCTTATGCAGGTCACAAATGTTCATACATATGCTTGCATAACTTACAAAGTGGTCTATCATACCTCATTCAAATTAATACAGATGAAAAAAGCATATGTGCAGATTTTTTTAAACAAGCGTGTACAGATGGTGAAAAGGATGCATGAATATACATAAAATGAGAAAAGCTGGGACTCATTAACTGCCCAATTAAGTAGGTAACTGTAAGTAATAAATAAAGAATATACTTACTTTATTTATTACTTACAATTAACTGTGCACCATAAGCCAAGTGCCATTCAATTTCCACGACATTCCAGTGTACTTATAAGCTGGTAAGACCAAGAAATCAGTCTTACCACTTGTGTCCCCATCATTTGACTCGCATCAGGAGGGGCAGCTGAAGGAGCAAGTGGCAAACCTGTAGAGTTTCTATGGATTATTGGAGCTACTGGCAAAAATCTGTTTCAAATCACGGCAAACCAAAGATGACAAGTAGTTTCTTTGGCTAACCCTGAGGATGAAATGCCTTTCAACGGGAAAGCGACTGCAACTATTAGTTTAATTAGCATGTCTTAGAAATTAGCCACACAGCTGGATTCTGCAGACAGCACCTCCAATCGAGGCAATAAGTTCTTTGAGTAACAGGTGGGTACTACAGCTTTAAGCCACTGCAGCATTATATTTCCTAGACTTATCTTTCAACAGTAATCCTCCGTGGCACTGCACTGGCCTTGCACGACCGCTGAGCCCAAGCACATACAAGCTTTAAACACAACTAGACAACCTTTCCTTACAACTTAAGAAGACACTTTACTCCACAATCCGCTCACGAGCAAGAAAACACAACCCACCAGAAAAATTCTGTTAACTGAGAAAACAAACATTTACCTAACGTTCAATTAACTGGAAAACCGATTCCTCAAAGAAAACCGCAGTGCATAACACGAAAACACAATTAACCAGCTGCATTGGCTGACGTCAAAAGCAGCAACATCCAGAACGTGCCGCGTTTGGTAAATACGAGACGTCAGGGACATGAAACGATATATTTATTAATATCCAAGGACGACTGTCGAAAGGAAAACAACAACAGCAATCTAAACAAACTGACCCAGGTCATCACATCCTACAAAAACGAATAATCTACATCTGAAAATGACAGACAACGAACGGCACTTGGTTTCACCTAGCTATACACACACGCACGCACAGTGTCATCCCTGCTCTAACCATCTGAATGTATTACTCACACTGTCACCCTTCCTCTAGTCATCTGAATGTCAATCCTCAATGTAAATCCTGCTCTAACAGTTGCATGTGTTTATGATAGTGACATTCCCGCTTTAAAATTTGTGCATATTACAGAAAGTAAACCTCAACAAAATTGCATGTATTAGTTATAGTGACATCCCTGTTTTAATTTAACTGCTTTTCGACAAGTTACCTGCAATCAGCAAGTCTTCCGTAACCCGTTTTCCATAAGTGGTGACAGTCCCAGTTTTAACCCTCAGTATGCAGTCATCTTTAACCCTTGCTATACAATGACATTCCATCTTTAACCCTTTGCCTGCATAGGGACACCCGTTCTTTAACCCTCTCCTTGCATACACACAGACATCCCTACTTTAACCCTTACAGGCAAATTATCCACAGTCACAGGAGCCACATAACAGAACAGGACAGGAATCCAACACACAAAGCTCCGAGAAACAGTTTTATCCTGCGTATGAAATGAACAGATTTTGTTGTAGCGTCCGTTACGCTTGACTTGCAAATCTTCCGACAATTTTAAACGTTTCGAAGGCACATAGTAGACTCCCTCACGATGATAATGCCGAGTTATATTAGAAGTCGATTACAAGGACGTGAATTGCACAAGACATTCGCTAACCCATCCACCCAAAAGTTCGTCTTTACAAGACATTCATTTTAAACCTATATTCCACTCAGTCAAACCCATCCAAACTGACACGGGATCAAACAGAAATTTACTAGCTTCACATACTTCTGTCTTTTTAAAACCCAAACAATTTACAGTTGATCGTCTTGTCTGAAGAGGGAGAAAATGTCCTGCACTCGTGAAATGGTGCTCACCGCTCAGCAAACGCTCGACCAAACACTTGCTTCGCCTTGAATAACTCGTTCCTTAACTGCCAGTGTGAAAATTTCTAAATTACTTTCAACAGCAAACAAATCAGTTTCCTAAACATGCATGACTGACAATATATATATATACATGGTATAAATGTATATATATAATACACACCTACTGTACATATATATACGCACATACATGTAGACACATTTATTAGATATATGTACATATATCATTAAATTTAATGGATGTAGATTCAAGAGAACGTGTCACATCAAAGCACTTAGAAACTCTGTGTTTTCGTATCACATCACAACACGTGTTAAATGTTAAAACGTTACAATAGAGTCATCCATCATTAGACAGCCTACAAAATGAATGAGAAACAAATTCTAAAGCAAGCGCTTTGGATAGCAGTAATAACAATAACACACGTAATATCATCAACCAGCTGTCTTAAAAGAATCACACCTATCTATGTATTAGACACGGTTCACTGCACGCAAAACAAAAAAGGATTTCAGTCAAGCATAATGTCAAAGACGACAAAGAAACAACCAAGGAAACTCCAACACATGTGCAACCGTTCAAAACCAAATGTCCGACAAAAGACCGACTTCCATCGGGCTACTCCTAGCGCCGTCCTTTTCAAGGCTCACGAAACTATGCCAACGCAAAATTCGATTTATATCGTGATAGTGAAGAAAACCTCAAAACAGCTCAGCCTAACTAAGGGAAATTTGCAAAGAGCATTACGCAAACAAGTCGACAAATTCATCAGCGCTTTCCCAAAGCCAAATCAGGTCAGACACAGTTCTGGATAAGCCTTCAAGATCGATCAATTGGGATTACAAAAACAACCGATTAACAACATTTCTACACGATAATAGTTCAAAGTATTTCCACACAGAAAATGTCATTTCAGCAACATCTAGCATAGGATAGACAACACAACAATGCTTAACTAAAAGAAGCAGAGGTCCAATAAAATTAGGTAAAATCAAATGATAAATTACGCACAAGCCGAAGTGTGACAACAGAAAGCCAAATCAGTGCTGCAGAAAAGAATAAAATCTGATACAAATTTTAACATCTTTATAACCAATTTAATGGAAATTATTACCCAACTGCCCTGCATGCCCGTATCACCCTTTTTCAAACAGTTTTACCTAAAAACAAATCTTAATTACAAAACAGCAATCAAGCCAAATAACCACGCAAACACTATTGTCTCCAAATCAATTTCAGACGTGACACGTAACTCATAGACCATCAATCTACAGCAGTTCAGTCCAAGCACCACATTGTTCTCTTCAGGCACAATAACACTCAATTGTCTCCATTAGGCAAACGTTGCCACATCAGCCAAACGTGATTTGTCACAGAACTAACAACAAACAATTTCAAAACCCCATTAATTTAATTTAAAACAACACAGACAACCAAGACAAAGACCTGGCGTCACTGACTTAAACAAACAAACTGAAGGAAAAGCGAAACGAGTCACTTTTAATCGCATTTTTTAAAACCAAAAAGACTACAGATAAAATTACTGATTCCCTAGTTTAGCAGGAAGAAAACTCAATTTCAAAAGTAAAACCACAAAAAGAAATGATCAATGCTTCCTCTAATAATAAACAGCAATGACAGACTACCAAGAGAGAGAGAAACTCGATAAAAAAATATCGAGAAACGCATAACAGCATAAAGCACAGAACAGTGCCATACACAGAGTTGAATGGCCGGATTCCCTGATAGCTACAGCAAAAACTGTCTGTCCATACAGATATCGGTAAAATGCAATCCAACAAAAGATAACAGTTCATCAGTCAAAATAACAGCTCACCAATTAACAGTTTATCAATCGAACGTACCGTTCATGAACCAAAGACACCGTTTATCCAAGACTACACGCACATAACAGTTGCTTGCATTGATGGCCTAAACGTCACGATTCGTATTGCATGATCTCGCGATCGACATGTACGGACTTATCACCAGAGAAGAACACGCACCACAGATAGTACACATCGACAGACCACTTCAAACTAGTGCACTAATAAATAATAATCGTAATAATAGCAATGATAACAGTAGCAATAACAACATTATCGTGTAACATTAACGATGGTGTAATACACGAAGAAATCAAACAGGAAATTGTCACAACAACCAGAATTCAAATGTCACCAACAAACGACGCTAACCACACGAATAACACCACAGCACGGTGTGCCCCCGTGCATCGCTGCCGTCTCACGACTCGCCCCCAACCGTGGGGGCTTCAACACGCGATCATAGTCGCCAATGACAGCGATGTCGGGGACCTAGATTAACAAATGCCTGTACGATGATCTCTTAAAGAAAGAAACATGCAGTGAACAACAGACACAACAGTATTCATAATCATCGGATGCCAATGCCCTTTGTGTGTTCAGTTAGTTAAACAGGCTGCTACGATGACAACAACGTTGACAACAACAACGGCGCAGACAACTATTACCTCCAAAGTTAAAACCAAATAACTGACATCATAATTAATATTGATTACACAACTCAAATAGTCAAATACACAAACCGTTAAAACAAGATAATGCAATAAAACCTACTGGCAGAACAGGCAAAACTTAGTTATCTACAGTGAAACCCAAAAATTCTGACTTCGACTGCCCTCTTCAAGTTAGTCAGCGTTCGGCCGGACACAAATACGCATCAAAATCGTGGATAGGATAAGATAATTTGTCCTAACAAATTCATT
This sequence comes from Allolobophora icterica, assembly GCA_963556255.1. Classification (NCBI taxonomy): domain Eukaryota; kingdom Metazoa; phylum Annelida; class Clitellata; order Crassiclitellata; family Lumbricidae; genus Allolobophora; species Allolobophora icterica. Next base: position 94,411,183 of record OY744602.1, on the reverse strand, counting down.
CTGAAACTTAAGAAATGCTAGAACTTACAAAAAAGACTGCTTTGGACTCTTTTCTTGCAACTATTTCATGGCGTCTACAGCATTCTGTGACAAAATAGGCTTCCTTTGAAACAAAACAACTTAGGACGTAATCTTTACATATCAATTTTCTAGCCATAGACCTTGGCCTCTTTCAGCCAATATTGCCACCATTCGGCAGCCTGCAGGTATCATCCTAACCGTGCACAAACGTGTATAAAACAGAACTTGGTTCATTCAACAAATGCATAAAGCTCGTACAACGTAGTTCGGAGAAAGGCAGTGTTGGGCAGTTGCTGGCTGCAACAAATTAAAATCCAAAACTTAACGAAATGGAACAGAACTTCATCACGGCACCACCATACACATCGTCCGGATATGTGTAGAATATATACGAGAAGCAACATAGCCAAACGGCTTCCAATCCCAAAAGAGGACCCGAATTTCACCTCAAATCATGCTCTCCGTTATACCCTGGCCATTCAACACACAGTCCTTACTCTCTCAGTGCCAAGGAACTTAAGTTGCCGTGTTGCTAATGCTACCAGCTTCAACAATTACTCTGAATTTTAAACGATACAGATATACACAAACACATCCCGAAGAAATACATACACACACACTTCTAACGAATGGTAAAATATGTGGCATATATTCCTGCTTATCTTCTTGCTTCCGAAATCTTAGCAAACAGCAACACTGCACAGTGTCTTAAATGAACTTTAAAATACAGAAATAACAGAATATTTGCCAGCTGGCCTGGGATTTTCCGGATATTCAAACAGCTTTGAGAACCCAACACTGCATGTTGTTCACTGTTCAGTGTATATACAAATGCTCACAATGTGTGCTTTACACTTGTAATGACATGTACATTACTGAACAAATGTGCACATCTACAAGTGCATTGAAAATGTTCAATATGTATATGCCATACCTGTCTACATATATCAAAATATGTAAAACAAACTGTTTCTGTACTTATATTTATAACTGTACACGCTAAGTGTATAAATAAACAGGAGTTAAATTTATAAGCAGTATTTACATAAAATTATTCAAAAATTACTTTGACCGGATATCACTTCTCCTGCCCAACCATTACCAACCAAACTGCCCAAGCAGAAACTAACCAAAACCTGCGAGAACTGGCCAGACAGAACCAGCCAGAACTGGTCACAAAGCCAGCCAGAACTGGTTACAGCTCCTGTCAGAAATGGTCACAGAACCCGCGAGAACTGGTTGCAAAACCGGCCAGATAAGACCAGCTAGAACCGGTCACAGACACGGTCAGAACTGGTCACAGAACCAGCCAGAACTGGTCACAAAGCCAGCCAGAAGGCAGTCAGACAACTTCACACAGAGGCAAACAAAACAAACCAGATCGATCGGCTAAACATTGGTTGGCGTACAAACACAACAACAACAAATCAGAACTCTCCGTGTTAGAAATTTAAAATGCATGCACACGTAATAATGATTCGTAATAAACATGCAAAGAACTCACATTAATAATCAAATATTAAATGTTCGGACTAATAAGAACAAAAATATTCATTCAACCAATACAACAGGGCGGAGGTGGGTACAGGCAAGAATCAACCAGGGACTACGTTGCCGTTAACCACCGTTCCAAGAACCTAACTGGTGGCAGTTTGTTACAGTCCAATGCCCTTTAAAATGGTTACAGTCCAATGCCCTGCAAAATGGTTACAGTCCAATGCCCTTCAAACTGATGCACTTAGCACAAAGCTCATATAATCATGTTCCTCAATTTTATACTTACCAGTGGCAGATTTAACAAGACAAACTGAAGACTAATTTGAAGCTGAAACAACTTCTACAGGTAGATAATGCAAATTCCTAAATAACAGTATCAAATTATTGCTATTTAGTCTCTTATTTCGGGCTAATTAAAAATCAATTTCTCAGGTGAAAAAATCAAAGGAGGTTTGTCTAAAAATGAATTTCTTTACTTCCATCAAACTGAGTTTTAGAGCATTTGCAAGGTGCAGGAGAATAAAAATGTCAAACTTTTATATACCTTGTGTTACATCAGTTACCCAGATATCTTTACATTCCTCAAAAATTCAATAATCGAATTGTCAGCTCGAACACTAACTTCTGCTCAGTCATGGACAAATTGGACACAAAACATTCAAAGAATTCCTATTTTATACATTTCTACATTTCAGCTCGCCGAGTGATTCAAGTTCATACGCATATACAGCCAACAAGTCCGATCGATAACAATGCACAGTCAACTTACCAAACTCACAAAACAAAGTAACACGCTGTAAAAATTCCTTTCCTAATTCCCTGAATCAACAAGAAAAGCCGAGTCCCTTGTTTAGCCCCATAATTCACAAGCGAACAGACTTCGGCTGTGAAGAACTCGGCCTTGGAGACTCCAGCGCCTAAGCACATTGGACTGTAACAAACCGTGGACCAGTTACACGGACTGAACTAAAGAAACGAACGTAAATCAACTGCAGCATCGCTAGAAATTCACAAACAACTTAAACCGAGAGAGAGAGGCCACAAACAGACAGTGTACCGTTGATACCCGATAGACAATATGCTTAGGCTTAACACAACAATATTTATTCACATTTCTTGTCACAGCCGATGTCGCAGACGACGTATGTGTCAGATAGATCCACTGGACGACGCCAGAGGGCTGCAGAGCAATGGGGGATGACGGGGTAGAACCCCGTCCAGGCGTAGAAGAGTGGAAGTCGATGATGGTGAGACGGTGCATCAGTGAATGTGTGTGTGTTGTATGTTAACTAGGTCTTCAAGTCTACAGGATGATAAGGGCTGACCTGCAAAAGAGAAACCAGACCACAGTGTTCAGCTGGCATTGTACCCTGAATGGGGTTCAAGTCAAAAACCCATAGCCAGCTCTTCAATAATTTCATCTGTTACAGTAATCAGCTACATGCCACCAAGCAAAACCATCTACCACAAGAAATTATTTTACACACTTATGAACTCAGTCACGCCACAAACTCCAGTACCCAAGTCGTTAGCTCAGACTAGTTATCTAACGTACTAAGGTGACAGAGGTGACTACTTAAATCTTTGTGTGTGTCTAATATCAATTGCCATTTATTTATTCACTTTAAGGTAAGCCAATCTGAATCGGATGTGATAGAAAAGTGTTAACAAATTAAACAAACACCTTGTCCACGGTCATTATATATAATCCGCTCAGCTGGCTTTTAACAAGGGAACAAGATGCGCCACTGAAGATGAAACTGCATAACTAGGGCACCTCATGCATCTGGTCAACCCACAACTATAACATTAATCTAAAACAATGATAACTCAAGTTTCTGAGCTTAAATTGCCACAAGTAATCACTGAATAAGAGTTTGTCAAGCTATCTAATTCTCAGGTTGGCTAAAATAAATTTTTTTACTAAAACGCCTTGAAAAAAAATTTAAGACGATAATGTTATCCGTATATCACTTCGACCGTACACTTACCCGTGGGAGGGACGGAGTTTACTCGCCATCCAATCACACAACTGTATTTGCACACAACCTAGTTACAGACAACACCAACCAATTTTCTTCCAGTGGCCCATCTTGTTCCCTTCTTAAAATCTTTGGCTCAAACCCACAAATCGCTCGATTGAAGACCCAGCAAGCTACTGAAGACACACACCACAACATCGCACCACCCTATTTGGTTCCAACGTCAATTCACCAGTCGCTTGTTTATAAGAACTAGAAAGCAAAAGACACAACGAAGAAGCTAGACAGCAACAAAAAGGGCACTGAGCATAGGTAAATAGCGGGAGTGCTGTAACTTACTGCGGTCTTGTGAAACTCCAGTCTAGTAAAGCTTCGCGTCTGTCTTCGGTCGCTTCAGCTGAACTTTCAGTCTCTTCACGCCGACTTGAAATCCATTCATTGCTTGAATTGCATTCTGGGCCGAAATCGGACTGTCATAGCTCACAAAACCTGCACATTTCATTCGCTCATATAGTATTCACATATCATTATTATTACAGTGTGGACTCACTAATGGGCTTTTGGTTTACACACCATTCTGCTAAATGTGAAGTGATGTTATGTCCCCAAAGCTACTAACTTAACATGCTGTACTGGTCAATGCACCATACAACAACAGCAGTGTAGTGCTAAATATTGACTTTTTCAGCCTTGTTCCTTTAACACACAGCCTGCTTTACGTGCTGTATCATAAAGCATGTTCTCCAACGACTTTACATTAACAAACAGTCCACAATGTATATTACTGAATGTTTAACATTCACAAAGTAACACAGGAACGTGAGTCTAAGGCACATACAGTCCATTGCCAGTGAAAACAGATGACCAGTTTGTAAGCCAATGAGCGATAGTGAGGTCTGAGGTGTTTCTTCACGGAAGAACAAGAATTTAAGCTTTGACGCGAGTTTGGTAGTCTGTTCCATTTCGCAAGTGCAGCAGAGAAGCATACAATGCATCAGATGGCACTGCATGGTAGCTTAGCTATAAGACCCAAGGCTCAAGATGGATCGCCTTGTGAAATGTCTAAAATCATAGATGAATCAGCAATTATAATTATATCTTAATATCTTTCAACTATGTTAGGACAACCATTTGTAAGCATCGAACATTTGTTTTAAATTTCATAGATTTACAACTGTTACAAATTTCCCTCTGTTTTGCCATCTTTGGATTATGTTTCCCTTTGTTATGCTATTTCTTTCCCCTATGGAAGTTTTCACATGCACTATGTGCCATACGTGAAAACATTCAATAGCTATTATTATTATGATATACATACATTTATTGACCCAGAATGTGTTCAAGGCATAAAGGCAGTGGGGGGGGGGGGTGAGGAAGGATCAAGAGAGTTCCTGTCTAAGTTTGCAACATATTCCAAACTGGATCGGCAGTCTAACGACAGCAAAGCCTGGATTTGTTAATTCAAAGATGACTAAACATGTGAAGAAACTGCTAACCAAAACATTTGCTCAGGTTCGTCTGTTTGTCGATGTAGACTTTGGATGAAATGACGTTGCCGTACGGTAGAAACATCTGCATCAAGTCGTGATCGCCAAATTCTTGTGGCAGGTGATAAATGAAAAGATTTGCTCCATCAGGACCTGTAAATTCATCATTGTTTCTGTGTAAAAGGATCATTGCCTCAGTGTAAATGCATCATTGCCTCAGTGTAAATGCATCACTGCTTCTGTGTAAACACATAACTGCCTCTGAGTAAACACATCACTGCCTCAGTGTAAATGCATCATTGTCTCAGTGTAAACACATCACTGCCTCTGTGTAAACACATCATTGCCTCAGTGTAAATGCGTGGCAATCCAACAGGTCTAATCACACCTGTGACCCACAAATTCAAATCCTCGTCTGTAAAGATTTCAAAGCCCACACAGCTTTGGCTGTGATGGGCTTGCTCAGTTACCTGGAAATTTTTAGCAGTACACTGTTGATTATTTTCAATCTACCTTAACCCTTTAACAACGAGCATGTACAAAAATGCATGGAAAACTAATCCCTCTAATCGTTAAAGGATTAGGCTGCAGTTGTTTAAATCCATTAGATCAGAGTTTCCCAAACTGTGGGTCGCGACCCAAAAGTGGGTCGCAAAGCTCTGGCAAGTGGGTTGCCAAATATTTTTGAGAAACATTTATTTTCTGCAGCAACAACATTTGGCTATGATTGGGCTATAACTAGTTGGATTGCACTAAATTGTAAACTGTTTTCACCTAAATTTCCTTTTAATGCTATAAATTTCTTAGCGCTGTACGTAAATCCGCATATTTCTATACCAATTTACGAAGCAAATTTTAGTACACAATGCTTAATTTTACACAGTGGGTATCAAGACTGCCAAGATATTCACCAGTGGGTCGCGACCCAGAAAAGTTTGGGAACCGCTGCTTTAGATAACCACGTGTGCAGCACTCTTGCAACAAAGAACTTATAAAGAACTATATCACATGTCTTGACACATGCATACACGTATACACAAATACACGCATAATACATACACAAATTCATAAAGAATTACTACATGCAAGATTCCTGTCCTATGACATAAGCATATACGTCTGTGCAGCTTCTAAAACTCTGCTGTACAAACGCCAAATGCATACACGTACATTGCCTACACAGGAATCACCTGAAGAACTTTGATAAACTAAAGTAACCCTGCGCCTGGTACTCACCCTCCGTCTGCTTGCCTGCGGCTGAGCTCGACACAGCACCACCAACTGAGCCGCCGAATTGACCCATGAGCGATCCAGGCAGCTGATTGCCTGCACTGTGCTGAAGCTGCGACATGGTCTGAGCAGTCAGCGCGTTCGAGAACGAGGCTAAACAAAAGGATAAACAGCATCAGGTCAGGTAAGACAGTACTACTCCAACTGTGAATCAAACTCTGGCTTTGATGAAATGTGAACCTGACAGACCAAGAACTACCTGGATTTAGTAAACCTGACAGACCAAGACATACCTGGGTTTAGTAAACCTGACAGAACAAGACATACCTGGGCTTAGTAAACAGGTCTGACAGACGAAGACATACCTGGGTTTAGTAAACCTGACAGAACAAGACATACCTGGGCTTAGTAAACAGGTCTGACAGACGAAGACATACCTGGGTTTAGTAAACCTGACAGTCCGGCATACTGCTGTTGCTGCTGCATGTCTGAATACGTTGGGCCGCCCAGTCCATCTGTTCCTCCCATTCCAGGGCCGGAGTTGGAGAGACCCGCATTTGACAGACCATTCATTCCATTGCCGCCCATCATGCCTCCAAGGCCGTCAGACGATCCCATGCCAGGCAGGGAGTTCTGCAGGGACGACATATTCCCAAGAGGTCCACCTGACTGCGATGTACCACCCATGTTGAGGCCACCTGCAAGAGCAACACATAAGCAACACACATCAGCTAAACACACTTCAAGGGGCACCTGAAAGTGCTGATGAAACTTGACACATACATATATCATACATATACTGTATGTATAAAAATACACCAAGTCCATGTTTTGAATGCATGCACAATACCCTTTTAGTTCGGCCTTGGCTGTGCTATGGTGTAATATAAATCATATTAATAATATTATTCCAATCCATTCTATGTTAGATATTGATAGATGGTTAGACAAAAAGAACTAAGTAAATACGTATGCAAGTCTGACCAGGAGAGTAATATCAAAAGAAAGATAAGTAAACAAGAGAGAGAAACTGTTGTCAGATGCATATATGATATAGATTAAAAAATAATAATTTCAAACGGTAGACAAGAGACTTTCTGTTAACATGGATACAATTTCTCTTGCAATGAACCATCCTTGAGTAATGTGTGTTACAATTATTTGCGACACAATAGAAGTTTCTGGATGAGATTGGACAAAATTAGAACCAGACAAACATGGAGAAAGACACTTATGCACAGACAAAGTACTACTTCAACATCAACATCATCATCAGTTTCCAAAACCAGCAATTTGGTCGTGACGAGTGCAAACATAATCTCCATTCTTTTTGATCATTTATCAAATCTAGCACTTTGCCTGTTTAGTCTCGTGACGTGACATTGTATCAAAGAGTAGAGCTTCTGCCTTTGTGTCTCTTTCCTTTGAATCTTGTACAGTACCTTGAGCACTAAATAAATATGTTTTGGCCAGTAATTGAGGAATGAAGAGGATGATGAGGAGCCAATCCCAAGAGGCAGCCAACTTTTGTATAAAGTGTGAACTGCTTCATTTTCTTGGCCTTGGCATATGGGAAAAGGTGTTGTTACTGTTTAATCTTCTGATGAACAATAAACAGTGCTGTATTGATTTAACGGCCACGCTTCTCAGAGTCACAAGCAGAGTAGACATCTCAAAACATATTTCTGCTGTGTTGAATCCATAACTTTTCAGTTGACAGTCCAGCATGCTAACCACTAGACTATGAATGCACTAATTTAACCAAATGATGCAGTGTAATTAAACTAAGAGTATTATTAGAATGCTTTCTGACGAAATTTTCCTTTCAACAGATAAGCCCACATGCACCTGGGTATTTATACTAACTTTAAAAAACCTCTAAAAGGTGAAAGCTGTGTTACAATAGCGGCTAATGTGCTCTATAAAAAAAGCCCAGATACACACATACATACATACATACATACCTACATACATACCTACATACATACATACATACATACATACATACAGGGGTTGGAAGATCAAGTAAAAAACTGGAATGATAAGTCAGCAGCCATATGGGAAAACATCCACGCTTAACTGCTGGATAAAACTGGTATCTAACACTTGTAACACTTTAACAATGACCTACACTGGTTTCCAGTCGCTTTTATTACACTCTCGTCATTAAAGTGCTAATAAACAAATCCCTTTGTATAATCAGATACAGACTTGACAGATAATTAGCCGTATAAGCCAAAAATCAATTTATAACAAATAGCCAGGTCTACTGGTCTTCAGACCTGGTATTGGGTTCATCTCCACAGACTTGTGGTCCTCTTATCTTATTGCCATGATGAAAGGCCAAGCTCTGGCTAATCAAAACTAACTGGAGGCATGAAAGAAATTCAATATTTCTTCCAAAAGTTACAATTCAGCATTTTAATGCTTTCACCTTCTCTAATATTTTTGTTTTGCCGTCACTGGTCAAGGTTTAGCATTTATGTGAGGGTACTTTGAATCAGGGATCATTTTCATCTTGCAAGAAAATTACAACCATAGCACAATCCAAAAAGCCGACTCTGAACTGGATCAGACAGCACAAGAGTTTAATACCTTTACTTTAAACAGAAGTCCAAGCAGAGCTGACCCACGGTCAACTCAGCAAGCAAAGCAGCCAATCCAGATCAGCTAAAATCAGCCAAGAAGGACACCTGTATCTAAGGATATTTCTATTTAAGGAAGCAAAGGAAAACAGATCTCCAGCCTGACTTCACAAAAGCAACCTTAAATTCAGACTGATCTTAAGAGCATCTAACATGATCTCATCAGCCTTTCTTTGCCTCTTGTAAGTGTTTGAAACCCATGCTTTTTTAAGACAGCTCTGTGTTGTCAGGTTGGCAGCACTTCAGAGGACAATCTCTCAAAGAGGTGCTTATAAATTTGTCATTACAATAATAATTACAATACCAAAGACATAAAATTAAAGGCCAGAGGCAAAGACCATCAAAATGCACAGATGGAGGGGAAGACCTTGATTTCCATGGTTCTGCAAATGCTACTTTCCATGATTCTTAATCAAGCAATTTACAGAAGCAGTCCAAAGCACACCAATGCATGCAACTATACAACAGACAAAAAAGCCGACACAATAACAGCTAAAGGCATGTCAGATCTCACCTAAATACCCAATTTTCTCAAATGAGATAGCTTCATAACAAAAACAGAAAAACAAACTTATCACGTAAAAAATAGTCAGGCAGGCATTCTTAATACAAAATAGTCAGGCAGGCATTCTTAAACTTCAAACTCATGCAGCAAGCTAGCAAACACTATCAGTCTCAAATAAAGCAAATTTTTACAATGTGGTTCTTTTCACTAAGGTCTAACAATCAAGTCTCAGTCACAAATGCTGCTCCAACAGAGGTAACTGCAGATGACATCCAAATAGCCATAAAGCCGCATGCCAATGCCCATTTGGACCATCAGCCAGCTGGCTATTCCATATGGATAAAAACCATCAAACTGAGATACAATGGCTTGGATAAAAAAACACAACAGATTATATATTCAAGAGATTTCAATATAAGACCAGAAATGAAAACAGAGCACGTACAAGAAACTGCAATCTGAGGAAGACTTGAAGAGATAAGAAATTAATACAGAGTCTGAAGGAATTGAACAGATCAGAAAAGTACCAGCGGTTCTGGACTGCAAAGAAATATTTCCAATATAAGTTGCAAAACGAACTAATTGGAAGCCATGAACAGACAGTAGTAATAAAGAGATATGAGGCTGCAGAGACAAAAATGAAAGATGCAGTCAGCAAACACAAAAGCACAAGAGGCTCTGAATCAGACCTGCTTCGAATGCAAGATAAGAAAGGCCAGAGGCAATATCACTTAAAAGCCAAGCACTTTTGTTATGCAACCAGCCTTTGCATGAACTGGTCACCATTTACATAGCCATCAGTGCTACGACCATGCACTTGTACAAATTACATATCTACATATCATGGCATGCATTACGGATGGGCTAAGAAATGACAACAAAGTCTATTCTTAACAGACCAACCTTTAGAGGTAGCCATTGAACCAGCACCACCTGAAAAGTAAACACCAAGACTCTGTAATGACACCATAAGCAACTACTTAGTTGCGTTACACTACCATACATGCGACTCGATACAATTCCTTAGCCGTATGCCACATCTCTTGGTAGAAATGGAGCAGACCCTTTAGCTAAGGTATGAACTCTTAGCAACTTCATTTTTCTTAGTCTCAGCATTTGGGCAAGTCCCTGGCAGCCATCCATCTCCCTCACTGCCTATTCTTCCCACGACCCATTCACAATCTTTGTACTCATTTACATAACGGACAGGCCTAGTGCTCGACTTGTGACACGGAATGTACAGGTTCAAGACTCATCAGGACGACTCGTCATACCTTAATATGTGTTTGCATAGCATCATCACTTGAAGCCTGCAGAGTGCCATATGTAGACATAAGAAATAAATAAACTACACACACCTGTGTACTATAACAATAATAATACGAAATTCAACTTATCATTTCCACATGGTTTGCACAAAGTTTGTGCAAGAGGTTATTAAACATGTCACCAAATAATAAAATGAGATGAAAGACCAGAGATATGAATTATTTACTACAACAATAAAAGGAACATCAGAGGAAAATTCTTCAATGCAACGGTTGTCGACTAGTGGGATGGTGTGGATGATAGTAATGGAAACTATCACAGTTTTTTAAGAGTAAGCCAGAGAGGATTGGCTACTGAGCATTCACAATTTTTTACAATAGTTCTAACACAGATCTTTATGAACCACTTAGAACTCATATTACCTTTTTTTTATTTATTTTTTATTTTATTCTTTTAGCAGTACCTAAAACTATCCCTGAGGCAGCTATGGGTATGAAGTGTTAGCAACTTCATTTTCTACGCCTAGGCTTATGAGGGCGGGTGGCCAGTCCTCTCCCTTGCCATCTCATCTTCCCACTGACAGTGTATGGTCAGTGTACTCATCATAGCCAAGTTGGCTAAGGGGTGCAAGTGGAACAAAAATCTCGAACCAAATTTCTGTCCTGGCAGGGATTTGAACCCCGAACTCTTGATTGACAGTCCAGCGTGTAAACCACTACACTAATCCCTACTTCTTCATGTTACCTAATCTTAACTAAATTGGTTTCACACAGCACAGGAGAGCTCACCTGGAGAGGCGTTGAGGCCGTGGAGACCACTCATCCCCCCAGAACTTGATCCTGTGTTATTCGCCAAATGCTGCAGGGCTGCCAGGTTCGGAGAGTTCATAGTTGAACCAAGCGCTGAAAGACAGATGCAATGCTCTTCATATATGCTTTTTTACTTCATCAATTTTCTGTATGCTTCTCCTATTGAATCATTCTTCTTCTAGACTCTTGTTAATTCCTCCCCCATACAGCTCTCCCTACCCTATTCTTCAATCCTATGTCCATCCATACCCCTGTCTGAGTCTCTGTCAGTCTCCCATGATTGAATGACAGACAGACAGAGAGCAGAAAGATAGACATATGGATAAACTATCTGTCATTCTGTCTTGCTGCCTACCATTCAGCATCTATGTATGTATGTCTGTCTGTTGCTCCGTCTTTTCTCCAACCCCTTTTAATATACATCATAGCAAAAGCTGTTGAAAGACAATATGCAGAAACAGATCGGATGAACAACAGTTACTGTACCTGGAAACTTGTTGGCTATGGCTGCCAGAGTAGCCAAATTATGTAAGCCACTTCCAGTCTCACCTAAAACAACAAATGACTCAGTAATGGGTGTCCTCTATACTGTCGTCAAAAGCAGTGCGAGTAAAGACCTGTACACTGGAGCATAACAAATAGGAAGAACGACTCCAGTGATAGTGATAGTTTGAACCAGCAAAAGTTCCCCATTTCTTTCATACAAAATAAATTACCCTCCTAGAAATCAATTCTTCTCTTAGAAATTAAGCTCTCAGGGTCAGGTTAACAAAGCCTTCCATCTTTCACAATCCTGGAGGTCTTACAGTATGAACTCATTAACGCGAGACATCGTCACCAGATATAACTTATGATACAGCTTGTATACATATATGGCGTGTATACATGTTGACATATAAAGCCCTCAGCACCAGCACACCTCCCTACCTTCAATCACTACTAACTCCTTACATCCCTCCCGTTGCTTGCGATCATCAAGTACGGGCCTTTTAGCTGAGCCACGATGCAGAACAGTTATGGGTTCGCTTGCATTCCATGTTTCAGCCCCCAGGGAATGGAATCGACTGCCACTCTCTCTTCGTAGCTCAAATTCACTCCTTAAAAAAGAAGCTCAAAACTCACTATTTTTCCTTGGCTTACAAACACTTGGATATCTAACTGCATCTTCTCGTGGCAGCTGACTCTCCGTGCCTCAGATTCACATTTCGGTGCGACCATGCGCGCATTACAATTTTAATTAATAATAATAATATTAAAAATATACCAGGCCACGCATATAAAGGAATAATGCTGAAAAAGTCAACATATTTAGTGCTACACTGCAGTTTCTGTACAACACATTAACCAATACATGTGGTATATCAAAGTACTAGCTCTAGGGGACATAACATCACTTCACATTAAGCAGAATGGCATATAAATGAGGCGCATGTCAACAAGTCCAGACTGTACCAATGAAACCATATCTAATGCCCTCATGAATTAAATTTCGTCACCAAGTCAGCCTCCTTATCACTTAGTTTATTTATCACTTAGTTTATTTAAGTGCCCTAATCATTCATTCACTCATTCATTACAGCGATTTACATAGCACCCCTTCAAGGCTACTAATCAGAAGTGCTCCCGACCCCAGTGCGGCTACAGAGGGCAGTAATCAATAACTATTTAACCTAGAATTAGAAGCAGTAACATCACTCAGTCTTGACAAGACTGATGCAGGAATACTGAATAATGTGCATATTCATATATTATGTTAGCCTTGAACTCAGATGAATATAGCATACATCACACCGAACGATCACTAACACAGATCTCAAAACCTATGAATATGACACATGTAAGCTGAAATGAAGTGTAAAACCGGAAGATGGTTTGGCTGGTACCTTGCGAATTCTGCATTGAACCGGGTAACGAGACAGATGCCGCTGCATTCAAGAGTTGTTGCATTTGCAAAGCATTAAAACCTACAAACACCAAACAAAACCTTAGACCACTTGAGGTAAGCAAGGCAGTAAGTAAATTGTAACATTCAGAAAACAGTGCAATTCACAAGTAACAGAATTCAATCAATCAATCAATCAATCGATCAACACTATTCATGCTCAGTAAACTCACCTAGCCCAGAATTTCCTAAATTTCCTAGCGGCGTGCCAAGATTTCCACCGGAAGTTGTCTGCTGTAATAACTACAAGCAAAACAAACTTTCATAAGAAAAACTAGTAACTGAATTCAGACTTGACTATCTAGACACTCTGAGAATTCTGAAATAACATCTGCTAGTCTGCTCAGGTTACATTCTCCCCTTACCTCATGGATCACCTACTTAGATCTGTTAAGCAGTAAGAGATGTACACTGTGTGTTTTCAAGGTCCTTAAAAGTCGATACGATACGATACGATACTCGTTTATTGCCACCAAAAACCAAATTTTTTTTTATACAAACGGAAACATAGCAAGCTGGTTAGCAAGGGTAGGGCCCAAAAGGGAGCAAGCTCCCGCGAGCAGGGACACCCATTCACAGAACTCAAATACGATGGCGTAAAACAGAAACCAACCTGAATCTTAACTAACAGATCAATACAGCAAATTAGAGTTCTTAACTAAACTGCCAAAAAAGTCACTAATCATCATCAGTTCCTGATGCCAGCCACTTGGTGGCAATGGGTACGAGTAAATAATCTTCATTGTCCTCGGTCATTTGTCAAGTCCATTACTCCCCTTAGTGTTAGTCCACGTGATGTTAAGTCCTTTATATTAGCAATCCAGCATAATCTTGGTCTGCCTTTATCTCTGTTTCTTTCGAATCTTGCAAGTAGTGAACTGCGTGGAATTCTGTCGACATTTTCTCTACAGGTCCTAACCGTTGGATTCATTTGAATGACTTTGTCTAGCAGAGTTGTTTGGATATCTAATAACTGTCGTATGTCATCGTTTCTTATTTTCTGTACTCTTGCAATCCCTGTAATCTTCCACAGTCAGCCCATTTCTGCTGTAAGAATTCTTCTCTCATCTTGTTTTTGCGTTGTCCAACACTCTGATACATATAGGAAAATCGGTTGTATCATCGTCTCGTATATTTTTGTCTTTATTTTCTTTGTTAATTCTCTGCCTCTCCATATCCTGTTCATTTTTCCAAATGCCTGTGAGTTGCATCCAATTCTTCTTTGTACTGTATGTCTTTTTTGTGCTGCCATCTGCGTTTATCAGATATCGGCGCACCAGAAGTTACTAAATACAAATTACAAGGCATCACTAGATGGCTGCCTCAAGTGAAATTATAGTAAACATATCATAATATTGTAGGAAAGAGAAGCAGAAGAGGACTCACTGCCAGGTACTGTTGACTGAGAGCCCCAAGGCCGGCCATGCTGGCTCCGTTCAGCAGTTGGGCCTGCATCTGCTGCAGTCTTTTCATCTCCTTCTCCTGATGAGAATCCGCGAGCTTAACGACGAGCGGCGACCGACAGCCCTGCATCAGCAGCAGCCAGAAATATCATCATTCACACCTGCATCTATGCCAAGAACTCACTCAATCAAACATCCGATTTTACTATGCCATGCCTAAGAGGGATTCTCAAAAGTGGTACACAAACAAATGGATACAGCACAAAGCATTACTTCTCTTGCATAGACGTCTCAGGATTAGTATTAATACATCATAATTTGACACTTAGTCAAACATAATGAAGTTTAAAATTAATAATTAACATTTCTGCACACATATATCGACCAGTAGTAACTAATTTAATTACTTCTATATTGCCATCATCATAATGAACAAATCGTCAATCGATGGTTGCTTCAAGTAAAATCGTAGTAGAGAATCATAATTTTTTGGAGAAGCACGGTCAAAATCCAGTTGGTCAAGAAACCAAAGAATCAGGCCACTGTAGGAAAGTAAGTTGAAAGAGGCAAATCTAAGTTTAGGTTTGTAAGACAGCAAAGAACAGACAGAATGCATATAATAGGGCAGTGAATTCCATAGTGGTAACATTACCTGAAGATAAAGCATTAATCAACTGTGCTACATAGCAGCTGTGGATGAAAGACTTTTCTTCCAACCTCTTTGAAAACAAGTGGTTCTATTCAAAGATACAGTTTGTAATATTTATCCATGCTTCAGTCAAGGGATTCTTCATCCAGCGCTCGTGCCTATGATGAGTATTGCATTTAAATGCACACAATAAAAAGAAAAGGATTACTTTACTATTACCTCACTGTAATTTACAATACATAGGTACAAATCACTAAAACCAGTTTTCAAATGGAAAGAGCATGTTGAAAAATGTTTCTTAAAAGTTTTGAAAAGTATTTAACATCATTGAATTCATCAGTAAGTCAGTATGAACGTTTCATTCAAGAAATAACTAACTGGAACCTCTTTAACATAACATGCTTATAGCATGTGTTATGTGTTATAGCAAATTATAAGAAGGTTTCAGCAAATTTAATACATTGTAAAAAGAAAACAAGTACAAGAAATTAACATCACATTTTAAATGGCAAGATGTCAACTTTAATGGAATTTCTACCTAAGATTCACATTTCAGTAAGACTTAATGCCAGTACCAATTCGTAATAATAATAAATAAATCAAAGATGTTTATAGCAGATATGGGTGATTCTGAACTTCATTTATGGACATTCTGAAATTTAGATATTAAAATTTACTAACTTCCAATGTTCGCGAGTGATGCAGGCTTCTGATGGCGTTCTGAGCACACTGGCGACTTGCAAACGTGATGAAAGCACACCCTGCAAGAAGTTCATCATGTTGCAAGAGATAGATGACAAACTGACAAAGCCACATGCATGTAGCATGAAGAAACTTCTTAAACAGCTGTATTTCCTACATGGTACACAATTTTTCTAAGAGCTCCAACTGCTGCAAAGTTACTTCGCAAAGTGGAACTTTAAGCAGAATTACTTGGATTTACCATGCATATATACCGACAATCTGATATAGTGGTAATAAAATAGGGAAAAATGAACTTTAACCAGAATTACTTGGATTTACCATGCATATATACCGACAATCTGATATAGTGGTAATAAAATAGGGAAAAATGAACTTTAACCAGAATTACTTGGATTTACCAGACATACATATATATTGACACTCTGAACCACTGATTTAAACATAATTATAGCTGTAACAGAAAGTGCATAGACAGACCTCTGCTTTGGCCGCTCTGCTCGCGTAAGACTGTGCACTCTTCAATAGTTCCGAACGGTGCAAACATCATGCGTACGTCGCTCTCCGTACATTTCTTGGACAACATGCCGACGAAGAGCTTCCGGTCTTCAACTTTAAAACGAAAATCGTGAAACCGTCAGAATCTACCTCAAACATGCTCTTTCGGTTAGCTGTCCCTAAAGCTAGCCCTGACAGGCAATGGCAGATGTTTTCCGGAAGCAGCACATGTGGATTTTGACCTGACATGGTGAGCGTTAATGGCATGGATGGGTGCAGTCTATGACTATAATCGGGTTGGCATCTTTGAGCGAGTGTGGGTCGGCTGGTGCATCCGTATGGGATGGTAGTGGCGATGGCAAGGCTGGTTTACAGAGGTCGGAAGAAGGTTTCTACTGTTGATGTTTCAGTAATACTGTTTCAAATTTAGCTTGTAAATACAGTTTAACATACATAAAGAAAGAAAAGAAGCCAAGCGACAGATATTGGTCTTATTTACAGGCATGATAGCATAGTGGTTAGCATGCTGGACTGTCAACCAAGAGGTTGTGGGCTAAAAAACCCGCCAGGACAGAAATCTTTGTCGAAATTTCTGCTCCCCAATGTCCCTCTAGCCAACTCTGCACTATAATGAGTACATTGACTGAACACTGTCAGTGGGAAGATTACACAGCGAGGTAGAGGACCAGCCACCTGCCCTCATATGACAAGGCTAAGAAATATGAAGTTACTAACACTTCATACACACGGCTGCCCAGGTTAGCTTAAGGCAATTCTCATCTTGGAAGTTACCTGATCCCCTCTGAGCTCTTGATTAACAGACCAGCATGCTAATCACTAGACTACCTTGCGTTCCACTCCTTAATCAATCAATCATAACTGTACATATGTAGTTAAGTATAGAAACACTTAACAAAGCACCTTTTAATCACATCACATAAGCACAGCACAAATGACTGTCTAACAGATCTAAACAAGTGCAATTGACCACAGCAGTGCAAGCACAGAGACCGTAAACTATCTGTGAACTTAAAAAAGTAACATATTTACATATTAACTAGGTTACAACACAAGTAATGTACATCGCATAACAGTCTAATCCAGTGGTTTCAACCTGTTTGTTTTGACGGAACCTTACACAAAGTACACATTTGATCACGAAACCCAGTGCATTTCAACCGTTCCATGTTTGAAGATATAAATGTAATTTTAACTTACAAGTAATGCTCGGATAATATTAGATTTTAGAATTTAGAACTATCACTCATTATCACCTCTGGTGTAGGCAATTATGTTACATTATGCTCTATGCCAATCCTTTAAAGATTTCAGTACTTAGGTTTTTTAAATTTTATATTGAACTGCGGCAGAACCTCTTACTGACGCCTTAGGTTCCACCGAACCCCAGCTAAAAACCACTGGTCTAATCTAACATGCTCATAATCAAAGGAATTTTGCCAAAGAACACATCATCATCACTAACAATAGGCTCTTCAGTAAATGTATCATGAGTCACAAAACACAACTATGTCTTTATAGCTGCTCCCTCAGGCATCATTTTAACTACAGCATACAACGAATAATGACTGAGTCTAACTCTTCAGATTCATGCATGTAAGCATCCATCCAGGGTTTGTGACACTTGGGAAGCATCAGCCAATGAAGTACTCGAAGATTTAATACGGATTCTAAACTGGTTTAAAAACAATTATACCAGCCACAAAAATCGCAACTGGAACCAGCAGTATGCAAAGCTTCCTCAAACACAAGCATTTATACAGACATAAATGAATGCATACATACATTGATGCATACATACACACATTACATACATTATATATATATCCATTACATACATACAAACATGCATTACACAGTGTTTAATCTAGACACCTTTTGGGGGGGAAATTCCTCCCCCAGGATTGATGTTTCCCCCCCAGAGGCCAGGAATATTATAATTTAGAGATGTTTCCTCCCCCCCCCTCCGAGAGGTGAGTAAAAAAAGGTCATCAACTTTTTTCGAAGATGAAATTTGAAAAAGTCTGAAACTCTGGCAAGATGGATGAAATTACGAACAAAAGTCATGTGTAAATTCGTTGGTCCCCCCACAAACCTTGTTTCCCCTCCCAGAAGAGGGGGACTAGATTAAACACTGTGCATTACATGCAAGCATAAATGCATACATGCACACATACATGCACACACATATACATGCCTGTTCCCCACAGGCATGTTCACTTAAGTGATTCTGAGAAGTTCGCCATTACAAGACGCCATGCAAATGCATAACTGCGATTACAGCCTACAAAGAATTGACTCAGCTCAGAATCAGAACATGTAAAATAGAACAATTCAGCAACAAAAACGAAAGGAACCAACACAAAATCAACACCCTTCCAAATGACCTCATTCATCAAAACGCAAGACAGAACAAAAGACCATACCTCTTTTTTCACTATCTGCAGGTTTCATCTGTATTGGATGCTGCATCTGGAAGAAAAAAAACTGGAAAAGTTACAGGTTGCCAGCAAGATGCCTCTTACCCTCATCAACCCGGCGTCAGCTGTCGAGACAGCTAAACAATTTAAAATAAGGTACAGAGAATAAATGGCTCAACTGGTACCTTGGTTATGCGTACGAACGTAAGGTGAGGCTAACGTCAACATACCTGGCAGCCATTAAGATGTTGTTAAACACGAGAAATAACTGCTGTTGGTCTGCTGAGCCATTCATCTACTGACTTATCTAAAGACCCTGACCGATCTACTGAGCTGGGGGCTTCCCCTTTCAGCAGTGCTGAATTTTAATTTCGGTTGCATTTTTCTATCACTTTTCACGTCGAGAACTTGAATGCCACGTGCAAAACTGGAAAATGGCTATCAGATTTGACTCGTGTGACTGTCTACATGTTAAATTAGTGTACGTTTCAATCCATTTGTGTGCATGACTGAGAGCCTGAAGGAGTGTGTCAAATGTGCTTGCACAGTCACGGGCTGTTGTGCTTACGGAGCAATCTGGCGCTTTTTAGCCACAGCTCATTTCTTCTTCTCCGGCCTTTTGGGCTTTCTATTGCCAAGACGTAGAATAGAGTCTGTTATTCTTGATCTGAGGGCAACAATCATCATCTTAGGCTGAACAGCACATGGTACAGCCAGAGACTAAAAACACTTGAGCTTCATTTACACACACTTCATCAAACGCGGTCGACAAGTTGAAGCCTTAAAAACAAGCTCAAAGCAAATTTCATGACTGAAGCGGAGGAATTCTGCCTTCAACCAAATGGATATTTCCTATAAATTCACACACAGCACATGAATTCCAACCCAAAACGAAGCAGACGAGAGGACAACGAATCCTTCGTCTATCAATTATTAACTGACCTTCAACCGGTTAATTATTCTAACTATAGTTAAACTTGAAGAGACTATAAATAGATGCTTGTGTCTTACGCTAATGGCACCAGAGAAGCACTTCGATTAGACTAGATATTAATTTCACAGCACCTCTGATAGGTTTCGACAATAGTGCTACATCAACTCCTGCTAACATTAGAGTACATTACAAAAGAAGCCTAAATGCATTTAATCAGGACTCAGAGCTTTCACAGGGCTACATTATTTAAATGCATATATGCATCTGGACACTTGTAACGTTTTCAGACACCTCATAAAGACACCATGGCATGGCAATCTCATGTACCTAACAAGGATCAACTTATGGCACTTTAAACTTTAATGATGATTGATGAGCTGATTTGGTTTCCCAGTCGCTCAAACACTTTCCTCATTAAAGCGTAAAGATACTTAGAAATGCACTAATAATAATAATAATAATAATAATAATAATGTCAATTTGTACATATAGTGTGACTATTACACTTAATACTTTCTACCTAGAAATGATCCAGAGTTCAGACTATAAAAATAAAAGACTCCAGTCCACACGTTTCTCATCCTTGATGGTTGGGATGACCACCAACTCTGAACACAGCATTATCCGTCATCGCTGGATGGGAATCTGCTAACTGGGCCGAGTGTGTGTGGGGGTATGCGTGTGTGTGCACGAGTCTGTTACTGGTTACTTAAATTCTATTGATCAGACCACAGTGCTAAATGATGAACTATTGTCCCTAATGTACAATGGGGCGTGGTGGCTCAGTGGTAAGTTCGGCGCCTTATGACCAGAGGGTTGCAGGTTCGAATCCCACTCTAGCCGCTGCGTAAGGACCTTGGGCAAGTCCTTCACTCGCAATTGCTCGTGGCGCTTCGGTGTGAAAATTCCGGCACAGTATCAAATGCTGTAGTCGGGAGCGCCTCTGAGTAGTAGTTGACTTCGAGAGGCGCTATAGAAATATCCGGAATAAATAAATAATGACATTTAACATCAGTCAGGTTAACACAGTGAGTACCTGTGATTAGTTTCTCTTGTAGCAGTGCTAGATAAACTTCTAATTAGTCTCAGAAACTCAAGATGTGCTTGCTCCTCAGGGCAAACGGGAATTTTCTTAGAAACATAAAGTGCAAATACACCAGAGCGTCACTGTAACATGTTTCATTTAAACAGCACAGTTGGGTCTAGGGCTCTAGGCAGCACAAATTCAGTTAGACACCAACCACATTACAACACAACCTTGCTATGCTTGCCATGTATGTATGAATGTATATATGTATGTATAAGCATGTATCTGGGGTATGGACATATGCATGGACATATGTGAGTGTATGTGTGCATGCAGCTAAGAAGAGAAATACTTAAAACAGCTATGGGTCCAAAAGGTAGCAGTACATGGAGGTCTCAGTGTATCCACCACAGCTGACAAAGTTTAAAGCCGACTTACCCCTGCCAGTGTTTTTACGTTATGAAGGGCATTCTGTGCTTCAAGTGCAGCGCGTCGCGTGTAGAATGTAACAAAACAACAACCTGTTGAAAAAAGACCAACTGACTATCAGCACAAATACAGACAATCATGTTTCGCTAGCACTTAAAACTTACATCAAGGACGTGCGACAGTCTAATGGTTAGTGTGCAGGATTGTCAACCCAGAGCTCGGGATTCAAACTGCCACCATGGCAGAAAGATGTTTCAAGATTTGCTGCTCTAAACTTTCTTCTTCGAGAATTCAGGTATAAATGAATACATACATTGACTGTACACAGAGGCCAAAAAAATTGAAGCTGCTAACACTGCATACCCATGGCTGCTGCATGAGGGTAGCCTAATGAATGGCTCATTTTTCTACAATGACACACTAAACCCACCATATCATATTCGTTGATAGATAAGAAATTCTGCTACAACACGGATCCAATATTTACTTCTGTGTTAAAAATGCAACACATAAACGTGACATTAAAGCATAAAGTTACACTTACTTAGAACTAATACTTCGGTTTATTTTTAAGATTACGGGACAATTATCAACTGTCCACTTTGATAAACCACGAACCCCATCTGTAGTTTACATGACCTTCACGACAATGAATTTGACCCTAGCTGTTCTTTTGACTCAACTATTTATGATTAATTCACACTGATAGTTATACCAGAATCCTTGTTATGATAATTACTCTAACTCACCTCAATACTTATGAACTTCTTCATAAAAAGATTCAACATAAAATTCTTATGCAGTGCCTGAAGATAACATATTTATCGCAATACTGACACAGTTTTCATAAAACGTGCTACCCGAAATTTAAACAAAAAATTACTTTTAAAAACTAACATTGAATCATCATAAAAAAACTCACTCACATATCTTTAAAATAACTTACCATACCAATGTATTCGCTTCATTTATTGATCACTGTGTGACTGAACTCAAACTCAACATCAATGCATACAAACTTATGACCTTCTTATGCTCAGTCTTCCTGTTTTACCAAGCGCAACAGTGACCTACGACTGACCTTTACTGTGACCAGTTGATTTGTCTCTTAATACGTTCAGCTGGTAGACTGGTCCAAATTCAGCAAACAGTTTCTGCAGGTCATTCTCGTCCATGTATCGGGGGATCTGTCCGACGAACATCTTGATTGCGTCCGGGTCGGGTTCATTTGGAGGCGACTGTGAATTCATAATGCTACAGAAAACAACTGCAACATTACCATAATTCGTTATTGTTATTATACAAATGATATGTTAAACTAAAATTTTAGTGATTATGAAAAGAATTGGATTTAAAATCATACCAAAAAGAATGAAGAACATTTAGAATGTATTGTAGATCTATGGATTTAGCACTTTAATATAGCACCGTTTCAGATAACCATAAAAGTGAGTCACAGTCATTAAAACTTTGATAAAGAGGGAACTGAACCGCCTTTAACTGAATGGAATACGTGTTTGCTGAACTGAAGAGCCAGTCAAGTCAGTCACTGCAGTGCACTAGGGCGAGGGTGGTTGAAAGAGGTGTGAAAGTCAATACAGAGATCTTTTCAGCCTACACACAGATCTTCAACTTTATATCCATATATAAAAGTATACAAAACTAACAAGAAATGCACAGAACCTGTGTTTCACACCTACTAAAATGAGGCATTGAATAACCAAAGCTTGCTCTGCTATTATAAACAGATGCTCTTCCTAAACCTGCTTTCTGATTAACTATAGGATGGTCAAGTTATTTTCAGAAAATTTGACACTGGCTAGTTTTTATGTGAAGAACGAGACAGGTTCTACACAGTTGTCCAATACAATACAATGCAACACAATACAACAGAACTGGATTTGATATTACTCTCCTCCCAAAACTTAGAAGTGCACACATGACCAAATGATAGATCAATGGCCCTAAGCAACTGTGCGTGAAGGACTTGTTCAAAGTCCTTATACAGTGACCGTCAAGCATTCTATTCAAATGACTAATATGCCCTATAGATGTATGCAAGTATGTGCCTCACTGTTTGTATATAGCATCTTTTACTATCCTCACAAGGGTGCTATATAAATAGAATAACATGTTGTATACACTTGATATGTCACATTGTTAAGCTGTAGTTTCTTAACAATATTCTAGCAAGAACACAAAGATTGTGGTACATTAAGTCAACATTTTGTGTTTAAAACATAAACAAAATTTAATATTCAAAAAAATTCAACAAAGTCACATTTATTATTAAAGAAATTTTGTTTAATAAAAATTACCTAACCACGTTGTAAATTTAGCAAATCATCTACATTAATTACAGTAAGTTACAAAACTTCAGTCTCTTCAGTTTAGCCAACTCTGTCGTCTCAAGTGTTTGTCCTTCGACATGACCTCCGCTGAACCAGACTAGTGTAATTGTTCAGCACAAGTTGAGCAGCTAATTCAAAAGTCATCAACTCCTTCCCTATCACAATCCCTTTTGTCAACCTCTGGGAATAATTACAGCATGAAACTCAGTCGTATCCAATAGCTCCAAAACATTAGCTAATTAAAAAACTTTCTTCCCAGTTTAAGAATTTCAATTCCCAGATCTAAAAATATACCCAAAAATATAGTAAGCCATACAACAATCTAAAAATTACAAAAATGCTAAATTTTCGCACTATCAGTTCATATTCCCAAACTGCAGTTTCCAAGTGAGATATAAATAACTTTAATATAGTGAACATTTATGAAAAGGTGTGCTTTAGTCAAGCTGTGGTCATTTTCGACCTCAGTGGTTGCCACATTGCTAAGAAATCCCAGACATCAAATTAGAAGTTTTCTTATGGCATAAGTAATATCTCTGTAGCCCTAATTATCTAATCAGCTGCTTTATTATTCCCAATGTATGGTCTCTGAAGAAGGTCATAAAACCAGCTTCCTTCTTATTAAGTAAAATCCCCAATGCTGTATTCATCCAACCACCTGCTTTCCACTTAGAGCAAATCTAAAGACCCAAAAAATTCTAACCAGCACTGAGGTCACATACAGTTATAAAATCTGAAGTTTTATTGAAGATGTGGACACCGTGATAGCACTTTTGCAACTAGTAAAATGGTTGGAAATAATGTGCACAAGTAAATTCTACCTCTGAGACAGAAGCTTCCAGCAACGTTAATACAATTCTTCTGATTTAAAATCCCGTGCAATATCGCCTCCTAATTTACCTACGTGGCACTACATTTCCAAATCAGGCATCGTGTTTCTACAGAAGCTGACTCTCTCTTTGAGAAATCTTATGGCCTCATCTCCAAGAAAATACCGTCGGCAGCTTTATACCCGTTTAGACTTGCTTCAAACCTAAATATAGCGCTAAAGAAATGCCCTATCTATAGATCGTGCAATCTGTTAGGGGTTTAAACGACCAGTGATCGCATCCGGTACGTAAGCATGCCCTCAATCGAAGGACGTGAAACCCCAGACACCTTGCAAACTATAAAACTGCTTTTCGGTGTATTACCTAGCGGACAACAGTTGACACTGGGGTACAAGACGACGGTACACACAAAACACGAAAATGTCAACAAGATGGCAGACGACTTCTCTCTCCTCTGACAGGTGGCGCCACTGTTAGTATCGTCCTTAAAGTAACTAATACTTTTTTTTAGCTAAACGGTTAATTTTTAACTAATAGCAGCAATCTAATTTCTCAATTTTTTAAAGCGCAAAGCAGACTATAAATCACGAATTTAGTTTGATTCTCAATTTTCTATATAAACAAGCCGGGATTATAACGCACGAATGATGGAAGAAATTGGTTCAACGAATAAAATATTTTGTAGCGCTAACTCTCGAAATTTTGATTCCGTAATCGACATAAAGCTCCGTCCTTAGTACTCCAAATATGACATAGATCCACTAAATTTATATTTAATATTCTCTAATTTTACTCTATTTTTTTAGAATTTTAGTGACAAATCAAGACTAAGAAATCGAAATCTCGAAATTTCTACAGCGCCCAAAATAGCGAAGTCGCGGGAACGAGCTTATCAAAAACTCAGCCACAACAATTAAAATCGATGGGGGGTCAGACAAGAAAAAGGGGTCAGACCTGACCTCAGACGACTAAGGTGGATGGTGTTTAGAAATGAAACGGCGATCGAGGAAGGTAAGGGGAAGAGGAGGGCCTGTAGGATTGGTAAAGAGCAGTAGGCCTAGGCCTACCAGGTTTCAGTTTTAAGTTAAAGGCCTGTGTTGAGATAGCAAGAGCGGAGGTGTTGGCATAATAATATTCTGGCGGGAGTTTATTCCAGCAAGGTGCAACAGCTGTGGCAATGGAGCGATTTGCAAATTTTAGTGATGAGGTGACAGAATTAAAGACGAACTGTGAGGACGGAAGGGGAGCTCGTTGAACGAAATGGTTGGACCGTGAGCAGTGTTTAATCTAGACGTCATTTGGGGGGAAAATTCCCCCCCCCCCCCAGGATTGAAGTTTCCCTCCCAGAGGCCGGCAATATTATAATGTATGGACTGTTTTAAAAAATGGGACGAATGACTAAAAAAAAGGTCATCAACTTTTTTTGAAGATGAAATTCCAACTTTGAAAGCTGAAATCCTTAAACTCAGAAATTTTTTGGCGTTTGAACTCAGATGAAATTTCTCCGAAAAGGTCGCCGTTGTTGATCCCCCCGACAAACCTTGTTTCCCCCCCCCCCTCAGAAGAGGCCTAGGGGAGACTAGATTAAACACTGCAGGACCGTGAGCAACTTACGCAGATAGGAGGACTGGAAGGATTGAAGTATGTTAGTGATTGGTTTGATTTTATATTAGGCCTACCCTTCGTCTAGGCTATAAGGCCAAAATCTCGCCAAATCAAATGAACATGATCGAGCCTCAACTTATCACTCTTCTGTTTTTGAAGTCATCATTGCTAGCGTAGGCCTATAAGCCTAGGCCTACTTATATGAGTTCTTACAGCGCGGAATCGATCGATCTTGTGACAGCTGCTAGGCTATATCTCTTTCCGGTCTCTCTGGCAACCCGACCAGGACCTCCACCGGACATCGATCTCTGGACAACCCCTCTGATACGACGCACGCAGCGCTCGTGAATAAGCTGGGTCGCTTTGTTATAGCTTTGCAGAAGCGATTTAGAAATTTGGATTTTATGATTACGATTAATTTATGTCATTCACCAGATGGCGCGTGTTTATTGGATCTTCCCTATGGTGCAGGTAGGCCCTAATCATAATCCTAATCATAATTATAATCTCCAAACTTCTATCGGCGGCAAAAAAATTATGAAAGCTTACCAAAGTGAAAAGATCTCACCAAAATTAGGGTCTAATTTAAAAGCTGGCAAAAAAATTTCTATAAGTCACGATAGGATTTTGTAAAAATGGACGAAATTCACGGGAAATTCACGGCATGAAAACGATGAAATCACTCTTATCCGACCAAACAACGAAGCGAATAATAAAGAAACGACGCGGTCCCTGTGTACAATGCCACAAAAAAGTCAGTGTAAACGTCCTGTATCAAATTATGCATGTTTCTATTGCGCGGATAATGTCAAACACGAGGATCGATAAACAGTGTACAAAATAACGGCCAACGCATATGAGTCAATCATAGGCGCCGACTTTTGCTTTTGTCTCTGGGTGCCAGTCAGGGTCGGATCCAGAAGGTTTATCAAAGTTTTACAGGACCAACGAAACTTTTTTTTAGGAAATCATCTCCGAAAAAAACTGATGACCTTTTTTTACTCATCCGGAAAAATTCCACATTATTTGGTCATTTCCCATCGTCTACTACGTGTTTACACATAAAATGGGGGCCATGTCTCCTAAAATTTGACGACTTTTTTAGGAATTCATCCCCAGAAAAAATTTGACGACCTTTTTTAGGATTGCCCCAAAAAATTGAATTTAAGGTCCGAATTCTTCTGGGGGCCAGGCCCCCACTGAACCTTTACTCTGGGTGCATTGGCACCCAAGGCCCCCAAGAAGTCGGCGCCTATGGAGTCAATTTAATTTCGTTTAAATTCTTCAGTACAGGTTGTCATAGACGCAACATGTTTACCATGATCCATTTGTTATTAATGATTACTTGGACCTTGTGTGTGATGATAATTATTGAGTCACGAGCAGTGCTTTTTTTCTAGAAAAAAAGGTTCCGGAACGGAACAATAGGTGCCGGAACGCAACAATTATGGGCGGGCTAAAATCACGAGAAAAACGGGATTGGGGGTTTGGAGTGGTCTCAATAAACACTGAAAACAGTTCAAAAACACTTAAATTAAATTAAAATAACTAAATTATTGTTTTAATTATTAAAATAAATAAATTATTTTTTAGGAGCTGAAAAAGGTGCCGGAACGCCGTACCAGTGCGTTCCGGCTGAAAAAAAGCCCTGGTCACGAGTACGACAAACAGTAGGCTAACTGGAAATACAACGAGCCAACGTCATCGAGTGACTGTATTACTTTAAATATTTCAATCTATGGTAATTTCTTACGTTGCGAAACACAGGTCTATCAGTTCCGAACATCGCATTGCATTAATTTAACAGAATTTGCCAAAATCACGGCATTTGGAGAAATTCACGGCATTCACGACAAATGCCGAAAATCAGGGAATTCACGGCTTCGGGCTTCCTTGACTTCGTGAATTTCTACTGGCCCTAAACATGATCGACTCTGTCAAGCTGTTTATTACGGTAGGTCCCTATCGTTTTACTCTCGCCGCTTAAATTCTTACCACCATCTACCGTAACCGTCTGACCGATTTAGATTTTATTGTAGCTGGACCGAGTGTGAACCAACCTGCCTGTCGAATTTGTTTTGATTGAGCGCCTGTGAGAAGCTGGTTTCCCCGACTTTGCCTTTTTGGTGCAGTCTGCGTCGTGAGATTACGATTATGATTATGATTACGAGTGTTGGACAGTTGGAGAGTGAGACAGCCAGAGACAAAGGATAGGCTACATAACGACAGAAACAGCGAGAGAAACAAAGCCCATAATAATGAAGTTGTACCAGTAGAATTATTAGAAAAATTTAGAATATTAGAATTTAACTGCATTTTGAACCATGTGAAGTTTTGTAGATATTATTAAGTAAAAACGTAGTATGGCGTGCCATAGAACTGATTGGTATAGAGCCTTGGTATAGGCCTAGAGCCAGGCATAGTGCGGGCGTCCTACTCTGTAAAGACCCAAAGTAGGAGAAGCTACCCATCGACATTGGGCTCCACGATGCTAGATTAGCCACAGACGCCTGCAAATGCTTATACAGGCGTCTATGGATTAGCCTTCGAGAATCATCCACGGCTCTCAGCCGTTCAGTTGTTTCATAAATTTCGTTGAATAGAAGTTGATAAACGCGTTCGTCATCGTGACGTCATAATAGTGTTAAGCTGGCATTCGGTAGGTGGAGCTATGCCGCTTCCTAGGAAATCGTTTCGACAAGATTTCAGAGCAGGAAAACTTTCGATCGTAAGTATTTTTGAATATTTAAGTTATTTTAGAACGTTTAGTTGTGCGATTTGATATATTTATAAATTTTAAGCTGGAGTTTCACGAGCAGTTTAGTAGGCTATAATAATGGCCACAGACTATCAGGATTTAACGTTTGTTTAGGCGACCAACCCGTGGCGGATTCCTCCCTGACGATGCTGATAGCGTCAACCAATTGGTCAATAAGTCAGCTGAACGACTTTTTCTCGCTATTATGAGGAATCCCAATAATGTGCTGCGTGCCCTGCTCCCTCCCCTCCGCAGCAGTGGACACAACCTTCGAGCGAGACCGCATAAACTTACCCTACCCGAAAAAGATGATAACAATTTTATAACCGGTATTCTCTACAAGAGTGCCTATTGATGCTAATTAGCTGCTCGTGAAACTATATAGCCCTGTAGCTTGTTCTAGTTGCGTTATGTCAGCTATGATGTCGAATAAACGAGCAAGAACGTCTAGACGAAACTGAGAAGAACAGCAACAAATGTGGCTGAGAGGAACAACAGAGTAAAAGAAAACTGGGAAAGACAGAAGAGGAAGGAAGAAAACGGAATGGCGTTCGACCGACGGAGGAAACCGGTTGGCAGAGGTCTCTGTCCAAAAATGATGAATTGGTCACTCTTCCGGGAAAGCAGCGTAGGCCTAATTCCGAAGCAGCGGACAACTTCTGACCGGAAGGGTCAGCTCTGACGAAGACGCGAGAACAGCATCGAACACAACAAGAACATCCAGACAAAACAGGAAAACAAGAATACAAACAGAAATCAACAAAATCTTGAAAGACGGCAAGGGCCTTGCATGGCATGCGCTGTCGATGGACTATTACTCACCGTTACGTGTTATTAAGTTTCTGATAATTGTCGCTGCAACAGATTGTCTGGAGTCAATTAGGTCTGCAATGAGAACAAGAGAAAATTAGGTAAGCCTATGTTCTTACTGCAGTTTGTAGGCCTTGACTATTCATTTCGTTCTCAACTTAAAACTTACCTCTTTCCATTGGCGGCGATCTTGTTTGACAGGTGGGGGGACACTTTTGAACTGATCTGGTGAAAAAAGAGTTTTGAACTGATCTGCTCAAAAACAGAGGTCAACAATTTTTTTCGTGCGTAAGCCTAAATTGTTTAACCTTATTTGGAGTTTCTTCAAAATGTGGGGGGATCGAAAGCATGGTCCCTCCACTATTGAAAGTGGGGTCTTGTCCCCCTCAACCCACCTTTCCTTAAACTTTCAACCTGTACTTGGACTGGTAAGTAAACTTTCAGGTATTTGAATGAAATCGTTTGTAGAAAGTCATAATACACACCACTGGCGTAAACTTGTCCAAAATATTGGTGGGGCATGGGGTCTGGACCAGAGGCGCAAAAAACCAAGTTTTTCAAGATGGAAAATTGTTTTGTTTTTGTGTTTTTTTCGTTTTCTTTTGTATTTATGGTTTTTGTTGTTTTGCTTATTTGTTTTCAAGATTTTCGGTTTTGGATCACAAAAATCTCAAAATTGGTATGAACAAGAGCTCCAACTCAGTTTAATTCAGTTGCGATTTTCGAAAATTAAAAATCATTAAATCAATGTTATTAAAATAACTTCTACAAGAATAAAAACAAAACTTTAAAAAAATGTTTTGTGTTTTTCCTTTTCTTGTGTTTTTTAAACCAAAAACCGAAAAAAGCTCTTTTCACCTTTGGTCTGGACAATCAGCGAGCCTCAGAGGCTTCCGGTGTTACGTAATGCATATGAAATGAGTGCTTTTTGTGTACATGTAAATTGTTGTAAATTGAAGATATTGAAGAAAAAAATAAATCTTTCTTTTCATTATGAATTTCTGATAGTATTTCAGTTCTTTGTCTCTGTTTTTCTGTTTCTGAAGAAATTTGTCTATATTGAAGCATAATTTTTAATATTTGAAGAAATACTCCTCTCGATTATTGGGGGGCATTGCCCCGGCTCCTCAATTATTGGGGGGGGGCACGTGCCCCGGCTGACCCCCCAGAGTCTACGCCTATGATACACACATGGATCACTCTAAACAAGTCAACTGCACATTCTACAATGTCAACTGCACACTTTATTCAGAAAGCACTCTACTTTAGGCCCTGAATTGTAGGTTAACTCATGACAATTACGATCAGCCGTTGTCTATGCAGTAACAACAGTGAAAGTGAGAACACGGGGGAGTTGGCCCACGAGGTACGTCAGGCCCTGTGCGATCGTTTCTGCGTCTGCCCGGGTGTCGTCGTCAACCTCCTCCACTGCATCAAACTCGATCCCAGCCTCGAGATTAACGAGGCAACGTTCGGGGTCCAAGAAGCCATCGACGCCTACGATACCACTCCTACATCGATATCCTGCGACTTGACATGTTTGGTTACGTGGGAACCAAAATAATATGTTATGCAATCTCTCATAAAGTTTCCCAAATCTGTGTGTCCTACGATAGACGCTCTGGAATGTATGGAATGTAACTGAAGCTGCCTAAGCGCAGCGTCCGTCTGCCTGCTTTGCCCGATGCAGGCACACGGGCGCTACGCTGTGGAATGTATGGAATGTAACTGATGCCTGCATCGGGCGAACCCAATGCAGGCCCACGGGTTCTGCTAACCATGCCTCAGAGGCCGTTCGCAGACCTTCCTACTGATGCTGCCTATAAAGTCTGCATCGGGCTTCGCCCGATGCAGGCACACGGGCGCTGCTAACAATGCCTGAGAGGCCGTTAGCAGACCTGCCTATTGATGCTCCCCACTGATGCTGCACACAGGCGCTGCTAACCAAGCCTCAGAGGCCGAATTATAAAAGCGAGTATAGTCGCAAGGACAAACCTTCGACCACGTGGAACTTTTTCACCGAACTCGTATTTTTATATGGCTGGCTTTATGTTGCATTGTCGCGTTCACGAAACAGAGACAACATCAAAGTAGGCCTAACCTTCAATAAAACTGACCGTCAAGGTCATTTGCTAAATGATGCTCGAATTTTCACTTATAATCAAGCATTCCAATAAACGAATTCTTTTCCCAATCCATTATCAATCCATTCATTTTCTTTTTCAACCCGTCATATGACGGGCAAATAATCTAGTGTGTGTTATATTGGTAAACAAAAATTTCTCTTGGGCTTCGTTTGTAGCGAACTACTTGTAGTAGGCTATGCGTGAAAATTGGCGATGACCGGATGTGTCGCCTGTGAAATTCTGTGTGGCAGGACGGATGTCTTCGCTCGATGGAACACAAATCGAACCAGAGGAGACACCGAATATCCAGTTGATCGACTCGCAGATAGATGCAGGTAGGCCTAAGTTTGAGTTTTTATGCAAATTTTCAATAAATCTAGTAGAGCGGTTGCTGATGAAATCCTGGTTCATTCTGACGATATAGGGCCTACTGAGTAGCTGAGTCAGGGTCAGTATGTAAATCAGACTCAGGATCACGAATTTATATAGGGCCTACACAGGCCCAATGCTGCCATTGTGTATTAAAATGCATGTTTATTTCAGCAGGAATTATGACGCTTAATGCTCACGTTTGTATGTGCCTGCTCGGTATAGTGTGTCGGACTGTCAATCGAGAGATCTAGGGTTCAGATCCCCGCCAGGGCAGAAATTTGGTGCAAGATTTCTCCTCCACGTGCGTCCCTAGCCCACTCAAATATCAACGAGTAGACTGACCGTATCCTACTATCGTTCGGG
Organism: Allolobophora icterica; assembly: GCA_963556255.1. Lineage (NCBI taxonomy): Eukaryota > Metazoa > Annelida > Clitellata > Crassiclitellata > Lumbricidae > Allolobophora > Allolobophora icterica. The sequence goes on along the minus strand of OY744602.1, from coordinate 94,378,501 downwards.
AGATGAGACGGCGAGGCAGAGGACTGACCACCCAACCTATATGCGGAGGATAAGAAAATTAAGTCGCTAACTTCATACCGATGGTTGCCTCAAGGCTAGCTTAAGTGACTGCTTTTTAACTGCCACCATCGTTAGCATATAGAAATAAAATGCGTAGGCTAATCTAGCGATGAATGTCAATTTCTTTCTTCAGTTTAACTATTAATATATGTGAGAATAATGCAAGATCATTACGCAATCACGTGATCAAATTAATGTTCTATATCTGAATTGCTAACTGACGGAATCGTAGATTATCACTACCAATCCAGCATCTTGCGAATTAACTAATTATTATTTACCAATGCTAACCTCCCTAACATGATTCTTGCCGTTAACTCGTACTTGGCTTGTCCATAACAATGTCTTTTCACAATTCGCACTGCCCGTAGAACTTTGGCGTTCCACATTCGAAATTTACCATCGTTTCTTGGTTGAAAATTCAGTTCAACTCGAACTTGTTGTTGAAGTGTAATATCCCAGACCTGGGATCGCTGCCTTCCATCGATGATTATTTCGCAGGTTCTTGCATTGTCACATCGTACAACTTGCAAGCCGTACATGTAACTGTCCTTGAAGGTAGGCCCTACTTAACCTCAGAGGCCGTCTTCACTTCTTCTTGAAATATAATATCTGAAATCGAAGATCGCTGCCTTCGATCGACGATTATTTGGGCTTCAGAAAGCCAGATAACGGTGGCATCACCTGGGAAAAAATACCAGTCTGCGTTTTAGACCTAGACATTACATTCCTTGCGATGTTTAATCGACTAAAAACTGCTTAAGTAAGGCGCTATGTAAATGTATACAACTTCACCTTGTCGATAAATTACACAGGCCAGAGAACTCCGGCAGTTTTGGCACCGTCCATCCTGGAAGCCTGGCAACCTGTCAGCCTGGAGAGCCCAGCAGCTGTATCGGCCCTGACGGCCGTTTTGGCCCTTGTCAGTTAGATTACTGGCATTGTCAGTACTATCACGGTTTTACATTTATAATATATATAGTAAGCATTAATATATTTATTGTGTATTGCCTGCTTGGCTGGGTCTTACCTATTTTTGGCTACGGTGCCTAGTCAGGGAGAGTCTGCCTCAAGCCTACCTGCGTGCTACCTCTGGCTTCGTTAAGCTGCAGCCGTGAACTCAGGTACGCGTGTAACTCCTTAGAAGGGCTCGCCTTTCTGGGATGCTGAGCCGAGTTGCTATCACTGACTAATCTCTCTTGTCTATATAAGATCGCCCCTTTTGCATCTTCTGTGTGACTGCTTTGGGCTCGCTCCTGGTCAGTACAGGTAAGACTATCTGCATTCGGTGGTTAGATATCATACACCGTTCATTGTCATTGTATGTAAGCTTTCAGCATTCAGCATAATTGTGTTTAATTGGTTTCTTTATTAAATGTTGTATTTTCATCATGTCTTATCTATCCTGTAAGCTAGTTCCCTTGTAAATATTGTAATATAAGCGTGATATTTGGTGGAGAACCTGGTTTCGACCCTAATTCGCTCTGAAACGGGTTTCACTATTCTTTGTATTGTTTTTTTTTTATTTATATATATTATTGATCGTTTTGTTCTCTTCTAGTTTCAATGTTTTTCACCATCGTTCATTCTTGCTCTTTGGGCCTTCGCCACCTGGCGAGTAAGCTGTCTCGTTTCTGGTACCCTGCGTCGTCTTCACCTGTCTCGCACCACCCAGCATTGATAGACATCTACTCTGTCGACTTCTTTGAAACCGTAAACCCATTTTGGACGAATTTTGAACTCGACTCTTATGAGGACTTTTCGTTTCATCATTTTGAATCCCTGTACCCTTGTGATTGGGCAACATGTCAGCATAAATTTGACATTCTCTACGAAATTCTCGAAGCCAGAGATCCTCTGACGGCTATCCGAGAACTTTTTGTTGAGCCTTTTGTCTCCACAGACAATTGGGATCTTGTTTCTCTTGACACCCGTCGTCCAGACTACGATCCCCCAGGTCCTTTCTGGCCATAATTCTTTAATTACGGCGTATTACCTGTCTGCGGTGTAGTATCAACGTGCCTGTATTATGTCTATTGAGTAATTCATATGATGTCATGTCTGTAATGTGCCAGTTTTGGTTTTATTTATCCGTGTGCAGTAATATTTCTGCTCGTGTTTCGTTCAGTTTGTGTCTGTAATGTTTGTTTGTTAGTCTTCTTTAATATTGTGTTATGCATATGTCAAGTGAGTCATTTCTGTAGGTGTTCCGTGTTCAGTCGTATCAATTTCATTCGTGTGCTTTTCGTGTCATGTGTATCTGTATAGCATTTCATTAGCATGTCATTAATTTTTCTGGCCACCGGCAGAAAGTCTTATCTCTAGCAGTTTTAATTGTCACACAAGCAGTGCGCAAATTCATTATATTATCTTGTTTTATCGGGTTTAGCGATCGTGTTTTCTTCCATTTCTATTTGATTACAGAGCGCTAGTCAATAACGTCTCTGTAGTTGATATTGGCATTTATATTTTTCCGGTCTAAATTTCAAATTGCTTTGACTTTATTAGTAGAGATTCTTTATATTAGCTTCGCTTGAGTGCACATGTCAGCGTATCTTTAGCGGATCGTCGTTCTAACTCTCACAGAACCCCTTTTAGCTCCGGTTCTGTGCGTGCTTTGTTTACCGAAGGAATTAATCCTCGGTCGACCATATTGACAGTTGTCTAATATCTTTCGTTAGTGACACCCTTATCGTGGGTCGCTTTGTTCTCGGCATACACGCCTAGCGTTTATTACTCTGTCGGCTTCTCATTTCAAAGGAGCCCGGCGCGTTGTTCCGGCTCCGTTTGTACTCTGCCTGATTTCAGATCCTCCTCGGTTCACCTGTGTCTCTAGAGGCACGCAGGCATACCTACAAGGACGAATAGACGATCAGAGGTGTCACCGCTGCTGGCGTATCACAGTACGAAGTAGTCCGCCAACGGTTGCGGCCGCCTCTCTACAACGAGTTCTACGATTCCCAGGCGAACGTTGTACACCTCGTGGTGGTATCTCAATTGTCGGCCATCTTTGAACAAGCGTGTGGAAACGGATTGAGGATTTTGCCGTTGGATCAACCGAATAGCAGAAAGTTGACTATCGTAAGGTCTGTTAACATATTATTTCTGTTTTATTATTATAATATACTTTGTCTGACCTCGAATTACTCTCAGTCTGACTATATCATTATCGTTACGTGATCGACGTGTCTTAAACGTGTCTTTGACCATTCTCATCGTCTTACACGGGTTCGCTAAAGGAAGCACATCTTGAATTTGTACGGCGCTTTGTCTTTTGGAAACGCGAGTTTATCTGGTTGTGCGTGAATGGTATAATTGTCCCTGCTTGTTCTCTGAATCTTGTGCTTGTGTTTCGAATGCGGTGTTTGAAGCTTGGTTGGTTTTGTTTCTAAATTTGCTTCGTCTATTGTGGGTATACGCGTCTTTCTTCCACGCTAAGTGCTCATCTTAGTGTTGTTAGGAATCAGGAATCTTAGCCCTAGTATTTTGCCCTTTTGTGGGTTTTGCATGGTTCCACGGGCGTAAATTTATGTCCGACATCTAATAACATTTTAAAATATACATTCAAACATTCATTATCAGGTTTTCTATCGTGCCTAATTTCAAATTTGCATTTTTTTTAATTTTCTATGCACAATTAGTATTGCATTGTATCGTATATGTTGGGTTTGAGAATTTTAAAGGTCCTACATAACCTTTCTAGTTCTGTTAGCATTTAATAATTGTTGAAATACTCTTGACCTCACATTGTCTTGAAGTGTTTCGTCTGTGTTCAGTTGGTGTTCTTTCAAAGGGAACATTGTTATTCTTCGAGAGAGTAATCTCTCAGAGGGTGTTCTATCAATTTAATCTAGCTTGTTCGTGTGTTCTTTTCTATCTGCCTCTCTGACTTGAGTCTCTACTGTATTACATTGCACTGTAACTGGACTGTCGTAGTCTACATTTATTCTGTCGTTGGGTACTTTATAGTATTTTAGTTCATTGAATTTTCCGATATTTTGCCACCTCTAGTTTTATGCTACTTCCTTCCAATTACATTACGCCATCTCGTAATGGCTAGTGTTGTATCTTAATATAGGCATAAGGAATTGTCGCATCGCATTGTTGTGTTCTTTAAGCCTACCATTTCTCACATTTTATACTGTAGTTAGTACTTTTTACCATGTTATCACTCGTTTAATCTTATCACGCATTGATTCGTTTGTTCATTCACTTCGTAGTGTTGTATTGTCGCATACAGTAGCGCTGTAAGCATTTGTATTATAATCTTTACGCCTACACGCATACATATATACAGTGATTGCTTGTTTCTTTGTTCTTTTCACTGTTTTTTTTTTAGCCGTGAAGGATTAGTCCTTTACTTATAACGCTATATAGTCTGCCTTAGTTTTGTTTGATTGACCGACCAGTCATTTTCTAGATTCTTTACTAGTTTTCATTTTATAGCTTGTGTTCTATTTTGCTTATGACTGGCAGAATTGGGATCAAATTGATTTTCAGGTTTTAAGCGTTAGGTACACTGCCGCGTGGTGCCTTTACCGATCATAATTCCCTTAACTTACTTTGTCTTCTCGTCGTATCTGTAGGTGTCCTTGATCACTCTTGGTATTGTACAATACCTATATTTTTATATTGTGTCTTATCTTACCACTTCCTCGAGGTGTGTTTCCTTACCATACTATAAGCTCTGTTGTACTAGGCTATATTATTTCATATAACCTAGTATTGTGTTATATCGTATCATTTTTGTGTGTGTGGATTGCATAGACCGGGTTTGTCTAGTTGTGCCTTGTGAAATCTGGCATACGCAAACAATTGTTTTATTTAATAGCTACTAATTCCAGATTCTTTGTTCTCTCTTTCTTATTCGTATAGTATTTCTCCTTTGCATACACGGAGCATTTTCTCTGGTGTATCCAGACGCATAGTAGTCTGTTTCTTTGTATTGTAGAGTATTTTATCTCTCCGTATTACTTCCTATTGTATTCTGTAGTATTCGTATTATAACCCTCACTTCTTTTGGAGCTTACACTTGTTTAGAGTTATAATTCTTTCTCATCAGTATCGATTTTCTTTCCATTACAGAGTTTTGATACTAATTTCTCGATTTTACTTGTGTTGTTTTCGTTATCCTACAGGTTTTGTGTTTCTCGCACTTGTGTTGAGTGCGTGGAATATTTTATCGGATCTTACTTTATTGTTTTAACCTCGTTTTCATTAATAACCTACAGGATATAGTACCTCTTGAGAATCTGCTCTCATGCACTGTTGTCCTGTATTCTAATACCTATCTCTATTACACGACACTTCACGTGTTGTCTATTCTCAGGCATTACAGCAAGTAGTTTTATTTTTCTCATATAGTGTCGTACAAGCTTTGTTCCTATCGCCTTCGTTGTCTGTATTGGCATAACCTTTATTGACTTATACTAATATTTTATTTTTAATTTCACTAGGACTATTAGAGTGAGTATTTGTGTGTCATCATATAACAGTTTCAGACATACATTGATAATTAAATCTGACTTTAATACTGTCGCATTGCTATCTCTTCAACGCTGTTTTCTCTTGTTTGTATTCTTGTAGGGAATCGCCTTTTCATCGTGTAGAGTATTTTTGGGTGTCAGTTGCATTGCATTGACCCCCTTACTTTTATAGTGTTGCTGGTTTCGAGTTTGCCACTAACTACAACCGATTTTTGTTTTTTCTAGGTGGTCGGCTTATTTTCTTAACCAGAATCTTATATAGAGTTTAGTTGTCTGCTTTGTTGACTTGTACTTATGCCTTTGTAGTGCTGTTGTTTATTCTAGGACCGAAACAGCTCTTATTTGTGTGTTCCGTTGCAGATTTTTGCCCTTGTACGCATTGCATTCTAATTTTGTTTATTTGATTATCCGTGTTCTTTGGTGACATTAATGGGAGTTATCAACGACTGTAGTCCCATGAAGTTTTTATAGCACGTCTTTTATTATCTCGTCTTATTCCTGTTTCTAGGCTTTTATTTTGTGTATACTTATAAGTGTTTTTAGGTCGCGCCATCCTTGAGTGGGCCCTATCTTCTTAGTTTTTCTTAACTATTGTTTGTTATTTGTTTATATTATCGTTAGTTATTCATGGTTATTTGTCTAGCGCCTCTATAGGAGCGTTATCTCGCATCAGTACGTGAATCTTTCTTTCGTATTGGTTTATCGTCGCATTGTACAAAGTTGTGTCATTAGAGTGGGTGTTGTTTTGATAGATCAGCTATCATGGCAGAGTCTCAGGAAACTGATAAACACATTCACCATCCTGATGATTTTTTATCTTTTGGCCCAGCTTTACATACTCGGGCACAAACGAAGGCCCGTCACGCGGCCCATGACCACCAAGATGTGCAGGAGTTTGATCCTCTGAGTTCTACTTGGTTATCTAATGCAGAATCGGAAATCCATGACTCTATTTCTGCTGATTCCCGTGAGGGCTCAGTACGGCTTTCGCCTCATGTTCATCGACCCGATTCATTCTTAACAGCACAAGTTAATGTTGTACATGCAAATCCTGTACGAGATTTTTTGGTTTATGATGCTGTTCCGCTTTCTGTGTCGGGCAGTGAAGAAGGCATACAAAATTTGTCTTCTGTTCATGCGGTTACCGCTCATGTTAGTAAGGTACCACCATCATTTTCTACTCATGATCCGTTCCAGTATCATCATCAGGCGTCGTTGTCCCTGTCAGCGGATTCACTCATTCCAACAACAACTAATCCTCGGGTTGATAGACAAGCACCACAGGCGGTAATTACATTTCCAGCCGTCCCTCATCCCACCGTTCATCCATCATCCTTTGACCGACATCCTCAAGGGGGGGCTGGATTCTCTTATCAGCCTCTGGCCGCTGTCAGTAATTCTTCCCAAGGGCAGGCGAGCCGAGATTATCTTAATCAGGGATTTGTGTGTGAACAGACAGCTCCGTCTGGGCATCCAGGTATGCATGCCCCTCCTAATTATGTCGGGCAGCCGGCCCTTTGGCAATCAGCACCATATGGGGCATATCTGTTACCAAGTGAACCTCTCGTACCGCTGAGGCCCCTTCCGGTCGACCCTTCGCTTCTACCGACTTCAGAGGCACCGATTGAGACCGGGCAGTTACTTGATCTTCCCATTCCACCTCCTACGCCTATAACTCATTCTACACCTCTTCCTTCTCTTCCTCCACCCTCTAATCCCCCGCCAACCAGTAACACCAAACATAACATCCCCAAAAGTGCCGTTTTTCAACCCGCACCGTTCACTGGCAATGAACAACCACGTGATTGGATCCGAAACTTAAAACATTGGTTTAATTTCCAAAGAGTCACGGATCCTTTAGTGAAAATCTCAACGTTTGCACTTAGTTTGAAAGATTCAGCAGGTGTGTGGTTTAGGTCGTTGCCAGCCGATGACGTCACCGACTTTGATCATATTGTGGATCTGTTCATAAAAAGATTTACGATTTCAGAACGGCCGTGGAATAATTTAGCTCAGTTATGGTCTTTAAAACAGGGATCTGGACAGTCAACTAGTGACTTTGTTTCTACCCTCCTTGTAAAGGCTGAGCCCCTCTCGTTAGATAAAACTACGTTGTTTTACATTGCCTTGTCAGGCCTCCGCTCCCAAATTCGTCAAGCCGTCTTGCTTAAAGAAGCTACTAATATTGAACAGCTTTTGGCAGCTGCTAATTTGGTTGAGACTTCTGTAGAGCCGCAGTCGGAAGGAGCCGCCATTATGCAAGCACTTCAAGACATGAAGGCACAAATACAGGCTATCCAGAATCCTGCAGTTTTGCCCGTTCGAGGTAATGTGATTACTAAGAAGGTAACTTTTGACCTTCCTGAGGGCCAGGGTCCTGCCGCGGTGGAGGAAACAGGTAATCAGTGGGGGGGCGGCAGACAGATGCCTCCTGCTGACCGCGTACCATACGCGCCGGCGCCAACGTATCCGACTGCTGTTTCCCATCCATCATCCGAGTTTGTCAGTTCATATCAGCAGCCAGGTTATCCGGCATATCTTCAGGTTCCCCCACCCAGGGTCTTTCAAGATTTTAGACAGCCGCAATTTTCATCGGGTCCCGTGTATCCAACAGCTGTTGGTAATCAGAGATTTTCGTTCTCGCGAGAACCCGCTTCGCCTAGGTCAAAGGCGTTTGCACCTTCTTTTAACAGACCTGTTTCTGTTAATAATCCTTATCCGATCAACAGGCCTAATGTTGGTCCAGACGCTTCCTTTGGTCCTGCGTGTAGTAAATGTGGGTCGTGGCACCAATTTAATCAGTGCCCAGCTTATGGGGTAAAATGTGGAAGATGTTTACGCCCCCACCATATTACTCGAATGTGTCGGACAAAGACTTATAACTCTAGATAGGATCGGGTGTCTGCCGTTGGCTTACACAAGACACACGGTGGACTTATAAAGAGTAATTCAGTTGTACATAACTTAGATGTTGTTACTAATCAACGTTTGCATTCTGATTGTACAGTGTCTCAGCGTTTAAACCCAGTAATTGCAGATCATTCATCACAAGGGGTTCCATTATCTTCGGCTTTTCAACCGAGGATCCCGACTATGACTACCACTCTCAATGGTGCTGATCCTCCATTGTCAGTTCAGAGGTCTAGTCCGTCTTATGCGAAGCATAGTTTTAATGGAGCTGGAGAAATTTCGGTTTATCTTTATGGTTTGCACAAACGGTTTTTGATTGATACAGGCGCAGTTCGTTCGGCGATTTCAGCAACAGCTTTTAAAAAGTTACCATTACATCGTCAAATTCTAAAGCCAGTTGGGGACTTGCATTTATGTGGAGCCAGCAAAAATTCGCTTAAGATATTGGGCCAGTGTGATTTAGATCTTAATCTAAGCAGGATTTTGGTGAATTTCCCTTTTGTGGTGATTGAGGATTTAGTCCATCCTTTCATAATCGGTCAGAATTTGTTGAGTAGTACTCAAGCTACCATCGATTACAAACAAAACTGTGTGTGTTTTTACGACAATTTGATTTCTATTGGGTTAAATTTTAAAGGCAAAGACGAGGGAGTTGTCTTGCGCTTAGGGGCGGCACTTCATGTACCAAGTCGCTCAGCGGTTGTAGCCCCAGTTCGAATTCCAAAAGGATATGATGGCCTAAACGCTTTAGTCCAGCCTTTACCATTTGCACCAGAGCAGAAATTTCTTGTAGGTCATTGCTTGGTTAAACCAGACGCTCAGTTAACAGTTGTAAATGTGTTAAACCCATTTAATGAATCATTATACCTCCCCCGCCGACTGCCCATCGCCCGTCTGCAATTAGCGGGTGTCATCGCACCTGTTGTTGCTGTCCCTGCGCCTTCGCCGTTTTCATCGGAGTCCTTACCTGATATGGCTTCTCGTACGAAGGTTCTCAGCGACCTTGGAGTTCAACTCTCTCACGAACATTTGTCACCGACGGAATATGAGGAACTTACGGCGTTGTTGTATAACAATAGGGATGTTTTTGCAATGAGTCTTTCAGATCTACCAGGAACAGATCTTATTCAGCATGACGTCGTTATTGCCGACGATTGTCCTGGGATAGTGCAACAACCGTACAGGCACTCTGGACCCGCAAGAGCTGAAATAGAACGTCAAGTGACCGAAATGTTAGAACAGGGTATAATTAAAGAAGGGTTTAGTGTGTGGGGGTCTCCTGTCATACTCGTGTCAAAAAAGGGAACAACAATACCACGTTTCTGTGTAGACTTTAGGGCTTTGAACAGTCATACAAAAACTTTGGTGTATCCTATGCCTTCGCTAACTTCTGTTTTGGACAGGCTACATACTGCGCAGCCTAAGTTTTATAGCGCTCTTGATCTTAGACACGGGTACCACCAGATTCTTCTGACTCCACAGGCACAGGAGCGGTGTGCCTTTGTTACGCAATCTGGCACATATCTGTACAAACGTCTCCATTCGGGCTCAAAAATGCACCGAGCAGCTTTCAAAGGCTCATGCAGGCCGTATTTAGAGAGGAGCTAAATGACTTCGTGTTGATATACTTAGACGATATCCTGATATTCAGCAATAATTGGAGAATTCATGTAAAAAACCTCCAAACTGTTTTTGATAAATTACGAGGGGCAAAGTTAAAATTGCACCCCTCCAAGTCCCAAATCGGCTGTAAAAGTGTCAAGTTTTTGGGAAATGTCTTATCTGATTGTGGCATTTCGGTGGATCTTGACAAAGTTAAGAAGATCAGGGAATTTCCAAGACCACAGACGGTACATCAACTACGGCAGTTTCTGGGATTGGCTAATTTCTACAGGCGGTTTGTGAAAGACTTTGCTCATATGGCGGCTCCGTTGACTGCGTTATTATGCAAAAATACAAAGTTCGTTTGGAGTGAAAGATGTGACGTGGCTTTTAGGGATCTTCGTGAGGCGTTGTGTACGACGCCCACGCTAGCTTTTGCACAGATGGACAAAGATTTTGTTTTGCAGGTAGACGCGTCTGGCCTAGCGATAGGATCCGTACTCTCACAGAGAGATGAACAAGGTCAGTTAATTCCGATTGAGTTTTTTGGTCGAAACCTGAGACCATCAGAGAAAAATTTTACTGTCACTGAAAAAGAATGTCTTTCTCTTCTTGAATCGATAAGAAATTTCCATCCGTACTTAGTCGGGCATCACTTTACGGTTATAACTGATCATATAAGTCTTAAATGGCTGAAGACTATTAGGAGTTCTACGCAAAGCCGTCTGGCTCGCTGGGCAATCCTACTGGAAGGTTACGATTATGACATTGAATACACGCCGGGCCGCCTTCATTATGTTGCGGATGCTTTGTCAAGGATTAACCATCCTGAAACACTTGTCCAGGAAGCTGGTGACATTTTCTTAGACGATGACGTTTATTTAAGGCCTTTACTGGCTTCTGTAGACTCGTGTAGGGCCGAGAAGGACACTTTTAGTGATTCTCGTGTGTTAGTTTCTAATGACACTGTTTTAAATGATGGTGCATCTAGTGCGACTGTTACCAAGGACGTTTTATTAAACGATGACGCTTCTCAGTGTTTACTGGCGGCTAATAAAAACTCGCCATTGACTGAGGTTCATTTTGTCTATGATGATGATGATTTGCAGTTTGTGGCGCCACTTTCTGAATCAGAGGAGCCAGCAGAGGAAGAGACAATGGACGATAATTTAATCGATATTCCTCTCTTTAATGAAGCAGACATTAAAAGTGAACAGTTAAGATGTCTTGAAACTTCTCCAATGTTACGTTATCTACAGACAGGTGAATTACCGAATGATGATCTTTTGGCTAGGAAGATTACTTTGTCTTCAGACCAGTTTACAGTGATTGATGGAGTGCTTTATCATCTGTTTCAACCTAGGGCCAAGAAAATGGTTCGTGTACAACAGGTTATACAGCAATTAGTGCTGCCAGGGGCTTTACGATTAGAGGCGCTACAAAAATGCCACGACGAATTCGGTCATTTTGGGCGCGAACGCACGTATATTATCTTACGTCATAGATTCTATTGGGAAAGAATGTTTGCTGATGTAGTGAGGTATGTGACGTCATGCGTAATCTGTCAGCAAAGTAAAAGACCTACTGTTGCTAACAAAGCACCACTTCATTCTTTACCAGTTGTTGGAATTCTGTCGAGAATCTCGGTCGATTTCGCAGGACCCCTCCCCCTAAGTGCTAATAATAATAAGTATGTACTCATGATGGTAGACTCGTTTTCGAAATGGGTAGAACTGGTCCCGACAAAGGATCAAAGTGCATTGACAGTAGCTTCGGCTTTGTATGATCACGTAATCACACGATTTGGACCGCCGACTTCTTTATTGTCTGATCGGGGTACTGCGTTTTTATCTAAGATTGTGGAACAATTGTGTAATCGACTTAAGATAAAACGCGTCCATACATCTTCTTACCACCCTCAGTGTAATTCTACCGCAGAAAGACAATGGTCAGTCTTGTGGGCTAGTCTTCGAAGTTACTGTGACAATCAGGCGGACTGGGAGACTCATCTATCGTCCATCGCCTATGCACTAAGGGCGACCCCAAATGCTAGTAGTTGTTATAGTCCTAGTATGATTCTCTACGGAAAAGAATTAACATTGCCGATGCAAGCGGCCCTTACACCTGCTTGTACAGGTCGGTTAGGAGTGGATGCTTACTTGAGGCAACTGTTGCCTAAATTGCAGATAGTCAGAAAGGTGGCTGCAGACAATTTACAGGCTGCTCAAGCAACGCACAAGCGATATTACGACCGTAATCAACACCATACTGTGTTTTTGCCTGGAGAATTGGTTTGGCTTCATTCATCGTATTCTCCAAAGGGAATTTGTTCTAAACTCAGAAGAAAATTTGAAGGCCCATATGTAGTTGTTAGCAGAACGGACAAGGACACGTATCGACTCAGACATTCATTAACTAATGAACTGATGTCTTCTGCCATTCATCTTAACAGACTTCGAAAGTTTGATAATGACAGAGAAGTTTTGTGCGATCGCTTTAATGATTTAATGGAGGCACCACAACCCTCCACCTCACAAGCATCTGACACCACGCAGCCTCTCATTTCACCAGATGTGGCAGGGGCGTCAAATGTCGGTTCCTCACAGGCCGACCGACCGTTAATTGACCTCTCTCCGTCATCGTCTCCTGCCGACGTGAATGATTCCTTATCTCCGCAGGTCTCTGATGTCGGCACATCCTCAGATCCTCCCCTCGCAACATCTGCTGCGAATGTTTCACCTCGCGCCGATGCTTTATCATCCGCACCGGATGTAGGGGGTACTGACACTTATGAGGATTCACCGTCGGTATCGTCTCCTCCACCTTCCTCCCGGGGGTGTAATGATTCACAGGACCCTTTGTCTAGTCAGATCTGGTTCCCGGCTTCTAAGTTATTAGGATGTAAAGTACAGAATGGACGTAGAATGTATCGGGTTAGTTGGTTAGACCCGAAGTTTAAGCCGACTTGGGAGTTTAGTGAAAATGTAACTGATGCTTTAAAAGACGCTTTCCACGCTAACTATACTTGGGCGGGGAAGAAAAAGCGCAAGACAGCTCCGCATAAAGCAGCAATTTTGACAGTTTCTCTCATTAGGCTGTTAACATTATTGTTTGTTATTTTACTCTTGTTTTCTCTTTAGATTCCGAAGAGAGGACTTACGCGTTTGATTTTATTAATTCTAAATTTTCAGACGCTTTCTTAATTAGTGAAATGACGTCGAGAACTTGGAGGCACTAGTCTCATTTCAACAGTCTTATTATTAGACTGAATTTCGTTATATTAAATTTAGTCGAATGAGTTAATGTTGTAAATATGTACATATAGGTAGCATTTGTTTTTAATTTTAGATGTGCTTTATGGTCTCGTCTTAGCCTTGTTTGTTTTAGATTATCATGTCGTTAAGCTGACATGTTCGTGGGGTTTAATTTCTTTGGTTTAGTGTACATATTTGCATGAATTAGTTCTTGGGTTTGCATTTTGTTATTAGTGGGTTATATGCCACCTTCATTTTGTCTTTACGTAGTGTCGTATACTTATATTTCGTCTCTTTAACAGTCATTATTTCTATGTACATAGTATATTATTGTTTATTAAATTGCGAATACGTCAGTTATACATGTTTAAGGGTAAAGGTCATATGATGGCTTGTTTGTTAAATTGCGAACGCGCAATGACTCTAATTATATTTTTGCAGTAATTTATCGTCGTATATTACGCCCGTTAAGAGGCTTATTTTATTTGCAATGACTTATGATATTATAAATTATTATGATCTACGTTTACATTTACTATGACTTCGAGTCTTCTCTGCCATGGCAGGTTATATATGAATTTATTGTCTAATCATTATTTACATTATATGTAATCTGTGTTTTATTATCTCGTATTGTTATATGTTAGACCTTCTGAGACAACTTAGAAGTGGTACATGATTTGTACGTCGTTTATAAAAGGATCTTGTACGTTAATTCATACGTTGGTATTCCACGTTAGAATTTTTAAGCTTTTGAAGGTGACGCATGATTACTTACAGCGATATCACGAGACGAAAACTACCTCGATTTGATTAGCTTCGTATATTATGTTTTAGTTTAACCTATGTTATAATTTCTACGAATTATTGTTGTTATTTTGTTATACATTACGTTGATCTTCATTATATATATAACGACTATAATCGTCTTATTATTAAGGGACAAACCCTTATCGCATTAATGACGGCTAGTTCGTATATTCGTAATTACTGGCAATGGCTGGTTTTGTTTTCAGTATATATCGTTTATATTATAAATATTTCGCTTTTCATCTTTATCATTATATGGAATATAGGAGGAATATCTCTCATTGTTATATTGTCATTAGTTCGTTATCGTAATCGTTATCTCGTATGTACGCCTTATTTTTGCATTGAGTTAGTGGATACGTCCATATATTTATATGTATCTATGTTCTTTGATTCGAAAAATTTATTACAGGTTTAGGTCTGGTACAATTAATTGTATGTATAATTACGAGGCATTTCATATGTGTTGCATCGCTGTTATATACAAAATTGCATCCATATTATATTAGTTGATTCGTAATGTCGTCACGTGTGAAATTTGTTTATATTATTCGCATTTATTTTAAATTACTATTACTGTTGTGTTGTATGTCGCGCTGTATTTACGCTTTTGTTCTTTATTGTTATTAGTTATATATATATCTCTATTCTCTGATTTGGAGATTATTTACGGGTTATCGTTAGAAGCTGTTAATTCCAGCATATTTTTAGTTTTCAGTACGAGTTCCTTCATTTACTTTATACATGTTTACTATGCCTTCAAAGCATCTATTACTAACTGCTGATGGTAATGAACTGCTTTATCAGGTGTTTTATAGGGTAAAGGGTTTGTCGTGGTGTGGAGTAATTGTGTTGTGTTTGCTTCTCAATTCGTTTATTTGGTATAAGATTCGTTCTCACTTAGTGTCTTTCATTGCTTTTAGCGCTATTTGCATTTATTATGCATACGTTATTAATTTTGATGCATGTTTTGTTAGATAGTGCAACTGCCAAGTTATACATTAGCCGTTGTCTTAATTGAATATAATATATCTTCTTTTCTGTCGTATTGTGGCTTATTTATATCTTTTACTTAAGTGGTCTTCTTTATTTTGTCCACCCTACTTTAAATATTCTCTTTTATGTGTTATAGCATGGCGTTGTTATCCGCCTTCGTTTTGGTCGTCTACTTCGCTTTCTCTCAGACTTACGCAGCCCCGGATTCTATGCCATCCGTGGTGCCACGTCATAATTACGGCGTCGTCTTTAAGTACCAGAATCAGGCTCAAGCTACTACGGGATACTGGCCTCACACGTTTCATTGTGTTTTACCTTCATTAAATTCTTGGCCTACTTTTATGGATTGGTGTTCTCACTCGCTGTATAAGGGTGTTTGTACGGAATTTCCGTTTCTTATTACCTTGGCTAACAATTTTACTAATCAAACGAACCATCAGTTGTACGATACTCTTCAAGCTGTTTATGACCTTCTACCCGAGTCTCCTCTTCCTGTTAATGTCACAACGAGAAAGAGGTCATTGTTTCCCTTTATTGGTCAACTGGCAAGTTCTTTATTTGGCACGGTGTCTGAAGCTGATCTTCAAACGATTGTATCTCATGTTAATGCTTTGACTAAATCTCAGTCCCAGTTGCTTTCTGGTTTTCAAAAGCAGACAGATCATATGTCTTCTTTTATGACTTTATCTCAAGAGCGTATGAATGGATTTGAGGATTTATTGCAGAAACAGTACGCGGCAGTGATGGAATCTTTTACAATGGAGCAGAAATGGGTAGTTCAGCTTAGTGATAATTTGAATTTTGTGTTGTTTAAAATGTTTTCTACACTTTTTGACTCTCGATTAATTCAGACACAAGTCCAAGAGTTATATCGCTCAGTGGAAATGTTAGTTGCGGGATTTTTATCTTCCTCCCTGGTACCTGCTTCTGCAATCAGGCATACCATTACGGAGATTGAGGGGGTACTTCCGGAATCTCGTCATGGCATTACGATAGCTCGTCATGATCCTGCTTATTATTATTCTTCTCATAATTTTCTGTTTTTTCGTAATGGGTCAGATTTGTACATTACAGTGAAATTTCCGTTGGTTTCTGCGCGCGTTACTACACTTCATGTTTATAGTGTTGTTTCCTTTCCAGTTCCATTTCATAATGATTCGGATCTTCTTACCCTGATTTCTTCTCCTCCTCCCTATTTTCTTCTATCCTCTAATTTTGAGCATATTTTCGAACTCGCTCAACCTTTAGTGCGTGCGGATCAATTTCCTGTTGGTTTACTTTTGCATTTCACTCGTAGGTCATGTTTACTAGCTTTGTTTCAGGACAATGCAGCACGTATCAAGTTGTTTTGTGTTTTTCAGGTGTTTAAATCTAGGGATATTGCCACGGATTTGTATGTTTTGGATTATCCACAGATTCTTGTCCGTTCTAATATTTTTAAACTCGACTGTCGTTCTCGTAGTTTTGACCTTGACTCCTGTCATTATTGTTTTTACAAGGTTCCTTGTTCCTGTTCAGTTACGACAGTTCGTTCTTTTCTACCTGCTCAGCTTTCTCACTGTTATTCAGATGAGGACCAACTTGCTATTGACCCTACTCCTCGATATCCCGTTAATTTGTCTTTGTTACATCATTTCTTTGATAATTCTACCTTACAGTCGTTTGCTGGTGACACATTGCTTTCTTCACCTCTTTCTGTGCAGCTTCCGGCTATGAAATTTTTTAATCATTCATTTGATGCGAAGTTAGCTATTTCGCGTTCTATTGGTTATCAGTTAGATAAGGTTGTTAACGCTACGAAGGCTGATGAGAATATTTACCGATCTATTGTTGATCCTATTTTGTTTGGTGACATCTCAGTGTCTCCTAGTTTCTTTTTCACTCCTCCTGGATACTTGTCTGTTGCCACTGCTGTTCTTCTTCTTCTTCATCTCTTGTTTACATTTTGGCTTGCGTATCGTCTTCGTCTTACCGTTGCTGCTTTGGCTGTCCTCTGTAATCAGGCTTCTATGACTTATGCCCGTACTCTTCCTACTTTTCTGATGGCTACTATTCCTCCTTCTCCGCTCCCTTCTTCTTATGTCCTTCCGCCGTTCTTGAATTTAGGTTACTCCCCTCCTTTTGACATGTTTGGTTATTTAGTTCTTATTATTTTGATCATTTACATAATTAAGAAAATTTGGGCTTGCCGTTCCCGAGATTTTGAATCTAGTCCTGATTTTGATTTGTGTTTGGAGATTAAGGCACGGAATCGTTGCTTTTTCATTACTTTGCAAACTGTTACTGGGTGTCCTACTGATTATATTGTGTCTGGCTCCGCTTTGAGTTCTCATATTTCTGTTTATGGTTGGCTTCGTCCTAAGGTTGTGATTACTTGGGCTGATTTTCAGATGGTACACAGGAATTCTGGTCGTTCTTTATACATTGCAACACATGTACCTATTTCTTATATTCAGCGTTTTAAACTGTATTCTGTGTTTGCTAATGATTATGAATGTTTTCTGTTTTTTGCACACGCTGGACGAGGAAACTATGTGACGATGTCAAGCGCTCAGCCAAGACGAGACTGTGCTACTATTTCGCCATCTTCCATGTTGGCAGGCTAAAGTCGTCGTCTCTGTTCAAATATGGACTTCATATAAATGGAATTCTTCTTCATATTACGGAATTCGTGTCCATTTTGTTCCTGAGCGGTTGCCGTCGAGACAATCCTTTGTCATGCGTGTTATAGTTTAGAGATTAGTTTGCGTTGCGTGTTGTGTGTTTTTGCGTTTTATTATTTAATGACACTCAGTATTTTGTTCTGATTTTAATTTCAAATGGACTTTTTATTCGTTTTTGCTTCGCATTTATGGACATTTAACCACTCGCTCGTGTGCTTATATTAGTTTTATCTAACCTAGCGTATCTACTAGCGTTTTAAAGACTCTTAGTTTTAAAGGTTTTGACATTTTTGTTGCTTTTTGCGTTGCTATTTCATCGTCACCTCGTTCACCTTTCATCTACTGTGTCGTGTCGGCTCGCATTTTCATTTAACATGTTCTATTTCTAATCACCGAATGTGTCAGTTGTGTTTTGGGTGGGTTCCTTTTTCTCCTTTACTTTTCCAAAACCAGGAGGTTTCGATGTAGTGGCTGTGGGGGAATATCACGGTTTTACATTTATAATATATATAGTAAGCATTAATATATTTATTGTGTATTGCCTGCTTGGCTGGGTCTTACCTATTTTTGGCTACGGTGCCTAGTCAGGGAGAGTCTGCCTCAAGCCTACCTGCGTGCTACCTCTGGCTTCGTTAAGCTGCAGCCGTGAACTCAGGTACGCGTGTAACTCCTTAGAAGGGCTCGCCTTTCTGGGATGCTGAGCCGAGTTGCTATCACTGACTAATCTCTCTTGTCTATATAAGATCGCCCCTTTTGCATCTTCTGTGTGACTGCTTTGGGCTCGCTCCTGGTCAGTACAGGTAAGACTATCTGCATTCGGTGGTTAGATATCATACACCGTTCATTGTCATTGTATGTAAGCTTTCAGCATTCAGCATAATTGTGTTTAATTGGTTTCTTTATTAAATGTTGTATTTTCATCATGTCTTATCTATCCTGTAAGCTAGTTCCCTTGTAAATATTGTAATATAAGCGTGATAGTACTTAGCCACTGTCAGATCAGCAGGTGGCTGGGGTTTGTAGATCCGTCAGTCTTGACGCTTGCATCTCGTCCAAGCCATTGCAGTCTAGATCTGATAGTACAAGTTTAGTCACTGTCAGATCTGGAGGCTGGGATTTGTAGATCCGTCAGTCTTGACCCTGGGATCTCATCTCTAGCCGTTGTTCTGATAGTAGCGGTTCTGCCTTGTCGGGTAAGACACGGCTGCTAAGGCGTCTGCCATGGCGCGCTGGAGTTGTCCTCTGCATCAATATCTGCACCGCCAACGAGTGGTAGAATGCAGCCGACGAACGGAAGAATGCCGCCAACGAACGCAAGAATGCCGCCAACGACTGGCAGAATGTCGAGTCTCTTCAAAGTCTGCTGGAAGCAGGTACGTTTGAGTTTTCATTAGAACTTGCGTCGAATCCAACAAATAGGTAAGTTGCTGATGAAATCGTCAGGCACTTGGACGATCCTAAGTGGAGTAATGTAGATCAACATATAGATTAGGCACAGAAAGGTTTATTTACATAATTGCTATTCTGCCTATATGCGGTGCCTACTTGACATGTTTAGTTAGGTAGGAACCAAAATAGTATGTTGTGCAATGTGTATTATATTGGTAAAATTTCTATCGGATTTCGTAAGTAGCGAACTACTTGTAGTAGGCTATGCGTGATCGTCGCATAGAGAGGTAGGTTCTAGGACAATTCGTCGCAGGACAATTCGGCGCGGACAATTCGGCGCGGACAATTCGGCGCGGATATTTCGTCGCGGACAATTCGGCGCAGGACAATTCGGCGCGGACAATTCGGCGCGGTTGATCAAAATATGAAATTGAAACTGCTTCATAAAGCCACCATAGAAATAAACAGCAACATTAAAAGTGAAATATAATAGTAGATTGTCGAGTTGACCATCATATTTATTATTGAGTTTTAATTGAATATAGTTACTCTAATATGAAATCCAAAAGTTAATAATCTAATACAACTAAATGTTAATACAAAAAACAATTTGGATAATCCTGTCCGAAATTGTATGAATACAGACACTCTAATATGTGATCAAAAAATTACTAATCTAACACAACTAAATGTTAATGCAAAAAAACAGTTGAATAACCCTGTCCGAAATTGTTTGAATGTAACTAAATCGTTACAATGGGTTAATTTGTTATTCCATTTAATTTATGTTGTGACTGCATCCCCGTAAGTATAATCGATTGATGTTCGATTTTCGTAATCCAGCACAACAATAAATCGACGACAGCTAATCACCTCGCATTGATTAATTATATAAATTTTCCGCGATAACATTTTGTATTATATAAATTTCCCGCGACGAAATGTCCCGTGCCGAATTGTCCCGCGCCGAATTGCTCTGCGCCGAATTGTCCGCGACGAAATGTCCGCGCCGAAATGTCCGCGCCGAATTGTCCTGCGACGAATTGTCCGCACCTTATTGTCCGCGCCGAATTGTCCTGCGACGAATTGTCCGGTCACCAGAGAGGTATTATAAAGACAGTGTATGCCCTATAAATGCTTTGATATATAAATTAATACAATTTGGTACTACACAGCAGGACTTTTAGTCATAATATTTAATTACATATTTATTAGTTTATTATCATTGGCTTATTTTAGCTTAATTGGATATCATTTATTACCATCTAATTGGTTTAACTAGATTATTTGCTCCTCACATGACGGGTTGAAAAGAAAATGAATGGATTGATAGGAAGAGAAAAGAAATTGTTTATTGGAATGCTTGATTATAAGTGACATTGCTAGTTAAAATTTGAGCATCATTTAGCAAATGACCTTGACGGTCAGTTTTCTTGATGAGTAGGCCTAATTTGACGTTGTCTCTGTTTCGTGAACGCGACAATGCAACATAAAGCTGGACATGTGAAAATACGACTATACTCGCTTTTATAATTCGGCCTCTGAGGCATCCTTAGCATGGCCCGTGTGCAGCTTCGGTAGGGAGGTCTGCAAACGGCCTCTTAGGCATGGTTAGCAGCGCCCGTAAGCCTGCATTGGGCTACGCTTAATGCAGGACTCGGGCAGCATCAGTAGGAAGGTCTGCGAACGGCCTATGAAGCATGGTTAGTAGCGTCGATGTGCCTGCATCGGGCTTCACCCGCTCGGCCTTAGGCAGCTACATTCCATACATTCCACAGCGCAGAGCCCGTGTCTCTGCATCGGGCGAAGCAGGCAGACGGACGCTGCGCTTAGGCAGCTTCAGTTACATTCCATACATTCCAGAGCCTTTATCGTAGGATACAATGATCTGGAAAACTATATAAGAGATTAGATTTGGGCTATTATTGGAATTCATTAGTTATTTTTGGGTTTCACTGGATGTTACTGGGTTTCAATGTGCGTAAAATTTGCCACTGCAAGTCAGTAGGTTTTTTTAAAATAATTGTAGATTGAATTGAAAATGGAATGTAACATGATTTTGTTAATATATTGAACATGCGCTTCTTAATTGTGCCTTCCAATGTTATAATTGTTTTGATATTCAACATGTCCATTATAGCCACTCTACAGAGGTTAGATTATAATGTCTGACCATTTTTCTGTTACTGGATCCTTTCATCTTTCATCTGCCTTTTCAGTCTCTGTAGCTGGTTTTGGATTTTCGCAGATTAGTGGCCAGAACCTGGCAGCGTTGGATTGCATGAACCCCAAGGTCCTGCTCTTATAGGCGTTAAAAAAATCATCCAGAAGGGTAAACTCCACGCGTTTGATTCGATAAGCATCAAATGAGCGGAGTCAGCCGCAGTACATTCCGGAATACACGATCGAAGCCTTTGCAAGCACACCGCTTAAAATCCAATAAGGACATATTGTTTTAGAACGAAACTTGAGCTTCGTTTGTAGCCAACTACTTGTAGTAGGCTATGCCTGAAAATTGGCGACGACCGGATGTGTCGCCCGCGAAATTCTATCTGGCAGAACGGATGTCTTCAACTCGATGAAACACAAATGGAGCCAGGAGAGACATCGAATATCCAGCTGACCGACATGCAGGTAGACTATGTTTGAGTTTGTATGAAAATTTCCGACGATTCCAGTAGAGCGGTTGCTGATGAAATTCCAAGGAACTACTGAGTAGCTGAATTAGGGTAGGCTAGTATAAATCAGACTCAGGATCAAGATTTATTTACATAATCGTTATTCTGCTATTGTGTATTAAAACGCATGTTTATTTCAGCTGGAATTATGACGCTTAGTGCTCGAGTTTGTAGGGGTTTGCTCAGTAGTGTGGTTGTTAGCGTGGTGGACTGCCCACCCTCCCTCATATGCGGAGGATAAGAAAAATTAAGTGGCTAACACTTCATGCCCATGGTTTCGTCAGGGCTAGATTAAGGGACTGCTCTTCTTATTCTTTTTTGCGTTCTTCTTGTTCTTTTTGTTCTCGTTCTCGTTCTTCTTGTTCTTCTACTTCTACTTGCTCTTCTTGTTCTTGTTCTTTTTCTATGGCGCTTTGTGAAACCAAAGAACTAAAATCTGTTTGCGATGTTATCATTTAAAAAGAAAATGTTCTAGGGGCGTCGTTAGTAGCAAACGAGGGCCTACTCGTAGTATTCTGTGTGTAATCGTCGTTTTTGACAGGACGGAACAACTTCACACCCCTACTGTCAACATTGAAGTGAGTATGGAACTGAAAGATGCTTATAATGGCATAGATAAGTTTATCATAGCATGGGCTCATGGCAGAAATTTAAAGAATATGATAGCCAAGCATCAGAATTGCGTTGTAAAATTCCAGATCCGACGGTTAGTTAGTAATAAAATAAAACTTTATAAGTAAGACTTATAAACGGGGCAAGGAAAGAGTAATTACCAGATTATGGCTTGGGCACTGGAGACTAAACCATTATCTCTACAAAATAGGCCAGCATCCTACCGGACATATGACCATTGCAACACTCATGGAAACGATAAAACACTTTCTGTTAGAATGTAAGCACTAAGCACTATAACTTATAGCAGCACAAATAGGAATTGCTAAGAATATTGGTCATATGACCACGAACTATAGACCATAATAAGGATCACAATTAAAACCTACAAACTTCTATGTCTTTAAATCCAATTGCGGATAGAGTGATGCTTCAAACTATCTGCTGCCTACTTGGTTTTTCAGAACTGCAATATGGAAAAGACAAGGCCATAAAGATCCTAACTGACAGCATAATATACGTTGGAAGCAGCCTGAAACAACAAAGCCAAGCTCCAATAAAACAGCTGAACTGGGGAGGAAGAGCAAACTTCTGGTCTTGGGCACAGGAAAAATCCTACCTCCTCATCCTGCAATGTCAGAGACTAGGGTTGAATAGCCGGCTCGCAGAAATCCCAACAGCAGTTCTAAGACAGTGGATTAAACGATACCATTAATTAATAGTGGCAGAAACGTTTGCATGTATAGGCCCTTATTTTAAAAGACAAACATTTAATATCATGTCTACTGTGTAAAGGAATCATCATCTTGGTTATGCATGCTCCCCAAACTCCAATAAAGAAAAAACATGTGGAGTTATGACGCTTTGTGCTCGAGTTAGCATGACTTAGAGTTACACTAACTTACATGACGTAATTATTGAATTTTTCCAGGAGGAATTATTTTCACACAGTCTGTATAACAAAAAAAGTTAACACGGGCGTTAATATTCGTCTAACAGAATCTAGTATCCATTTCCCGAGTTGATTTTGCTTTGCATGATAGTTTGCAATTATTATTTTAATTCATTCATTCATTCGAGGATTTATATGGCGCCCTTCAGGGAACTACTAAGAGGCGCAACTTGTCTATTCTTTTGCTTTAAGATGTCTTTTGAGCGTTAAAAAAGTTGCATAAAATAGGAACTATTATTTCAGCCTATGGTTCATTTCAAAGCCGCACTCCTTTAAGTGGGCCTATAAATAAGCGTATACGAAGAGGCCTAAGAAAAGGCCTAGCCCTATATGACTATAGAGCCACATGGACCGTGATTATTAAACAGGTGCATACATTGCATTCATGGATGCTTGAGTCTGCAAATAGACCAGCGTCAACTTCTCAACTAATTCAAAAGCGACATATTAATGACATCGCCATCATCATAATCGCATCAGGTGCACCACTCTTCATAAGCGGTTGCTGCTGCTGCGTATACACTGGCGGCGATCTTGTTTGACAGGTGGGGTACACTTTGAACTAATCTGGTCAAAAAAGAGTTTTGAACTGATCTGCTGAAAAACGAGGTAAACAACATTTTTCTTGCTCACGAGTAAAATTGGTTGACCTTTTTTTGGCGTTTCTTCAAAATGTGGGGAGGGGGACAAATGTATGGCGTGTCCCCCCACTCTAAAAGGTGGGGGTCTTGTCCTCTCGACCTCCGGGATCGCTGCCCATGCGAGAGATCGATGCCCAGGAGAGGTCCGAGTCTGGTGGCCAGAGAGACCAGAGAGAGGAGGCAGAGCAGCTGCTAAGGCGGGGTTCGTTGAAGACAAGAAAGCTTGGAAGGCAGATCGAAGAATGGATAGATTAGGGTAGGAATTCTTGAAGAGGTGAGATTTCAATTTGGAATCGAAAGATTGTGGGGTGATAAGTAGATGAGCCTGAGGCAGATGACGGTGGGTGAGTGGCGGTTTTGGTGTTAGCCTATTTTCATCTGATAGTTGAGGGAATGCGTACGTTGGTACTAGCTTCTGAAGTTTTGGCAGCACAAGCCCAAAAACATTGAATCCTTGTCACCATGGAAAATATCAAATTCAATCGCAGCTGGCCCCATAAGTGACACATAGGCCTACTCTTGCAGATATGCTACGTCCTGCTGCAAAAAGGAGGCTATGAAAATGCAGTGCACAATAACTTCAGCTGAGATTCAGTAGTAAGTAAATTCCTCACATAGTCATAATATAATTTCCAACGGGTTGGACAAGGCACGCTAAATCTGTGTCTAACGATATATAGAATGCAGCATCACGTGTCCCTCCAGTGATTTTCATTTAATTGAATACAATACTGAACCTGGGACTAACATCCCAGACTAAACTAAATGAATCAAGAAGAACCGTGTACTAGCCGAGGTTAAAATCTCTTTAAATAAGTCACCGTCACCAAACGGTGTCCTTACGCCCAGAGGTGTATGAGACTCACACTCTAACGTCTAAACAAGCGAAAATTATATTAAGCAATACACATTGTAAGACGTCATCATTCCTTTGTGCGACGTCACAATTGGCCCTCAAGACGTCTTTGTTGCTTAGCTTCTTTGATTTGAACATAATTTTAATTATTTATTTCCTGCGACTCGCTCATGATTTTCGTCGTTAGCTATTTACTTCTACCATCGTAATTCTCGTTCGATTTGCTCGACAATCGATTAGTATTTCTTGCAATATTGGCGTTGACTGTCGCAAGAAGCGGGGTTTGTTTTTCGGCAGATCTTCTTGCTTTCTTCGACGCCATGTCAACGAAACGCACATCAGCCGAAGCCATTGAATGCTCAGAGTGTAAGTTGATGCAATGAAGGTTTTAATTGTACAACTTATAGTTGTTTGTTTGTTTGTTTCAATGACTTATTGAGTTTTGACGAAGAACATTTGTTAGTGCTAGTCAAATATTGTAGCCAATATTTAGCTCAGTCTTTCAGTTTTATATATAAAATTAGTACTGTATAAGTGCAAACAAAAGAGTCGAGACAACGAGCTTTTTACTTGGTTATATTATTATAGCCTCAAGATTCTAAATTATATGCAATTATTTTGCCTAGTAACTCTATTTGGCTATAATTGCATTCATTTCTCTTATAGCCGCATTCCAGCAAGAAGACAATGCTAAACGTGCAAAACTTGCCTCACTGAGTGACACAACGGTAAGCTACATGGCATTAAAATGCAAGTCACAAATCTCTTTTGAATCTGAACTTTGGAATTGATTGAACTATGTAGTTTATAATCAAATAGCCTTGTTGTACCTAAGAGTATTTAGATTTTACAAAAATGCAGCGATTTATGTTTTAATGCGTCACAACCTTAACTTTTTTACAGAAGATAAAGCTTTTACAGACGTCTTAGCGACCTTGTTATTTTAGCGATCACACATTGTTAGCTTGAAGGCTTAACCGTTGTATACTTGACTCAGTATACGCTGCATTCGTCGTGTGATACTAAGATCGCGGCTTCCACTTGCTGAACGAAGTCGCTACACTCTTCGGAGTCTAGTGACTTGCATTTTACTCAGGGATCTCGTCCTAAACAAAAAAGAACCGGAACGCCGGCGAAACGGCGATTGCCGAAGGCAAGAAGCCCCTAACGACTAGGGGGTTTGGGGGAGCGTCGTAAGCTCCCCCAGCGGGGTCTGGGGCGGAGCCCCAGAAGCTGACGCAATTTTGAGCATTTGATGCCAAAATGGAGTACATTTTAGGCTCTTGTTTACCTCAAATTTTTCAACAATGATTTAGAAAAAAACTACCTAAACCAGCGCTTCAAGCGCCATGTTAATCTTGAAATTTCTAGCTAAAACTGCCAATTTACGAAGTAAATTTTAGTGCACAATGCTTAATTGTTCACAGTGGGTACCGAGACTGCCAATATATTTACGCGACCCAGTGAAGTTTGGGAACCGTTGGTCTAATGAGAAAGACATTTTTATTAGGATGCATACGTTCTAATTGTCTGACATGTATGTAAACCGGGTTTAGGACATTTCCCCCCGGGACATTTCCCCCCGGACAATTCCCCCGGCATTTCCCCCCCGGACAATTCCCCCGTAGGAAATTCCCCCCGGACTTTTCCCCCCCGTTGCGACAGTATAGTTGGTCTTGGACAATATCTATCTGTCCGTCCGTCCGTCCGTCCGTCCGTCCGTCCGTCCGTCCGTCCATCCATCCATCCATCCATCTATCTATCTATGTATCTATCTATGTATGTATGTATGTATGTATGTATGTATCTATCTATCTATCTATCTATCTATCATCTATCTATCTATCTATCTACCTATCCATTTATCTATCTATCTATTTATCTATCCATCCATCAATCTATCCATCCATTTAGACAGACAGAAAGACAGACAGACGGACGGACGGACGGACAAATAGACAGATAAATAGATAGATAAATAGACAGATAAATAGATAGATAGATTGACAAACAGACAGACAGATAGACAGACCGACAGACAGACCAATAGACAGACAGACAGACAGATAGATAGATGGATAGATAGATAGACAGACAGATAGATAGATAGATAGATAGATAGATAGATGATAGATAGATAGATAGATAGATAGATAGACAGATAGATGGATGGATGGATGGATGGACGGACGGACGGACGGACGGACGGACGGACGGACGGACGGACAGACAGACAGACAGACAGACAGATAGATAGGAAAATGCCGGGGGGGATTGTCCGGGGGGAAATGTCCCGGGGGGAAATGTCCGGATACCATGTAAACCAGAGTGTGTTATGTCAATTGGTCAAATAAAGAACATACTTACTTACTTTGACGGCAGCGCTTTGAAATCACGCGAACGTTCGCGAGGGGACGCCACTGTCGCGACATTCCCGTTTTTTAAAAACGGGCTTCACTCTGGCATAGCTAGGATTTTTACCATAGGGGTTGCGTAATGCGAAGCAGTAGTCTTCAGAGGTGAGTTTATAGGGCGATCTCCAGAAGCATAGAATGCTAAACAATCACGGAATCAACTTTTTCGATAATATTTTCTTATTTTAACAGATTTCACAGAGGCTGCGTAACACTTAAGGTTTAACTTTGTAAAGGCATAAGTAATGTTCCACAAAGTGAAGCAGATTACTTATGTAGAGCCTACTACTTTAAAGAGCAAAGCGACAACTACTATTCTGAATTGGTACTGCATGGAACCCTGCTTCTTTCTCTCTCTCTCTCTCTCTCTCTCTCTCTCTCTCTCTCTCTCTCTCTCTCTCTCTCTCCCTCTCCCTCTCCCTCTTCCCCTCCCCTCTATCTCTCTCTCCCTCTCCCCTCTCCTTCTCCCTCTCCCTCTCCATCTCTCTCTCCGTCTCCCTCTCCGTCTCCGCCTCTCTCTCTCTCTCGCTCTCTCTCTCTCTCTCTCTCTCTCTCTCTCTCTCTCTCTCTCTCTCTCTCTCTCTCTCTCTCTCTCTCTCTCTTGTTCATCGTTTAAAGTCTTTTCTGTTTCCGCGAGAGGCTCACATACATGCTGAGAGCGCCTCTGATAGTTCGCACTTTGAGAGGCGCTTTATAACTTCCCAGATACCATACCATACCATTCTGAATTAAGAAGTTCGTGGTGCTAGGCCACGCATATGATTCTGGTGGAGCATAGAATTCGGTCAGAAATCGAAATTTGTCTGCATCAGTTAACTTAACTTTGCACCAACGGCTAGAACAAAATCATTCTGATGACCAACGTCTTTTAATGTGCCTAAGTTCTCTGATTGAGCAACTGAGACTGTTTTCAGTGACACAGGCTCACACACAGCTATTAAATCGTTTTCGTTAACAATGCCAATGGAATATTTTATTATCTGTAGTGCAAACCTCTTCAGTCCCATTTCCACCTTAACAGTCGTTGCTGGCTTGCTTTTTTTGGTGAAGAAATTCAACAGATCGGTTTCTCTATAACGCTTCGTCATCTATTTATTAAATTTAAGCAGCTAGACTTAAAAATGTAATTAGAAGTCGTTTTCTTTTGTTTGAAAGTAAACGAATCAAAATAGCGACTGTATTCTCAACGTGAAGGACTACTATGATACTATCACAGCAGGCCGAGTAACATGAAGAACGAAGACTGCAGCCGTATACAACAGGGTTGTAGAGAGACATTGAAAGAGACATACTGCGACAGAGACAGAGCGAGAGAAAACGAGACAGACAGACAGACAGACAGACAGACAGACACAGTAAGACAGATAAACAGAGATAGCGAGTAAGAGCGAGTAAGCGAGGGAGTGAGAGAGCGAAAGATTGGAAAGACAGACGATCATATTTCAGGCATTTCTTAGCGCTGGAGCTGAGCTTACAGTGTATGAAGTGGTTGGGAAAGGGAGAATCTGGCTGTATATTAGTGTGCATGCAAATGAACATAATCTCATATATACAACTGCCATGGGCGTCTTTCCTACTGAGGGTCACCCAGGGTCAAATAACTCAACCCATTAGGGTGAGGGTCACTTACACAGACAAAATACGTATGTCTGTGGCCCTGTGTATATAGCGTATACACCCTACATGGTATATTCTGGCTGCAGAGATGCTGAAATCTACATGGGCCATTAATAATCCGCCAGAAAAGTATAGGAAGTAACGAAAAGACGCTCAAGATACTAGAAATTTTCTCCAAGAAAGAACCGGTACGGCGTTCCGGTCGTCAAAAAAAGAACCGGAACGCCGTTCCGGTGCGTTCCGGTCCCAACCGATCCCTGATTTTACTGGTATAAAAATGTAAAATACTTGGACTAATTTTTAGCGGATAAAAGGCCGCCAGAAGGAGGAGATTTGTATGCTGCTTGTAAATACCAAGCAAAGTTAAAATTCGACAAATATTAGCAAGGCTGTGATGAGTACTTCCTCATTTTGTAGATATCTGGGTACCCCAATTAATAAATCTCACTACTGAAATAAAGAGGAGATCTTCTGAAACTGTGTCATGTTCTAATTGATCTTAGCCTTCTAAAATAAGTTGATAATGTGTAAACAGATGTGATATCTTTTGCATTTTACCTTTAGCTGCAAGATCTACCGATCGAGCTACTTGAGTGTATCCTAATTAAAGCCGTAGCTATGGAAGTGGATACGAAGTTGACCAAAAGTGTGTGGAAAGAAAAAGCTGAGCTTGCGATAAGCAGACTTAGCACTGTCTGTTCGCAATGGAGCAGCATCCTTACGACCAACTTCTTTCGAAATGAAGTTCACAGAATTCTAGAAGGAACTGGTTAGTTCATAAAATAAAGTAGCTTGAATTTGATAAGCACGATGAACTAAGACTTGAAATTGGAATGGCGATTCGTGCGTAAGTAATTCTTAAGCAAACCTTGAGACAGCCTTACGTATGAAGTTTTAACGACTTCATTTTTCTTAGCCTCGGTTGCTCGGCATATTAAGATGTGCGACCAGCCACTTTCTTGCCTCCTGCTCTTCCCACGCGCGGTGTACAGGAAATTTGCTCTCCGTGGTTGAACTTTTAACTTTGGATTGAGACTCCGTTGGTTTTTAACTGCCTATGTGCGAGAGCCCGCATTAAAGGGGGTGCTAAGGGTGTTGCAGCACCCGGGACCGCAGTTTCGAGGGGTCCGAATTTTCGGAAATACATTAAAATATTTTATTGTACTTGTGTTATTGGGCCCAGTGCTGGTGGCTATATAGGCAATCACATGTCAGCACCCGGGCCCACACTAGCCTTAATGCGGCCTTGATGTAGTCCGAGCATTTCTACTTACAGATGAATTCATTCTTTTTTTAAATTAAAATTTGAAAACATTTAGGCTGCCACCACAACATCATAATCATATTCAATGTAATTTTTACGCTAAGATGTAGGCTAATCGATGTGTTTTCTAATATTGGAATGTTGTTCGTAACTGTAGGCCCTATACGGGGGCCATTTTGTCTGATTAATGAAGATTAATTCATGATGATCTTATTTGGCATTTCACTGATGTTCAATGTGATTTCGAGCAATCCCAGTTATTCATGTCAACTTAATGTTTCGTTCCAAGCAGGAAACTAATGTATACGCTGCTCAAGGCATCCGCTTCTTCAGCGTTTCCCAAAGTGGGTTCCGCGGAACCCAAGGGTTCCGCGGGGTGAACGCAAGGGTTCCGCGAGAAGGTTGTAATTTAAGTGAAGCAGACTTTCACAGAACTTTCATGAATCATGAGTCAATTTCTGGATCGGGCTAATTGGCGTACTTCTGCCATTTGCCACAACGCATTGTGCGAAACTGGATTCTTATAGTATAGTGCAAGTTGCAACGAAAACCAAATATAGAAAATTGACTAAATTCTGCAACTTAAAATAAGAATTCAGCTTTTTAGCATTGAACTATATATAAAAAAGTGTCACGAGAAAAAAAATAAAATCACTGTACACATATTAACATTTAACACTTCATGTACTCCCAATATATTGTGCCCCAAAAGTCTTGGTTTTAAAAACTGTACATTATAACATTTGATATAAGAGAAATTGTTTTTATAAATTGCTTATATCGGTGTATGTTTAGTTATGCATGTATGCCTCAATACGTTTAGGTCAGGTTGGGGTTCCGCCATAATGTAGAAAGATGAGAAGGGTTCCCTGGCCAAAAAAAGTTTGGGAAACGCTGCGCTACTTCCTTGTTCATGTTTCAGGTTTATTGCAAGCTTCAAGTTCTCTTGTACATTCTACACCATGCTTCAAGTAGCAATTAGTAGCCTTCAATTATATTTCTTCTACCTAGTATGAGACTATGCATGCATACATTTTGATAATTCTGCGTCGCCTTTTGAGAAAATGTGCGTAACGCATGTCATTATTTTGCGCAATTTATATAGATCAGACGATTCGCTTGGAAATTTTGCAACAGTCTTCCCTCCAGATTTCTGCCCTAGATGTGACTACAATGAAAGATGAAATGTTTGTGCTCTTGAGAAATGGCTATCATGACCGTTGTATTAATGTTTACGACCGCAACAATGTGCAAGAGGTGAAAGATGTCATCCCGTTACCAGGAAGAAATCCGCTGAAACTGGCAGGTTGCAGCGTGTCAAATTGCGTGTATTTACTGAACAGAAGTCAATGGTTTGAGGTGTCAGTCTTACGCATCTTGAAAGATGATGATCACCAGTTTAATGTTTCAGCATTGATTACTGTTCCATGGCTTCCACATCCTACTCTATCCGTAACTACCACTGGTAACTTCATCCTTTCAAGGCAGCGAGAGGGGTGTCGCGCCATGATAAGCATCTTCAATGCGAATGGTTCCTTGCAGCATGAGGTGATCCTGACCTCTGAGATTTATAGCCTCAGTCAGATAATTCCAAAACCAAATGGAAACCTTGTTTTGGTTTCATACGACAGAGGCCAATATAAAACAAAACTAACGGAGGTCGACCTGCATGGCAATATTCTACGCCAGTATCTGCCTTCAGCTGGTGGTCATATGAATGTTTGTCGTGTAGACATTCATGGACGATTGCTGATGACCGATCGACAGCCCAGCGGAACCGTGCTCTTGGATTCTCAATTTAATCTCCTGGATTTTACTCCTCCGAACCTGGATGCGCAGTATCTGATTTATCCCTACGGTGAAATATTATTTCACTACGATAGCGAAAGGAATGAGATAATCAGCTTTTTTGATGTTACAGGTGTTGCGAAAGGTGTTATGACTGTCTTTCGCTTCACAGACGAATAAAACACTCGAAAGTTTGTTAACGATCCGGACGAATTGCGTTAAATATTTTGGTCGTTTAATAGTCGTTTTCTGGCTAATTTTACCTGTTGTTTAAAAGAACTGCGTTGAAATAACTATTATCTTTGAGATTATACATCGAGAATTCGTCTACACAATTTATGCCGCTTAAACTAATATTTTTCTAATTTTCCTCATGTGTTTATTTTTAATAAATTGTGTTCTTACCTTTACTGAAATGTGTAAAAGAGGATGGTGCATTTTGCCGGAACTCAATGCGATTCAGTATTCCTAAATTATAATCGCAATTCCAATCGTAAAGCCTAGGGTACCAACTTAGTCACGAGTTGTGTCAGAGGGTCTTTTTAAGAGATACCAGTAGCATATCAACAAGAGCAAAAATTAAATAGTACAAGACATTTGTCATCTCAGTGCTGATGTATGGATCTGAGTGTTGGTGCTTACGGAAGGAGAACGAAAGAAGGATTCTAGTGGCTGAAATAGGATACCGCGGTAGCTAAGATTATCAGGGACGACCAGACGAGACAGAATTCGAAATGAGGTAATCAGGAAGGAGTTGATACAGAGAGAAACACTGGTAGACAAGATCGGAATAAGAAGACTGAGAGGGTTTGGGCATGTAACAAGAATGGACGACAAGAGATTACCAGCAAGGACATTAAATTGCCACGTGGAGGGTACATGGAGTCGAGGAAGACATACAAAGACATGGATGGAAAACCTGATAAAAGATCTTAAAGAACAAGACATGGACATGAGAACGGACCTGGGTACTATCAGAGACAGGAAGAAATGGAGCCATCTTGTAAAAACCCTTATCGTCGGCACACACCTGACGGAAGACAGAAAAAGAAGAGGAGGATGGAAATCAAAGTACGGTTGACAGACCAAGGAGAGAAGGAGGTAGAGGCAGTTAAGGCAGTTTCCGTCATGGACGATACAAGTTGGAAAGCGGAGGGCAGGATGGATCACGATACGAATTCTTGAAGAGGTGAGACTTTAGACGGGATGGTCTTTTAGACGATGCATAGAGGAGAATAAGGTATATAGATTGTTGTGGGTGAGCGGTGATATTGGTGGAGAATTTGCCGAATTCACGGCAACCTCGTTCTCGAGTCGAGGTGCAGTGTTGTATATGGATCTGTTGGAGAACACGAGATGAGAAATTGTGAAGGATGAGAATAATTGAGTAGAGAGGATGGGTGTAGTAGGCCTACAATAGCCATTCATGCGCAACACCAACTTCGGCATCTTGGTTATCGAGACAAAAAGTTGAAATTTAAAAAAAATTATATTCACTGACTATAGTATACGGTGATATTTCGATCTAATGTACACAGGAATTTCTACTATTGATCAAAGAACGAGAACCCAGGGATTTAATGTCAGATGATTTCTTGTTTCTTTGAAACCATCTCATGAGGTTTTGACGTGACATCGTAAATCTATCTTTACACGATCTATCTTTATTATGCCAGTTAAAGCGATTATCGGCCAATTGTCCATTGTGGGCTACAAACGGCACTGTGGATTAGGCTTATTCTTGCATCGAAAACTTCGATGGAGGATCTGGCTTAGCGGAGACTTCTACCACGTTTGAATGCTATATGCTTCTTGTGTTTGCCCACTATA
>OY744602.1:94314679-94342179 GCA_963556255.1 Allolobophora icterica | reverse complement strand
GAAAAAAATACGTCCTACAGGTGTTGAAATCGCTGGCACACACAGCAGCTTTTCAAGCACCAGATGTGAATGTACAAATCGTGAGTCTGTTTTGAAATCATTCCATGGTAAATAACCGGAAGTCAAAATAATTGTCCAAAACAACAGCAAAGCCTCGTTCACACCGTATAAATACTAAAGCAATTGTATTAGTAAATTTTTGAAATTCTTGCGTTTAGTTAAATGATTGTTCATATTGACAGAAGTCTTGGTCTTTGTCTTGCAGACTTGCAAGACCAAGACCAAGACTTTGAACCTCAAGACCAAGACCAAGACTTTTAAAAACGAAGTCGAGTGCACTCGAGACCAAGACCTGTTCCAAAATAGAACCAATTCATTCCACTTACTCATCACCCTGAGATTCTCTAAGAACCCTTCGAAGTGGAAACTAATCAATTCCACTTACCCATCTACCGTGAGACTCTCAATAAACCATTCGAAGTGTTAACCAGTTCATTCCACTTACCCATCCACCCTGACGACAGATCCACATGGCAGCGTGTCTCTCGATCAGCTCCGAAAAGACCTTGACTATTATCGGCACCTGATCTCCACGCTTATTCTGGACACACTCCCTCGCCACAGCTGCAGCCACAGCGAACAGCCCTACGATCCGACCCCAGGTAACCACAGAGTTACGGAACATGAAGTCCCCAATGTATATCATCGCCTTTCGAACGGCAATATCCGATCGCAGAGGCATCCCTATCTGGCTGGCGACGTTGACGTACAGGGACGGATAATCCGACTCCAGCTCAGCACCGATCCTCTGAATGTCCATCGAAACGTCTGTCGGAAGTCGGCGGTTCTTCCAGGCCTTGACCTTTCCTTGGCGAGGATTGTCACTCGAAGCGAGGTCGTTTGGTGGAAGAAGGACCGCCGACAACCGGTTGAAGATGTAGTCCTCGCAGAGGATCTTGGACTGCTCGACGACTTCCGCCATCATCGGCGTCTGGACGAGGCGGAATTCAAGGGCAGCGACCGGCGGATCCCTCAGCTTCAAGGTCACCAGTCTGTCCTTGACGGCCCAGTAGACACGAAGAGTCGTGTCTAGCAGCGTCTCCCAAGTATTCATCTAACTAACGAAAACACAGGACGCTTTAATTATTAAAATAAAATAAAAAATTGAACATTACTGCAAAACTGCGACCCATAGGCTACGAAGATAAATGAATATAATTAGTACGTTATTAGTTTAAGTTAAAACTTTGAAACATAACTATTCAAGGCCGTAAAAATATAGCTGCGCTACATAAAGAAGTTGTAGATGCACCGGATGTTAATATTTCAGTCTATGTTTACATGTTCCCAGTCATCGCCGTCATAGCAGACGGCTGCCTTCGCTTGTCTGCTCAGCGTCTTATCAGCAGCTGCCAGAGACGTTGTTACCTGGCTGTAAATATAAAAGCAACGAGGCCTATGTGTTCATATCAGACCTTCAGCCTTCAGGATAGCATTATACGGTTGAAAGCAGAGTGAGAGAGAAAAACATAGTGACGGCGAAAGGCATCCAAGTGGGAGTGATGGTCTGAACTAGCAACGAGGAAGAGGAGGAAGAGGAGGAGGAGGAGGAGGAGGAGGAGGAGTAGGAGGAGGAGGAGGAGGAGGAGTTGAAACCGATTAGCAGTTGCAAGAGTAGGAGAGGCGGAGACCGCCGGAGAGGAAGCAGGAAGAGAATGAGTCAGGAGGAGGAGGAGGAGGAGGAGGAGGGGGAGGAGGAGGAGGAGGAGGAGGAGGAGGAGGGAGATGGAAGAGAAAGAAGGAGGAAGAAGATGAGTAGTAAGCGGAGGAAGATGAGAAGAAGGAAGTGGAGGAGGAGGAGATGAAGATGAGGAGGGGATGAAAAGGAGAAAGAGGAAGGAGAGTAGGAGGATGAGATGGAGGAGGAATCAGACTATGAGGTGGAAGATGTGGATAAAGCGAAGGAAGAGGAGATGAAGGAAGAGAAAGGGGAAAAGGTGGAGGAGGAAGAGGAGAAAGAACAGAAGTAAAAACAAGGGAAGGAGGATTAGGAGAAGGTGAAAATTGCCCTTTCTCCGTATACAAATCGTAAATCCTGCCCACAGCTACATTTGATATTCGGGTACGTTAGTCTGGACTTCAGTGCAGATGAAGCACAGTGCACTGTAAGACTCTGGACATCTCGTCAAATCAGAGTGCAACATTAAGATCCAATATAAATGCGTTGTTCATTACGTATGCTAAGACCTTAAACCGGTCTCAGCCACTTCGATCTTGATGTGACTTGACCCCACAGCATCTAGATCCGGAGGCTAACACATTAGGACACAAGGCCGGGCTTTATACTTCGACTGAATGCATCGAAGTCTGCGAGGTATTGCTGCTAGCAACTAAGACTCAAATGGATGATAGGGCTTTTCAGGTCGTTGACCCCAGCGCGTGCAACAGCCTTTCGGCATCTCTTCAGAATGTCGAGAGAGCTCGTGTTTTTAGAGAACGATAATTGAAACTCTGTCTGTTTTCAGACTCTTAGCACTTTGACTGACAATGACATCGTAAGGAAACCCTAAATGTATACTTACGCTGATATATCCATCGATGTAATTAGTTACTAGTGAAATGGCTGATTAGAACTCTTTTATCTTAGAAGTGGAATGGGAAAGATTGGAAGGGATAGCATCTGTTTGGCTCCCAGTTGTAAAATTTGTATGGCAAAAGGTTTGCAATTATTCGGGATTAAGGGTATACGCAGTCTTGTTGTCCTCGAGACCAAGGTCTTGGTCTCGAGTGCACTCGAGTTCGTTTTTAAAAGTCTTGGTCTTGAGACCAAAAGTCTTAGTCTTGGTCTTGGTCTTGAGGTTCAAGGTCTTGGTCTTGGTCTTGGTCTTGAGGCTCAAGATCTTGGTCTTGGTTTTCCAAGACCAAGACTTTTGACAATATGAACAGTCATTTAACAAAACGCAAGGATTTTAAAAATGTATCAAATAAATTGCTTTAGTATTTACACGGTGTGAGTGAGGCCTTACTGTTGTTTTGGACATTTATTTTGACTTCCGGTTATTTACCATGGAACGATTTCAAAACAGACTCACAATTTCCACATTTACATCAGGTGCTTGAAAAGCTGCTGTGTGTGCCAGCGATTTCAGCACCTGTAGAACGTATTTTTCACATGGCAGAATTTTTATGAGGCCCCACAGGTCACGTCTTGGTCAGAAAATTCTGAGCGAATTGGTTTTTATAAAATGCAACAGGCATTTGGAATAACATTTCGCACGAAAGACTTTTGTAAATATGAATTCGAAATTCTGTATACAGTCTGCATTTGGAGTCGTTTTGTTTGAATAAAAAAATTAATGTTTTAATTCAAATAACGAGTAGTCCGACTTGACAATTTTTTTTAGTAAGGAATAGAAGTCTGGATATATAGTGATTTTTTGGGTATTTTTCTCGGTTTTGGTCTTGAGTTTCAAAGTCTTGGTCTTGGTCTTGGTCTTGAGGTTCAAGGTCTTGGTCTTGCTCTTGGTCTTGAGGTTCAAAGTCTTGGTCTTGGTCTTGGTCTTGGTCTTGAGGTTCAAGGTCTTGGTCTTGGTCTTGAGGTTCAAGGTCTTGGTCTTGGTCTTGGTCTTGAGGTTTAAGGTCTTGACAACAAGACTGGGTATACGTACTAACATGGATTTAAATCTGGTTATGCGGCAGAAGGCAAAAGTTGGGCATAGGAGACAGAATGAGCTCTCTAACCAATCGGCTACTGTGCTTCACCGAGTTCCTGCGAGCATAGGTCTTCTCCTCGACCGGTTCAGCCTATATCCCATTGTAATACAGTTCTCCACATATTTTACTTATGCTCACAGGTCTTCCTCACCCGTTCTCTCTCTCTCTCTTCTCTCTCTCTCTCTCTCTCTCTCTCTCTCTCTCTCTCTCTCTCTCTCTCTCTCTCTCTCTCTCTCTCTCTCTCTTTCACTCTCTCTTTCACTCTCTCTCTTGCACTCTCTCTCTCACTCTCACTCTCACTCTCTCACTCTCTCACTCTCACTCTCTCACTCTCACTCTCTCACTCTCACTCTCTCACTCTCACTCTCACTCTCACTCTCACTCTCACTCTCTCTCTCCATCCATCCCTCCCTTTCTCTCTCTCTCTCTCTCTCTCTCTCTCTCTCTCTGTCTCTGTCTCTGTCTCTCTGTCTCTCTGTCTCTGTCTCTGTCTCTGTCTCTGTCTCTCTCTCACTCTCACTCTCACTCTCACTCTCCCCCTCTCTCTCTCTCTGTCTGTCTGTCTCTGTCTCTGTCTCTCTGTCTCTCTGTCTCTGTCTGTCTGTCTGTCTGTCTGTCTGTCTGTCTGTCTGTCTGTCTGTCTCTCTCTCTCTCTCTCTCTCTCTCTCTCTCTCTCTCTCTCTCTCTCACACACACACACACACGTTGAGGATGCTTTTCTATATACATACTGCCCATGCCCACTGGTATCTGTCCAAACGGTGTCCTGTATGCTCAAGAGTATACCCGTGTATGCTAAATATAGGATTTCCCTCAAACACTCATCTGTCATCGATGGGTCTTTTTCCCTCTCCCATTGCCACCAACCGGACATCACATCCTGGTCTCTGTTTCTTTTGCAAAGCGCAGGCAACCTAAGTTCTCGCTTTGTAGCCTTAAAGATGTTTACCATGTGATAAATTAAACGGTTTTGGTCTTTGATCTGCAAGCAAGGGAAATTCTCTTGGCGAATTGTTTACACTGTGGGCCGAAGATCAGACTTAAGACGAACGTTAGTAACAACAGATGTTAGCGCTGCATTCGATACAGTTGATCATTGCATCCTTCTAACGCGTTACTCCACTTCCTGCGGCCTCTCTGGTAATCTTCTTGACTGGTTCACATCCAACCCACCCACACGACCGTTCCTTCACCGTTGCTTGTGGGTGTGCTAGGTCTTCCTGGGCCCCTGCTCATTTGGCCTGCCTCAGGGCTCTGTCCTGGGTTCTTTTGTTACGCATTCTCTATACGGCTGACCTGGGTCCCCTCCTAGCCGCTGATGCAGTTCTTAGCCAGTCTTATGCGGATGACCTCCAGGCTTACGTTTACTGCTCGACATTGGTGGCAGTTACTGCTGTCCGTGAGATTGTTCGGGCCACTGAGACCTTGGAAGCCTGGACGTCCTCCAACCGCCTGCGACTTCGACTTAACCCGAGGAAGACGCAATTCAACTGGCTAGGTACAGGCCAGCAACTTTCAAAAATTAACCTAGAGGCTTTAGCTCTTGAGTTCCTTCGGGTCTCTTTGCCTTCTCTGTACGCGACCTTGGCGTTATCCTGGACCAGGAATTCGCGTTCACCCGCCACATTAACCTCCTCTGTCGCGATCGCTATTACCAACTATGCCAGCTTAGGATGGTTTCGCGTTCTACCTTGGTACATGCTTTTGTAGTCTCCCGAGTTGACTACTGTAGTGCTCTTTACGCTGGCCTCCCAGCTGTCCGGGTTGGATGCCTAGATCTGGTTCTTTGCGCAGCTGCGAGTTTCATTGGTCACATTCCTAGATTTGGCCGGGTCTCTTAGTTCATGCGGGATGTCCTACATTGGCTTCCATTCCCATTAGGGATCACATATCGGGTTTCTGTGCTGGTAAGGCTCTGCTTTGAGGGACTCGCGACCTATGCTTGCGGGATTTCTGTCGCCCCACATCTGTTGTCCAGTGGCGATCTACTCTTCGACAAGCTGACCAAGCTGAACTCATGGTCCCTCGCTCGCGGACCGCAAACATGCAGCACGCTCTTTTTCTGTGGCTGGCCCTACGACTTGAAACTGGCTCCCAATGGCGCTCTGTCTGGTCCCTGTGGGTCGCTCTACTACTTTTTTGCTCATTTAAAGACTACTCTTTTTAGGCGTGGCTGGACTGGGAGCGTTCCTGAGTAGACAGCCTTGAAGGGGCGCTATATAAATGTTCCTTAATTATAATAATAACACAAGCATCAAAATAACTTTCCTATTATGAACGCACGCAATACATAAAATGTACCGAACAAAGACAGGCGGGCAAAAGGACAAACACACACATACACCCACACACCCACACACACACGCAAACATACATATACATGCATACATACCTGCGCGTATATATATATATATCCATGCATACATGAAGCATACATGTACATGCAATGGACTTCAACTGGTATATTTTATTTTGGTTCGGGTGATGGAATTGGTGGGTTATATAGTTCTAGCTGCAGTTAACGCCATATGGAGTGAAGCAAGTCGTTGAATTTTGATGGAAAAGACATGTTTTAGATTGAAGCCATGTGAAAAGCACGTAAAATGAGCACTTTTGGAGACTTTGGCCGGTGAAACATATGTGCGACAGTTCTAGCTGGATGGAACGAAGCATGCGGCTGTAAACTGTAGTGAAAACGAGTGTTTTTGATTAAAGACATTTGCAGTTTGTTAAATGGCGCAGTTTTGAGAAATGTTGGCTACCGGGTATCGAACCCGCGTCCTTCTGATCTTCTGATTTTCATGCCAGCATGTCAGCATTCAACCATCATAGTCGAACAATTGAAGACGGCTTATGAGGCATTTAATTGTATTTGGCTATATGGCAAGTGCGAATGTTTCTTTGTGTGGGCCAGTTCCGTTGTGCAACCCCAGATCCCTATTGTGTCAGCTGCCTATTGTTTTCATAGCGGTAGTACAGAGGGCGGGGAGGGAAGGGGAGGGAGGGGAGGGAGGAGCGCTACTATTATTTTAGTTTAATCAGTTTCACCACTACTCATACACATACATACATTCATGCATACATAAATACACACATATATACAGACCAGACGGACTGGCGGGTAGGCAGACAGGGACAGGGAGAAATACTGACAGAGAGGCAAACAAAAGCTTCTGCAAAGACAGTTTGTTTATCCGTACGAATCCGTAATTAGTAGAACGAGGAAGAAGCGGTCGAAGCAGAGGACGCAATCTCAGATGAAGTGACGAATTCCGATGACCAAAGGATGCATTATAGGCCATCTGCATCTTTATACCATGGGTGGGTCTCTTATGGAGCTAGGAGGAAGAGGAGGAGGAGGTGAAGAAGAAGGAGGATGAGAGGTAAGAGAAGGAAGAAGAGGAGGGAGAAGAGATGGGAGGATAAACAGGAGGAAGGGGAGTGGAGAAGGGTAAGAAAAGGAGAATAAGGGTGAGAAGTAGGACGAGAAGGAAGAGGAGAAGATGTAGGGAGAAAAGAAGTTGAAGAGGAGGAGGAGGAGCCTGAGCAAGAGCAGAAGTATGAAGAATAAAGAGGAGAAAGGAGGAGGGGCAGCTGAATTGAAAAAACACAATATGCTAAATAGGAGGAGGAAGAAGAGGAGGAGGAGGAGTTGGAAATGGATATGAAAATGGACTCCAGGTAGAAGAGAAGGTAATCAGAGGAAGAAAAGCAAGAGAGGATGAGTAAGATTGAGGGAGAGGGGGAGTTTGATGTACAGCTGATACAACGTATTCGGTTCTTCTCGTATTAATACAAAACTCCTGTTTGCAACCTTACCTGGCGGAGAAGAACGAACTCCTCTAAGATGCCATAGGCCTACAGCTCGCCTGCAGTCCAATAGTCCCACTCTCTCTCGTCTGTAACAGCTCCATCCACCGACTGCAGCGCACAGCAGCAGCAGCAGCAGCAGCAGGACCTGGCCTCTGCTCATGATGTTTATATAGCCCAAGCAGTTATAGATATCGCTTATGCAGACCCTATAAATACGCGTCATTTACCTGCACACATTCTGACTGAAAGGCTTTCTGCTGCGGCCTCTCGACGGCTGACGTTAATACGCCGTTCCATCGAACACGTGTATACGTGCTATACGAACTCAATGTCGTGTTTATCTTACTACGCTCCATGTTATTCTGTCTCTGTCTATGTGCATCTGTCTTTTCGTCCTTGTATCTGTCTACTGTTTCCCTTCGTTCTGTACAGAAGCACAACTTACTTCAGCCTACTTAAAGTGAAACGATTTAAGACTGCATCAGCACAAATAGGCTAAACACATAACGATATTTAACGTAGATGAAGATTATATAGTGAATTTATATCACCGCTAAATATGGTATGGCATGGTATGGTATCTGGGAATTTATACAGCTCTGTCAATGCGAACTATTCAGAGACGCTCTCAGCGTGTGAGCCTCGCGGAAACAGAAAAGACTTTAAGCTTTTAAAAACGATGAGAGAGAGACAGACAGACAGACACACACACACACAGACCAGTAAGTAGGGTCCCACGCAGTACCAAGGGAAGGGAGTTCACTTCCATAGGGATGGGCCCACAACAGCGAAAGAGCGAGACTGAGCCAGTACAGACCTCACCTGGGGAACGGACAGATCAAGCCGATTCAGAGAACGTAGGGGTCGATGACATGATGCAGAGAGGTTTGCGCATCAGCCATCAGGTCACAAAGGTATAGTAGGCTGGGGCTAAGCCCTGCTGGATTCGGAATATAAAGATGACAGTTGAATTCGGTAGGTGGCGATAGCGGGAAGAAAAAATTGGAAATGTCCTTTAGCCAGAGATATTTTCTATCTGATGTTCAATACCGTTTTAATTGTAGGGATTGGAACATTCGACCTCGTAGATGACAGTCGAATATACACGTTGGAGTAGAGAAAACCCCTGCAGGATAGCCATGACCGGCACCTGAAAAACTGGGGCAGGTGTGCTTTTGGTTCCACTTTTGTAATTGTGATTGTAATTAGTAACTTCCGTCGCGCCGGTGTCTAATGCACAAGGCGTCACCGCCCCTTCTTATAACGTTTGCAGTGTATTCCAGTCCTACGCGATTTCTTTGCACTCTAACGACGAGAGTGGTGCAGGTGTGACCAGAGGATTTTTTAAGAAATTTTCATTGGTGGGGAATTTTGAAAAAGGGCATTTTTCGCGCGTTATTTTAAGTCAAAAAGCCCTGAATCAGAGAAACCATTCTGAGCTGTGGGCCACAGGAATAATTACTAATAATTTATTTATTATAATATCTT
The DNA here is from genome assembly GCA_963556255.1 of Allolobophora icterica. Taxonomy (NCBI): domain Eukaryota; kingdom Metazoa; phylum Annelida; class Clitellata; order Crassiclitellata; family Lumbricidae; genus Allolobophora; species Allolobophora icterica. Next base: position 94,333,164 of record OY744602.1, on the reverse strand, counting down.
ATATTGTTTAATTTATTATTTAATGTCATAATTTCATTTAATATTAATTTAATATTTATTATTATTATATAGGCCTAATTGTCTACTAAATAAGAAACATTTAGTACAGCCATTTTCTGTTTTAACAAGTACCTTTACCTGGATACGGTCCATTCTTCATCAGTTGAAGCTTCCTAAGAGCGCCATCTCTGCGTGTCAGTATGTCACAAAGGACATGATCATCTCGCTGAAATTGTTTCTGTAAAGCTTGGTATACATCCAAGATATCGCCCGTTAATGCAGATATCCAAATTTGTCTGTCACTCCAAGTCTTTTTGAAACCTCAAAGCTTCAGCCTTCTCTTTACGGTCCCCATTTTGCTCAAGTTTATTCCACACAGCCCTGCAGCCATGAATGTTACTTAATAGGGTATCGCATCAATTGTACCTGATGCTGAGCGAAACGTACTTCATGATGTCGAGGAAACTGTTTGGCATCTTTGAGCTCAGAATGCAGCAACTTCGTCTTATTCTTCGATGTACGAAAATATGTGGCTTTACGAGTTTCAAGATTTTAAGCCAAGGATGCTTATCGCTTCCCTTCTCCCAGTCCTTATGCAGTTTATCTCGATATTTAACGGCATTGTGTGCTTCAGATTGCAAATGATCTACTATTAACTTTTAAGGATCTTCACCATTAGCTCTGACACCTACTGCGATGGGCACAGTGCTGTTTCTCAAATACTTTTTGGCCTCATCTATGTACTGACGACACAATTTACAAGACACATGCACACGCTTCTTTGAATCTTTAGTAGCGTCAAATATCTCTGGTTCGTTGTTGTTCTTTAATAAACTATTCAAGTCTAGTTTCATTCCTTTGTAAAAAGAGTGTAATTGTTTGCTGTCGAGTTTGGTCAAATAAAGCTGAAAGCTTTTGACATTTCTTAGCGCTATCCAAAAGCAAATCTGCTTTGCGTTTCTTAGTTCTTTCTGTACTCGGCATGCTTGTAATTTAACCAATATTATTCTTGCGTAAATTGGATAAATCCCAATCCCTAGAGATTAGCTTTATCGTAACCACTAACCAAAATTCAGTTTTACGGTTTTAGTTTCTGTTTAGTTTTCGCTTTTAAATGATAAAATTAGAAATATCAACTCACCGAAGACGTAGGGGTAAAGTGCCCAATTATGGGCACCTTAAGGATTTTATCTTATAGCTCATAATCAAATTAGGACCAAACAAAACAATGTGTGGGAAACTAATTTTCAACACTTTTGTCACTAGATGCTCATTGAAATAACAATCAGATGTCAAAATTTACCTCGAAAATATTGAAAATAAAAAGAGCCCTGTGGTGCCCATAATAAGCACTGGTGTCTTAATGATGGGCACCCATGCCCATATTAAGTTCAAACGTATGTAGTCAAAAGTTAAATGTAACGTTGAAATTAATTGTGAATGGCAATTGCAAAATTATAATAAAATTCCAAAATAAATCCGTATATGTTTATCAACTACTAAGCCTGCATTAACACTTGAAAGATCTGAAACTCCAAGAAGCTTAAAACCTAAAAGTGATTGACCACGCAAGTCGATGTTGGCTATTCAACACAAGGTCGACAAGTGAAGTTTTCATCATCTAGAATTCCGTATCCTTCTGCACACGGTATTGAGACAATTGCTTTTGTTAGTACTACTCTCTCTCTTTAGTTGTGCTTTTTCCTTGTTTGTCTTTGTTTGTTGTCTTTTGTACAGTATGAAGTTTACGGACTGGTGTTTTCGTTTGTTTTCAAGTCTGCATTTATTATTCATTTCCTTTGTTTCTGCTTCTTCATTCTCTTTCTTTTTGAGTTCTTTCAAATCATTTTGTAAGGAGATGCTGTTATAATTTTTTGCATGTGCACATTTTCTTTTACGTTTTCCTGATTTAGAGATATTTTTGGAGTCAGAAACATAACCTGAAATGTAAATATCAATAGCTCATCAGGCAGAGTGCTTGGACCAGCAACTGGCTCATCAGGCAAAGTGTTTGGACCAGCAACTGGCTCATCAGGCAAAGTGCTTGGATCAGCAACTGGTTATCAGGCAAAGTGCTTGGGCCAGCAACTGTCTCATCAGGCAAAGTGCTTGGACCAGCAACTGGCTCATCAGGCAAAGTGCTTTGGCCAGCAACTGTCTCATCAGGCAAAGTGCTTGGACCAGCAACTGGCTCATCAGACAAAGTGCTTGGACCAGCGACTGTTGGTTCATCAGACAATGTCTTTTGTCCAAATGATGTTGGTGATGTAAGCAAGATGTCTGAAGTGGTTGATGTTAACTGAAGAGGCGTGATGTTATGAATATCTAATGATGGATCAGCCGAGACTGTTGTATCATTTGGTCCGTTTGTAGGTGACATGTCTCGATCAGTCATTTCAGCTGCTATGAAATCTTCCTTACGATAAAGCTTTGTCACAGTAGAGGTTTATGCTTTTAAATACAGAAACATCGAGCGGTTGCATTTTATGCGTGCAGTGAGAGGGAAACACAAACTGCCTTAAAATTTCAGAATATGGCATCAGTAAAGAAGAGCGGCCATTGGAGTGAATATTTTCAAACTAGCGATGGCAGCTGTTCTTCAGAATGGAATGGGGAGAAAGAAATCAGCAAAACAATATAGTATTCCACGGGGAACTTAACAAAGGCATGTAAAAAAGCGGGAAAAGGTGAAGGAGTTTGGAAAGCGCTTGGTCGTCCCACACTTTTAACGCCATATTCTGAAAGTTTGACAAACAACATGAGTTAAAGTACACGTATAAGTGACAGTAAACGACCTGTTGAACACAAGTGGCATTTTCAAAGGCCACTAACCCGTAGCTATGAAGTTAGGTTTTGGTTTAGATTATATATTTTTGCATTATGCTAAAAGTATTTTTTCTGTACAATATACTGACTTATAAAAATTACCAATAGACTTAATATGGGCAATAGACAATATGGACTTAATTCTGCTGCCTTAATATGGGCACCTGCCCATATTAAGGCATCAGAATAATGCCCATATTGGGCTGGCACCTATGGCACGCTTCAAAGTCAGCTATACAAAGCTGCAGTTTCACGATCACCTATTACCGCCCATCAACGTTATCATAAAACAATTGTCAAAACAGAAACAGTTACCTTAACGTCATCCATCAGCTACACCAAAAGTTATGCACGAAAACGGAAATTGTTAAAATGTTAACTTTTTTACCAACGTTTATAAATGATACGATGATTTACGTGAAAATTCAGACATACACCATACAGAGTTTAATTTTGAGTAAATAAGACACTGCGCTGTAGTTCTACTGGAATTCGACAGCTGGCGATACGAGAATATTTTTGTTACCACTTTTCTTCTGGGGTGCCCATATATGGAGGGTGCCCATAAAAGGCTACTTTACCCTAAACAACAGCAAAGAGCAGACTACTGGTGACCAAAGAAATATAAGTTTCAAAGATTTCACGTCTACTGTGGCAGACTATTCGTGACCAAAGAGATATAGATTATACAGATTTCATGTCTGCTGTGGCAGACTCTTGGCGACCAAAGAAATATAAATGATAAAGATTTCTTGTCTGCTGTGGTTTGCATTTACAGTGTATCATATGCATAAGGTGACACAAATGACAAAAAATAATTATTTGGGACTAAAAAGGGCAAACTTCACTGGTGGGGAAAAGGGCAAGGACTGGTGGGGAATTCGAGAGGGCTGGTGGGGAATTTCCCCACCAGTCAACATGTTAAAAAATGCCCTGCTCAATACCGTGTGCAGAAGGATACGGAATTCTAGATGATGAAAACTTCACTTGTCGACCTTGTGTTGAATAGCCAACATCGACTTGCGTGGTCAATCACTTTTAGGTTTTAAGCTTCTTGGAGTTTCAGATCTTTCAAGTGTTAATGCAGGCTTAGTAGTTGATAAACATATACGGATTTATTTTGGAATTTTATTATAATTTTGCAATTGCCATTCACAATTAATTTCAACGTTACATTTAACTTTTGACTACATACGTTTGAACTTAATATGGGCATGGGTGCCCATCATTAAGACACCAGTGCTTATTATGGGCACCACAGGGCTCTTTTTATTTTCAATATTTTCGAGGTAAATTTTGACATCTGATTGTTATTTCAATGAGCATCTAGTGACAAAAGTGTTGAAAATTAGTTTCCCACACATTGTTTTGTTTGGTCCTAATTTGATTATGAGCTATAAGATAAAATCCTTAAGGTGCCCATAATTGGGCACTTTACCCCTACGTCTTCGGTGAGTTGATATTTCTAATTTTATCATTTAAAAGCGAAAACTAAACAGAAACTAAAACCGTAAAACTGAATTTTGGTTAGTGGTTACGATAAAGCTAATCTCTAGGGATTGGGATTTATCCAATTTACGCAAGAATAATATTGGTTAAATTACAAGCATGCCGAGTACAGAAAGAACTAAGAAACGCAAAGCAGATTTGCTTTTGGATAGCGCTAAGAAATGTCAAAAGCTTTCAGCTTTATTTGACCAAACTCGACAGCAAACAATTACACTCTTTTTACAAAGGAATGAAACTAGACTTGAATAGTTTATTAAAGAACAACAACGAACCAGAGATATTTGACGCTACTAAAGATTCAAAGAAGCGTGTGCATGTGTCTTGTAAATTGTGTCGTCAGTACATAGATGAGGCCAAAAAGTATTTGAGAAACAGCACTGTGCCCATCGCAGTAGGTGTCAGAGCTAATGGTGAAGATCCTTAAAAGTTAATAGTAGATCATTTGCAATCTGAAGCACACAATGCCGTTAAATATCGAGATAAACTGCATAAGGACTGGGAGAAGGGAAGCGATAAGCATCCTTGGCTTAAAATCTTGAAACTCGTAAAGCCACATATTTTCGTACATCGAAGAATAAGACGAAGTTGCTGCATTCTGAGCTCAAAGATGCCAAACAGTTTCCTCGACATCATGAAGTACGTTTCGCTCAGCATCAGGTACAATTGATGCGATACCCTATTAAGTAACATTCATGGCTGCAGGGCTGTGTGGAATAAACTTGAGCAAAATGGGGACCGTAAAGAGAAGGCTGAAGCTTTGAGGTTTCAAAAAGACTTGGAGTGACAGACAAATTTGGATATCTGCATTAACGGGCGATATCTTGGATGTATACCAAGCTTTACAGAAACAATTTCAGCGAGATGATCATGTCCTTTGTGACATACTGACACGCAGAGATGGCGCTCTTAGGAAGCTTCAACTGATGAAGAATGGACCGTATCCAGGTAAAGGTACTTGTTAAAACAGAAAATGGCTGTACTAAATGTTTCTTATTTAGTAGACAATTAGGCCTATATAATAATAATAAATATTAAATTAATATTAAATGAAATTATGACATTAAATAATAAATTAAACAATATAAGATATTATAATAAATAAATTATTAGTAATTATTCCTGTGGCCCACAGCTCAGAATGGTTTCTCTGATTCAGGGCTTTTTGACTTAAAATAACGCGCGAAAAATGCCCTTTTTCAAAATTCCCCACCAATGAAAATTTCTTAAAAAATCCTCTGGTATTGAGACAATTGCTTTTGTTAGTACTACTCTCTCTCTTTAGTTGTGCTTTTTCCTTGTTTGTCTTTGTTTGTGGTCTTTTGTACAGTATGAAGTTTACGGACTGGTGTTTTCGTTTGTTTTCAAGTCTGCATTTATTATTCATTTCCTTTGTTTCTGCTTCTTCATTCTCTTTCTTTTTGAGTTCTTTCAAATCATTTTGTAAGGAGATGCTGTTATAATTTTTTGCATGTGCACATTTTCTTTTACGTTTTCCTGATTTAGAGATATTTTTGGAGTCAGAAACATAACCTGAAATGTAAATATCAATAGCTCATCAGGCAGAGTGCTTGGACCAGCAACTGGCTCATCAGGCAAAGTGTTTGGACCAGCAACTGGCTCATCAGGCAAAGTGCTTGGATCAGCAACTGGTTATCAGGCAAAGTGCTTGGGCCAGCAACTGTCTCATCAGGCAAAGTGCTTGGACCAGCAACTGGCTCATCAGGCAAAGTGCTTTGGCCAGCAACTGTCTCATCAGGCAAAGTGCTTGGACCAGCAACTGGCTCATCAGACAAAGTGCTTGGACCAGCGACTGTTGGTTCATCAGACAATGTCTTTTGTCCAAATGATGTTGGTGATGTAAGCAAGATGTCTGAAGTGGTTGATGTTAACTGAAGAGGCGTGATGTTATGAATATCTAATGATGGATCAGCCGAGACTGTTGTATCATTTGGTCCGTTTGTAGGTGACATGTCTCGATCAGTCATTTCAGCTGCTATGAAATCTTCCTTACGATAAAGCTTTGTCACAGTAGAGGTTTATGCTTTTAAATACAGAAACATCGAGCGGTTGCATTTTATGCGTGCAGTGAGAGGGAAACACAAACTGCCTTAAAATTTCAGAATATGGCATCAGTAAAGAAGAGCGGCCATTGGAGTGAATATTTTCAAACTAGCGATGGCAGCTGTTCTTCAGAATGGAATGGGGAGAAAGAAATCAGCAAAACAATATAGTATTCCACGGGGAACTTAACAAAGGCATGTAAAAAAGCGGGAAAAGGTGAAGGAGTTTGGAAAGCGCTTGGTCGTCCCACACTTTTAACGCCATATTCTGAAAGTTTGACAAACAACATGAGTTAAAGTACACGTATAAGTGACAGTAAACGACCTGTTGAACACAAGTGGCATTTTCAAAGGCCACTAACCCGTAGCTATGAAGTTAGGTTTTGGTTTAGATTATATATTTTTGCATTATGCTAAAAGTATTTTTTCTGTACAATATACTGACTTATAAAAATTACCAATAGACTTAATATGGGCAATAGACAATATGGACTTAATTCTGCTGCCTTAATATGGGCACCTGCCCATATTAAGGCATCAGAATAATGCCCATATTGGGCTGGCACCTATGGCACGCTTCAAAGTCAGCTATACAAAGCTGCAGTTTCACGATCACCTATTACCGCCCATCAACGTTATCATAAAACAATTGTCAAAACAGAAACAGTTACCTTAACGTCATCCATCAGCTACACCAAAAGTTATGCACGAAAACGGAAATTGTTAAAATGTTAACTTTTTTACCAACGTTTATAAATGATACGATGATTTACGTGAAAATTCAGACATACACCATACAGAGTTTAATTTTGAGTAAATAAGACACTGCGCTGTAGTTCTACTGGAATTCGACAGCTGGCGATACGAGAATATTTTTGTTACCACTTTTCTTCTGGGGTGCCCATATATGGAGGGTGCCCATAAAAGGCTACTTTACCCTAAACAACAGCAAAGAGCAGACTACTGGTGACCAAAGAAATATAAGTTTCAAAGATTTCACGTCTACTGTGGCAGACTATTCGTGACCAAAGAGATATAGATTATACAGATTTCATGTCTGCTGTGGCAGACTCTTGGCGACCAAAGAAATATAAATGATAAAGATTTCTTGTCTGCTGTGGTTTGCATTTACAGTGTATCATATGCATAAGGTGACACAAATGACAAAAAATAATTATTTGGGACTAAAAAGGGCAAACTTCACTGGTGGGGAAAAGGGCAAGGACTGGTGGGGAATTCGAGAGGGCTGGTGGGGAATTTCCCCACCAGTCAACATGTTAAAAAATGCCCTGGGTGTGACTAGGGCGACCCTGTTAGCGGAACACTGTTTCTTTGGGCTTACCCCTTGACGCCATTGATTTGCTTGTTTAAATTTGTGTTGCTTGTATCATGGTGTTCCAAAAAGTGTGTTTGATTGATTGATTGATTGATTGATTGATTGATTGATTGATTGATTGATTGATTGATTGATTGATTGATTGATTGATTGATTGATTGATTGATTGAGATTGTATTAATAAGGTCTAAAAGCGACTGGGAAACAATGCAGCTCGTCGTTAAAGTGTTAATATCTGATCAAATACTTAATTTCTGATCAATACCGGTAAAACGGACATTGAAATTCTGAAGACGACATCGATTTGATGAACTTTACACAACTTTAATCCTGGCGAATTACAATGAATGCGAAAATCCCAGACACCATCGAACATAATATATACAGCGCACGATATTCACACACAGCAACAACGCAAGAAGCCAAGCATCAGTTCATCTATTCTGCCTTGTAAAGACGAAATGCAGTGACACTCAAGCGTCGGCTCAGATTACTACAACGCACTACGATTATATTACAAATTAATTAAACAAATAGCCACATTAACTCACTGGGGATTGGGGCTTACGTGAAAGAAAAACACTCGACGATTTGCTCGTCTTGGAATGTGAACCGTTTCCTCAAAGTCTGAACATATATATACATAAACTGACACGAGATTCTCACCTATATCCCACTGTAAGCGTAATCATCCGATGCGCACAGCGCCATTGGAATGCATCATTAGGCCAAGCAGCTCAAGCACAACTAATCAGACCAGCGTAAAGAAATGCGGCGTTCCATCGAGTCTTACGAATGCCGCGACGTGCGTTGTCTTTTGTGGTTTGAAGAGGTGATTCGTGCATTGGTGATTGGGGCGTGTGTTTGAGAGAGTCTGGTCGTATCCGAGATCTGCGCCGTCGACTTGAGGAGTTTCATCGTCCAAGGGAGATTCTGGCATCCGAGGTAATTCTGACGTAGTTCGCCCTGGGTCAGAGGTGGGCGAACGTCACAAGGGGCTCCGTAGAGGTTGACGTTCGAAGACTGGTCTCCGACGTAGATCTGAGGAGAGGAGTGGCGCAGCCTCTTCTTCGCTCTCTGTCAAGAAGGATAAATCAATGGGAATGAGCAGCAGTTGTAATCGTAGTTGAGATCGTAATTGTGATTGAGATTGTAATTTGTTAGTTTGGTTGCATTTGTAACAGTGATCTTGAAAGTGATAGACTACTGCAACTTTCCTGAACATAGACATCACCGACATAAATCGCCTTCAAGCTATTCAACTGCACTCGCCCGTCCTGTGACTACAACCCTCAAACACTACCACATCACTCCTGTCCTAAAATCACTTCACTTGCTTAAAATATCCGAACTCACGTACAACTCACTCCAACCTCACAGCCCTCCAATCTCCGTCAGCTGTTCACGGTCCAACCACTTACTCACTTAGCTCAACCCGCTCCTCTTACGCTCTAACATTTCTCCGCCATTCTGTCACCTCATCACTAAAATTTGCGAATCGCTCCATAGCCATAGCTGTTCTCTGGAATAAACTGCCGCCAGAATTACGCCAAATGAGGTATGCCTTCATCGGAAATGGAGGATAGATTGGAAGTCTACCTGGACACTTAGATAACTGAGAGAAGCAAAATCTAATTTATTGGAAGGCTGAGGTCAAACCGAAAAGACCAGCTTGCTTATGTTATGTTATCTTCAATCGTCAACAGCGTGCTACAGGCCAACATCACTGCCAATAACTGCATGTGGCGCCTCTGGCGAATAAGTTACTCGAGCAATCACGAAGCTGCTGCAACAACGGACTGTATTCTGAACGATCTCTAATAACCACGAGTTTCGTTAAGAACGTTTAAATTTCATGTATGTGTACATGTATGTAAGCATGTATGTAGGTATTCATGTATGCCATGTATGTATACATGTATGTATACTTATGTATATATGTATGTTTGTTTGTCTGCATGTACGTATAAGTGTCTGTGTGTGTTATTTATATAACGCATTTTGTATGTTTATGAGGCGCTAGTAGATACCTTGAAGACGGCTTTTGTGCAGACGGTCGTGTGGTTGATCTGAGTCCAGATGCGAGTGAATTCATCACCGAATGAATATTCAGTGTCTTTGCTGCTGACGTAGACGATGACGTTCGGATGACGTCTGTAGCGCTTGAAGGCGCGCAGGATGTTTCCGGAGTAGCTCTGGTCGACGATGACGTGTAGATGACGTGCCTGGCAGTCGACGACGTCAGACATGAGCTCGTCCAATGAATAGCGCTCGTTTTCACTTGCCTACCAAGAGAAACACCAGATATTAGAGGAACTCGTTTTAGAACTTCTATAGCGCCAACAGAGATACTACTGACGATTGAAATGGGCCATAGTCTTTCCCGCAACTGGAGAGAGGGTATACGGTAAGACGAGAATGCCCCCTTGTATATATATTCTCCGTTCTTTGCACTCGCTTTCTAAACTCAAGCAGAGGTGTGTATGGCCCAACGTTTGACCTTGCCTTATATAATTATACAATTATCCAAAAACAATCAATCGATGGCGCTACAATGCATCTTTCGTTCATTCGTTCCATCATAATTCGATCATTCACAGCGCTGATGATATAGCGCTATTTCAAGACGTGGCCTATGTCAACACGTAATAGGGAAATTAAGTCATTGTTGTAATCGGCAGTGAGACTTCTCTAAACTGCTTCTGATGCTTTGTGTGATTCGAGCCATTCATAGTATTCTCTTTCGCTGAAACTGAGTAGTAGGCCTAATAATAGTATCTGCTACAGTACATCTAGTATACTAGCAGGGCTGTAGTGGTAAAATTTGAGGTGAGTATACGCTACCGGTGACCAGCGGCGTAAAAAAAATTTGAAGAACTTTTTTTAGGAAAAATTTCAGACTTTTCACCAATTCTCAGAAAATTTTCTGACTTTTTACGATTTTGTCTCTGAAAAAGTTGATGACCTTTTTTTTTTTTTTTAGTCATTCGCCCTAAAAACCTTTAAAAACCTCTCTTTTTTGAAAAATTTTCGTTCCCAGAGGTAAGTATACGCTGTATACCCGCGTATACCCTCGTCTACAGCCATGAGTATACGCTCTCAAATTTCTCTAGAGGTAAGTATACGCTGTATACCCGCGTATACGCTCGACTACAGCCCTGTATACTAGTATCTACTACATCAGTAGCATCTACTGCTATTGCTCTTTTTTGCTGAAGCCGAGTTGATATTCAGCAATTTCAGCTTCAGTGAATGAGAACAGCATGTAGCCGATGGCTCGAATGACATAAAGCATCAGAAGTACCTGTAGCGCCACCCTATACTAAGAGTGCTTAGTGTTATGAATACACCCACGACTACTTTAGTTCTGTTTCATCTTGTCTTTACTGGACAAGTAAATGCATAGGCCTATCTATTTTGACTAGGGAAATGAACAGAGAACACATGTGTATGCATTTTAAATGAATATGAATATAATGTATATCAATTAAAGCATGTAACAGTTCAATGTCTAGTTATCCTATGTCTACTTTGCCTTATTCCCTACCTAGCCAGCATCTTTGCTATCTAGATTTTATTGCATATTGCTACCTCCCAGTAAGACCCTTTAGCACGGAATGTTCTCACAGTTTGTTCCTCGTGGAAAAGCTGTCTTTCATCCGTTTGTTCATCTGATGAGTTCGCGGCTCCGTTCGCAAATCGCCTTGTTTCTCCCTCGTCGAAGCTCGACTATCCACCGTTCTCGTGACTTCTCGTAGCGTGATGTCTCTCCCAAAGAGACCGTCGTTACAACCCGAGTGTGCGCTTTACTACTCCAGAGTAACGTACACTTCACTCGCGGAATAACTCCTTAAGTCCGTTGACAAGATCGCTTCGCAAATGTCGACTTCCTATGATGGAAAGTCACGCTTCGCAACGGTTTGTTACGAGAGCGTTTCACTCGAATTATTCGATCCTCGCTGTCCAACGTCTCGACTTATAAACTCAACTGCATCGATCGTTTCGCAAAACCGATCATATTGACTAACGATGCCCTCTCATCGACTTAGTCCAACATCCACCGAGTCGATCCACTCAAGATTTCTAGAACGTCTTGTTCAGTTGAAATCAAAAATCGAACTGCCGCATCTCCACGCCACGTCACCACGGTTGCTTGGTTACCGAGTCGTCAGCCGCTTCGCCATAACGGTATTTGATCAGCTGTTCGTACTGACCAATGAGGTGAGTCCACATCGTCTGCTGTCCTTTGCGTAGATATGATGAACCCCTCTATCTAATATTAATTAATCCCTACAATGCTGGCTTAGCTGCTGGCATTTTAATTAAGTTACATTTATGTAGCTCTACTATCCTACATTATATAATCTGAATAGATTCTTCTCTACACTATAACATCTTATAGCATGTTGTGTAGCTGTGAATCATTGTGTGGTTTGGGAGATCATTACATCACCCCCCACAATCAAAGAAATAATACATTTTTTCTTAAAATACTATGACTCCTTACCTAACTACACAATATTCTTATCTACACAACTTATATTTACATATAACAGTTATCTAGTAAGACCATTTACTGTTCCAATTGGTCTAACTTTAACTAGTGAAATATATATTAACTTGACTTAATAATTCCTTAACTTATACTTTAAAGCAACACACATTTTAATCTCTTAACTAATCATACATGAAATGATAATCTATCCTATCATGTCATAACTTACGTTACTATCTTACTTATGACTACTCTAATTGGCTTATTCTAATCCTCTACTTAAGTAATCTGCCACTACATTATCACTACCTTTAATGTATCTTATCCTAAACTTGTAGTTTTGCAATAACAGATTCCATCTCATCACACGATCATTCTTCACATTACCTGTCTTCAAGTATTGTAAACTACAATGATCTGTTTCCATCACAAATTCCTTTCCATAAAGATACCTGTTAAATTTCTTCAACCCGAATATCATTCCTAAACATTCTCGTTCCTCTACAGAATATCGTTTTTCTGCGTCGCTCAGCTTTCTGCTTATATATGACACTGGATGCATCACTCCATCGTATTCTTGCATAAGTACACCTCCCAAAGCTGCATTCGATGCATCTGTTCTAACTACAAATTCTCTGTCTAGGTCTGGTAGTTTTAATATTGGTGCTTCTGATAACACCTTCTTGAGTTCTGTGAATGCACTCTCCAATTCACTAGTCCATTCCACAATTACTTTGGCATTTTTCTTGGTTAATTCTGTGAGTGGTTTCATTATCATCGCACAGTTTGGTATGAATTTCCTGTAATAGTTTACTGCTCCCAGAAAACTTCTTACTTGTTTCTTATTATTTGGTCTGGGCATCTCTATAATCTTATTTATTGATTCTTCCTTTGGTTTTATTTCTCCATCACTCAATGTATGTCCAAGGAAGTCAATTGTTTGAAATCCAATCTCACACTTCTTTGGCTTAAGTGTTAAGTTTGCTTCTCTCACTCTCTCAAAGAACTCTTTCAAGGCTAATATATGTTCTTCCCAGTTTTGAGTGTGAGTTAAGACATCGTCTACATAACTCTCCAAATTCTTCAGTCCATCTAATACCTTCCGCATCAGCCTATTATAACTCGAAGCGCTGTTTATCAATCCAAATGGCATTACTTTGAATTTGAATAGTCCATTGGCACACACGAATGTCGTGTAATCTTGTGATTTCTTAGACATTGGGATTTGCCAATATCCCTTCGAAAAGTCAAATTTACTGAAGATTTTGCTCCCACTAAGCTTGTTGAATATATCTTCATTTGCCATCATGGGCTCTGGGTCAAAGATTGTGATTTTGTTCAGTTGTTGGTAATTACAACATAATCTGTTTGTGCCGTCAGCCTTCTTAACTACAACTAACGGTGCAGCATATGCAGCGGTTGATCTCTCTATCACACCATTTTTCAACATTAATGCTATTTCTTCATCAATCTGCTTCTGCAATCCATATGGTGTAGGATATGCTTTTGACCTGACTGGTGTTTCGTTTGTCAATTTAATCTCATGCTCTACCCAGTCAGTCTTGCCAGGCACATCAGAGAAAATATCTTTATATTCCTCCAACAGTCTCATCAGCTGATTTCTTTTCCTATCGTCAAGTTGTGGACTGATCTTCACATCCCTATATGTTTCTTTTTGCTCTCCATTGTATAATTCTAGGAGCTCATCTTCTTTCCCAGTTTCTCCATCGTTCACCACTGTTACTACAGTAGCTAACTGTTCTTCCATCATTTCTCCATTATTTCTCTCGTCTCGCTCATTATATTTCTTTAGCATGTTTACATGGTAAGTCTTCACTTTACCAGGTGCTATCTCGATTCTATAATCGCATTCTCCAACTTTATCTTTCACTTCATATGGCCCTTGCCACTTCAACATTAACTTATTTGTCTTCAATGGTAACAATAGTAGAACTTTCTCACCTATGTTTAGTCTCCTATATCTGGCCTTCTTATTGTAATATTTCTCATTTTTGATTTGCATCTTCTCCAACTCCTTTTGTGCAATTCTACATGTTTCTTCTATCCTATTTTGTAAGTCCAACATGTAGCTATAAGCATCACGAGTCTCATCTTCCATTTCTTCTCTTGTCCATAACTCTCTAAGTATAGTCATTGGGCCTCTTATACTTCTCCCATAGACTAGTTCGAATGGGGTAAACCCGTGACTCTCATGAATGCTATCTCTCAATGCAAATAGAAGAGGTATTAGAAATCTGTCCCACTCTTTGGGCTGTTCTACTATCAATTTCTTGAGTGTAGACTTTATTGTTCCATTAAGTCTTTCCACTGCGCCGTTGCCCATCGCATGGTATGGACTAGTTAGTGTATGTTTCATCAATAGTAGTTCATCAATCTCCTTCATCAGATCTGAAGTGAACTGGCTTCCTCTATCAGTATGAATTCTCCGTGGTGTTCCCATCCTACTGTAGAATCCAAATAACGCCTCAGCCACTTCTTCTGTAGTTATTCCTTTGAGTGGAATCGCCTCAGGAAATCTAGTTGCCATGTCTACTATCGTCAGAATATATCGATTTCCTCTGCTAGACCTTGGTTCTATAGGTCCCACCAAATCTACACAGATCATATGGAATGGCACATCTACGAGAGGTAAATGTCCTAATGGTGCTCTCTGTATTCCTCGTTTATCTACAGCTCTCTGACATACGTCACAACTCAAGACATATCTCTTTACATCTTGTTGTATAGATGGCCAGTAGAATGATGTCATTATTTTAGCTTGAGTTCTCTTCATCCCTTGATGCGCAGCTAACAATGATCCATGGGCTAATAACATCACTTTCTCCCTCAAAGTTTTTGGAATCATTAGTTGAAGTCTAGTTTCGTCCCTTAAGACTTCCTTATATTTCCGGTATAACATGTTCTTCTTGACTACAAATAATGGATTACCTCTATATGGTTCTCCATTCACACTCTCGCTTCTCTGAGCCATCTCCCAATATCTTGTTAACGAAGTGTCGGTTCGTTGTAGTTCTATTATCTCTTCTGGTTTGAGATCTAAACCTGTTACCTCTGGTATTTTCAGTGGTCGTTCGACACGTCTCCCTTCTATCTCATCCTGTGCTCGTGTCGTGCATCCTGCTATTACCACTTCTGCTTTACTGTTTTGTTCCACTCCGTCCTTTATTCTTGTTTTTGTGATAATCTCACAATCATGTCCAGTTGTGTTCTGGATTTCTATGGATGGGTTATCCTTATTGCATCTCATTCCTTCAGCGTCACAACCCTTTACATTCCATTCTTTCTTTTTCTCCTCTTTGGCTCTACTAATTTTAGGTTCACATGATTTATCCGTCTTCTCGTCATCATGTTTCCCTTTCGGTTGGATTCTGTTTATACTCTTCTCGTACAAACATGGACCCGTGATTAATCCTATCACCAAGGATTCTATTACTACAGCATCCGTCACACCTTTGAAGTCATTTCCTTCAATTTTAATTCTTGCCATGGGATATTTTTCTTTCTTCCCATTAGCAAATCTGCACATCATAAATTTGTCTGTGTATTGTTCTGGTCTCACTAATCTCTTTTGCACAGCGACACAATTTGCTCCTGTATCATAAAGGCATTTAGTATTTATTCCATTTACTCTGACCTTGCTAGTGAACTCTTCAGTATCTCTCTCTGCCTCTTTCTTCCACTTTACTACTTCAGCCTCACAATAACACAAATTCAATTTAGAATCTTCAATAGTTTCTACTCTTGATCCAATGATAGCTTCTTCTTCTAGGTTTTTGATCACAGCGGCTTCTACCACGCCTGTGAGGTATTCGCTCTGTATTGCGACTTTTGCCATCGGATACTCATGTTTGGTACCATTCATAAAAGTACATATCATGTTTCGACCTATGTATTCATCTTTCTTGATCAGACTCTCTCTTACAGCAACACAATTTGAACCAGTGTCAAAGACTCCTTTCTTTACACATCCATTAATTACAACTGGTCCCTGATATTTGTGTTCTTCTATTATACACTTTCCTTCTTGTTCAACGTATGCGGAACAGTATGAAATTACTGCCTCTTGTTTATCTCCATTTTCACTTGATTCCTCGTCGCATTGCATTGTTGCTACTCTATGTTCTCTCCCTGTCTTATCTTTCTCACTACACTGGGCTATTCTGTGAAATTTTGATCCACAGCGGAAACATCCCGTCTTCTGGGTTTCTGTTTCTACTCCATATTTCTTGTTGTCGGAGAACTTCCAATTACTCTTGAATTGATTTTTATCTCTGAACTCCCTCTGTTCTCTAAATTTGTTGTGAGAGTTGCTTGTATTCTCAAAACTCTTCTGCTTATTGTCCCTCGGTTGCGTTTTGGATTCTTTGTCTCTATTCTTCTGAGTATGAATCCATTTCCTTTCATCCGATTCTCTCGCTTCTATAAGGTTTTGGGCCTGTTCCAACATGTCCTCAAGATTTAGTTTCCCTTTCTCCTTTAGAAAGCGTCTCATATCATTGTCACACATAATGAAGAACTGGTCTCTCAGTATGAGTTGTTCCAAACCCTCTTTGTCTTCACTAAAGCCTGACATTTGATGCCACTGTCTTAAGTAACGTCTAAGTCTTCCTACATATTGTTCCGGAGTTTCGTCTTTTTCTCTAGGGCTTTGTTTAAACAAATTTCGGTACCCTGATTCTGACAATTTGAACCTTATGAGTAGTCTCTCCTTTAACTTTTCATAGTCTTGAGATTCTTCTATACTCATTCGTTCATACACTTCGAGCGCTTTTCCTTGAAGCGACTTTACTAGTGTCAGAACCCATAACTCATTCGGAACTCTGTATGCTGTGCAGGTCCTCTCGAATCTGAGGAGATAGGCATCTAAACAATCTTTTTCTTCTCTGAAGATGGGCATCTTAACATATTTGGCATTATTTGCCTGTCCAGAATACTCTCCATCTCCATCAAGTCTTATCCTATCTCCATCTTCTCGTCTTGTCTCACGTGTCATCTGAAGCTCTAGTTCTTTAAGTTTTATCTCCTTCTGATTTTCCATTTCCGCTAGACGTAGCTTTTCCTCAGCCTGACGTCTTTTATCTTCCTTTTCCATTTCCGCTAGACGTATCTTTTCCTCAGCCTCACGTCTTTTATCTTCCTTCTGATTTTCCAGTTCAGCTAGGCGTAGCCTTTCTTCAGCCTCACGCCTTTTATCTTCCTTTTGATTTTCCAGTTCAGCTAGGCGTAGCCTTTCTTCAGCCTCACGCCTTTTATCTTCCCTAATCTCATTCTGCCTGTCCTTGACATATTCTCTAACAGCATCTTCTGCGTATCCAAGGTCCTGCGCCACCTTAATCCACTTCTGAATCTCACCAGCCATTGCGCTATATCAATTTTCTTTGATATAAGGCTCAAGATAAATTTCAGATTTCAAAGCTAGTTCACCTTGTTTATAACTTAAACACTGAACAACCTTGACCTGACCTAACTCTTACCAATAGTTAACTTTTGCGATTTGCAACCGTTGACCTGACCTCACCTTCGACAACGTATGATTGGTCACAATTCAAAATTCAATTACGTCATGCGTATTAATGAATACCGCAGACGACAAAATATGCTATAGGGCCTACCTAGCGCGTAAGTAAATATCTCTGTTTACTTATTCAATCCTATCTAAATACACCACTTGTGTCAAAGATATGATCCCAGAACGTTTTAATCAATGTCCTTAATTGATTATACAATTCAATCCCGAGAGCGAGCCCCCATTTATGTAGCGCCACCCTATACTAAGAGTGCTTAGTGTTATGAATACACCCACGACTACTTTAGTTCTGTTTCATCTTGTCTTTACTGGACAAGTAAATGCATAGGCCTATCTATTTTGACTAGGGAAATGAACAGAGAACACATGTGTATGCATTTTAAATGAATATGAATATAATGTATATCAATTAAAGCATGTAACAGTTCAATGTCTAGTTATCCTATGTCTACTTTGCCTTATTCCCTACCTAGCCAGCATCTTTGCTATCTAGATTTTATTGCATATTGCTACCTCCCAGTAAGACCCTTTAGCACGGAATGTTCTCACAGTTTGTTCCTCGTGGAAAAGCTGTCTTTCATCCGTTTGTTCATCTGATGAGTTCGCGGCTCCGTTCGCAAATCGCCTTGTTTCTCCCTCGTCGAAGCTCGACTATCCACCGTTCTCGTGACTTCTCGTAGCGTGATGTCTCTCCCAAAGAGACCGTCGTTA
>OY744602.1:94022179-94312179 GCA_963556255.1 Allolobophora icterica | reverse complement strand
TTTGAAATACATTTCAATGAGTAGCGTTTCATGACTAACAATGCTAACCGCTGGTAATAGTACACTTAAAATGCTGTCGTTGATAAACAGCTGTGGACACGAATTTAATGGACTTCGTTTGTCAGTAAAGGACAACATGTCATAAGTTCATAAGTCAGATCGCCGGTTTATAGCGCTTACGCCTCCAGTGGAGCTTTGGTTTGACTTTTCGTTTGGTTCTGCTGTTCGTGTTTCGTGTATATTTCGGTGTACTAGTGTTCGTGTTTATCTGTTTCATCTATTCTGCTTTACACGAATATATATACGTGTATATATATATATATATTCTGTGGATGAATAAATGAACGAATGAACAAGTGAATGAATTGACGAAGAAATGCTAAATGAAGGAATAGATACGTGAATGAAGAAACAAATGAATGAACGAACGAATAAATGAATAAAGAAATAAACGATGAATGAATG
The DNA here is from genome assembly GCA_963556255.1 of Allolobophora icterica. Lineage (NCBI taxonomy): Eukaryota > Metazoa > Annelida > Clitellata > Crassiclitellata > Lumbricidae > Allolobophora > Allolobophora icterica. The sequence goes on along the minus strand of OY744602.1, from coordinate 94,311,714 downwards.
AAAGAACATATGAAGTTGGATTGGATGGATGCAAACGATCTTGTAAGTTTCCTTCGGAGGTTGAAGTTCATTAGTTCGGAGGGCCAGAGGGAGCGAGGCGAGGGCTTGGGACTGGCCGAACGCAGGAAGGGCAGACGCCGTAAATCTCTCCTCCGATGGCTATTAAGACATGAGATTCGGCGGCAACCGTCACTGACAAATGTCGTGTCAACATGTTTTCAGGACGTGACAGTCGACCATTGAAGCCGTCGAATTGAATCATCCGCCGGCGACAACTGCGCCGATAACCCCAATCGCCTGTTGTGGCTGGGGGTCTGACAGATGCCAATCATGATTCGCTTTGATCAGCCGCCTTTGCCATTGGGATCGCGTTATTGAAGTCCTTTGATCTTGCCGACCCTCCGACTGCGACGGCTACGAAGGCTGATATATCTTCGGGAGAAATAGCTGTGCTTATAGAGTGAGATATACGAGGCGACGCTCATCCCGTCTGTGTAACTACGTGAACTTCACGTACGAATCGATTTAAACTCTCCTGGGCAAAATAGACGTGTCCAGTCCGGTTTAAAGCGACTCGATGAGTGGACCTCGATTATAACGAATGCTAGAGCTACCTTAGAACGACGATTGAAACCAATACGAAGACACAAGTGACTTAATTCCACTGCACTGAAGTCAAGTCCAAGAAGGGTCGTCAGTGAATTCAGTGGACATTGGTTCGAACATGTAAATTCAGTGAACCCTTGTTAGAGCAAATACTTGACCGACCTCGGAACAATAAAGAGCTTCGACTTTCCCAGTTTTCGTACTTTGTACAGCTCGTCTTTTGATCCAGCTAATCAGCTGCTATTGGAGCTTCTATTCGGCATCGTTTTGCTTAGGTCCAACGTTGCAGTTTGTGCAATTGTAATTACAAATTTATATAGCGCCACTTCAAGGGAGAGACTCATCAGAGACGCTCCCGAAATAACACAATGAAACCACAATCGAACAGAATGGTGTTCAAGCGCTTGCGAAAAAGAATCAGAGATGCTGAAGAGTTTATGCCACAGGTTTTTAGGCTGCAGCTTATTCCAGGAGGATGCATATACCGAACACAGTAAAACTCCTGTGCTGGACCGAAGCAGATATTGCTTCAAAGCAGATATTTTGCAAACCTACGTACGTGCTGGGAGAGGGACCCTTCCATGCAAAGTAAGAACGTATCCGATGCAGCATGGAGTATATAGTCAGGCTGGAAAGCATCATTGATTTTCTCCAGCATTCATTCACTGTGTATAGTGCGTTCATAGAATCCGTTCATTCATACATGTATTCATTCGTCTGCTAGTTCTTCGTTTGTTCGTTCCTTCCTTCATTCGTTCATTAGTTCGTTCGCTATTTTTCATTCATTCTTTTATTCATTCATTCGTTCAATCATTAGTTTATTCAAACATATTTTCGTTCTTTTGTTCATTCATTCATTCGTTCATTCATTCATTCATTCATTTATCGCTTGTTCATTAATTAATTCAATTGTTCAATTCGCTCGATCATTTATTCATTCAATCATTATTCATTCGATCATTTATTCATTCGATCATTAACTCATTCGATCATTTGACCTTTGCTTTATTCGCTCATTCATTCATTTACAAAAGCACTCAATCTGTTTAATATGAATTTCCCTTCGACAATATGGCGTCTCTTGGTGAGTTTCGTCGCTTACTGCAAAATAATGCTCTCCAAAGATGCAGGGAAATAGTTTTTCGATTAACCTGCAACGTCGTCGATCAGCCAGAGTTCGAGACATTACGGTATCTAAGACTAATGCCGTAATAATTTGCGAAAAATAGCTATAAATCGCTGGCCATTGTAGTCGAAGAATAGCGCAACATTACGTCTGTCAGTGATTTCAAAGGAAGCCGTCAGGCGGCCTTGCTTTGATCTCGCGAGCGGCTCCTTTGATCGTTCGCCGGCGTACAATTGCTTTTAGCATTACACTCGCCAACCTCGTCTTCTGATGGCTGTCCTGGTGTCTCTGTCCGTCCTTCCATCCCACGGCCATGCAACGCCTCTGCTTGGACCTCTTTTCTCTTTAGGACGATTAGAAGTATTTGCTTGGGGTTGTGTTTCTGCTCGATCATAGTCGGCGCTTTGACGTGGGATTTCCGCCTTGGGGATTGTGGCGTCTCTTCTTCTGTATGTGTTCATCAGTCGACTGCTAGAAGCGATCGTTCTCTTGATCCCAGGTTGGAGCTGTCTCTGCCCGCTTGGCACGCGTTAAGTCGACTGCGACAGCTCAGATGACAGGCACTAATGCAAGGCCTTTGATTTCAATCGGTGTTTTGTCACCCATCCTCCACCTCCTCCTCTGCCTCGTGTTCCTCTCAACCTCCTTTCACCATCTTATCCTCATCCTCCCTTTCTTTCCCCTCGTCAATTTCTTCTTTCTTTTCTTCCTACGCCTCATTTCCTTCTCCTTTTTCCTCCTCCTCCTCCTCCTCCTCCTCCTCCTTCTCCTCCTACTTTTCCTCCTCCTACTTCTCCTCCTCCTCCTACTTCCCCTCCTCCTACTTCTCCTCCTCCTTCCTGTTTTATTTCTACTCCTTATTTTCTTTCTACTGCTCCTTTTGTGTCTTCTTCTCTTCAGGTTTCTCCTACTCCTTCTCTGTTCTTCTTTCTCCTCTCTTCCACATTCTACTCCTCCTCTTCTTCCTCCAGTTCATTTTCGTCTTCCTTCTTCTCCTCCTCCTCCTTTTTATATCTTTTTATCCTCTCTTTATCCTCCTCTGCTCCTCATCATCCGTAATCCTCTTCTTGTCTAACCTACTATTAAACTCATCGCCTATCTTCTAAATCGACATAATATTATAAGCTGTCATTACAGATTAAGTACTAAACAAATAAATAAAACAAACAATCGAGCAAAATCCAAAATAAATTATTAGTAAATTTAATAATAATTAACTAAATAGAAAGAGACGATGCCTTTAGAAATCAGAAGTTCTATAAATGAACAAAATGATAAGAGACAAATAATAATTAAATAAATTTAAGAGAAAATAAATTAAATGATTGAAGAACATTGTATCATTTAATTATTATATTATTTAAATCAGAATATATTACTTAAATCAAAATATTAAACTATTACACTATTAAAATATTGAAGTAATAGAATATTTAAATAGTGCAATATTAGAATATAAAATTATCAGAATATTTAAATATTAAAAATTAAGAATTCTAGATTATTAAAACATTTAAATATTACAATATTAGAATATGGCCAACATTAGAATATGGCCAACATTAGAATATTGTAATATTTAAAATATTACAAACTGAGAATACTAAAATGGCTAAAGATGAGAATATTAGAAAATCTAAATATTAGAATATTAGTATATTAAATACTAGAATATTAAAGTAGTAGAATATTTGAATATTATAGCTAACCATCCAGAGACGTTTGTTCATTTGGAAGTCGTCCATCAGCGTAGAACACCTTGATGTTTCGTTCAGGGAATCCATTCTTCCTTAGCATCCGGTGGAAATGATGGACATTGTCCGCATGGTGCTTCCGTAGACTCCAGGCATTCCATCCTCCGGACAGAATGACCGCGTGATCACAGATCTTGAGCACGTGACACGCCGACTCGAAGATCTCGTGCGTAGTCTCGCAGCGCTTCGAGTTCTCGCGCAGCGGGTCGCAAGATGTCGGACCGGAAGCGTCTCCAGGTGGCCGTGTCGAGGGGCAGGGAAGCAGGCTGCCGAGGTCAGTGCGGCAGACTAACTGCTGCGTCCGGTTGAGATGGTCGGAAGAGAGATGAACAAGTGGAAGGAAGTTGATCTCACATCGTCTGGCGAAGTTACGTCGTCTCTGACGTTTCATTAAAGCGTTCTTACAACGCTTCTGAACAGCCAGTTGTAGGCAGTCGCCGCTCCCTATGCGTACAAGACACACTCAGTTAATTAATTAATTAATTAATTAATTAGTGCGTTTGGGCGGTCGGTCATTCTTTTATCTGCTCGCTCATTTGCTACTTCACTCGCTTCTTCGTTGATTATTTTTTTTATGTTTGTCTGTTTTCGTTTTTATGAATTCATTCATTCATTCCTACACACATTCTGTTGTCCTTCCTTCATTTATTTGTGTATTTATTTACTTTTTTATTTCATAGGCGATAGTGTAGCGGTTAGTTTGCTGGACTGTCACTCGAGAATAGGCAGGTGATCTGCGCTTGGCCTTCCAGTGGCGCTTTAGAAGTTTGGAGATTACGATTACGATTACGAGAGGTCGCGTGTTTTTTGTTTCGAAACTTCTACTCCACCTGCGCCTTCTTGCCAACTCAGTTATAAGTCCACTGACTGTCGGCGGGAAGATGAGACGGCGAGTGAGAGGACTGGCCATCCGCCCTCATATGGCAAGGCTAATCAAATGAAGTCGCTAACACTTCATACCCATGGCTGCCTCATCCATGGCTAGTTGAAGGGACTGCTCTTCTTATTTCATAAGATACCCATGCAGACAGATAGGTTGGCAGACAAACAAGAGGACACCCACACAAGACACGCATAGTGATACATGAAGGTCGAGATAGATAAATGGCAGATATCGAGAGAAAATGACTGACAGACAGACAGACAGACAGACATACATACATGCATAGAGAGACAGACAGAGGGACATACAGACTGACAGACAGACAGATAGACAGACAGCCATACATACATACAGAGAGAGAGACAGACAGAGGCTTGAGTAAGAGAGAAAGAGAGGGGAAGTAAGAGAGACATCCGAACGAGTGTTTGTAGCGTGGGCTTTCAATGGCCATTCTCCAGTCTTCCGTCTATTTATGAAATGCGTGTTTCTAATTTTGTCGATCCGCTGTCTCTTGACTCATCCTCTTGCGTTGACCGACGATCCCTCTTCGTCTTTTCAATGGCCTCGGCCGTCCATCTTCCTATCTTCAGCAAGGTGCTCATAGTCCCTGCCTCTCTCGCCTCCGCAGCTGTTAATCACCTCACCCCCACGAACAACCCCCGCACTCTCTCTTCCTCTGCGAACATTGTCGAGCGTCTTTTTCTATCAACTCCATCCTCTTAACAAGATTTGTTACATCCTCGTATACGGAGTGGATTTGCACAGCACACATGTTGTGGCAGATTCCATCCATCCAGCAGTTAGGGTTCTTATAGTCACCGATGCTTCAATCAACTGCATCAATCAACTGCTTGTAATCCGACACCCCATGCCTCCCTCCCTCCATCCCTGCCTCCTATCCCATTTCCATCCTCATTCCGCCTTCGTTCTCACCTGTGTTCCCAACTCATCACTCCCACCTGTATTCCCAATTCATCTCTCTCACCTGTTTCCGAAACTTATCACTCTCACCTGTATTCCCAATTCATCTCTCTCATCGGTATTCACAACTCGTCACTCTCAACTGCTGTTCATCCTCTATATCTCTTCACTGTCAGCCATTGCCTTTCGTAATGGCATAGAATTCACCTCTTTTCTGATGATACCCAGCTCTATGTACGTCTGAGACTCGATGAGGTTGCAGGCGCCACATAGAGACTTCGTGCCTGCATCGATTTTTCATTTACTCGCACCTATAATTATTATCATTATCGTTATTTGCTTAAAATAGATTTCTTCACCTTCCCACGCATAGAATAGTTTTCTGCACCCCTCGATTTTATACACTGTAGGCAAAAAACTCAATAGTAATAATGATGTCTTCACATGCATCTCTTACCCCCCCCCCTCCATTCCTCTGCCACCTGCAATTCTCCGGCCGTCGTAGTTATTCACTTTCCCGGAGTTTATTCTCATAGACATCCCAATGAATCCGTTCATTATCTCTTCTAAGTAACTCGCACCCGACGGGGAGAGAGACAGACAGAGACAGACAGAGACACAGAGAGACAAAGAAAGAGACAGACAGAGAGATATGGCTAAGAAAGAAACCGTAGATTGTCGCTAGGCCGTAAACATGCGTGCATGTCCGTGGGCGGTCGACATCAAAGGACGTCGGCGGCGCCTTTAATCCCCGACCGATCATCTTAATTAAGTCGTCGCGCATCGCGCCCGATGCTAATTTCAATCGCAGGCGATTAACGATCGTTGCTATTCAGTGACCTCCGATAATCGTCATTATCGATCAGAAAGAGAGACAGAGAGTGACGGATACAGAGACAGACAGACAGACAGACAGACAGACAGACAGACATACAGACAGACAGACAGACAGACAGACAGGACGAGACAGCAAGAGATATACAGAGACAGAACGTGAGACAGAAAGTGAGACAGACAGACAGAGAGTGAGACAGACAGACAGACACAGAGCCAGAGAGACATAGAAAGACAGAGATAACTGTCTAGACAGAGAGAAATAGAGACAGAGACAGAGATAAATAGAGAGAGAGAGACAGAGAGAGACAGAGAGACAGAGAGACAGAGAGACAGAAACAGAGACAGAGAGTGATTACGGATGAGGGATGCTTGAACCACTCGTCTACTGTGGGATGCCACAGACACTCAGCCGCAGCATCCGATTATTTCCTCATCATCGCTCTCGCCGTCATCCTCTTCTTCATTGTTATTGTTATCAGCATCATCATCGCGCCAGTTAGAGGCACTTATGGGGCGCTATATACAACTTATGTTCCGTTACAGTAACAGTCATCATCATCGTTAAATCCTTCCTCTTTCTTCCTTCCTTCTTTTAATTCCTTCAATCATTCATCGATCATTCGTTCGTTCGTTCGTTCATTTGTTCATTCGTTCATTCGATGCTTAGTACATGTAGATCTGTTATGTTGACTCAATAATTGCTGCCAATTCATGCAAATGCATTGAGGATTGTACTGTGGCTGAGCTAACGACGATTGAAGAGTCTTCGAGAACTGCAGGAGATCGATCGGTTTCAGGTGCGAGTCAGGGTGAGGGTGCAAAACAAAAATAGCAATGTCTCATGAGAGTTATTGGTCTGAACGATACAACAAAAGGAAGAATGGACAGATAAACAGATGAAGAAGATATTAAAGAATGAAAGAACCAATGAACGAAAGAATGAATAATCGAATGAAAGAAGGAATGAAAGAAGGAATGAATGAACGAATGAATGAACGAATGAATGAACGAATGAATGAATGACGAATGAACGAAAGAATGAAAAATCGAATGAAAGAAGGAATGAACGAACGAATGAATGAACGAATGAATGAACGGATGAATGAACGAAGGAACGAGTGAATGAATGAACGAATGAACGTAAGATCAAAATGAATGAATGAATAAAGCCACCTGTCAGCCAGATCCCACTCTCTCTTTCGCAGCGCTGTCGTTCTTGGTTCAGGTCGACATAGAAGACGATGACGAGGTGTCCGAAGTTAGCCGCCGGATATGGATCCAGGGCAAGGACTCCGTCGTGTGGTTCCACCTCGGACTGGACTGGACTGGATTCCGGAAAGATGGCCATCATCCGTTCCTCGGTGGTGGCAGATGGTAGAGCCAGGTAGACGTTCGTCTGATTCAGATCGATGCTTGTCAGTCGCTGGCACTCCTTGCTCGTCGTGAACCTCACTCGTTTACAGTCGAGGGCAGTGATGTAACGAAACGCCGCCTTCGACCAGCTTCTCTGCCTCGACAGTTCGACTTCCGCCATCCGAGGACTGGCCGAGGACCTCTCTTCAGGCACGAGGCCGAAGCCGAGAGCGAGTGCTTGAACAGATACGAAGATGATGATGAGATCGAAATGACCTCTGTTCTCTGAACGTCGAGCCACAGCGGAATTCATCGTTAAACAAAACCTTTGCCCGGGTTTCAGTCTAGAGTTAAATCTAAGAAATTCTATGGCGTGTCTAGGATCTTCTAGGTATGGAGAGTCAAGTGTACGAATTTCTCTATGGAGCAAATCTAATACCGTCTGCTGAGAGTAGCTTCCAGGAACTTATAGGCGCCAGGTGTCATTCAATGCAACACTAAACCACAGGCCAAGTTAACATTCTCTGATTGTTTTCAGCTTGATCCCTAATTGAACGGCGAAGCATCAACTGCAGCCGCTCTAATAATACTATTTCAATTTTCTTCTGCAGCTAATTAGATCCGATTCTATTGTTTCTCCTTTTGTTTCTTGGGTCTCTGAAATTCTTAGGAGCCGTCGCAATAATGCATTTATTAATTAACTCGTATCAATTCTGAGGTCTTGCAGTTCACGCTTTCGATCTAACACCTGGCAAAAGTAATTATTCAGCGATGAAACTGGTATCAAATGCTCAGCAGTTGCAGAGTAAGTCGAAGACTTCGTCCCAGTGTTATTTCGACTACGGCTTGAACGAGACTCCGACGTACAGCATTCCTTTACTAGAAGACCATCCCGCGGATGCGTCTCTGTCGGTCTGTACGTATGTGCGCTTTGCTGTGTCGATCTCACCAGACAACTGCTCTCTATGCCTCACGACACACCTCCGACGAACTTCTTCACCAAATGGACATTGACAACGGCTTATATATCGACGACATCGTCTCCAGTAGACTTCAAGCAACGGCGGACACACACCCACTCACATCCACACAGGCACGCAAACACACACTCACACACACACACACACACACACATACACTGTGAAACATCATCGCTAGTCTCGACGAATCCTCAATCACTCCCACGTACCACTCCTCCCTCCAAACGCGCCGCGCGCCGCACTAACACGACGTGCGTCCAACTTCATACATATACATAAACGGTCCCATAAATATTCCTTTGAATATATATATATATATATATATATATATATATATATATATATATATATATATATATATATATATATAATGTTGGGGTAACAGAGAGAGGCTTGGTAACGTCGGTCATGTTCGACAGAGGCTTAATGTGTGCAGAATATCACACAGGCCAAGATTTACACGTTGCTTTTGCCATGCACTTGAACTCAACACTCAGCTGACAAAAACAGTCGACCGGAAAATTCCAATAACTCCGCTTATTATGTATACATAGTCCCAATTACATTCAAATTAAACTAATTATATATATATATGTATGTATAGCATCAGTTTCTGACGCCAGACGTTTGGTGGCGGTGGGTACGAATAAATAATCTCCTTGTCCTCGGTCATTTGTCAAGTCCACTGCTCTCCTTAATGTTAGTCCAAGTGATGTTATGTCCTCATTTATATTATCTTTCCAGCGTGTAGTCTGCCTTTGTAGTGCATTGTGGTGGATTCGGTCAACAGGCATTCTACCTACATGTCTACCAACAGAGTCCTCGTTGAACGACTTTTTCTATAGCAGAATTGTTTGTATACCTAATGATTACCTTATGTTATCGTTTCTTATTTTCCATAGGGGCTGTATACATACACGAAAAATATATATGTAAACACGGGGTCTTTGATAAGAAAACTTTCGTAAATAATATCTACAGTTGACTCCTATAAATGACGAAGTCTCCACTTCAAGAGAATCTCATCACTTCGGCGGACATCACCGCATCAGAAATCGGTGGGTGCTCCAGGATTGCGGGCTGAGTTGGCGCCGGGTGATGTAGTGTTTCACGAAAGGTATAACTCATCCAAGTGTGACTGAGAAACCGTTGATTGGGCTCTACGTGTATGCGGGATCCCGCCTGCGGAGACTTATATATATATTATATATATTATATATATATATATCATATATATATAATATATATGCTTATGTTGCTTACTTCCTGCTTGTTCCTTTATTTCCGTTTCTGTCTCATTCCTCGTCCCTGTCCAACTGCCCGTTTCTATACATCTACATAATCAGTATAGTAAGTACCTATATATACATATATATACATAATCAGTGCACATAGTTAGGCCTACTATACTTATACACAGTTACCACTAGCTAAAGTATATATATAGGCCTATTATAAGCAGACGTATATATATAATTTTACGGCCTATAAATAAGCACAGACTCTATATATAGTTATTGTCTATAAATAGACAGTGTTTATATACACAGTGTAAGTGCGTATATATAATCGTTGTGTGTCGGACGTCATTAGGAAGCTGTGTCCACTAAAGAAGGCGATGTAGTAGGCGTTGTTGGTCGGTGTTTGGTCGTTTGAAGACGAGGACGTGGAAGAGGAGGAGGAGGAGCATGAGGAGGAGCAATAGGAGCAGGAGGAGGAGGCAGGCGCATAGTTGCAGCGACGTCTATCGTCGTCTTGTTCTTCAACAAGTGGTCGAGTGGTCGACGGTTGGTTGGGTCGTGCTGGCACCGATGGAGAGCCACTGGACGGCGACACCGATGCCAAATCACTGGCAACAGAATTCCCCGACGGACGACGACGACGACGACACTTACAACGCATCGCTTATCGTTTATGATCCCAGTCTCTTAACTGCTGCTCTGCGCCAGACAACATGACGACGCAGCCAAGGAGTGGCAGAGAACGGAACAGTGGAAGGACGGAAGGGTGGATGGAAGGATTGCGGACGGATAGATAGAGGAATGGACGAATGTACGGATGGATGGATGGATGGATGGATGGATGGGTGGGTGGGTGGATGGAAGGATGGATGGAGGGATGGATAGATAGATGGATGGACGAATAGGAGGATCGATGAAAGGATGGATGGATGGATGAATAAACGGATGGATGGATGAATGAACGGATAGATAGATGGATGGACGAATCGGTGGATGGATGGATGGGTAGATGGACAAATGGATGGATGGACGGATGGATGGATGGACGGATGAATAGATAGCTGGATGGACGAATGGGAGCATCGATGAAAGGATGGATGAATGGATGGAGAGATGGATGGATGGACGGATGGATGAATGGTCGGCAGGGTGGACGGACGGATGGACGGATGATTCGATGGACGGATAGTTAGATGGATGGACGATTCTGCGGATGGATGGATGGATGGATGGATGGATAGATGGACAAATGGATGGATGGACGGACGGATAGATGAACGGATAGATAGATGGATGAACGAATGGATAGATGGATGGACTGATGGATAGATGGATGGATGGATGGATGGACGAATCGGCGGATAGATGGATGGATGGATAGATAGATGGACAAATGGATGGATGGATGAATGGCCGGCAGGACAGACGGACTAAGGACGGATGGATACATGGATGGATGAATGGGCAGAGAGATGGATGGTCGGATGGATGGACGGATGGATGGAAGGATGGAGGGATGGAGGGATGGAGGGATGGAGGGATGGACGGTCGCAGGGGCGGACAGAGAGAAAGATTTCTGACAGTCAAATAAAAACTCTGTATTCCTGAGTCATATAACAAAAGGAAATGTTGTAAGGCAGCGAAAGGTCAAAGAAAAGGTCATTGTCGAGTATTGATCGTCTGGCAGAGGGAGATTTCTACCAATCGCCCTAAGTAGAAAACCACTTCCTTCAACTCAACGATGATGAAACGATCTTTCTACAAAGAACCGTGAGAAACAACCCCATGAATCTGATTCTCCGATAACTCACCCACAATGAGTACACTTACCCTACGCTGTCGGTGGGAAGATCAAACGGCAAGGAAGATGACTGGCCACCCACGCTCATATGCCGAGGCCAAGAAAAATGAAGTTGTTAAAACTTCATACCCATGGCTGCCTCAGGGCTACCTTAAGAGACTGCTGTTTCTTCTTTTTTCTTCTTCTTCTTCTTTTTTTTTTCTTCTTCTTCTTCTTCTTATTCTTCTTCTTCTTCTTCATCATCATTTTCTTTCTGTTTCTCATTCTTATTCTTCTTCTCCTCTTTCTCCTACTCCTTTTCATCCTTCTCCTCGTCTTCGTCCTCGTCCTTCTCCTTCTCCTTCTCCTTCTCCTTCTCCTTCTCCTCCTCCCTCGTCTCGGTCTTCTTCTTTTCCCCTCCTCCTCCTCCTCCTCCTCCTCCTCTTCCTCCTCCTCCTCCTCCTCCTCCTCCTCCTTCTCCTCCTCCTCCTCCTCCTCCTTCAACTCCTTCTTCTTCGTCTTCTTCTTTTTCTCTTCCTTCTCCCTCTCCTTATTCTTCGCATTCTTCTTCTCTGATATAAAGCCAAGTAGGTAGAGCTCATCTAAAATGGTTACCACAATACGAATTTCAACCAACTAAAAGTGGGGATAATTGTCCGAAATATGCACAAACTGCTACGACTTCGCCATCTGGCGAAAGGTTCACAAAGTAACGATCAAAGTTTCAAAGTTTCAACGTCTCAAAGTTAAACGGACATCCTTCTACGTCTCCTAACTATTCCGACAATAAACTAATTTTTTACTCTTAACCTAATGTTTTCGTTTCCGATGTGATGTACAGGGGCGTCTACTAAATAGAAACCTTGGAGCAAACTTTCCATGCAAAATATGAGGGATGAGAGATCTGTCAGTGTATGTGCCATCATTATTGGGGGAGGGGGAGGAAGGGGAAGGGGAAGAGGAGGGAGGGGAGGGGAAGTTGCTCCAATGACTTCGGGAGGGATAGACGCCCCTGCCGATATATCATTTATTTTTGAGGCTTTAAATAATAATAATAATAATAATAATAATAATAATAATAATAATAATAATAATAATAATAATAAAAATAATAATAATAATAATAATAATAATAATAATAATAATAATAATAATAATGATAATGATGATGATAATAATAATAATAGATTCAACGATTTAATGCAGTCGCTCACCTAGGCTCACTAACAACATCGCAGCAAAAACTCGCTCGGCCGTTCCAGGAATAATCTTTTTCTTTTTTATATATGTCTCCGGACAATTTTTTTACCTACCTGGGGGATCTTTGATACCCCGGGGCTAAAAAATAATAATAGTAATAATAATAATAATAATAATAATAATAATAATAATAATAATAATAATAATAATAATAATAATAATAATAATAATAATAATAATAATAATAATAATAATAATAATAATAATAATAATAATAATAATAATAATAATAATAATAATAAGCTAAAAAACAATACAATAGGCTACAGCTAGCGGTAAAGATTTATAGCGCGCTTTAACAAGACAAGTCTTGCACGAGAGCGCGTTACGCTACATTCCTAGTCATAGCATAATGTGAATAGACGAGTTTTTTAAATTGAGCAACAATGTTATTGACGAACTGAAGTTGGAAGCAGGTTTCATTTAGGCAACGTTTCACTTGTCGAATTCGGCGAAGGTGGAAGTAGCATGCTCTGGCAATGTATGAAATGTGCTGAGTCGTGTTTAGACTGCAGTCTAACAATATAACGATGTCGCGAATCGCGTCGGAGGGTTGGATAGAACAGTTTGAGTCGAGGTTAAGGATTCTCATTAGTTTATTGTCGTCCGGACCGTTTCAACGGTCGAGTCAAACGAGTTCTAATTTAGTGGCATTTACCTTCAGACGCATTGATGCACACCAGAATTGAATATGACCGACGCATGCCGCGATTTTAATTTTGATGTAACCAATGTTCTTTCCAGATGGTTTTATGTAGAGCTGGGTGTCGTCAGCATATAGGTGGATCATGAGATCGTGCTGCGAAGCGGTGTTAACAATATTGGATTTGTATAGAATAAAGAGAAGTGGACTGAGAATGGATCCTTGGGGAACGCCGAAGAGGACAGAAAACATTTTTGATGAGCATCCACCGAGTTTAACACTGTGAGACCTCAAGGAAAGGAACGAGGCAATCCACTGAATAGCCAAAGCAGTGACACCAAACTGTACTTGACGGATTTTAAGAAGAATGGTATGATTCACACAGCCAAAGGCGTCGGAGAAATCCAGTAGTAGTAAAGCGGCGATGAATCCAGTCAAGGGCCACGACATGCTGTTGTATAGACTTTAATGACTGCGGTTTCAGTAGAGTGATGGCGACGAAAACCAGATTTTGTGGGCGGAAGCAGATGATGTGATTCAATGTAGTCGGATAGATGCTTGTGGATAACACGTTCGACTAGTTTCGAGATGAAGTACAAATTCGAAATAGTACAATATATCTGGTCGGGTCTGTCGGGTCGAGTCCCGGTTTCTTGACACGAGGTCGAATGATGGAGCGTTTATGTTTATCGGGTGGAAATGCCTGGGTTATGGAAATATTGACGAGGAATGCGAGGATCGGAGCGAAAACGACGTCGAGAAATTTAAGCAGCAAGACAGGTGTACAGTCCAATTCGCACTGCTTTGTCGAGGAATCGTTTCGTTTGTGAGTAACAATAAGGCACTCAACGAATCAGAGGCGCTCCAATCCTAGTACTGTTATCTGCAAACCGCCAAATACGAGTTTATGGTTCTAAGTGTCATATGACTCGTGTTCTCTCCACAATTAGTGTATGATGTTACCACACCTCAGGCTTATATATCAAGCGAAGTAGGCTCTAAATGCATAACTTCTATAGCGCCAACACATGATTCGCTTGGTACAGCAGCTTCTGCTTCCAACGCAAGAGGTAGACCTATTCTTTCGGCGCTTTGGCTCACTGAATGTTGCGACATCAACTGCCGTCATAAATAATCGCTAGGTGGCATTCGGTGTTTCGATATTAGTAACTCAGCAGCTTTAGTTGAAATTCTTTCGTTTACTTTAACAGTAAAGCATAACGATAAACAATTTTTTATCTTTTTTTTATTCAAGTAATAAACATAAACATAAACATAATAATAATAATAATAATAATAATAATAATAATAATAATAATAATAATAATAATAATAATAATAATAGTAATAATAATAATAATAATAATAATAATAATAATAATAATAATAATAATAATAATAATAATAATAACAATAATAATAATAGCAATGTCTGCAAGAAAGTGCTCTCTCTGATTTTTGTTATTCTGATGGACCACATGTACCTCGAGTAAACGATATAAGCAAGAATAAATGATGATGATGATGGTGGTGTGGTGGTGGTGGTTGTGGTGATGATGATGATGATGCTGATGATAATGCTGCTGCTGATGAAGATAATAATATTAATATTACTACTACTACTGCTGCTGCTGCTGCTGCTGCTGCTACTACTACTACTACTACTACTACTACTACTACTACTACTACTACTACTACTACTACTACTACTACTACTACTACTACTACTTCTACTAATAAAAAATAATAATAATAATAATTATTATTATAATGATGATAATAGTTATAATTAATAGCACATTCGCACAAATGGGGGAGGATGAGGCACAGTAAACTAATTCATCCACGCACCTTCTTAATCTCTAAGAGCCTGAGGGTCACACCTCGGGCGGCAAAAAAAGTTATAATTATAATAATAATAATAATAATAATAATAATAATAATAATAATAATAATAATAATAATAATAATAATTATAATAATAATAATAATAATAATAATAATAATAATAATAATAATAATAATAATAATAATAATAATAATAATAATAATAATAACAACGAAATGCGATGGCTACAACGCCATCGCATTTCGTGGCACTTTCACTAATGTTGCGGAGGACGAGGTCTGATTTTTCAGACATTCAACAACAGCTCCTAGCATAATTTTTTAGACTCCTGAGGGATTACATGTACCTCGGGGGAAAAAATAATAATAATAATAATAATTTAATAAATATAATATTCTTATCAACCGAGACATGTGCAACGTAAGTGAAAACAGAAAGAATGAAAAGCTGTAATATAGTAGTAGGCCTACTAACAATTAGCCCTACACAAAAGAACTTGCTTTTGGTTGATGGGCTTACTATAGTAATAGACAGGAGCTGTCAGAGGCAAAGCACACCCAACAACGTAGATGAAAGTCTCGCATGCAACATGATAAACGATCTTTTCGGCTAAAGTTACAATGTAGCCCAGCTTTCAAGAGCTTGTTTGTTTGGCAGGACTTAGACACAACCATTGTTAAAACGCAACTGCGCAGTTTCGATAGAAGGTTGATTGAGCGAATGATCAGAATTACGTAAGTTTCAAGGCCTCAGTCGGCAACGCATTACACTGCTCTGAAAATGCCTTGGAAAGGTCATTGCTGTTTAAATTAAAGTTCAGTTTTGCACTGTATTTCCGAGAATATCCTCACCAGGAGGGATACCGAAATTTTGCCCCCGGAAGATTCGCCCCCGGAAGATTCGCCCCCGACATTTCGCCCCCGGGAAGATTCGCCCCCGGAAGTTTCGCCTCCGGGATCTATGATGAAAAGGTAACTAAGACTAGAAGCTGGATTAGCGATGAAAATGTAACTAGAAGACTAGAAGAGGGATCTATGATGAAAATGTAACTGAGACTAGAAGCTGGATCGACGGGGGCGAAACTTCCGGGGGCGAAAAGTCCTAGAACCTCACCAGGAATAGGGTGCTTCAGGTGCTGCTGGTTTAAATAAGACCCACAGTCAAAATGTATCTTACAAGGAAGCCTTGAAAATGCTGTTGAGGTACAGTCTCGCAAGGTCCACACTGAAAAACCCTGAAAGGGATGACGCAGGTCGCGTAAAGTAGTCTGAAGGCTCAAGCTACGTCCAAGCCGAAGGACAACCGGTGAGCAATGACTGATGGCTTGGGAAAGTCGGCGTGACGAAAAAGCCAGACCGTTTGAGAGTATTTATGATGACTACACAAGGTTGCTTGGCGCGAAGTCACACTCACTGACTGTTCTCTAATTCTAGAAGTTGAGTCTCTTTGTAATGCAACATACATGCATGTATATATATAGCAATTTTAGGAACCCTCCCTCCCTCCCTCCCTCTTTATATATATATATATATATACATATATATATATATATCTGTAGGAAACTAAAACATCTTTCAGTGGAGCTGATCCATCCTCAACATGGAGACGGGTGGGGAACTTCATCTCACCCACCTTCAGTCCTTGTAACTTTTGTGCAGATTTTGTGCTGTATCATTTTATACCACAGCAACAAAATCGTAGCATAATCTTAATCTTACTCTCGAGATTCTGTTTCGCTCAAATAAGTTCACACGCGGAAGTTCGATTAAAATCACAGGCGCTCAGTCAAAGCAGAACCGGTAGACATGTAAGGTCAGGTTCGGTTTCACATCAAGATTGAAGGGTCAGACGGGGTAGATATTCAGACGGCTACGTCAATGGTGTTCAAAATTGGACCGGCAAAGAGATGAAAGGAAGAGAAGCAATCAAGATTGTATTTATTGAACAGTGTATAGGCCTAACGTGTTAGCGCAAAAATCAATTTGACTAAGTTAAATAAGCACTTAAGAATTTCAATAAAGCAAAATGAAAAACTGCTGGGTATAAAACCAACTGTGTCTTACTGATCCTAAGCTCTGGGTGGACATGTTCCCCTGGCCCACAAGATTCGGCGCCCAAGGGACCTACGTAACTAGAAAACGTGCTTGGCGTCAGGTTGTCTTCAGTCGTAATCTGCGCAACAGTGAACATGTCAGCCAAGACAGACTCCTGCACGTTTAGCCAACGAACAATTCATGCCTTTGTATTCCCCAACAGTTCAGCATTTCAGTCCTTACATAGTAGGAGTATATAGGGCGGTGAGTCATCGCAGGTAGAATGAGCGTCATCGTTTTTTGTGTAGAGTCATCGCTGCTATTGTGCTCAGTTAGATAGCGTTGACTGCCTAAAATGTGGAATCGTGCCTGAATGCGCTCAACCGCTTTTCTGGAATGCAGAGGCACTAGTTAGCCATTGAAGGAGAACGCTGTTTAGATTAACCTTGGGAATTATTTCGCAACTGGCGCTATGCAAATGATAGAAAAAACGCAAGTTGCAATGGTGACACTCATGGCCAGGAGAGCAGCAGGATAGCAGCAGTACGCGGTTCGAATCCCGCAACCCCCCTCGGGCGGGCGCCTTGCATGGCTGTCATAGCGTGTGTTAGTTAAGATATTGATTGTACTGTCATATCTGTAATCTTACTGCGTTTGTCGGTTTGAATTAATAAAGAAAATATTATTATTATTATTATTAATTATGCCAGTGGCTGATTGATTGATTGATCGATTGATTGATTGATTGATACTTGACGTTGATTGAGCGTTAAATCGTTATTGCGAGGTGTGCGGTTTCGAATCCTTGACTAGGTGCGTTGACTTGATGACTTTCAGTAAGGATGCCTTGCTCTGAAAAGGTTGGGAACCAGTGGATTAATCAATAGGCTACAGAATGGACTGCAGGCTGAACGACACTGCACTCATTACTGCAGTGCAGCCTCGGTCTCAGTCGTGTATTTTATTCCTTTTATAAACACTCGTGTGCGTCGGTCACCTTCTTTCACAAATTGACATTTGCATTTCACAGTGATATCAGTCAGTAGGTGCCAGGTGGTAAAATGCATTATATTGTTAGGTAACAGCTAAACATATCGGATTACTTAAGAAGTCTACAGCAAGTCGTTAAGCCAGTCGACTTACAAGTCTAAGCGACTTAGTCAGTTGATAAGCATATGACCAAGTCGACTAAGTTGTTAAGTCAGTCGCTAACTCGTTAAGTCAAACGGTAATTCCTTAGAGATTGACTCCGCCGGGGACTAGCGGGAATGCTCTTACGCACCGTTAGTTTGAATAGGTATGAAGGTTCGGTTTTGTAACTGGTTTTTCCGAAGACATCCTTGAGTAGGTTCGTGACTGAGTCATCCCTGCTTTTGCAAGGCAATGAAGGAATGACAACCGACCTATAAAAGCCACGCATACATGACATACATAACATTGTGACCATATATAGATGCAGAGATTTAATTTAATTTATTTATCGTTCCCAACTAAAGCATGGTATGACGCAGTGTAAAAATATGTTTCTGGGATACAAAGGGCAGACAGAGGAAAGGACCAAAGCCCCGCTTGGGGGGGGGGGTCGACTATTTGACATCAAGTGGGCTTGAAATGACGAATTGTTAACATACCAGTCCAGCTGGACTTTAGCACAACAGACAACAGAACAAGAATATCTGTCTGTCTGTCTGTGTGTCTGTATGTAGGTCTGTCTGTATGCATGCATATATGAATGTATGTTTGTATGACGTAAGTGTATGCATGCATGTATGTATTTACATATGTATATATATATGTTTGTATGTATGTACATGTATTTGTGTATGTCTGTATGTATACATGGATGTATGTGGGTATGTGTGTATCTGGAGTTTTAGACACTTTTTATAGTGCCTTTAGTTACTTCATTAAAGCGCAGCATATAGAATGCACATAGATATATACATATACACCTACAAACATATATGCATGCATACATACATATATATCAACACGCATGCATGCATCCTTATAGATATATACATACGCGGCACATGCATAAATACATACATATGGATACATTTATACAAACAAGTATGCATACTTGCAAACATGCATGCATACATAATACATTCAAGCATGCATACATACATACAAGCCTACATACATACATACATACATACATACATACATACATACATACATACATACATACATACATACATACATACATACATACATACATACATACATACATACATAAATGCATACATTCACTTGGCAGATGATTGATCTTTTCGTTCTTAAATTTAAAGGTTATTCAATGTCTGCTTCAATACTTGCATTGTTGTTGTTGTTGAGCCGATTTAAATCAGAAGTTTTCTACACCTCCCTATAGTCAAGTGAAAGATCTGCTGGCGCTATAGTAGTTGTTGCTATAAAGCCAACTTTGTTTGTAATATAAGTCCTGGTAACACCAGACACTAATTATGTGGCGACAACGTGAGTCATATTACGACTTGTGGGAATAATAAAATTGTATCAAACGGTTTGCAGATAACAATATACTGCCTGACTGTCGGTCCTTGTGTCTGTGCTCTGATGCAGGTGTCTCATCCACGCAATACAATAGACCTACAATAACAATCAATACAATACAGTACAACACAACAGAATACAATGCAATACAACACAATAAAATACAATGCAATACAATACAATACAATAAAATACAATTGCAATGCCATACAATGCAAATGTAAGAGAATACAATACCATACCATACAGACATCGAATAACCTTTGAATGGCACAATCCAAGTCCTTTTCCTGCATAGGTCCCTCACTTTGGAACCGACTTCCTCCTTCTGTCCGGACCACCATTCTCTCTGGTAGCGTTGCTTCTTCCTTTTCTCACCTTAAATCCTGCTTTTTCTCTCGGGGACTCGCGCACTGGGAGCGCCTCTGAATGGTCTATACCGCGAGAGGCGCTTTATAAAAGCCCATATACAATACAATACAATGTTGCATTGTTGCTGTGCAATGCAATAGAAAACAATGCAATAACAATTCAACACACTACAACTGATTGTTTCCGCTACGTTGGCTACGTATCTATTGCGAACGAGGTCTAAACCAAGACGCCTTCCAAGGACAACCTGGTTTTCAGGAGTGTCTGCCATAATGAAATATTGCTTTGAGGAGTGGCGATGAGTCATCGCTGTTCAGGCTTATTTTCTACAACTATTGCCCTTCTCAGGATGACGTGAATGCCTTGAAAATGTCAGTGAATTGTTGCGACGGATTCCACTGAACCGTTTACTGGGAAAGTATCCTTTTTAAGCTGCTCACCCGACCGTGGCGATGATATGGTCCAGGTACGTCTGCCACAAAAGAAATCGTGCAGAGCTCACAAAACTACGATATCTGAAGAACCCGGGAGTACAGCTTTTATATACATTAGCAGCCACGGGCATGCATGTGCATATATATTCAAGATTATGTATGTATATGCATACATCTGCTAAATATATATAGATAAATGTCACCGGGTGTATATACGTATTTCGACTAATTTTACGACAAGTTAGATGAAAACGTTCGAGCAGATGGTTTGCTAGATGTCTAACAAGCCGTGGTGCCGCAGAGCTTGTCGAGTCTGTCACGCTACTTCTTTCGTTTGCAATTAGGTTATCGTTTATCTGAGTGATTGCGCGATTCACGTTAACGGTCGACTCTGATTTAGTTAGAACTGTTCGATTCAAAATCACGCTGGAACTTGTACGAAGGGGCAGATAGCATTGCGTATAGAAATTGGTGGTTTATACTTTAAATTGGTCAGTCTGCACATATAATCTTCCAGATTATAGGAACTGGTGCGATTTATAGAAGTGTTGGCATCAACGGGTGACAGAGAAATTCTGTCGGCAGCGTTGTCTTGAAGGTGCTTCTCTTCAAGTAACTCCGCAGGTGAGACCTTTGTGCTTCTGTTCTATTGTCTGACATAATCATATTAATCATGGTTTGAGCCAGTGTATTCCTTGGTTTGTACATGGCACAAAGATAGGCCTTTTCGTCTAAAATGCAGCGTTTCTATGACTGTCAAAGATAAAGGATTAGCTTAGGGTCACGGTAACTCATTAGCCTGAGACGCTTCTGGGTCTGCAGTTTCTCAAACAGAAGCCTTAAAGATTTTGATTAGGCCGTGAGTTCTCTCAGCTGCTAGCATTCTTTGATGAACTCTTGTTGACAGATTACAGCCAACTGTCGTCATTGTGTTATTGTCAGAGGCGCGTTTACAGAAAATGGGGCCCTACGCGAAAACATTTTTGAGGGCCTTTCTGAACGTCTAGACTGAGTCTGAAACTGCATGTGGTGTGTTTAGCCAATCATGTACAAAAACCCACGAAGTTGCACTTGTAGCCGTTTTGTGAGTGTTATTGACCCTGTAATTATGATTACTTACAGAACCTATTTCAAGGAATGTGAAGTTATTTGGCTTAATGTTCTATTTTATAATTGAAAAAATATTTTCATTCGTTTGGGAGCCCTCAGATATTTGGGGGCCCTAGGCGCGCACCTAGTGCGCCTACGTGTACACGCGCCTCTGGTTATTGTAACTGTAATCTGACATTTATAAAGCGCCACTTCGGAAAAATATTGGCAGTATTGATTGTTGACATTATGGTCAAGAATCCGTTGTGTTGGTACTACGTGTGTGCGGGAGCCCGAAACGATGTAGACTTCTCCAGTTATCTGAGCCTCATTTGCTTACTGATGAACTTATTACTCTTAATTAACAATACACTAATTAGGCTAGCGATAATTGTAAATATAATTAATCACTTCTATTGCACCGGTGTCTAATGCACAAGGCATCAACCGATGGCACAAAACCCAAGCAGTAATCAGGTCCATATCCAGAAGATCAGTCCATATATACGATTATACGTGAGATGTACATACATACATACATACAATTGCTTGTTAGTTCTCTAAGATCAGCTTGACAGTTATGACAGTTTTGACAGTTTCCAATAATCTTGCTCACCTAATGTTATGATTTAGTTTCTTCCACATCTTTGCATAACCTGTTTGTAAGCCACAGTGCGTTACTTACTTACATACATGCATGCACATATACATATATACATACACACATGCACACAGCATACAAGCGTACACACTTACATATAGATACATACAAACATAATATCAAACATAAACACATTCACACACAGATATATATATATATATATATATATATAATTTTAAAAGATAAAACATTCACTCATTTGGAACTCTACCATATTGTGTACACGGGACCCTCGCTATAAAACGCGTCAAGATAACGCGAATTCTGGTTTATTGCAGTCGCGGTCAATCATGGATCCCAAAGTTTAATTATTCACACGTGTGATCTATATATGGAACAAGATATACAGCGCATATTTATATACATATGCGCTGTATATATATATATATATATATATATATATATGCGATCGTGACCTTGGTTCATGCTCTGATTTGCACTAGGATTGACTACGGGGGATGCTGTCTATATTGGCTTGTCCTCTACTAATGTATCTTAGCTTCAATCCAATCCATACTTAATGCTGCTGCCCGCCTCATCATGAAGTTTGCCCATATCTGTTCCTACATCCGAGACTCCCTTCACTGGCTTCCCATTCACCAACGCATCCAATTTAAGGTCCTTTCCCTCATGCGTGAATGTCTTGTTTTCTCAGCTCCGCTGTATCTCAGGGCTTACTGCACCCCGGTTTCCAGTGTGCCTGGTCGGGCCTTTCTCTAGTCATCTGTCCGTGGCCACTTGGTTGTTCCTCGGATGCGCACTGCTACGGCCCAGTCTCGTCATTTTGCGATTGTGTACCCTTCAGCTGGAATGACAATGACAATGACAAAATCATTTATTGAAACCAGAGGTCAGAACAACAATATAGCGACTTAAACACAGGCTGGTGACAAAAGGAATTCCCCAAAGGGATGAACTTCCGCTACGGGGACACCTATATTACCAAGATTAATTACAGGGCGCAGGAAAACAACACCAAATCTTAACTAATACTTCTGTAAGACAAAAGCAAGTAAATCCACAAAGCTTAATTGCCTCAGGCCATTGGGCTTGACCTTCTATCTCTCTCTGTCCAGTTCCGCAAGCGCCTGAAAACATTTTCTCTTTGTCAGTGAAGTTACTGATCCGGGTCGGCAGCGCCTCTGATTCTGAGTGGCGCTATATAAATTCTCGATTACAATTATGATCACACGCGACGTCACGCGTAGCCGAAAGTTCATGCCCCTTGAAAGCGGAAAATCAAAACAAAGAATACAAGGCAATCAACGCCATTCATTTAGAAAGTCGCTTCCATTCAAAATGCAATTTAGAATTAAGCAGAATTTTGTGACCGCCTTTACAAGTCCAATGACGCCCTCATGAGAATGTAGTGGACTCGCTTTCGCCCATTACAACCTGCAAGTACACAGCTAGATGAACATTATACACGTACATGGGCGCAAATTACCATTTCAATATGTATGTATTTCAGCATTTATTTATATATGTCCATTGTCCACGCAGCTGTCTCTGTACTCCCTGGGGAGAGAGAATAGAGTAAAGGTAAAACTCATAGCCAGCAGAGCATTAGAACGCGGTTCGATACCCGTAACCTTCACTAGGGCGGCGCCTTGCATGGCTGCCAAACCGTGTGTTTAATTAAGATCTTGATTGTACTGTCATGATTGTGTCAATGTAATCTTACAGCGTACTTGTCAGTTTGAAAACTTTGAATTAATAAAAAATATTATTATTATTTTTTTTGCCCCGAGGTATACAGGATCCCTCAGGGACTTCAATATTTAATTAATGTAACATATAAAAAGTCCGAAATGGCCCTTATTATTATTATTATTATTATTATTATTATTATTATTATTATTATTATTATTATTATTATTATTATTATTATTATTATTATTACATATTTCCACTACACATATCAGCTCTTGTGTGTGCGCGTGTGTGTGCGTCGACTGAGCTCTATGATATAAAGAAGGAATGGTTGACAGTCGGTCTGACCCCATGCTTCATACTTGGAATGTTGTATCGTGGGGTCGTTGGTTTTGGTTGGCCAGCTCTCGTCTATAGCTATGTAGACGTGAGTTATTACATGTCGTGCAGAGATCCCAACAGACGCAATGATCTGGCGGATCTATGGCTTTCTCAAGACCGTCTATGGCATCTTTTTCTCTTCTATTACAAACGTCGTCTCACGCCACATTCCAATGGTTTGATCAAGTTTATGAAATATAAATAATTCTAAATGGTCTTATGTAGTGTAGCATGAGTTTTATTTAGGATGGTTTAACCTGTATAACAACCGACACGCAGAAAGAGCAAGGTCAATGCTGTGAAGAAGAGAAGAACAGACATGGCAAATTCGTTATAATTAAATGCACGCATACATCTCTGCAGCGTATGTGTGTTTCTATGTTTGTTGTGTGTTTCTGTACGTATATGAATGTCCGACTGTCCGTGTATATATATATGTGTGTATTACTGTATATATATATATATATATGTATGAAGGCATGTATATATATACATGTGTGTGTGTATCGTGCCTTTGTACGGTGTATGGAAGTACAAATATAAAATGAATTTTAAAGCAGTTTCTAAGTGTGTTATTGTGTGCGCACACGACAATGGTTCTGATAGGACTCGACCTACAATTTGACCTGATTGTGGATTTTCCGAGTGATTGATTGAACTATACAAATATAAAACGAACTTTTTTATTTGTATTTTTGCATATAATTACAGTGGCACAGTAGAAAGTGTAGGCTAATAGTTCTCAGATCTGATAATTATATGAGATCAAAAGATATAAACAACAGTATGAGAATTGTAGAAAAAAGACTGGGGGGGTTGGACCTTGATTCATGTGGAGTTTGGGTGTGAAATGAAGACTTTACTATGGGGTCCTAAGAAAGACTAGGGGGTTGAACCCCCCAACCCCCCGACAATTCTCACCCTGATAAACAACAAATGTATACTGGATTTGGTCACTGCATTATATCTACAACTCTGTAACTGTATAAAAACAGAATTTGATCCAGCCGAAATAAAATGGCTGACCCAATTTGAAAGACGACCTTTCAGATGGGTCGGGGATTGGTCTCTGCTGCCAGATGACCTTGTTGATTGGGCCAATGACGGCGCATGATTTCCAATTCATATTCTGATTTTTAACGATACTTAGTCTAGTATGCATATTGTCCTGAAGCTCGCTTAGGCCTAAAGAGCGAGACAGGCCTAGAGATAAAGAAGTAGGCCTCCTCACACTCTTTACGACTCAAAGGCAAGGCAAGAGATGTCGTAACAATGTTTTTCTGTTGTGTAACTGTCTTGTTTTGGCCTCTATTTCACGAGTAGCCTACCGGGCCTCCGAGACTCGAGTAGAAGTTCAATATTCTCTTAAATATAGGCCAAGCTAGAAATGCTAATGACGTATAATATCTCGTAAATTCCACTGAATTCGCATTGTTGAAATGAACGAATTACATTCCCGTCTGTTAGATCTTTGCTACGAAAGTAAAGTGAGGCAGTTTTGAAGGACACACAAGTGCATTAGTTTAAATTGACAATTAGTCGAATATTTTTTTCGATTTTATCGATTGGATGATTGCTAGATGTTACCTGGGATTAAGATTGCTAAAGGGATATGAAGCGGCAACGCGTCAGCCAATCACAGCTCGTCTTTTCTGATGCATCGCAGGCGATGTTTGTGGCTTCATCCGGGTACTTAGCAGGGGATGATTTGAAATAAATACAGCACATGGCATCGGTCTAGACGTGTTTTTTTTAGCGATTTACAGTTAGGGACATAATTATGCGTTTTCTTATTAATAAAAGTCGTTTTTATTTAGTTATAACGTCAGCTGTAAGCGACCCATGTTTGACTAGCCGATCCGTACAAGGGTACCGGAAGTAAAACTCAGCCACACACATAATCTAGACCAAAGACACTATATTCATCAGCTTCATATCCCTTGCAATCTTAGTCCCAGATGTTACTAGGCTTAGATGAGAAAAACGAAGGATTGAAAGTGTATCTACTCCTGACCTACACGTGGGTGGGTGATTTATGTTTAACGCCGCTGTGCCCTAATAAAGATGATTAGCATCGCCATCCTCCTTTATCCAGTCATTGGATTGGCACCACCCGAATGCTAATTCGAGTGGTGCCAGTGGCGAAGTTCTTGAATTACAATGAAAACTGAGCTATAGATTATAGTATAATTATGAAATACGCACATACTTAAAGCTCAGAAATCGCTTTAATATGAGTTATGATCCACGATTTTAAATAATTTTTCTTCGCTTGTTGCTCCATATGTGCTGCTATTTAGACCAAGATGAGGGATTTGGTTTCAGTGATTCTGTGTCATCCTCGTATGAAAAAAGATACGCCATTTGGAAAGAGCATGGACGTAAGAGAGTTGATATAGGCAGAATAGCTGATTAAAAAAAGCCTTACATGAATTTTTGAAGCCGTTTAATTCCTCAACATTAACACCATATTCATATAAATGACTCTGAATGAGTATGATAAAAATATCGTTTCGCCATCTGAAACTTTCTTAGCAGAAATGGAACAACCCTGTATATTAGCGGATTGGTTGATCCTTTAGGATTGTCCTGTTAACAGCATTAACAGACAATCTATGCATTTTGTGTTATTAATGAGTTCCTTTCTTTTGTCTGCTTTTTGTCTGTTATTGTTGAATCAATAAAGGGCTATTGTCATTGCCATTGTTATGTAATCTGGAAAAAAATCGATATTCACAGTGATTGATGTGGGACTGAAAGGGTAGGTCCAATGGGCTGCAAGGGAACCTGGTCTTGCTGAGGCTGGTTTGGCCTGTTTTCTGAAGTTTGGGGAGCAGTATCAACGTACTTCTTAGCCCACATGCAAAATTGTACCTCTAAATCTGATCATAGGCTGCTGGTGGGATTTTAGCAGAGCCTTTATGCCGGCTGATCGACAGGTGGTTTTGGTCTTGGTGGTAACAATCAATGAGAAAGTTGTTGTGTTTAGGCTGCTTTCACATGGGATTGAAAAGATGCTTTAGAAAGGATGTTCTTTTATGGACATGCTCTGCATGATGGGAACTTCGATCCGATCTCTTTCCGTTTTAAAAATCTTTCAAAACACCCACATCCTTCCACAAAAGACTGAAACACCAACTGTCACATTAAAAAAATTATCAATGTCACGAACATTTACAATTTGTAGTTTTAGTTGACTGCTAGTGGTTTATTCAAAACTATGACTTCAAGTTTTGCAGCATGAATCGAATTTATGGAAAATTTTAGTTCAGTGTTTGTGTTTTGTCTTCAACATAATATGTCTCCTCTGCTTGCTCTCTTACTTTCGAACCCATTATGGGCTTTGGGTGTCTACTGTGTCAAAGACTAGGGCAAATGTTTCTCATTTCTAGTTTGGCCTATTAAACATCAGTTAACAATTTTTCGTACCTTTGTAAGTTCCAACATCATAATTGCTATCTCCGGGTTTTGCATATACTACATGTCTTCATCATAGATTGCCACTTTATTCATTTGATCAAGGATCGTTCCGTATCTTACTGAACTTTGCCTTACCATCTTGCCTCACTTATCCTACCCTACTTTACCGTAACTTACCTACCTTACCTCACCCTAGCTCACATTATCTCGCCTTGCCTCATCTTACCTTACTTTGAATCCTCTTATACCTTTGTCTACCATAGCATACGTTACCATATCTTGATTGACCGTCTTGATCTGACCCCTCCATGGTAACTGGACTGGAACCTCCTTTGGACTACTCTTTGAAAACCCCTCTGACTTGACGCAGCGCTCGTGAATAGGCTGGTGCCCTGCGCTTGGCCTTCGAGTGGCGCTTTAGACATTTGGAGGTTACGATTAGGATTGAACAGTTCTCAATCAGATAACGTTTGTCTTGAGTTTTGTCGGCCTTGTTTCGAGATTTCGTCAGAGGATGAGTCGTGCAGCGCTGTTTACAAGAGGGCGTCTTTTCAGTTGGGTGTTTCCTCTTTCCTATTCTTAATCATACCTTAAGCTCTTTGTTGAGGTCGGGGTTTATATTTATGTATATCCGAGGGCGTTGGGTGGACGTTTGCATGCGCCAACAGCTTGGCTTTGTTCAGTGTTTGAGTAAGAAACATAAATCAAACGAAAGCTTGATTACGTAAGTAGATCTCGTTGGCTTTATGAAGTCTAGTCTCAAATCAAAAGAGAATCAAATCTAACGTAATTTAATCCAATCCCATTCTATTCTATCCCATGCCATCTAATTGAACAAAATAAAACTAAACAAAATTCAATCACATGAAATACAATAAAATCCCATCCAATCAAAGAAAATTAAAAATTCAATCCAATCTAGGCCTACCAAATAAAAATCTAATCACATCCAATCAAAGGAATTAAATCAAAGTTTATATACTGTTCTAGAGAATGCAATACATGTCGATGTTAATTACAAGATGAACTCGGGATTCGAAACCGTGTCACAGAGATGAGAATGCGAAGCGTTTACCGCTCGGCCACCTTGCCACGTCCTTGATCAAAGGAATACACACGTGGGTCCTTAAGAATGCGAGGGCTTCTGTGCTCTGGTTCTCAGGTCATTATGATACACGACACATGAAAAAAATGCTCTTCACTGCATATTTATATTCAACAGAAAGCACATGATGTTGGTTTATATACGTAGGGTGTATACACTATACATTGAGGCGTATTGTGGCTTCTTTTTACAACCGAGGCATTCAGGTCCAAGCATTCTCTGTGGACAGACTCAATATGACACTGTGTTGTTGAATAGTCGCACATCAGATTAGCCACCAGCAACGAACGTTTAACACCAACACGTCCAATATAAATTGCATAATTTGCATTATACGACAAATTCTTGAATACAGACGCCAAAAAACTCGACATTATTTTCAAAGCGCTTTATGGGAGATGTGTGTTTGCATTGAATTGTGTTGGATTCTGCTGTTTTGTTCGCCGCATTGAAGTCTACATAAAAATATCGCAAATTCCTTTCAGACTTAATTGACAGTGGAATTTACAACGGTGGAAAAAGTATCTGGCCTTTTATATGTCTGTGCTTGGAGTACCCTACAAATGTTTGCTTAGATGGCGAAAGGCATAAAGCCGGCAGGGGAAAGAGAAGGTATCCCCCTAAAGTCAGCAACTTCCTCCAATAAAAGTTTCGGTTTGACGTTTTTTAAGGAAATACCTAGATTCAAACAATCTGGCTCTAACTTGATTGATATATAGGCCAGTTAAAAATGGTCTCTCTCTGTCTGTCTGTCAGTCTGTCTCTGTCTGTCTCTCTGTATCTCTGTCTGTCTGTCTGTCTGTCTCTGTCTGTCTCTGTCTGTCTCTGTCTGTCTCTGTCTGTCTGTCTCTGTCTCTGTCTGTCTATATTGCGACCTTAGAGCATGGTCCATGCTCAGTTTTCAATGAACCTATCGGGTGGGATTCCTCAACTTCGCTGCTGTTTCAATGGCTAATTGGCCACCACTTTAGGTTCGTGTAAATTTTTGCCCATATATCTGCCTTCGTGTCGATACGGAGGCAAAGACACGGAGGCAAGGACACGGAGGCAAAGACACGGAGGAAAAGACACGGAGGCAAAGACACGGAAGCAAGGACACGGAGGAAAAGACACGGAGGCAAGGACATGGGCAGAAATTATGAGCGGCAGCTAAAATACCGTGTTTCTCAATAAGTAAATGAATCGTCGGTGAGTAAGTTAGTAATAATAACAGGCCATTAAAAGTTCCACCTTCGTATAGGCCCCTATATACACATGATAGAGAGAGTACATGACAGCCCAGGATGTAAGACTCCTGAAACTTGTATATCTACAATAATGATAGTGATAACGATGATGATGATGATGACAACGACGGAGAAGATCATGATGATAATGATGTTACTGTAATGATATATCCGGATGAGACTTAGCTGTTTCAGCTGTAATTAAGTATCTGGACCATTTTTCATCTACTAAGCATCACACTTAGTTTGGGTGCACATACAAATAATAGTAATTATTATTATTATTTATTACTGTTGGCATGGCAACGATTGTCTTTTATCGTCACCGTCGACGACGACTGTCCAGGTTTCTATAGCTCATGACATAACAATTAACGGTTGCTATGGTTTCAATGGGCAGTTTCGTATTTGATAGAGTAGGCCCCAAATCGTCAAAGAAAAACGTGCACGTTATTATTATATAGGCCTATTATTATTATCTATTATCATCCATAATTATAATTATAATTAAAATAACTCGTAGACCTCAACTGGGACGATGACCGATTATAATTCCAGTAGAAGTTTAACAATGATAACAATAACAATAGTAAATATTGTATGAAACGAAATATCATCCAATTGTTTTAGACTACATTGTGTTACTCTGCAGCTGCAAACGACGTCATGATTGCATCGTCATTTGTGTTGGTCGTCATGGCAATCGCCTCACAACAGGCAGCTGGACAAACGTCATCAAGAAACCCACGTAAGGCCTCCTCATAAGAAGCTTCTCCTTTGCTTGGCAAAGGACAAAGGCAATGGAATTTTTTCTAATACTGCTATCGCGTGGCTGTCCCAACACGAACGAGATATTATAAACTGAATCAAAGGCCTGGATGAATGGATGAGTGTGCATGGATGAATTAATTAATTAATTAATTAATGGACGAATGGATGAAGGAAGGACTAATGTTACCTATAATGTTAATCTCCAGAAAGGAACCAACGCAAATGTGTCTTAGATTAAAGTGTAACAGATTGCAACACGTCCATCTCTCTCTCTCTCTCTCTCTCTCTCTCTCTCTCTCTCTCTCTCTCTCTCTCTCTCTCTCTCTCTCTCTCTCTCTCTCTCTCTCTCTCTCTCTCTCTCTCTCTCTCTCTCTCTCTCTCTCTCTCTCTCTCTCTCTCTCTCTCTCTCACCCCTCAGGCTTTCCAATCCAAACTAAAGTGTCACCTCTTAAAATTGATTGTCATCATTTTTGAAGATATTAGACTAGAACAGTCTAGAATAGAACAGATTAGATTAGAACGAATTAGCTTATAAAAGATTATATTAGAACAGATTGGATTGGCAATTGGACGATGCGCTTTTGATTGTACGTTGTAGCCTGTGCCGGAGATGCAGATGTCGTGTTTCTGGTCGATGCGTCGAGCAGTACGACTGCCTCCGACCTCGTCACTTCACTCAACTACCTTCGCGGTGACGATGGATTCCTTCGATTGATGGAGCTGAGGACAACTGAGTACACCCACTCCCAAGTCAGCCTCGTCACGAACAAGGACAACGGGGTTGTGGAGATTCGCCTGGGAAACATAAGCGACTTCACCCAGCTGGTGAACGCCATTCTGCTCGTGGGTCAGCAATCCTACGTCAACCGCCCAGGGAACCTCACGGCCGCTCTCAGGTTGGCTGCCAACCAGTTTTTGCTGGCGAACGGAGGACGAAGTGGATCTCCTCATATCATCTTCATGATTGTTACGGACGTCCTGATAACCAGGACTAACCGAAGTGAACTGATCAGGATGGCAAGCACGATTCTTGGCGAAGGTATCAGAAAACAACAGGCCCCTATCACAGTCACATAAGACCAATTAGCTCTTTAGGACTTTCCTTATTTCTCTTTTCCTTTCTCTTATTCTTCTCGCTATTATCTTTTTGATGTCTTTTTCTTCTTTCTTCCTATTATTATTCCTTCTTCATGTAAACAGATTCTGTGTTCTTTACCAAGCATTCTTTTACTCTAAACATATACTTGCTTTAGGCATCTAACCATCTTACTCAGCAGAAACTAAAGTTCTGGTAAGCATTGCCTAAGTGGGACACGGCGGTGTACCGGTATGTTCTGTGCCTTGTAACCAAAGGGTCGCAGGTTCGAATCTACCTCAAGCCACTGCGTAACAACCTTGGCCAAGTTGCTCACCCACGATTATCTGTGAGGAATGCAACGGGAAACCACCTCACTCATCTCATCCCCGGGTGGCAAAAAGCCAACGGATCTGCCTTCGGGCAGGTCCATTGGCTCCAGGTCATCATCATCATCATCATCATCATCATCATCATCATCATCATCATCATCATCATCATCATTATTATCATCATCATCATCATCATCATCATCATCATCATCATCAGCATCATCATCATCATCATCATCATCATCATCATTATTATCATCATCATCATCATCATCATCAGCAGCATCATCATCATCATCATCATCATCATCATCATCATCATCATCATCATCATCATCATCATCATCATCATCATCATCATCATCATCATCATCATCATCATCATCATCATCATCATCATCATCATCATCATCATCATCATCATCATCATCATCATCATCATCATCATCATCATCATCATCATCATCATCATCATCATCATCATCATCATCATCATCATCATCATCATCATCATCATCATCATCATCATCATCATCATCATCATCATCATCATCATCATCATCATCATCATCATCATCATCATCATCATCATCATCATCATCATCATCATCATCATCATCATCATCATCATCATCATCATCATCATCATCATCATCATCATCATCATCATCATCATCATCATCATCATCATCATCATCATCATCATCATCATCATCATCATCATCATCATCATCATCATCATCATCATCATCATCATCATCATCATCATCATCATCATCATCATCATCATCATCATCATCATCATCATCATCATCATCATCATCATCATCATCATCATCATCATCATCATCATCATCATTGCCTTAGTTCTCTTTCCACACGAAAGCAATAAATTACATAATTGTTAATTAAGTTGTCGGTCTGTCTTTAAAGGTGTCATAATTATGGCTGCCGTTTACGGAAGCTCACAGGACCCAACTCTCGTCAACAGCATCGTAAGTGGCATAGTCTCGTATCCTCCCGAAAATTACAAGTTCTACTTCGTGGACGCCAGACTAAACTCCTCTAATGACAACGCGAATGCTAGGAACAATTCAGTTTCACAACTGTGTCTCGAAATTCCAAGTAAGATGACATCTTAACTCTGTGGGGTGTATTTGAGTAAATGTAACGATCACTTGGTGCCACATCACTACTTAGAAACTGTTGCATGGGGGGGGGGGCTACATGTATGAATGAATGGATGAATGGATGCCGTCTTTCCCTTCTCATTCTGGCGTTGACCTTGCTGGCATTGTTGTTCCAAAATCAAAGAGTGTCAAAACACCTGGGGTCACTTTGGACAGTAGTCTCACATTCCATGCCCACATAACAAACCTTTGCAAATCTTGTCTCTGCCATATCAGAGCAATACGTCACATAAGGTCTGAACTTACCAAAGACATGTCACAGATCAAAGTCTGCTCTCTTGTCTGCTCTCGCCTCGATTATACCAGCTCTGTGTTTGCAGGCATATCAGATCTTCAAGTCGTCAGGCTTCAACACATCCAAGATTCGCTGGCTCGCCTGGTGCTACGTGTATCTTCTCGTTCAAACGCATTAACTTTGCTCCATCAGCTGTATTGGCTTTCTGTAGAATTCATAATTAGATTTAAACTGGCATGTCTGACCTATAAAACCCTCACAACTACCTCCTTTCATCCCGCAACGCAGTCTTCGGTCTTCGGTTATGGGTCTACTGGTTGAGCCTCGATGCAGCACTGCCATGGGTTCTCGTACATTTCGTGTTGCAGCCCCAAGGAATGGAGTCGACTATCAATGTTAATCCGTTGCTCGACCTCTTCTTCTTCTTTCAAGAAACGCCTCAAAACTTTCTATTTCTCACTGGCTTTCAAACATCTGGATATCTAATTCCTCTTCACTTGGCGACTTACTAATCGCGCCTCAGATTCGCATTTCTGTGTGACTTTACGCGCGTTAAACATGTTCGTAATAATATTAATAATATTAATAATAATGGACGAATGGATGAATGAAGGAAGGAATGTTAATCTGTAGTAAGTACAACGCAAATGTGTCTTAGATTAAATCAGAACCGATTAGAATAGATTGCAACATTGAATACCTTTTTGAATACATGCACCTGTACATCTGTACATCTGTACATGGTATGGTATGGTATGGTATCTGAGAATTTATAGAGCGCCTCTGACAGTGTGAACTATTCAGAGGCGCTCTCAGCATGTGAGCCTCGCGGAAACAGAAATGACTTTAAACGATGAACAAGAGAGAGATAACTTAGTAAGTAGGGTCCCACGCAGTACCAAGGGAAGGGAGTTCCATAGGGATGGACCCACGACAGCGAAAGAGCGAGACTGAGCCAGGGCAGACCTCACCCGGGGAACGAATAGATCAAACCGATTCAGAGAACGTAGGGGTCGATGAGAAGAAGCTGAGAGAGGTTTGCGCATCAGGTCACATCTGCAGCCAGCATCTGAATCAAGTCCATCTTTCTATAACTCCTCAGACTTTCCATTCAAATGTAAAGTCCCACCTATTCAGGAAATCTTACCCTGATCCATCCAATCCGCACCCGCCTTCCAATTTACCTCATTCTAAACACTACCCACCTGACAGCTCATCTGTCTTCCTTTCTCTCTGTTCTTATGGCAACCAGAGAGGAACTGAATAGACAACAGTAACTATTAATAAAATAAATCAAGTAATGAAATAGCAATATCTATAACTGGTCCATACTAGTTCAACCGTCATTACTATGTAAGTCTACAAGTGAATTGGCTTATGAACATACACATAATACACAACTGAATGATCTAAATAAGTTGGGTAGGCTGCGTGTTTCAGGTGAACGTATCAGCCAGGTTTGCTTTAACCAAGGACATGTCACTAATCTTGAATCGCTCTCCTGTCTGTCCTTCGCCTCGATCATGCTCCAACTCGATTTGTTTTGGTAGATCTTTAATTCTAAAGGCTTCAACACATCCAAAAATCTCTGGTGCCTGGGTTGGTGCATCTCTTTGCACAAAGTCTCGCACTGGCTTCTTGTAGAATTAACTGTCTTACCTATAGATTCCTTAGCATGTGCACATGCACTCCTACCTACCTGCAGCCACTACACGCTTTATATCCCCTACTTGTAAGCGCTCAAAGGTGCTTATATATGTCGGAGCACCATGTTTGCAACTACTGCAAGTTCTGCGTTGTTATTACATCTGAAATTAAAACTGAATATATAAATTTGCCTTTATATATGATTACTTTTCCGCACGCATTCGAAAATATAGAAATGTATGTTGTTATCAAGCGACAGCTCCGTTAATTCTACATCCTCGACCTTCAAACATTGATTTGGGACCGAGCATACCAATTCGATTTTGTTTTGAACTAAGCACATTTGAATAAAGTCGCTCCTGCGACTTAATCTTCTTTCGGAGGCCGAAGATAATCCGGAGATTACGAAAATGAGTTCCGAAAATTCCAAGATCCTCCACCAATATCGCCGCTCACCCACTACCACCATCTACCTCTCCCCTCTGTGTCAATCCAAACTCAAGTTTCACGTCTGTAAAATTTGCTACCAAATTTCATCCTTTTCTCCACCTTCCAATCTTTCTCGTCCCAGACGGAATCCGCCTTAGCAACACCTCTGTGTCCTTCCCTCACTGATCTCCTGGCAACTGGACTTGGACCTCCACTTGGTAGGCCTATATCTGGACAACCTCTCTGACACGACGTAGCACTTGTGAATAAGCTGTGCCGTGCGCTTCGTTATTAAGTAGCGCTGTAGAATTTTCGATATCACAATTACGATAACGAGTACTAGGCCCTTTCTGCCTTTAGGCTTCAGCCGCGGGCACTCTCCCCCTCCAAACCCTCATTTTAGTCTCTATCCAGCTTACATCGGATGCTCATTTCCTAGCCACGAAGTCCGATTGAATCTCCAAGACGGTTATCGACGACGCATGCAGAGAACATGCTCTCACATCAGCAGGCTCAATGGGACAAGCCATTGTTGAAATAGACGATCAACACAATGTTTCAAGGCACAATAGACGTATACAACACCTTACGTTTAAAAGCAGTCTGTTCACTACACGCTAGTGATTGGTTATATGCTTTACCCATAACAGCTTGCGGACTGAGATTGGAAAACGAGGACGTGATGGTTGCGGTCGGTCTACGCCTCGGTGCCTCAATATGCGAACCACACACATGTGCGTGAGGCACTCGGATTGATGCCAGAGGCAACCATGGCTTGTCCTGCTCCCCCGGTTTTGGCAGAGCGGCCAGGCACAGCACAATCAACGACATCATTTACCGCTCTCTCTCAAGAGCAGGGATCCAGTCCATCAAAAACCACCTGGACTGCTACGCTCAGATGGCAGAAGACCGGACGGTCTGACAATGATTCCATGGCGTGCAGGCCGCCATCTGGTGTGGGACGCGACGGTGGCTGACACCCTTGCACCGTCGTATATTCAAGCCACAGCGGCGACAGCGGGTGCTGCAGCCGAGCTAGCCACGGAGAGAAAAAAGGCCAAATACAACGCTTTTTAAACACGCACTTCTTCGTGCCCTTGGCTTTTGAGGCTTTAGGTCCGATTGGCAAAGCAGGCCTGTACTTTTTAACAGACTTGGGTCGCAACCTGACGCTGACTACAGGAGACAATTGGGAGACTTGCTTCTTGCTGCAACGCCTCTCAATCACCATTCAACGTTTTAACTCGGTGGCTTTTCATGGCACTTTAGTCGAGCCGGACCCGGAGGAGATGTGACCATTCCAGAATAAAATTAGTTTTCTTTTGTCTCCTGACAAATTTTTATGACGCCCGAGGGATCATGTTTACCTCGGGAAAAATAGTAATAATACATAAATAATAATAAAAATATATAAATAATAATAAATAAATAATAATAAATAAATAAAATATATAAATAAATAATAAATAACATCATAATGATAATTATGATAATTTTAATTTCTGTTCACAGTCTGCGCCACTAGAGCCGACATTGCGTTTCTGCTCGACACCTCTGGTAACGTTTGGCCAAGCGACTGGGCAAGTATGGTACGCTTCGTGAAGACAGCTGTTCAGGGATTTAACATAGGACCCGACGGAACACATATTGCAATGATGAAGTTCGACCTTTCGCAGAAGCTCATCTTCGATTTAAGAAAGTATCTGAACAAATACGACATGATCAAAGCCATCGAAGGCGTTGAATTTGACGAAGGACACAGTAAGTGATCGTGTAGTCTGCCCCATTGCTAGAGGGCACTGTTGTTAAAAGTATCGAGCGAATCCACTTAAGTAAAAGTAAAGCACTTCCCTTCAATCAAGTCTACGTCCGCCTCGACTGTCCCGGGGCTGCCCCCCACCCCCAAGAGTGAGATCGTCGAGTTATCCGAAAGCCAAAGGCGAGGGCCGCCGAGACAAAATCGGTTGGAGTGAGAGGCAGAATAACAGGGGACAAAAAGGATTGCCTTGCTGAGGGCCCTGTTGTGAGAGCATAGTAAATTTTCCAAGGCCTCCTCATCTTTAGGGTGGGATCCTGGAGGTGCCAGCGAGGGGGAAGGCGACGCAGCCTCAAGCTTCGGATGAGGAAACGAGTCGCCAACTTCCAGAACAGATGGTCGGACCTTGCCGCGACTCTCTTCTCACCAAAAAGGGCATCCATGGCACCGACGGGCCGAACGAGGAGAAGCCAAGAACGGTGGCAATAGCCGCTAACCTCGAAGATGGAAACATCAGCGAGGCGGCCCGCATCCTCTGCTTTGACGAGTCCTCGGCAGCAGTCGACGAAGGAACTATAAAGCTACTGCACCAAAACATCCGGCACCCACACCGGACCAACCGGCATCCCCCGCCCGGTGACAGCATCACCCTTACAGACCACCGAGGAGGGGGCACGATTTGCTCCTTTCCCATGGGCTCTTCGGGCAGCCCGGATGGCCTTCGCCCAAACATATCGCGGAGTTGATCGGAGACCCAGACGCAGGATCCGGGCTGTCAATGGCGACGACGGCGCTTATCAACCTATTGCTCGCCGTCCATTGGGTCCCAGAGAATGGATTCCATGTTGGCCGCATTATTATAATTATAATTATCATTATTTAGATCAGCTATATTTCGTACTATTATTATTATTATTTCCCCCGAACTACATATAATCCATCAGAAGTCTAAAAAATTATGTTTGGAGCTGTTATTATTATTATTATTATTTCTTTTTTAGCAGTAATAATTATGTAATCAAGCGTTTTGAAAACTTTGTTTCTAGGAATGTAGAGTGTAGACCTATCTGTATGACGTCTTCAGAGAAGTTATCGAAACCAAAGACAAATTTCCGTTATTATGTTATTATTATTATTATTATTATTATTATTATTATTATTATTATTATTATTATTATTATTATTATTATTATTATTATTATTATTATTATTATTTTTACCCGAGGTATTTATTTATTATTATTATTTTTATTATAATTATTATTACTATTATTATCGTCCTCATCAGCATCATCATAATTACTACTACTACTACTACTACTACTACTACTACTACTACTACTACTACTACTACTACTACTACTACTACTACTACTACTACTACTACTACTACTACTACTACTACTACTACTACTACTACTACTACTACTACTACTACTACTACTACTATAACTACTACATCACGGTAGGCTTGGCGGTAAAGTATTGCAATTTTAGAGGTATGACAGTCCAAACAGTTCGCTGCATTTTCTGCTAACCAAAGTGATAGTCTAGTTCTTAATTACATTTGACATCATGTAACGGCTATCTCTGATTTGATTTGCTCTTTGAGCATCGCTACAGAAATGTTCAATTACAATTAAATTAGCAAATTACAATTCACCTGCCAATGACGTTTGTCTTTTATTTCAGGTATCGACATAGCATCGGCCATTAAATTTGCATCGGACCACATCTTCTCGACTGAAGGTGGTTGGCGACCCTTTGTCACGCACATTCTCATCCTCATCACTACAGGCTACTCGAACGTCAACAGTGACCTGACGGAGTCATATGCACAGATGGTGCACGACCGCGGGATCTACCTGTTCGCCATCGGAGTTGGTCCTGATGACCCGAAGCTGGTGGACGAGCTGAAGAAATTGGCTTCAAAGCCCCCTGACCAGTTCTACTACACTGTATCTACGTTCGAGAGTCTGCAGCTCATCAACACAGCTCTTGTCAACAGGGCTTGTGTGCCGAAACCAGCCGGTGAGTAGTCGGAATTTTTCAACATCATTTACTATAGGGGCCTACTGTAAGGTTGACTGTAGTAACTTCACATAGGCGAACCTCCCTCTGTTTCGAACTAACCAATTTCAATCTCTTTAATCAGCTAATCAGCTTAAAAAGTTTGCTCGTATAGTCTTACTTCCAGCAGGACGAGCTGCATTGGTTCAATTTGGTTGTCTGTTCCAGGACTCACGGTGTTTAACGATTCTTGTTCTCATGCATTACTGTCTGGCTGGTTGTGCTCCATGTTATATCATGGCGCTACATATTTTATAGCCATCCTTACCTGACCGCAGTCGTCTTCGCTATGTAACAAGGTAGCTTTGCTGGCTTAAGTCTTTCTGTGACTATCTTGTCATTGGTTGAGATGAAGACCGTTCTTTGTGATCGTGGTCGAGTGTTGTTAGCTCGCAAGCATCTCTCTGAGAAGTCTTCGAGAAGAGGAGCCATATAAATTAGCAATTACGATCATATGCTTTCTCGATGATACAGTCACTTTACACCAGCATGCGTCTTCAGGCTGTTAAAATTATTCCTGGCCGTAAAATATCGCTTGCTGATGGGAATCAGGCAATCTGATAAAAACAAGTTTTTCCTTTTGCATCTTGTGACAACAATTCTCGATTTTATTCAAAAATTAAAATCGACCTTATGATCATAAAAAGAATTCCATTCAGATTCAAACTTAGGCAAACGAGACAATGTTACTGAAACGTGTGCACGCGGAAACTCTATGCTTTGGACGATTTCTATTAAGACTCTTGTCAGCGCCGTCTCTATAATCGCTAGATGGACCCACTGACTAGTAGCCGTAACCGAACTGTCAGGCGAACTATTGTATATTTCTCACTTGCTGGCTATACCTAAAGATATTCCCACAATGCTAATCCCGGGTTTCTGCACTAATCTGCATCTTAAATTGTAGTGTTTCTTAGTCACAATAGTCACCTAAATGACTTCAAACTCCAACTTCTGTCAGCATTTAATAATCTTTAATATTGATATGGGCTCAAATAATCAGCACCTCCTCTTAAAGAGGCAACTGACAGCGCTATATAAGTTAGCAAATGAGACTGGATAGGGTAGATAACACATTTTCTAATTATCGTGGTGACTGTAATGAAATGCATATGACATTTGCTTCAAATTAGAGAAACTGGCAATAAAGGCTATACTTTAAAGATCATCTACTACACTGTGATACCTTCTATTAGGCCTACTATTATTATCGTAATAATAATAATAGTAATAATAATAATAATTACTATTAATATTATGAATTTATTAAGCGCCACTCTCTAATGACCTAGCATCAATCAAATGCGATGAGCAATTGTGAGTGAAGGACTACCGTATTCCACATTTCTACGCATGTAGTTGTGGATTTCCTAATGGCCAGAATGAAATATGATGTTTAGAGTGCAATGCTACGCTGGACCTCGTCTTTCTAATCGACACATCAGGCAGCATTCCCGCGGAGAGCTTCGAACGGGTCAAAGGTTTAGTCGTAGGCTTGTCGGCAAGACTGAAGATCGCAGATGGTTTGGCACGAGTTGCTGTCGTCACCTTCTCCGACAACCCTTATCCGCAGATTTACCTGAACAACTGTACCTCGCAATCGTGTGTGGTTGGCTTCGTGGCTACGATCCCGTACAGCGGTGGAACGACAAACACCGGGGCTGCCATCAAGTTCGTCCGAGAGAAGGTCTTCAGTCCGGTAAATGGGGCTCGTCCGGGAGTCACTGAGGTCATGATCCTCGTCACTGATGGAGGAGCCAACAACAAAACCAACGCAACAATTGAGGTTTGTAAAATGTCCTAGGGTTAACTTGTTGCAAAAGACCAACTTCAACTTTCTCCTCTGAGTAGGTTTCTTGAAGAGGCGATATATAAATTCTCAGAATGAATAGTTTTCAGATCCAGCTTATAGAGACAAGATGGCGGATCCAACTTGGGGGTAATTTAAATATCACTAGATAAAACAGTTTGGGAGTGGATTAGTTAGTTTTTTTAAGAAAGATTCAACGATGGGCTTACTCTGATCCCCTGGCGAATGGGACGTAGTCTCATCTGGGATGTCACTGTAACAGATACTTGCAAGCAACAGCCACATCAGCTGGAACAGCTGCGCAGCTGGCGGCATACCAAATATGCCAAGTACAGCCAACTTCTCTCAAACGCTTGCATTTGAGACTCTTGGTTCCATCAATATCAAAGGGCTGGATTTCATTAGGGACTTGGGGAACTGCCTAGCTCACATTTCTGGAGGCCATAGAGAAACCTGCTACCTCTTCCAACGTCTAGCAATTACCAGACAGCGCTTCAATGCCTTTGCCTTCCATGACACTTTTGCTCAGCCAGAACTTGACGACATTGTAGCGAAAACTAGCGATGTCCAGGACACACACAGCCCCCTTCTTTATCAATGTGCATAATTATGCTTAATGGTTGTGTTGTGTAGTATAGGATGTGATTTAGTATAGGTTAAATGGAACAGTTTAATTTATTAACGTTAATTAATAAATCATCATCTGAAAACCAGCACATTAAAGAAAATAATATTATAATAGGTTTTTGGGATGTATTGAAACATCTGGGTTATTTTAAAACGTTGTGGATGTAAGCTTACTTGATTGGATGAATCGACTATCAGCGAAAGTCGTCTGCTCGGAAAGAATGCGTGGCTGCTGGCCGTTGATCGAATGAAACAAAATCAGTTGTGCATTAGACGTTCAAAATGCCAGTTGCTTGCGAGTAATCCCTGGCGCCGCCGCCATCCGCCGTCGCCGCTAAGCCCTCAAGTCGAAACCAGTTGCTAAGCTATCGACTGCTAGCGACTTCGTTCACTTAATATTTTGCTTGTTTTAATCGCGGTTTCAAATTTTCGATTTCACGAAGACATCAGCAGCAGGACATGAACAATAGGCCTACTTACAGTACAATATTCGTTTATTGAGGAAAACAAGCTGACATGGTGCAACTTGGTACATTACGAGAGAGTCTGCCCTATTAGTAGGCCTAAGAGTTCTTATAGAGAATACGGGGGAAATAGTTGTTGTTGTCTTTTTTGGCAAAGTGAATTTATGCATTCTGTTACGAAGATGGTGTTGACGATTGCGAAGAGGGAATAAGTGCTGGACTACAAGATTCTCGTTCCCTGCTATTGTCTGAAAGATGCACGCATCAGCAGTTTCGACCAGCCGGTTGGCAGTACGATCGGGTACTGCTATAAATCCTCCTCGCTTCATTCGAATTATCAAGCGCTCAATTTTGACTTTGTCTTTCGAGCTAGCATATCCCCCACCAAGCTGGTGTGTTTAGTTGTGCGATCGCCGTTGCCATTGCGATATCATGAAGGGCAAGGGCCGGGAGTCCGTGTGAACGGAGGACACGAAGATCGATGAAGAGGCAGTAGAGATGACTTTATCCAGGTGTGGCCCCATTGTTAAGTCTGATCTTATAGTGACTTCTAAGATTTTCATTTCTTGAACCCTAACCGGACCTGGCACAATCGTAGGGAGGTCACTTCTCTGGAGATTGCTTTTTAAGAGGTTTCCGTGTTAC
This sequence comes from Allolobophora icterica, assembly GCA_963556255.1. Lineage (NCBI taxonomy): Eukaryota > Metazoa > Annelida > Clitellata > Crassiclitellata > Lumbricidae > Allolobophora > Allolobophora icterica. Next base: position 94,268,539 of record OY744602.1, on the reverse strand, counting down.
GATCATTTCCCTTGTTTCTGAGATTGTTTTAAATCTAGCCCAGTGGTTGATAAGTTCATATTCCCCCACGGTTGTGTGTGCATACGAGGATCCAGTTAACAAGTAAGAGTCGTCCGCGAACTTGACTTGTCTGCTACTGTTGTTGAAAATACGCTGGTTTCAACGACTTCAGTCAGCGGTATAACTGCAGATGAAGACAGGAAAATTGACTATATTTTTTGTAAAATTGTGGAAAATAGGCGGCCATTTGCGTTCCCGAGAGAAATCCGGGGTTTGGGCCGAGTTTGGCGAACTATGCTACCGTATAGGTGAGACATGCATTAGGCCTATTACTGTAGGCAGAGACTTTAATGTTGCATGCTTTATTAATTTCTTATCACATTAACTATCAGCTATTACTGCTTCAATTAACATCGATTCTAATCTTCGTATTTTAACGACAGAACCCGTGACATTCATCTAAGGTACTATTTTGTAATCCCGTGTTCCTCTTCAACATAACAACCGTTTTAAATATAGGCTGAGCAAGCGCTGCAATGCTACCCTGGACCTAGTGGTATGTTTTATTCCTTTTATAAACACTAAAATGCGTCATAAATTCACATTGACATTAATTTCCACAGTCATCGGTCTGTCCCCTTTCAGTATGCTGACATGGAGAGGAGTCCATATAGGACCCATATTCCCATATTGGACCCGTATAGACTATGGAGCCCATGTGGATCCCATCTAATGCCCACGGAAATGATGGTACGGTCAGTATAGTATGCAGTAAAATGCATTGCTAGGTATTCAGGTATTTCCAATAGATATACCTGACTATCTGATAAGTTGATAGTAAGTCGCTAAGTCAGTCGATAAGTCTTAGCGACTTAGTCAGTCGATAAGCATGCGCCTTAGTCGAATGAGTCGCTAAGTCAGTCGCTAACTGATCAAGTCAGTCGGTAACTCCTTAGCGACTGACTCCCGGTACTACTTGCGAGAACTGACGCGTCGCAAACTTCTGATTCATCGAAGTGAGGAATATATATATATATAATATATATATATATATATATATTCTGAAGTATAGACGATCAGTTGGTGAAATTAGGAGGTCAGATTGCACCTCTTTTAGCGAGTAGGGCCTAGTAGAAACGTTGTTACTTCGAACAAGACCATCGAACGAACAGTTGCGGTGTGACCTTCTGCCATAAGAACAGTCAAACACTCGAACACTTCTTCATCTACAAAACTGGGAGGTTTGTGTGTGCGAAGCGAGAAAGTATCGTGTACGACATACTTCGATCGTGCTCTAGACGTTTGCCAAAATACCGGCCATCAAAGAGACAAATGGCCTCTCCACAGCTGACAGCAAAAGGCTTGATGGAGTCATCGTTAAACCTTTTTCCAGAGGTCGTTGCTTGGTGTGAGATGTCACGGTGTCGGATACATTCGCAGCATCAAACGAGCATTTAACATCGCAAAACGTAGGTACCGCAGCGTAAAACGCAGCTCATAATAAGGAAAGCAAATATACTGTAATATATCACACCATTTCATCGCGGTTCAGTCGAAACCGTAGGAATCTGGCACACCGAGTCACTGGATTTTGTCCAAGAACTAGGAGGCGAGATTAAAGCAGCGTCAGGTGACTAGCGTGATACTAGCCTTCTGCTCCAGCGCTTATCGGTCAACCTTCAAATTGAAAAATCCCTATCTGTTTTAGGCACTTCGGATTGGAACAATCAGCAGACCGAGCAGCTCGTAGACTGATTGACGTCTTATAGATAGCTTACAGTGACTGCAAACAGTAAACGTAATTCGTCTGCATATGAGTTTGTTGGCAGTATGAAGAAATAAATTTGTCCGTAATAATAATAATAATAATAATAATAATAATAATAATAATAATAATAATAATAATAATAATAATAATAATAATAATAATAATATAATAATAATAATAATAATAATAATAATAATAATAATAATAATATTGAGGGAGAAGCCGTTCCAGAATAACACCATATCTCCGGAATAGTTTTGACAACCTGAGGGATCATATTATAATTATGATCTTGATTGTACTGTCATGTTTCAATGTAATAATAATAATAATAATAATAATAATAATAATAATAATAATAATAATAATAATAATAATAATAATAATAATAATAATAATAATAATATAATAATAATAATAATAATAAGCGACGGTGGTAGACACGGTGGCTGCCTCTTATATCACGGAAACGGCGGCCGCGGCAGGAGGGGCCGCGGAGGTGGCTGCTACGAGAAAGAACATCAAGTACTCTGAACTACAGAGGAGATACATTTTCATACCTGTAGCGGTGGAAACCTTCGGTCCCCTCAACAGAGAAGGCCTTGCCTTTCTATCTGAACTTGGTCGCCGGCTGTCGAAAACCACCGATGACTCCCGCGAATCAAACTTCCTATTCAAGAGTCTTTCAGTGATGGTGCAGCGCTTCAACGCAGTGGCCTTCCAAGGCGCTATGTCAAAGCTGCCCGGAGCCAAAGAACAACAAACCCGTCTTTATACATCGCCTTCTTAACGGAGGTAGCGGCGGGAAACTCGTTTTGAGAGTGAACAGAACCTAGACATGATTTCTCGGATTATAATAAGAATAATAATAATAATAATAATAATAATAATAATAATAATAATAATAATAATAATAATAATAATAAAAATATAATAATAATAATAATAATAATAATAATAATAATATTACTTACTTACCTCGGGCGAAAAGAAAATAATAATAATAACCATCTGCGAAGACTAGCCATTCCAGAACAATGCCCCCCTAATTTTTGAACTCCCGAGGGATCATATGTACCTCGGGGAAAATGAAATAAAATAAAATAATAATAATAAAAATTAATAATAATAATAAGATCCTATTGCAATTACCGTTAAGGCGAAGTTGACGCGCGATGCGGGCATCAACATACTTGCGATTGGAATTGGCGACCAAGTTGAACTCGCTGAACTGCAAACAATGGCAACGTTTCCAAGCGACAGAAACACCATCCCAGTCCCGAACTACGAGATTCTGCCTACATACATTGATCCCCTGATCAACCTCATGTGTCAAGGTATTGTCTGCGGCTGAAATGTGTTTACTGTCTCGTTACAATTATCTCCATAATCCGATCTGAACTCATCTAATCTAATCTAATCTTCCATAGCGTCGTTATCAATCGATGGCCTCTTGAAGTGGGACTGTGGCCTATAGCCGCAGCGCTATAGAAATTTCGAGATTAAGATTATAAAAACGAACCTGTGGCTATGATCCCTTTGAACTGTGGCTATGTTCCCTGTGAACCTGCGGCTATGATCCCTATGAAACTGTGGCTATGATCCTATAAACTTATGACTATGATCCATATAAACCCTATGAGCTAAAATTCGCGATTTTGAGAATAAGAGATAGCCGAGCTGTATCATCCCATTGTGATTCTACGCATAGCTGACATGCTATGGTATCACAATTCGTTTACAGACTTCGTCTACGACACTTCGTCTACAGACATTTGGCCGACCGACATTTCGCCCACTATGACGTTTTGTCTAAAACTTGAGCTAGAAGCTGGGAGAGCGATGAAAATGAGCTAAAACTAGAAGCTGGAAGAACGAGGTTCCACGACAATTCGTCTATACACGAAACGTCATATTGGGCGAAATGTCGGTCGGTCGGCCAAATGCCTGTAGTCGAAGTATCATAGACGAAAAGTCTGTAGACGAATTATCGTGGAACCGACATGCTATAATTTGGCGCTACCGGTGTGAGCCATAGACACATTTGGGCCGGTAGCCGGCCCTTTATTCTGGAAGAGACTACCACAAAACCTGTGACGCCAACTTCTTGTCCTGTCGTTGAGTCTATTTCGCCAGCGCTTGAAGTCCATATATATATACTGTTCGACTGTGGTTGTGTATTGTCAGGTCGGGAGTAGGCCTACCTAAAAGGAAGTTGAGGTGCTATATAAATGTGCATTTACGATTACGAATACTATTGAATGCATCATCACGTGCAAAACAGCGAAGCAGGGCACTGTAAACGTGTATCACGAGGTTAGGGTTAGGATTGGGGCTGTGTATCGGCAATAGTGTGGGTCCAACAAATGCGTCTTGATGGCATAAAGAGCATTATGCGTGATTTGACATAACAACTGCTCTCATAACTAACCATCCAAAGTCATACATAGATTTTTGTTTTCAGATATCAACAACTGTCTTAGCAACCCGTGCAAAAACGGCGGAAAATGTCAAAGTCGACTGAATAGTTTCTTTTGCCAATGTACGGGAGGTTTCACCGGACTTACCTGCGACCAAAGTAAGGCCACACATAGCATTATTTCTATTTATTTATTTAATCCTTTACAGCACTTACTACAAGCTCAAAATCAGTAAATCTGAATCTGAGGAGCGGATATACGTTCGCTAGGGATCAAGACGGTGTTATTTAAAGGTCAGAGAAAAATAATGTGTTTTGACTAATGAATTAGTTGATGGTTTTCAAGTTGGTAAGTGGGAACTTTGTGTGGCAGGCGATTCCGAAAAATACAAAGAGAACAGACGCTGAAAGCACGAGGTCCTACAATTTCAAGTGACGGGCACTTTTAACTACTGTAGATACTAACTACTAGTTATAACTTCGTTCCAGTAGTTAACAAGTAGTATAATTGCGTTTAGTAATAAGTAGTTACAAAGTAGTTAAAGTACTTTTGAAACAGTTATAACTACAGTAGTTAACTATACTTTTCATAACAATTTTCATATTATAGTATTGCAACATTTTGATTAGAAATTTATAGGAAACGATAAGCTGGTGTTTTAAGATGTAGCCTAGATCTAGATAGGAAATAATGAATATGTTTGCTTAGCGTTTGCACAGTAACACCCGATTTTTTAATCCATATGAAAATTGCTACAAATAATCTACATTACAGGCTGCAGTACTTTGTGATTTGATATAAATAACTTTGTTGAATACGTTTAACTACCGCCGACCATGGGTGTCCGCAGAAATTTTATAGGGGGACAAAATATTTTTTAGGGGCAAGATTTTTCCACGGGGGATGACGTTTTTGCATAGAATAGCTATGTATTCGCGAACACAGAAAACGTTACAACTTTCAAAAGCCAGTGGAATTCACATATCATCTGTTCATCTGCCAGTGTTTAATCTAGACGTCTTTGGGGGGAATGTCCCTCCAGGATTTGTGTTTCCCCTCCAGAGGAAGGGGACTAGATTAAACACTGTTCATCTGCCGAATTCGTTTTTAGTGCAGACCATAAAATTCTTAAAATATCTGTTTTATTTAACAATATGTTTCATATTAAAAGTTGTCTACGTTGTATTGCGTTGGATCGTGCGTGATAGAGTCCTGTTGCTGTGTTGCAGCGTGCAGCCATTACGCTGATGTGATCTTCGCACTCGACTCGTCCGGAAGCATAAGTGCCGATCAGTACAGGAGTGCCCAGAATTTCATTCGAAACATCATTTTGGGTTTGAACATTGACGGTGGAAGTCGCGCCGGTGCAATCACCTTTGCTAGCGACGTCCAGGTGAGATATCGTGTAGTCTAATCTACTTTGACTTCTATTGCGCCGTGATCATGATGACCAGAATATCAGTCGATTGTCGCTTCGAGTAAAATCGTAATCAAACTCATGATCCATTGCAGACGCCTGTTTGAAATCCTGCAGATCACAGAAAAAGAGTAGCGAGCGGCGGTAGGTACGAGAGCTGAAGATGAGTCTTAAGTGTAGACGTAAATAAATTGTATCTGGCTAATATAATAACCGATAATCGCTATTCACTGTTTGAATAAACATAACTTGCTTGAAACACAATGCATAGGCCTATTATCGTTTATTGTTCTAAAATATTGTTAGGCGACTGGTCTTCTCTTTTAAGTGGTAGGCCCCTAGCTCTCAGAGGTCTGTGACTGCTCTGATATCAGAGGCGCCAGGTCTCAGATCCGGTGGGATTTGGCTGAATTTAACCATTGGATATCGGCATAAGCGATGAACTTGCAATATTTGTTTTAAAATATCTCCCGTCACAAGCTTCGAAGATCGTCATGTGTCACTAGACACGTTTGCGTGCATCAAAGAGGCTTGTTAAGCTGATTCCAACTTCCTTTTCTAACGTCAACCTAATTTCAGCCTCCACTGTTTCACTCTTTGTCGTCCACTTTATTCCGGATATTTCTATAGCGCCTCTTGAAGTCAACTACTACTCAGAGGCGGCCTAACTTACCACTGAACCACCACGCCCCACACTTGGTGGTAGTACAGCGAACGAGAGAAATTTTCTCATGAGGGTACTTGGATTTAGATATATCATGTATGTTGGATGTATTCGTTATCTGTTGTGCAACACGGTTGGAGATTTCAGTTGCCGATAACCCAACGATTGCGTGTAGAATCCTGCCGAGGGGACACCATGTAATACCCCCCCGGGACAGCTGTTCGCTCAAGCCTACACGGATCCGGCAGGGTTTGGGTCTGGGATGCACGAGCCTCGTGTTGAGGACATTTGGATTCGTCCACTGCCAGCTCAAAGGTCTAAGAATAAGAAATTAGTACCTGTTGTACATTTTACTATGTGGGACTCGAGATACTGCATATCGCTTATTATACGCCGTACACGCTGCATCTCAGTAGACAGACTGTCGGGATACTGACCTGACTATAATATGACTTTTGTGCGCAATCGGTTGACGATTCGTGCATTTACACCAGCGCTACATTGTAGACGTTGATAAAATATTATTGTTACAGATTCAATTCAACCTCAACTCGTACAACACTACCGAGCAGACTCTGAATGCCGTGAACTTTCGCTATACTGGCGACTCGACGAACATGGCCGATGCATTACGGGTCATCTGTCAGAACATGTTCACGCCTGAGAACGGAGATCGACCCGAAGCCATCAACATCATCATCCTCATGACAGATGGAAAGTCCAACGACCCGGATTCCACTCTGCGCCAGGCGCTCAACTGCCGCGCGAAAGGGATCCATATAGCGGCCATGGGAATCGGAGAAGATGTCGATGTGAATGAACTAAGCAGGATCGTTACGGAACCAGCAGACAAGAACTTAATCAAAGTTACCGATTTCAATTCTCTCACTCTCTTCCAAACCCAACTGCTCAACAGTCTGTGCAACAGTAAGTATGTCTCCTTGTAAGTGGGGTCGTGAACAATGTAGTTAAGCGAGTGTAAAAGAGCAAAGAGCGACGTGCAAGGTCAAATTCAGAGGCTGCGCCGGGCAAACTTGTTTCTGTAGCTAATTTTAGACACTACAGCCCTATCAACAGATGGCAAGTTAGAAGGGTGAATCCAGGGTCCATTCCAGCAATGTCTTCATCCATCAGAGTTTGGAAGGCCATTGCATACGTAACTGTAACTGTAATCGTAATTGCAGGCTAATAAAGCGACTTTCGAAGCGAGACTCATCGGAGGCTCTCAGAACAGAGTAGGCTGCCCTTTTCAAATTGTCTATTGACCATAGTCTGCCGCTCTTAGCGGACTGATCTCCGCGATTACGGCTTGGTGTTGATGAGCCATCGGTTGACCCCGCAGTAGACACCGGCGTCATAGAAGTTACTAACTAAAAATATAATAAAGTGTGCAAGGATGGATCCAAGGTAGATTTTTGCAGTTACTCTTCCCTAAACTCAGATGGGAGCGACCATGTCGGGTGGTTTCCCTTGGATTCACCTTACACTTCTCGAGGCTTGAAGTATGTTGTTGCGCCATAAAAATGTTAATATGTTTAATAAGAAATTAAGTCAATTCAGTCTATTGCATATTAACTTTCTCGCAATTAAGTAAACCACATTCAATTCATACACACCAATAGATAAATTAGAAACAAAGTTTAAGAACATCGCTTTGGGAAGGGGATAGATGATTGGTAATACTCTTGCATGAAAAACATGAGATCTTCAAAGACACTGTTCGATACTCGCAAGCCCCCTTTGGGTCGACTCAGTCTTCCACTCCAGTCGTGGAATTCCACGTGCTTCCCCTCTGAGTCTTCAGAACGGGACTATAAAGATTCCAGCAACACAACATCTGTTGCCGAGAATATCGCGGATGCATTCTTATCGGGCACTAGGCCTATATAATTATACTTCCAATACGTAGACTTTGCATCTTTGGCTACCAATGAACTCGCCATTCTCCGAACAGTTTAGCATCTTGCAGTGAGCATCAGAAGCAGTCATCAAGCCATAGTAGTTGCTAGTAGCTGACGGGTCGTTTTGCTTTTCCTGATTCAATGACAGTAACATTTAACATCAAGTGTCTATTTTGTAAAATGTGAGCGTTTGACTGCGTTATTAAAAGGCTACTTACAACTGTCGTGGTTGTAGCAAACAACGAGTGCACGAGCAATCCCTGCTACAATCAAACGACTTGCATTGACGGAATCAACCGATTCACTTGTATGTGTCCTATTGGCCGCATGGGACCAACCTGTGAACTCGGTAAGACACACCATCCTCTATTAGGCCTATATATACATATATACATGCATGAATGTACATTGTATTTTACACAGATAGGCCTATGTTATATACTATAGTATTCTTCCGCCATAACACTTCTCCGCTCTTTAGTCACCTCGTCACTAAAATTTTCAAATCGATCCATAGCCATAGCTGTGCCGTCTCTCTTGAATAAACTTCCGCCAGAATTACGACAGTTAACTGATACATCGTATACGAACTCATCAAAACCTCACCTCTTGCTATCTCTCCATAGGTCTTTCGCTCAAAACTGAAAACACTGCTCTTTCACAAAGCCCTCCTCTTCCCCTTGCCTCTCTCGCCATTTCAATTCCAAACACCATCCACCTTAGCCGTCTGACTACCTGCCTGTCTAACCCTTTTTGATTTTGACCTGGAACCGAATTTACCTTACCTCCCTATCGATTTTGTCTTGACTGAGCGCCTGTAAATAAGTTGGTTCCCGCGAACTGGCTTTTTGCGGGTTGTAGAAATCTCGAGATTATGATTTACGATTATATAGGGGCCTACATAACATACATTATTTTAAACTTAAATGTATATATAGTATTTATGCATATACAGTATTTTTCTACATATGTAGCACATTATTTACATATTTTATACATTTATAGTCTTATATATATTATAATATATCGTTAGATGTTAACTTCTGTTCTATCTGACACCGTCGAGCGATATCTCGCCAACCTCACATTATTCCGTGTGGCCTTACGCTCCTACATACTCGCGTTCATATTTTATACTCACATACATACATACATACAATACATGCAATACATACATACATACTTACATACATAAATACATAAATACATACAGGCATTCACACAGATACATTAGGATGGCCTTTATTTATACGGCGAAAATTAAATGCAAAGCATGTTGAGTTTCACCCTTTCAAACATATCTGCGACCTGAAATTAGATAGAAAAATTTATGCTGACAAGAAAACGTACGAGACAAACTTCTGCGCGAATAAGCGCATCAACTAAGGCTGGAAAGTCAAAAGTGCATATGCGCCTGGACAGCCGTTATTAGCCCGACTCAGCGCAGACAATGAGACCTGGCGCCAAAGCATATGACGAATCAGAGACAACCAATGAAGATCACATTAAAGGTCAGAAGAGGGCGCGATCTGTCCCGTCTGCACAGCTTGAATTTACGATGTTTAGCGGTCATTTTCTAAGCGCCAAAAATCGCGAGCATTGGATATGCAGAAGAGAGAGAGAGAGAGAGAGAGAGAGAGAGAGAGAGAGAGACAGACAGACAGACAGACAGACAGACAGACAGACAGACAGACAGACAGACAGACAGACAGACAGACAGACAGAGACAGAGAGAGACAGAGAGAGACAGAGAGAGACAGAGAGAGACAGAGAGAGAGAGAGAGAGAGAGAGAGAGAGAGAGAGAGAGAGAGAGAGAGAGAGAGAGAGTGCGTTGCAATAGCTTATTCACGAGCGCTGCGACATATCCGAGGGGTTGTCCAGAGATCGATGTCCGTTGGTGGTCCGAGTCCGGTTGCCAGAGAGATCAGAGAGAGGCAGAGCAGCTGTTACGGAGGGTTTCGTTGAGGACGAGATAGCTTGGAAGGCAGGGGATCAGATGGATTAGGAAAGGAAATCTTGAGATGGATTAGGAAAGGAAATCTTATTAGATTGTTATGAGCTTAATTCTACTAACATTGTCTAGCTTCTTTGATGCTTTGCTATGTTGTTCATTCACAAGGTCAGTGAATAATCTGTTTATCTTCACACGCCTTCCCGCGACCTGACTGCTCCTTGATTTTCGTGCGTATTCGGCCGATGCTTTGTGCACTGGACACCGGTGCAATAGAAGTTGCTTGTTGTGGGAGGCAGTACTGTTACTGTGTTAGGACCTTGAGCAAGTCCTCTCGGAATTGCTGTGCGCCTTCGATGTTCTGTTGTATGATCGTGTGCGCTTCTGAACTTTGGAAGGAGGACACCAAACGCATGCATATACTTACACGCATACATGCATCCATATATACTTAAACTCTGATTGATGTTGTTCAGCTTGTAGCAACTATGCCGACGTGGCCTTCGTCGTCGACTACGCGGCCAGTCGTCGTTGGGAGGTGAAGCCAAACATCACCAACTTCATCAAGAACAGCGTCTCCCAAATAGACGTCGACAGAGACGTAATGCGCGTCAGTCTCATGTACTACACGGACAAGCCATACATTCTGGCCAACCTGAGTCAGAACACGTCGCTCAGTGATCTCCTCTACCAGGCATACACCGGCACAGCTCCCATCAACGGCCCATCCAACATAACTGCAGCTCTCGTGGCTCTAACAGAAAAAATCTTCAACAACCAGGGTGGCGATCGCAGAGACGCGTCGAACATCGCCGTTATCGTAATCGATGCAGTGCCGACTGTAGACTACGAGAAGGCCATTTCGCAAGTCATCTTCGACCATATTTACGGAATCTATACAATTCTGGTGACCGTGGGAGAGGGAATGAACAGCGGAAGGCAGTTCATCCAGCTGCAGACCTTCGCCAGTGACCCGATCGAAACGAATTTCCTCAACGTCTGGAACTTCACCACACTTCCAAGATTGGCCCCAGATGTCGCAGCCGCAATGTGCAACTGTATGTCTACGTTTCTTCCCCTCCATAATGCATTTGAATGCTATGCAATACAATTTTATTGCATTCCAATGTAATACACTGTGATACATTACAATACAACACTCTATCATATTATAAAATATTAGTATTAGTATTAGAATACTTTACAATATAAGGAATACATTGGAATGCAATAAAATACAACGTGATACATTGCAACATAATATTGGAATAATAATAATATAACATTGGAATTATGTTTAATATGTTACAACACAACACAATGTGTTGCAATACAAAACAGCAGAAAACACTGTAAGATAATACAACACAATGCATTAGAATACTATTATACACTAAATACGCCACAGAAAGTAAGTTTCTGGGATGACAAGTCTTCGCAGATTATACAAGTGCATCATTGCATATCTGCGAAGTCTAGCCATCCCAGAAAATTTTCCCTCTCTCACCCTCTCTCTGTCTCTGTCTCTGTGCCTGTCTATCTCTCTTTCTCTCTTTCTGTCTCTCTGTCTCTCTCTACCTCTCACTTTGTCTCTCTGTCTCTCTCTATCTCTCACTTTGTCTCTCTGTCTCTCTCTATCTATCTGTTTTTCTATATCTTTCTATCTCTCTCGTTCTGTCTGTCTGTCTGTCTGTCTGTCTCTCTCTCTCTCTCTCTCTCTCTCTCTCTGTCTGGCTATCTCTGTCTCTCTCCCTCGCATAGAATAATTTTCTACACCCTCTGGATTTTTTCCTTTTGGTAACAATTAAAATAATAAAATGGTAACTAACGACGACGATCATGATGATAATGATGTTGATGACGATGATAGTGGTGGTGGCGGTGGTGGTGATGGTGGTAATGTAATATAATATAACATTTATACAGCGCCTCTTAAGTACATCTCAGAAGCACGAAAGCTGTGATGGTGGTGACGACGGTTAAAAAATGTGTCCAGATCTGCTTAATATTACGTCATACGTAGAATGGAATGCTTGCATAATGACATTAATTGGCTGCTTATTTTCAGCGAAAAATGAGTGTCTTAGTAATCCATGTTCTAACGGAGGGACGTGTGTTGATGGGATTAACCAATACGTTTGCAAATGCGATCCTTTGCGTTCCGGTTCAACATGCGCTAGAAGTAAGTGCCAGTGATATTCAAATGTCAAAGATTTCGGTTAGGCTAACTTTGCCCGCAAGTGGCAGCATATGATATGGTCGTCCTATGAGTATCTACTAGAGAAATCATATTTCTCCTATTTCTCCTTATTATCTACAAAATAAAATTAAAATATCGCCACTTTAATTTCAAACAATATGAAATATAGATGTATTGTTTTTGGTTGCTGGGTCCATCAACCTATGAGCATACACTGACATACTTAAAAGTGTAGGCGGCTCTTTTGTGGAGTTTAAAGTTCATTCGGTTCTTCTGAAGTACTTAAAAGCGTTTGAGACTCTTCTGAAGTACTTAAAATCGTAGACTGCTCTTCTCAGGTACTTAGAAGCGTAAGCTGATCTTCTGAAGTACCTGAAAATGTAGGCGACGCCTCTGACGTACTTTAAAGCATTAGGCGATTCTTCTGGCGTAAGAAAAGCGTAGGCAGCTCTTCTGAGTTACTTAAATAGCTCCTGATTGCTTTTCTGCCTGTGTATTTCTGTCGGTCTGTGTCTATGTGTCTATCTATCTGTCTGTCTCTCTCTCGGCCTGTCTGTATGTTTGCCTGTATTTCTGTATGTCTGTCTGTTGTGTACGTTCACTTAAGTCCTGTTTGTGCGTTGTTTTCAGCTTGTGCAGCAAATCAGTTGGACGTTGTCTTCATCGTCGACGTGTCTGGAAGTTTGGAAGGAGAGGGTTACTACGTTGCAAGGGACTTCACGAAACTCGTCATCGACGAACTCAACTTCAACTTTGACAGGACACACGTGGCGCTAATCACGTTCGCCGCACAGCCCATGGTTGGTTTCTACCTCAACAAATACGTTGGCTCCACCGCGAAGGAAGACATCAAAAACGCCATCGTCATCGACAACGTCTATGAGGGGACGAACATCGCCCTGGCACTCGACAAGGCCGCCACCGATGTCCTGACGTCGGGCAGAGGTAAGAGAAGCGGCGCTGAGCCCGTCTGCATCCTACTCAGCGATGGAAAGGCGACTCTGGACACAGGTCGAACGGTACCAGCAGCCACCAACCTCAAGTCGAGCTGTACGATATTCGCCGTCTCCGTCCAACCGGATCCACAACAGGACGTCATGGATCAGATTGCCAGCGACACGACAGACGAACATACGGCTGCCGTTCCAACCAGAAACGATATGACCGATGCAGTTAATAAAGTCGTTACTAATATTTGCAACATGTAGATCTGCCCGACCTCTTGTCGCGATCAGTTTTCCATAGGCCGATTAGCGGAGGGAACATCTGCGGCTACCCAGCGGCAAAGACTTGCTGGTGTCATTCTTAAACATGCTGAACTTCTTTGAAATTGTGCTGCTAATGTTTTGCGCGGTAATTCGATTTTCTTGGCTCTGTACTCAAACATTTGACTCTTAAATACGATCACGTGGTGCTGAAAGACATTAGGGACCTACCATGACGCCATATATGTAACGTCTTTGCTCAGTTTTGTAAGCGGATTATTTTAGCCTAGATATGTGATGTGATTGAGGTTCGCCTGGTAGTAACAATCTTATGGATCTCCTTATTATCCAATTGTCACCAATGAGGCAGTTTCATCCGAACGTGCGAAATTACAACACAGAAGAAAGAAAGGGAGTAGGAAAGAAATTAATCATTGTCATTAATTATCTACGCTATATATGGAAATACTACGAAAACTAAGAATAATATAAACACTAGATAAAATGTCATAAATTCCGAGTGTAACTAACCATGAATATTACAAAATATAGCGGACACCCAAGGGATGGGCGCAACGCACCTCGGTCCTCGGTGAATGGGAAGAATGACCCACTTAGCGATGAATCGTCCACTTAGGGGTGACAGGACGATATCGAGACTTATAAATAATTTTATAAATCTCAATATCGATATCTTAAACGACTTATAACCGTAGAGCATTGATGGGGAGTTCTCTTCGCCGAAGAGGACTTTGCTGGACTACCTGCCTTATCAGCTGCTCTGTTTCCTCTCTTGATCTGGACCCCCTGGAAGCCGGATGGACCTCCTTTGGATTACTCTTGGAAAAAAAACCTCTGACTTGACGCAGCGCTCGTGAATAAGCTGGTGCCCTGAGCTTGGTTTTCGAGTGGCGCTTTAGAAGTTTTGATATTACGATTGGCGATGTCTTGATGTGTCGTTATGACCCCTGGACTTGCAATATAATTCAATACAACTGTGCATGGTCAACCTTTCCTTCAAAGTTCAGAAACCTGAACTCTGCACCACGACTTTGCATCCTAATCATGCATCTTCTCATGCAGACGACTGTGGAATTCTCATTCGCCTTCCGCCTGAGTTACGCGATCTGGGATTAACTCCTCGAAAACTCGACTGAAACTGGGAGGACTCATACTGTCGACTAAAACTGAAGTCTAGAGTCCCATCCAAGACTGATATGGACTTCATCCTGTGTATAATCTCTTAAGTAAGTTCAAGTCATGTCCTATATTGCAAAGCGCTGTCGTGTCTTATTTGGCGGTTGTCAGTCTCAAAAGAAATAACTAGAAGATGACCTCAGCCTTATTTGGGTCAGCGCACGATCGGCTGTGTCAGTCAATAGGATGGAAAGGAGGGTGAAGTCCATTCTGCCCTTTATGGTTTAGGGTTAAAGTGACCTCATTATAAGCTATAATCACGACTAATCTTCTATGCATCAGACGATATAGCCTATGTAGGCCTATACAGGGGCGTCTACACCATAGAAACCTTGGAGCAAATGCTCCATCCAAGAAAAAGGGGGGAGATCTGTCAGTGTGTATGCTACCATTTTAGGGGGGAGGAACGGGAAGGGAGGAAGAAGAGGGGGAAAAGGGACGTTGCTCCAATGACTTAGGGGGGATAGACGCCCCTGGGCCTATACAACGGAAATGAGTATAAACTAATCTTCAGAAACTCAGATGTCCTACTTCTGTAGAATGTTTGCCTATTCATCATTACGACAATACCTAAGCAATCGACAGAGGAACTGCAAATACCCTATATAATTATGCAATTGATCTGTGTTCAAACGTATGCATGTCAACGGCTGCATTGGTCAATACATTATAGTAATTATTATTATTATTATTATTATTATTATTATTATTATTATTATTATTATTATTATTATTATTATTATTATTATTATTATTATTATTATTATTAGTGGTGGTGGTGGTGGTGGTGGTGGTGGTGGTGGTGGTGGTGGTGGTGGTGGTGGTGGTGGTGGTGGTGGTGGTGGTGGTGGTGGTGGTGGTGGTGGTGGTGGTGGTGGTGGTGGTAGTAGTAGTAGTAGTAGTAGTGGTAGTAGTAGTAGTAGTAGTAGTAGTAGTAGTAGTAGTAGTAGTAGTAGTAGTAGTAGTAGTATTAATATTAATTATTATTATTGTTATTTTCCCCGATGTACATATAATCCTTCAGGAGTCAGATACTGAGTAAGTGAAAATTAATCTCTGGAGTGACCATCTTTGTCGAGATCCGAAAGTGCAAAAGTATGGCGGAAAGCGGCTGCGTTGAAACGCTGGAAGAGAAAACTAGTTTCCCTTTGGTCTCCTGAGGCCTGGCCCAGAAGACGTCCAAGGTCCTTGACAAATGTGAGACCATTAGCATTGACTGGTCCGAAGGTCTCAAAGGCCAATGGGACGAAAACGTAATTCTGCGACAGTTGCTGGTATTTTGTGGTCTTTCTGGCATCTGCCAACTCGGCTGCACCCCCGACCTGGGCTGATGTAGTGGGCAGGTTATTATTATTATCATTATTATTATTATTATGACTATTATTATTATTATTATTATTATTATTATTATTATTATTATTATTATTATTATTATTATTATTATTATTATTATTATTATTATTATTATTATTATTATTGTCATCATTATTATTATCATCATCATCATCATCATCATCATCATCATCATCATCATCATCATCATCATCATCACCATCATCATCATCATCATCATTATTATTATTATTATTATTATTATTATCATTATTATTATTATTGGTATTATTATTATATACACAACTGAACAATCTGCTCTACAGTGACGAAAGGTGGAACATCTGAACTCAACTCTACAGCAATGTGATACCAGAAATATTACAACAGTTGCATAGGAAAAAATCTTCGAGTTTGTAGTAATATCCTAATCATGCATATTCTCAGGCAACACACGAATTCCAATGTAGCCTTGGAATATGGCTTCCACATACGTTGATCTAACGTTTGCTCAAAACGTTCAGTAAACCTTACGTTAATGAGTTAGTTCTTAAAGTCTTTGCCTAAACGAAGCTTGTGTAAACGCGTCAATATGTTGTTCACTTGGAACATATTGGAACAAACTTAGTCGATCTAATACATCCATAAGTACAAACAAGTTCTCGGTAGCATGAACTCGATTTGTGCACATTTTATGAACGTTAATAAAACGTTAGCGGCTTAGAATCTGTCCTCAACTTTATCACATGAACGCTCTAGAAAACATTTATTAACTAATTTAGCCCCTGATACTGTTCTTACATGCATAGGCCCCTACTTTATACTATCATCCATTAATCCGTTGCATTTCTTCATCACTAAACTGTTTTTCTGATTTCGTTTAATTCAACAAATCCAGTTATTTATAATCAGTTGCAAGGCTTATAACTGTCTTAATGGTGTGCATGTGATCCAGTCGCGTCTGTGTCGATGGCAGCTTGCAATAAACGAATATTTGATTTGATTTGAACATTACCCAGATGTTCACAGCATTACTCGAACTAATTTTGCAGCGTCCTCAACTAAGAGACAAACGTTTGACCAGAGTATAAATAATTACACCACTTACATCGACTCGTCGCCGCTGCTGCAGTCAGAATGTGTGACATAATAAATAACTAAGCCCCGCCCACTGTAACGACATTATAAATACCTAAGCCCCGCCCACTGTCGTCCGCCATCTTGAAAGAGACCGTTTACCATGCCAATACACCGGAAACAATCACATCAAATATTTTTTAAACGTAAAAAACAACATTGAGGACTACACGCCGATACACCGCAATCCATCAAATAAAATATTTTTTAAACGTTACAACAACATTTAGGACTTCATTAGAATTAACAATATTATTTTTAACGTTAATTTCAGCTGAAATCTATAATTCAAAAGCTATTTTTCAAGGTGGCGTCGTAATCACGTGACCAAAAAAACTTGTCAACAGCCAGCAATGAGAGTCGACGTAGGCTACTGTGTAATTATTTATACTGTGGTTTAACTGCGACTTTTACGCGCTGTCTAATTTTAAAACGCCAGACCCTCTTCTACGAAACTTTTTGATTACGTCATTGCAATTGTTCACCAAAATACAAATTCATGTTCGCTGTACGAGATTGGTAATAGAGCAAGATAGTCTTAATAAAGCGCAGTCTATTATTGTTAACAATTAAAACCTTTAAAAATTAAAACCTTCGTAAGAGCTTGCGTAACATCCGTTTACCTATGGTTAAGAAAAGCTGTCGTAAATGTTTGTCGACTAAACTGAAGCCGAGCAGTTGGCGCTTTATTTTGATTGTAATTACTGTTGCTGCGATCAGTAAGTATTTCATAAATCTTGGAAGCATTAGATATAATATTGTGGTCCATCTCAGTTTGCCTATGAGCTCGAATTTATAGGCCTACTTACGTTAGGGGCCTATAGTGAGAGAAATTACCTTACAAAGAGGAAACATTTCACTCGAATGTAGGCATAAAGTTATCTCTGAAGCAATGTAAGCTACTGTAAGAGCATACACTAGGCCTATATAAAATGTAGAAGCATATAAACGGGATGTCGGCCGTTAATGAGGACAGCTGGCGGATTTCGAATGGAGAATTTAGATTTGTGTCCAAATATGCGATCGCACGTTATTTACCTGTAACTGTTTACAAGTTTTGTAAATTGTAATTGTAAATTTACATAGCGCAACTTCAGAGACACTCATAAGACTCATAAATTTTCTAATCATCATGACCATTTTGTAATAATAATAAAACTAGACGAATAGGGCCCATTCCGGACAAATCTACATTGTAAATAATTTTGAAGTCCCTGAGGGATCCTGTATACCTCGGGGCAATTAAAAAATAATAATAATAATAAACAAAAACGACAAATATTGCCAGCTGTCCGCTACCCATTTCTTTGTTCCTTTGGTATTTGAAACCCTGGGCCCGATTAACGATGAGGGTTTGGGCTTCCTTTCTCAGAACTGCTACGGGGGACGTTCGTGAAACGACCTTTTTGTTCCAACGTCTTGCGCTTACGATCCATCGTTTCAACGCGCTGGCCTTTAGGCCTTCACTAACTTAGACCTAGACGAATAGGGCCCATTCCAGACAATTCGACACTGTAAATAATGTTGAAGTTCCTGAGGGATCCTGTCGAGGAAAAAAATAATAATTAGCGTTTGAGTAGGTCTATATATCGATACTATTATTTGTTTCAGTTTAACCAATATTTCTGGAATTCTGTTTTACTTTCGCACAATAGCATGCACTTCAATTTCAGTTCTTACGGCTCCTATGCATTTCTTAATGGATCATATCTTCAGCTGAATTTGCCAGTCAAAGCTTTTCGTTCTAACTTTAGATCAACGCATTGGTCTTTTAGTCGGTTGGGTTGATGCCTTAACGTGCTACGAATGTTCGACCAATTCTTCAGTATCTTGCACAGGAAACAAGTTTCGCACTTACGACAATGTTGCAAAACGAGACCACTGCACATACTGCCTAGTAAGTTCCTTGCCTCATTCTCTCCTTGGTGTTCTGGCAACCGGACTCCGATCTCCACTTGACATATCTGGACAACCCCTCTGACTCGACTGAGCGATTATGAACGACCTAGTGCCTTGCGCTTGTCTTTTAAGTAGCGTCTTCGAAATTCTGAGAATAGGACTACGATTTTAATAACAGCCTCTAATGATACAAGTGGCAATTGCAACAACGTAGCTAACGGGGAGCATCGGATGGTCTTCCTAGAAGAGACTTTTACCAACCTAGCGCGTGGTAGAAGGAAGTACACGTTATTTTTTGTTTTACTTGAAGGGAACATCGATTGCAGCCATGTCCACTATGATAAAAGCGCAGTAGAAGTCACTAGATCAAAAGAGAGATTAGATTAGAGCGGATTGGATTGAGATCGGATCATATTAGATTAGTATGCATGCTCTGCCAGAATGATTAACTGCTAATTGTTTAATTACTAATTATTATGGTACATTTGAAGTTGGGAATTGTGTTAGCGAAGCACAGGTTTAAACCTACGTCTTAGCCCTTTAAAAATGAAATCTTCCATTGCTATAGTGACCTATGTATGCCATGTATGTAAACCAGATAGCGTTATGTCAACTGGTCAAATAAAGATTATACTTAGTTCCTTAGCTGTATAGCTAGCTGTTGTGTGTCTTTCAATGCAGAAGGAGGTCCAGAAGACGTGCATCCTTTTCGTCTGTCACGTGTCGAGGTCATGCGTCACCCACTGTCAACCTGGTCCCGTTATGGTCTACAATGTGACGAGGGCCATCCACTACTGCTGCCAAAATGAAAACCTCTGTAACAAAGCGCCCTCTACTCACCTCCTCCTACCCAGCTTCCTTCTCATCCTGCTCTTTTACGTCGTACTTAATATAAATCTGTTAATATGTATTTACTAAATACAAATCCTGATTCAATTTTCAGCTCTTACCTCTTCACTGTCAATCTGCCGGCTGGTCGCCTGATCTTCAGAATTAGTTGATGTTTTGTGCATTAAAAAACTGCGCTATAGAAGTTCCTAATTCCGAAATAACACTATAAGAACAGTATTTTTGAAGCTGGTTGATTGTCACGCTTTGCTGTACACTACAAGCAGCTTCAAATATGATATAGACGAAATTTTCTGAAGAGGGTATTATTTTAATCAAATCACCTGAAGACTCGTATGCTGTTTTGAGCACCTTTTGTATCCTATAAACTCTGCTTTAGGTATTTTGATTAGACTATTCAGATCAATTCCACAGCTCTAGATCTGTCTGATAATGACCATCCATTTTTAAACAAATCACATCGTCCACTTTCTTCAGAACTGTAACCTTGACAAGACTAGTAGCTATGGCCAACCGAATAACATCACTCCACTGGCGACAGCCGCCAATGGTGAATATTCTTGTTTCCGCACACTGCCAACTGATAAACTTTTTCTCGCACTGAAATTGAACATCTATTAGCAGCGTATTGTGAATTACGGAAAAGGCGCTATATCAAGTTGCCAGATATCTAATCTAATCTGAGAACTTATATAGCGCCAATGTCATCATGCTCAAGGTATCAGTCGATGGTTGTTAGTATGCAAAAGCGTTGTCTAAGCCAAAAGCTAGGTGATTTAAAGTCGAAACCCAATAAGGGAGACCAACTTGGGACTGGCACCAGTCGAGTGGCGAAGTGTTTGATGTCAGTTGTTCGTATAGTAATGGAGCCTCAGTGGTATCGACATCGATCTGTGTAAAGGAAGAAGAGCAGTTACTTTGACTGTTATGGATTTGAAGCATTAGCACCTTCACTTTATTAGTCTCGGTCGTGACCCAACCTCTTCCTCGCCATCTGATCTTTTCTTTCCGACAGGGTACCTTAACTATAAAAATTCTTTGATGAGTTCGCTAGGTGGCGCAGATGAGCAGAAATTTGAGGACATCTCTTTTAACTCCGGTGAAGAATTGAACTCGCGGCCCAAAATCTCATTTGACAGTTCGACACGCTATCGACTTTGACTATCGATTACCTGCGATTGGCGATGAATCAATTGCAAAGGATAGGAAAAGGCCCAGAACCACGTGGATCAGAATAACCCAAAAAGAATTTGCCGATTTAACAACACGGTTTTTAGGCTGTTCACTGGATTCCTCGTCCACAAAACCTAGGCCTATCCCGATTATTTTTGCAATACGCTAGTATGCACTATGCGTATTGCAAAATAAATAAATTCAGTAACATATAATAAAATCGATTTATTGATTTCGGTGTGACCTTTTTTCAAAATATTTGAAAATGACAGTTCATTCCTATGTTTTTCGGCAAAAGTTCACATAACTAAGGCACAGGAGCATGAGGTTGTAAAAAGTTATAACCCTAATATACATACGTACATGCATATATACGACGTTATACGTACATATGTATACACTTACACAAACAGGTATACATACGAACAAACATGCATGCATGCATCCATATATACATACAAACATGCATACATACAGACAAACAGACAAACATACAAGCCTACATGCATTCAAACATACATACATAAATGCATACATGCACTTGGCAGATATTGATCTTTTCGTACTTAAATTCAAAGGTTATTCAATGCCTGCTTCAATAACTGCACTTTTGTTGTTTTTGTGCCGCTTTAAAACCAGAAGTTTTCTACACCTTCTCATAGTCAAGTGAAACATCTGCTGGCGCTATAGTAGTTGTTGCTTTAAAGTCAACTTAGCTTGAAAGAAAGGTCTGGTAACATCAGACACTAATAATGTGAAGAGAACGTGAGTCATAATACGACTTGTGGGAATAATAAAATTGTATCAAACGGTGTGAAGATAACAATATACTGCCTGACTGTCGGCCCTTGTGTCTGGGCTCTGATGCAGGTGTCTCAACCACGCAATACAATAGGATTACAATAACAATCAATACAATACAGTACAACACAACAGAATACAATGCAATACAACACAATAAAATACAATGCAAAACAACGCAATGTAATGCAATGCAAAACCATACAATGCTCTAATGAAATACACTGCAATGAAACTCAACACAGTACACTGTACAACTGAAATATAATAATTTCCATTACGATTGCTGCGTATCTGCTGCGAACGAGGTCTAAACTCTAAACCAAGACGTCTTCCAAGGACAACCTAGTTTTCAGGAGTGTCTGCCACGATGAAGTATTGCTTTGAGGAGAGGCGATGAGTCATCGCTGTTCAGGCTTATTTTCTACAACTATTCACCCGACCGTGGCGATGATATGTTCCAGGCACGTCCGTCACAAAAGAACTCGTGTAGGCCGCACAAAACTATGATACCTGAATAATTGAGGAGTACAGCTTTTATGCACATTATCAGCCACGGGCATACATGTGTACAGGTGCGTAACTTTGCTCTAAAAAGAGGGGGTGCCAATTTCGTCAACACTTTCGCTTTTCGTACGAAAATCATTTTGGAAATATTAACCTGCCAGTTTTCTCATTAATTTTTATGGGCCCAATAAAGGTCTCATATTGAAATGTCAGTCTCATGTGGGCCCGATGTGGGTACGCTGGAAGGGTAGGCTTACTTGACTTTGTAGTGTACGACTCTGTGTAGTTGTAGTCTACGCTTAGCATGAGCCTGTTTAGAGAAAGTAGGCAGCCATCGAGGCAGACATTTCAAGCCATATTTCACCCAAAACACTGATGCTTGTTCTTTTAACTCTCCAGATGGAATGGAACTTGAGTCAACTTCATGAAAATTTACTCTCCGAAGTTGACCATGTAACAACTAAATGGCTTTCAATCTCAGTTCGATGCACTTAAACTGCAAGATGATTGATCTTTTAATGCTGCAATGGAAGACTAGCATTGGCTCGCTTAGAGATTACTCTAAATTGGCTAGAATTTATTATCCAACCTATGAAAATCTTGTGCGTCTATGCAGTCTGTTGAATTTCACTAATCGTAGGCACCGCGGCAGTGAGAAACTAGCACAACTCACCGACATTTTTTCAATCACAAATCACCGAAATGTTTTACAAGCACAACTCATCGAAATGTTTTACAAACACAACTCATCCCAATGTTTAACAAGCACAACTCATCGAAATATTTTGCAAGCACAAGTCACCGAAATATTTTACAAAAACAACTCGTCGAAATCTTTTACAAGCACAACTCATCCCAATGTTTTACAAGCACAAATCACCGAAATGTTTCACAAGCACAACTGATTGAAATCTTTTACAAGCACAAATCACCAACATCTTTAACATACACAACTCAGCGACATCCTTACGAAAACTAGACTAATTTTTCCGATTCAAGTAGTTATCCAAATAACGCAAGAATTTCTTCATTTTATATTGTTTCTTGCAAAGAAAAACTGATTTTAAGGTAGGTATTGCACATGACCTTTATTAATCTAAAATATATATTCAATGCCACATAAATTTAACTACGGCATTTGGTACGCGCAGCGAAAGTTCATGACCCTGAAAGGGGAAAATCAAACCAAAGAATACAAACCAATCAACACCAGTCAATAGCTTCTATTCAAAATGAAATTTAGATTTAAGCAGAATTTTGTGACCGCCTTTACAAGTCCAATGACGCCCTCATGAGAATGTTGTGGACTCTTTCCGCCCATTACAACCTGCAAGTACACAGCTGGATGGACATATTATACACGTACATGGGCGCAAAGTATCACTTCAGTATAACGCGGACCTCGCTCTAATGCGGTAGTTGATGTGGATCTAAAATCCCCCGTTATAACGAGGGTTCGGTGTAGCTACGTGTATAGGCTTGCTATGGCGCCGTCTCATATAGGCCTAATGGGTGTGTTGCGTGCGTGTGCGTCGACTGAGCTCTGTGCTATAGAGAATGAATGGTTTGACAGTCGATCTGATCCCATGCATGCTTTCAATGTTGGAATCGTGGGTGGAGTCGTTGGTTTCGGTTGGCCAGTTCTCATCTAAGCTACTTAGACGTCGGTTATAACATACGACCACAACAGACGCAATTATCAATGACTCTCTCAGCAGTCCAGGGCTGTAGTGGTAACATTAGAGGTGAGTACACGCTACCGGTTAGTTTTTTCGAAACACTGAGGGGGTGGGATTGGGAAGGGGGCTGTGCAAGAAAATTTTTTGAAATATGGAAACGGTTTGGTGAACGTTTAAGCTATTGAAATGACGGAATTCCTCAATTTCTGATGGATCAGCTATGTTAAAATTTATTAAAAAATTAATGCTTTCTTTTTGCATCCAATGGCACTGACGTTCAGAAATGAAAACAAAGGACAAAAGCAATCCCATTTTTGACAATTTGGCCTCAAAAGGCTGATATAGGCCTACTCTAAAAGAAAGTACGTTGTTTCATTTTTTGGACGGAGGAGGAGGCATAGTTATGCTTAAACAACAATTAAATTAGTATGACTGAAATTATTAATTTTAATAAAAACTTCAAAACTTTCTAAATTCCGCACTTGCCAAATCACATTTCCCTCCATGATCAGTTTGCCTTTAGACCCACGGGCTCAACTACTGCCGCCATCAAACTAAGCTGACATTTCATTATTTAAAGCTGTCTTGTGTAATGAAAACCATTTACTAAGATGCCCCCTTCCCTAACCATCATTTAACTCCCTATTTTTTAGATATAGCAAAGATAACAATAATATTGTAAATATTATATGAAAAGAAATGCCATCTACTTGTTCTAGATTGCATTGTTCACTAGGCAACTGCAAACTACGTCATGATTGCGTCGTCATTTGTGTTGGTCGTCATGGCAATCGCCTCACAACAGGCAGCTGGACAATCGTTATCAACAAACCAATGTAAGATTTCCTCCTACTTCTCTCTTGAACGGCTAAAGACAAGCGCACTCAAATGTTTCCAATACTGCTATCGCCTAGTTGTCCCAACACGAACGAGGTGTTATGAACTCAATCAATGGTCTGGATGAATGAATGAATGAATTAATTAATTAATGAAGGAAGGAAGGAAGGACTGCTAATCTCTAGTAAGGAACCAACGCAAGTATATCTCAGATTAAATTAGAACAGATTAGAATAGATTGCAACAATGAACACTTTTGAATACATACATGAGGGATTATATTTACCTCGGGGAAAAATAATAATAATAATAATAATAATAATAATAA
Source organism: Allolobophora icterica (assembly GCA_963556255.1). Classification (NCBI taxonomy): domain Eukaryota; kingdom Metazoa; phylum Annelida; class Clitellata; order Crassiclitellata; family Lumbricidae; genus Allolobophora; species Allolobophora icterica. Next base: position 94,243,273 of record OY744602.1, on the reverse strand, counting down.
TAATAATAATAATAATAATAATAATAATAATAATAATAATAGCAATAAACTAAATGATCAATAAAATGAGAACAAAATATTCATAATAATAACAATAACAATAATAATAAAATAATAAAGAAGAAAGATAATAATAATAATTTTAATAATTTTAATTATAATAATTACAATAATTTATAATAATAATAAATAGTAACACTAATAAATAATAATAATTAATAAAAATAAATAATAATAATAATAATAAATAATAATAATAAGTAATAACAATAATAAATAATATCATAATGATAAATATAATAACTTTAATTTCTGTTCACAGTCTGCGCCACTAGAGCCGACATTGCATTTCTGCTCGACACCTCGGGCAACGTTTGGCCAGGCGACTGGAGAAGTATGATACTGTTCGTGAAGACAGCTGTTCAGGGATTTAACATAGGACCCGACGGAACCCATGTAGCACTGGTGAAGTTCGACGCATCGCAGAAACTCATCTTCGATTTTAGAAAGTATATGAACAAATCTGACATGATCAAAGCTATCGAAGGCGTTCAATACGACGAAGGACACAGTAAGTGATCGTCTAGTCTGCACCATTGCTAGAGGGCAGTCACCGTGGGGGCAGTGTTGTTAAAAGCATCAGGCGTATGCACTAAAGTACATATAAAGCAGTCCCCTCAATCAAGTCCACGACCCCCTCGACCGTATCGGGGCTGCCCTCCAGAATGAGATCGTCGAGATATCCGAAAGCCAAAGGCGACCGCAGCCGCGACAAAATCGGTTGGAGTGGGAGGCAGAATAGCAGGGGACCCAGAGGGATCGCCTTGCTGAAGGCGATCTATATTATTGTGACTGTATAGTAAACTTGCCGAATTGTAGGGTCGTTGACTCGGCATAGGTGAGATGGCAGTATGCGGTTAGCTCGGGTATGATTTCCCCAACCGACGCCAGCAAGCTGTCCAGGGGCAAAGAATTAAATGCGTTGGAAAGGTCCAGTTTAACTAATATGGATCCCGGTTCCATGTTGTACGGTCTGCCTCAGGGCTCCGTCCTTGGTCCTATTTTGTATATCATTTATACATCTGGTATTGAGGAACATGAGGCACTGGGTCAGCTTTGTGGAGAAGACATACTGGCATACTTGCACTGTATGGTCATCCAAGGCCTCTTCAGCTGTCGGACTATGGGTTGGGTTCTGGTCGCATTGGAAGCATGGACGTAATCAAACCGTTTGCGCCTAAACCCGGCAAAGACTGAATTCATTGGGCTGGGCACCCGACAACTACTTGCTAGCTTGGCTTCGCCGCCCTGACCGATGAATTTCCTAGTTATACTTTCTCTACGGTAGTTCGCGACCATGGGGTCCTGCTAGATCAGGAGCTTGCTCTTGCACCTCATCTCCATCGCCTTGCCCTCACCTGCTACTATCAGCTGCGCCAGCTTCGCACTGTTGCTCACTATTTCACCCATGACGCCACTGCTACGCTAGTACACTCCTTTCTTATAGCTCGACTTGAGTACTGTTCCTGACTTTACTATAGCCTACCTTCTATTCGTCTAGCGTGCCTCGATCGAGTGCAAAGCTATGCGGCGTGTATTTTTTGGCAGAATACCAACATTTTGTCAGGTCTCAGGTTATATGCTGGAGGTCCTGCATTGGCCTCCGGTCAGCATGCGTGTGGTATACAAAGTTGTTGCCCTAGTCTGCAGGTGCCAGCTTGGCTGTGCTCCAGCTTATCTCTGGGTCATTTTGGGGCCCAGTGCAATGAGTTCAGGGTAGCCGCCACCTCCGCTTTTTGGGGAAGCGGATGCTCAATGTGCCCTTTGCCCGCACAGCGACCGCGCAGAATTGTGCTTTCTCGGTGGTGGGTCCAACGGCGTGGAACGGGCTCCCCATGGAGCTGCGCCTGCTCCCCAGAACTCCCTCTGATACTTTCTACACTACACTGAAAACTATCCAGTTGGCCGTGCTGGGCACAGGAACACCTCTGAGTAGTTCCCCTTGAAGAAATGCTTTATTAATACTCGAACGAATGAATGAATGAATTGTTTTGTCCTTTATTTCAGGTATCAACATAGCACAGGCCATTAAATTTTCATGGGAACACATCTTCTCATATGAAGGTGGTTGGCGACCCTGTGTCACGCATATTCTCATCCTCATCACTACAGGCTACTCGAACGTCAACAGTGACCTGATGGAGCCGTACGCACAGATGGTCCACGACCGCGGCATCTACCTGTTCGCCATCGGAGTTGGTCCGTCTGACCCAACGCTGATCGAAGAGCTGAAGAACTTGGTTTCACAGCCACCCGAAAAGTTCTACTACAACGTATCTACGTTCGAGAGTCTGCACCTCATCAGCGCAGTTCTTCTCAGCAGGGCTTGTGTGCTGGAACCAGCCAGTGAGTCGTCGGAGTTTTTCAACATCATTCAATGCATATTTTAACGGTTTGGGTGATGGGACCAGTGATGGGGGAAAATACTTTTAAAAGTATTTTGAGTACAAGTATACTCCAGACTCAAGATACTAAAACTTGACCAGATAAGGCTTTACCAAACTGGCTTATTTATGTGCAAATTTACAAGAGATCTACTGCCTTCAAAATTTAAACTTCCATTTAATACGGGTTCTGATATCCACTCCCATGATACTAGGAGTGCATGTAGATATAGATCAGTATATGCTCATACTAATACAAGAAAATTTTCCATCAAGGTGACAGGGTCACAAATATGGAACTCTCTCCCTCCACCTCTTCAACAGATGGGTTCTCTCACGTGCTTTAGGAAATTATTACGACAGCACCTGATTGACCTTAGCCTATGAAGATTACTCCCAAACCACTTGAAGAGTAATTACGAATGAGTATGACCAGGTGGCTTGGCATGGACAAATCACCTCGTTTACTGCCTGGCTCTCCTGGGCGGAGCCTTCTTCACTCAATTACTTCCCAATACAGTTAATATCCCTCTTTTCCTTTTTTCTTCCTTTTTTCTTTGCTTTCTGCTCCCCATTTTATTTAATTTCATTACTTCGTTTGCGTTCCTGCCCAGGTGGTGGCAGTCCTAACTGAATACCTATGTTAACCTCCGATCTTGTATAAATAACCCTTACACTGGTTGGTTTTGCGCCGAGTAATTTTTGTGTTAAATAGGTGTCCCTAGTAGCGGGAGTATTCCATTTTGGGCCTACCTTTGTGACCTGGCTGCATAATAATTGCAATTACTGTACTTTACGAATTATTCAACTGTGGTTACAATAAAGATTTCAATCAATCAGTCAATCAATCAATCAATCAATCAATCAATCAATTTTGAAAATATTTTACAAAAATTAAATCTTTTGATTACTATGATTATTCCACCAGTTCCATCGCGATTTTCAATGCTAAAAACACAATTATTGAGGTAAGACAGCTATGCATAAACGTCATTATGCTCCTCCTACAAAAATTACCCCCACCCCTAGAAATTTTTGCCCCTCTAAAAAATTGTGCCCCCTTGAACATCTTGCCCCCCCCCTACAAAAGTTCCTGCGGACGCCCATGCATGCAAACTTTACATCATTGAATTTAAGTGAATAACAGTTAATAACTAGAGTTACTATTCTAGTCTGTATAACATTTCCATAATTTTAAGTGAATACTATTGCTACTGAGTTCTACTGTTCTAATCTGAAGAAAAGAACAATTGAAAACACTAGTATTTTAAAATTTCAGTGATTAATTCTTGGTGCTGCTGTAGTCTGAATAAAACAAACTTATAATTTTAATTGAATGCTGTTCAAGTCGACGAGAAAAAAATTAAACTTTTGAGTTTCAGTGAATAGGCCTACTTTTAATGCCAATCAATGCATTTAGTGCTTATCCCTGGTTTCTACACTGTTCTGCGTCTTATACTGTACTGCTGTAGTGTTTCCTAGTGACTAGAGTCGCCTAACTGACTTCAAACTCCAACTTCTGACAGTATTTAATTATCTTAAATCTTGGTTTGTGCTCAAATAATCAGCAACTCCTCATTAAAGAGGCATCTGACAGCGCTATAGAAGTTAAAAAATTAGACTGGATAGGGCAGATAACACAATTTATAATTATCTTGTGGAATTTCTAATGGCCAGAATGAAATATGATGTTTAGTGATTTTGGACCTCGTCTTTCTAATCGACACATCCGGCAGCATTCCCGATCCGAGCTTCCAACGTATCAAAGGTTTAGTCGTAGACTTTTCGGCCAGACTGAAGATCTCAGAAGGGTTGGCACGAGTTGCTGTCGTCACCTTCGCCGACAACCCTTACCCGCAGTTCTACCTCAATAACTACACCACGCAAGCGGGTCTGTCCACCGCCGTGGGCTGGATCCCATACAGCGGTGGAACGACAAACACCGGGGGTGCCATCAAGTTCGTCCGAGATAAGGTCTTCAATCCGATAAATGGGGCTCGTTCGGGAGTCACCGAGGTCATGATCCTCGTCACTGATGGAGGAGCCAACAACAAAACAAACGCAACAATCGAGGTTTGTAAAATGTCCTAAGGTTACGTTTTTGCAAAAGAACAACTTCAACTTCCCCTCTCAATAGGTGCCGTTTTAAGGCCTAGGCACGCGAGGCATGTGCCTAGGGCCCCGCGCAACATAGGGCCCCGCGGCGGCCCAGAAACAAAATAACAATATTATAAGTTCTGTTCTAACAAGTAACAATTCTGCAAAGCAAAGTAAGAACAATTACAGATTTTTAAACAAGCGTCTGCTGCGGTCTGTATTTTTAGTACTTTAATAATAATAATAATAATATAATAATAATAATAATAATAAGGGATCATATGTACATTGGGGCAAAAAAAAATATTATTATTATTAATAATATAATAATAATAGATCGTATTTCAATTATCATTAAGGCGAAGTTGACGCGCGATGCGGGCATCAACATACTTGCGATCGGAATTGGTGACCTCGTTGAACTCGATGAACTGCGAACGATGGCGACGTATCCTAGCGACCGAAACACCCTACTAGTTCCGAGCTACGAGATTCTGTCCACAATCACTGACCCTCTGATCAACCTCATGTGTCAAGGTACGGGTATTGCCTGTGGCTGAAATGTATTTTATTGTCTCGTTACAATTATTTCCACTCACTAGCCTACTTTGCTGTGACTCATCAACAGGCAGTAGGCCTACATCCCATCAGGATATGTCTAATAATCTGATCTTAACTAATCTAGTCTAACATTCTATAGCGCCGTTAAAAAAGGCATCTATCGACGGCCTCTTGAAGTGGGACTGTGGAATAAAGTCGCAGCGCTTAAGAAATTACGATTAAGATTAGGCCTATAAGAAACGAATCTAAGGATGTAATTTGTTGGAGAAGCCTGGGGTTGACACCCAATAGGTAGTCGTAATCGTAATCGTAATCTCCAATTTTATAAAGCGCCACTGTAAAGCTGAGCGCAAAGCACCAGCTTATTCACGAGCGCTGCGACGTATCCGAGGGGTTGTCCAGAAACCGATGTCCGTTGGTGGTCCGAGTCCGGTTGCCTGAAAGACCAAAGAGAGAGGTAAGGCAAACGCGCAAAAAGAAATTTAAAAACGAAGTCTGTTTAAGTCAGATAGCGGCTGCTTCTCAACCTATATTACTCCTTGAATGGGTTCACAGCAGAAACATTAGTAAACAGAGACATGGGTCGTCAAAGAAGACCTGTATTTTAAAAGATTATGCTGTTCAGATTTGGCTCACGCTGCATTAGATGTGAAAAGGCTGCAGTGTTGTGTTAGTTGCTACTTTCGTGACTACAGTGAAGAATGAACCTGTGGCTACGATCGTATGCACCCGTGGGCCGTGGCTATGATCCATATGATCTCTATGAGCTAAAATCCGCAACTTTGAGAGTGATAATTATCTGAGCCGTTTCAACCCATTGTGGTTCTACACATATATCTGCAATGCTATAATTTGGCGCCCTCGGTGTGAGCCATAGATTGAAGTCCATAATATTATACTGTTCGACGCTAGTTGTGTACTGTGAGGTCGGGAGCACCTATGAGGAGGTACAGGTTCTATATAAATGTGCATTTGCTGTTACGATTACTACTGAATGCATCATCACGTGTGAAACGTTGACGCAGGCCAATGTAAAAGTGTGTCAAGGGGTTAGGGTTACGGGTTGTGTATTGGCAATACTGTCGGACCAACAATTCGTCTCGATTAAGAGCACTTTGCGGGCCTTTACATATCTTGTATCATTATCAACCATCCAAACTTAAACATATATTTTTGTTTTCAGATATCAACAACTGTCTTAGTAATCCGTGTAAAAACAATGGAACATGTCAAAACGGACTGAATAGTTTCTTTTGCCAATGTAAAGAAGGTTTCACCGGACTGCTTTGTGACCAAAGTAAGGCCATATATAACACTATATTTATTTGTTTATCTTAAGCACTTACAACAGACCCCCAAATCAGCGAAGCAGGCCATTGTAAAAGTGTATCACGAGGTTAGGGTTTCGGGTTGTGTTTTGGCAATTCCGGGGTTTCAACAAATTCGTATTGATTAAGAGCTCTATGCATGGTTTAACATATCTTGTCTAATTATCAACCATCCTAAATTAAACCGATGTTTACGTTTTCAGGGATCAACAACTGTTTTAGTGATCCGTGTAAAAACAATGGAACATGTCAAAACGGACTGAATAGTTTCTTTTGCCAATGTAAAGAAGGTTTCACCGGACTGCTGTGTGACCAAAGTAAGGCCATATATAACATTATATTTATTTGTTTATCTTAAGCACTTACAACAGACCCCCAAATCAGCGAAGCAGGACATTGTAAAAGTGTATCACGGAGTTAGGGTTACGGGTTGTGTTTTGGCAATTCCGGGGTTCCAACAAAATCGTATTGATTAAGAGCTCTATGCGTGCTTTCTCATATCTTGTCTAATTATCAACCATCCTAAATTAAACCGATGTTTATGTTTTCAGGTATCAACAACTGTCTTAGTAATCCGTGTAAAAACAATGGAACATGTCAAAACGGACTGAATAGTTTCATTTGCCAATGTAAAGAAGGTTTCATCGGACTGCTTTGTGACCAAAGTAAGGCCATATATAACATTATATTTATTTGTTATCTTAAGCACTTACAACAGACCCCCAAATCAGCGAAGCAGGCCATTGTAAAAGTGTATCACAGGGTTAGGGTTAGGGTTAGGGGGTGCGTTTTGGCAATACCGTGGGTCCAACGAACACGTCTTGATGAAGAGCTCTATGCGTGTTTTTACATATCGTGCCTATAGAATTATACAGTTCTGTGTCCACTTTTTCGAAAACCGAGAAAAACGATTTCTTAGATTAGATGACGAAAATGTTTCGCGCTGTTTCATTGATGGCAATTAAGTTCAAATTTTTGGACAACACTGTGTTCCCCTAGTATGACTATATATGTTTTTTGACTATAATGTACAGTGAATATGAGTAAATTTTGATAAAATTATGGCAGGGTTGACTATTGTTGGACATAGAGCTGTATAACATTAAAAAGTCCTGGTTACGGACACGCAACGCCATGATTGAGAACTATAGGGATATAAGTCCAAGTCACGTGTTCAGATCTCTCACTGGTATTGGCTATGGACATAACGCCGTATAATATTATTCTTCAAAAGTCACTTCATCGCGGATCTATCGAACATGCACGTGATAGAAAATAATTCATTCTATTGGATGAGGACTTGTACCTCTGTAGCATTAAAATACTTTAAAATACTGTCCACATTCGTGGACATAGAACTATATGATCCTGACAGATAGCGCTGAAGAAAGCGTCTACAGTTAAGCTTGACTACTCTGGACATAGCCCATGTCATCCCGATAACGGATATAGCACTAGGTTGATTTTTCAAAAAAGTGGACATAGAACTGTATAATTCTATAGGCACGATATCGTGTCTCATTATCAACCATCCAAAAATACACCTTTCTTTATGTTTTCAGGCATCAACAACTGTCTTAGCAATCCGTGTAAAAACAATGGAACATGTCAAAACGGACTGAATAGTTTCTTTTGCCAATGTAAAGAAGGTTTCACCGGACTGCTTTGTGACCAAAGTAAGGCCATATATAACATTATATTTATTTGTTTATCTTAGGCACTTCCAATAGGCCCCAAAATCAGCGAGGCAGGCCATTGTAAAAGTGTATCACGAGGTTAGGGTTACGGGTTGTGTTTTGGCAATACCGGGGTTTCAACAAATTCGTATTGATTAAGAGCTCTATGCGTGGTTTAACATATCTTATCACATTGTCAACCATCCTAAATTAAACCGATGTTTATGTTTTCAGGGATCGACAACTGTTTTAGTAATCCGTGTAAAAACAATGGAACATGTCAAAACGGACTGAATAGTTTCTTTTGCAATTGTAAAGAAGGTTTCACCGGACTGCTTTGTGACCACAGTAAGGCCATATATAACATTATATTTATTTGTTTATCTTAAGCACTTACAACAGACCCCCAAATCAGCGAAGCAGGCCATTGTAAAAGTGTATAACAGGGTTAGGGTTTCGGGCTGGGTTTTGGCAATTCCGGGGTTCCAACAAATTCGTATTGATGAAGAGCTCTATGCGTGCTTTTTCATATCTTGTCTAATTATCAACCATCCTAAATGAAACCGATGTTTATGTTTTCAGGTATCAACAACTGTCTTAGTAATCCGTGTAAAAACAATGGAACATGTCAAAACGGACTGAATAGTTTCTTTTGCCAATGTAAAGAAGGTTTCACCGGACTGCTTTGTGACCAAAGTAAGGCCATATATAACACTATATTTATTTGTTTATCTTAAGCACTTACAACAGACCCCCAAATCAGCGAAGCAGGCCATTGTAAAAGTGTATCACCAGCTTAGGGTTTCGGGTTGTGTTTTAGCGATTCCGGGGTCCAACAAATTTGTCTTCATTAAGAGCTCTATGCGTGCTTTTTCATATCGTGTCTAATTATCAACCATCCTAAATTAAACCGATGTTTATGTTTCAGGGATCAACAACTGTCTTAGTAATCCGTGTAAAAACAATGGAACATGTAAAACCGGAGTGAATAGTTTCTTTTGCCAATGTAAAGAAGGTTTCACCGGACTGCTGTGTGACCAAAGTAAGGCCATATATAACATTATATTTATTTGTTTATCTTAAGCACTTACAACAGACCCCCAAATCAGTGAAGTAGGCCATTGTAAAAGTGTATCACAGGGTTAGGGCTAGGGGTTGCGTTTTGGCAATACCGTGGGTCCAACGAACACGTCTTGATGAAGAGCTCTATGCGTGTTTTTACATATCGTGTCTCATTATCAACCATCCAAAATTAAACCTTTCTTTATGTTTTCAGGAATCAACAACTGTCTTAGCAATCCATGTAAAAACAATGGAACATGTCAAAACGGACTGAATAGTTTCTTTTGCCAATGTAAAGAAGGTTTCACCGGACTGCTTTGTGACCAAAGTAAGGCCATATATAACATTATATTTATTTGTTTATCTTAAGCACTTACAACAGACCCCCAAATCAGTGAAGCAGGCCATTGTAAGAGTGTATCACCAGCTTAGGGTTTCGGGCTGGGTTTTGGCAATTCCGGGGTTTCAACAAATTCGTATTGATTAAGAGCTCTATGCGTGGTTTAACATATCTTATCACATTGTCAACCATCCTAAATTAAACCTTTCTTTATGTTTTCAGGAATCAACAACTGTCTTAGCAATCCGTGTAAAAACAATGGAACATGTAAAACCGGACTGAATAGTTTCTTTTGCCAATGTAAAGAAGGCTTCACCGGACTGCTGTGTGACCAAAGTAAGGCCATATAGGAATACAACATTATATTTAATTGTTTATCTTAAGCACTTACAACAGACCCCCAAATCAGCGAAGCAGGCCATTTTAATAGTGTATCACGGGGTTAGGGTTACGGGTTGCGTTTTGGCAATACCGGGGGTCCAACAAATTCGTCTTCATTAAGAGCTCTACATGTATGCGTTCTTTTTCATATCTTGTCTAATTATCAACCATCCTAAATTAAACCGATGTTTATGTTTTCAGGTATCAACAACTGTCTTAGTAATCCGTGTAAAAACAATGGAACATGTAAAACCGGACTGAATAGTTTCATTTGCCAATGTAAAGAAGGTTTCATCGGACTGCTTTGTGACCAAAGTATGGCCATATATAACACTATGTTTATTTGTTTATCTTAACCACTTACAACAGACCCCCAAATCAGCGAAGCAGGCCATTGTAAAAGTGTATCACCAGCTTAGGGTTTCGGGTTGTGTTTTAGCGATTCCGGGGTCCAACAAATTTGTCTTCATTAAGAGCTCTATGCGTGCTTTTTCATATCGTGTCTAATTATCAACCATCCTAAATTAAACCGATGTTTATGTTTCAGGGATCAACAACTGTCTTAGCAATCCGTGTAAAAACAATGGAACATGTAAAACCGGACTGAATAGTTTATTTTGCCAATGTAAAGAAGGTTTCACCGGACTGCTGTGTGACCAAAGTAAGGCCATATATAACATTATATTTATTTGTTTATCTTAAGCACTTACAACAGACCCCCAAATCAGCGAAGCAGGTCATTGTAAAAGTGTATCACCAGCTTAGGATTTCGGGTTGTGTTTTGGCGATTCCGGGGTCCAACAAATTTGTCTTCATTAAGAGCTCTATGCGTGCTTTTTCATATCTTGTCTAATTATCAACCATCCTAAATTAAACCGATGTTTACGTTTTCAGGGATCAACAACTGTCTTAGTAATCCGTGTAAAAACAATGGAACATGTAAAACCGGAGTGAATAGTTTCTTTTGCCTATGTAAAGAAGGTTTCACCGGACTGCTTTGTGACCAAAGTAAGGCCATATATAAAATTATATTTATTTGTTTATCTTAAGCACTTGCAACAGGCCCCAAAATCAGCGAGGCAGGCCATTGTAAAAGTGTATCACGAGGTTAGGGTTACGGGTTATGTTTTGGCAATTCCGGGGTTTCAACAAATTCGTATTGATTAAGAGCTCTATCAGTGGTTCAACATAATCTTGTCGCATTGTCAACCATCCTAAATTAAACCGATGTTTATGTTTTCAGGGATCGACAACTGTTTTAGTAATCCGTGTAAAAACAATGGAACATGTCAAAACGGACTGAATAGTTTCTTTTGCAATTGTAAAGAAGGTTTCACCGGACTGCTTTGTGACCAAAGTAAGGCCATATATAACATTATATTTATTTGTTTATCTTAAGCACTTACAACAGACCCCCAAATCAGCGAAGCAGGCCATTGTAAAAGTGTATAACAGGGTTAGGGTTTCGGGCTGGGTTTTGGCAATTCCGGGGTTCCAAGAAATTCGTATTGATGAAGAGCTCTACATGTATGCGTGCTTTTTCATATCTTGTCTAATTATCAACCATCCTAAATTAAACCGATGTTTATGTTTTCAGGTATCAACAACTGTCTTAGTAATCCGTGTAAAAACAATGGAACATGTCAAAACGGACTGAATAGTTTCTTTTGCCAATGTAAAGAAGGTTTCACCGGACTGCTGTGTGACCAAAGTAAGGCCATATATAACATTATATTTATTTGTTCGTGTAAAGCACTTAGTACCGGCCCAAAATCAGTAGCCTTAAATCTCACTTCGACGACGACTGCACTTATTATTCGAACAGCCGACACCTTAAGACGTAAAACTTTTATTATCAGAATGATTTAGCCTACTCTTGTTCTAATATAATTAGTCAATGACTTTTGGTTACTCTGCTGATGAACAATTAAAAGCTAATAAGACCATAAGGCGTAAAACTTATGGCGTATTGTTATCAACATGATTTGCTCCAGTAGTAGTTTAATTAGCCAATGACTCTTTTAGCTACTCTGCAGATGGAGAAATAAAATAAAACCAATAGGACCGTTAGCTAGGTTGCTCTTGCCGATAACTTTTTGTCTACCACAGCGTGGTTACCAATAATTAGAATAAAGGTCATAATTACTTACTTACTTACTTAAATTGTTGGAGAAGCCTAGTTGAAACCCAATACGTCAGGAAATGTGTAAATATGAATTTGGAAACTTAACCTGTTTATGTCGAATAGCGGCTTCTTCTCAGAATTTGCGGTTTAGATGGGTTCACAGCAGAAACATTAGTAAACAGACACAGGGCTCGTCAAAGAAGACCTGTATTTTAAAAGATTATGCTGTTTAGGTTTGGCTTATGCTGCATTAGCTGCGAAAAGGCTGCAGTGTTGTGTTAGTTGCTGCTTTCGTGACTACAGTGAAGAATGATCTCGTGGCTATGCTGCCTGTGAACCTGTGACTATGATCCTTATAATCCTATGAGCTAAAAGTTACGATATCAAGAGTAAGTAAGAATTACTAGGCCGCATAATGCCATTGTGGGTCGTCACATACCTACCAAGCTATAATTTAGCGTTATAGGTGTTAACCATAGACACGTATTTGATAAAAGCCGGCCCTTTATTCTGAAACAGACTACAACAAAATCCGCGACGGCAGCTTCCTGTCCCATCGTTGAGTCTATTTCGTAGTTGTGCATTGGGAGCACCTGTAAGGATGCTGCATCATCACGTGCAAAAAGGCGAAACAGGCTATTGTAAACGTGTATCGCGGGATTAGGTTTAGTGTTAGGAGTGTGTATTGGTTATACTGTGTGTCTTGATTAAGAGCTCTATAAGTGTTCTGACATATCTTCTCTCATTACAAACCAACCAATGTTAAACATTTATTTATGTTTTCAGATATCAACAACTGTCTTAGCAATCCGTGTAAAAATAATGGAACATGTCAAAACGGACTGAATAGTTTCTTTTGCCAATGTAAAGAAGGTTTCACCGGGCTTCTCTGCGACCAAAGTAAGGGCGCGTTATTTAATCCTTTAAAGTACTTGCTACAGGCGCAAAATCAGTAGATCTGAATCTGAGGAGCGGAAATACGTTCGCTATTGATGAAGCCAGAGTCATTCAAACGCCAGAGAAAATAATGAGTCTTATCTACTGATTTAATTGATGATATACGAGTTGGTTAGCCGGGACATTTTGCGGCAGACTATGTCGACATTTGATTATATATATATTAAACTCTGATTGATGTTGTTCAGCTTGTAGCAACCGCGCCGACGTGGCCTTCGTCGTTGACTACGCGGCCAGTCGTCGTTGGGAGGTGAAGCCAAACATCACCAACTTCATCAAGAACAGCGTCTCCCAAATCGACGTCGACAATGACGTCATGCGCGTCAGTCTTATGTACTACACGGACAAACCGTACATCCTGGCCAACCTGAGCCAGAGCACGAAGCTCAGTGATCTCCTCTACCAGGCATACACCGGCACAGCTCCCATCAACGGCCCATCCAACATAACTGCAGCTCTCGTCGCGCTGAGAGAAAAAATCTTCAACAACCAGGGTGGCGATCGCAGGGACGCGTCGAACATCGCCGTTATCATAATCGATGCAGTGCCGACCCCTCCTGGCGAATACGACAGGACCATTTCGCAAGTCATTTTCGACCATATTTACGGAATCTATACAATTCTGGTGACCGTGGGACAGGGAATGAACAGCGGAAGGCAGTTCATCCAGCTGCAGACCTTCGCCAGTGACCCGATCGAAACGAATTTCCTCAACGTCTGGAACTTCACCTCACTTCCGAGACTGGCCCCAGACGTCGCAGCCGCAATGTGCAACTGTATGTCCACGTTTCTTCCACTTCACAATGCATTTGAATGCTATGCAATGCCAAGCAATACACTGTGATACATTACAATACAACAATCTATTATGTTATAAAAAGCAATATATTAGAATACTTTACAATACTTTGCAATATAATACAACAAATTGCAATGCAATAAAATACAATGCAATACATTGCAATATAATATTGGAATAATAATATAACATTGGAATTGTGTTTAATATGTGACAACACAAAACAATGTGTTGCAATACAAAACAATGGAGTACACTGTAGGATGATACAACACAATGCATTATAATACTATATGCACTAAATACGCCGCAGAAAGTAAGTTTCTGGAACGGCTAGTCTTCGCAGATTATGTATATACCTTTGCCTATATCGGCGAAGACTGGCTATCCCAGAGACTTACTCTCCCTCCCTCCTCCTCCCTCCATCTATCCCTCCTCCCTCGCTTCCTCCCTCCCTCCCTCCTTCCCTCGCTCCCTCCCTCTTCCCCTCTCCCTCCCTCCTATTTGTATCTCTCTGTGTCTCTCTGTGTCTATCTCTCTCATAGAATAATTTTTTACACCCTCTGGATTTTTCCTTTCGGTAAAAATTAAAATAATAACTAATGACTAACGAAGACGATGATAATGATGATTATGATGATGATGATGATGGTGGTGGTGGTTGTGGTAGTGATGATGGTGGTGGTGGTGGTGGTAATGTAATGCAATGTAATAGCCTCTTAAGTACCTCGCAGAAGCGCGAAAGTGGTGATGGTGGTGACGACGGTTAAAAATTTGTCCAGATCTGCTTTAGGTTATACGGCGAATGGAATGCATGCGTACTAATACTAATTGGTTGCTTATTTTCAGCGAAAAATGAGTGTCTTAGTAATCCATGTTCTAACGGAGGAACGTGTGTTGATGGGATTAACCAATACGTTTGCAAATGCGATCCTTCGCATTCCGGTTCAACATGCGCTAGAAGTAAGTGCCAGTGATATTTAAATGTCAAAGATTGCTGTCAGGCTAACGTTGGTCGCAAGTGGTAGCATATGATATGGTCGTCACATGAGTATCTGCTACCAAAATTCTGTTTTCTCCAATCCTCCTTATTATCTATCGCCACTTTAATTCCAAACAATATGAAATGTAGGTGTACTGTTTTAGGTCTCTGTCTGCATTCATCTATAAGCATACACACATGTATTCCTTACATATTATTATGTGCGTCGAAGGTTGTTTTCTGGCTGAGAACATTGTGCTCTTGATTCTTGGGGGCTATTGTAGGCGATTCTTCTGACGTGCTTAAGTCGTAGGCGGCCCTTCCGAGGTACTTAGAAGCGTAGGCGGCTCTTCTGACGTACTTGAAAGCGTAGGCAATGTTCCTTTCGTACTTTAAAGCGTAGGCGGCTCTTCTCAGGTGCTTGAAAGCGTAGACTCTGCTGAGGTACTTAAAATCGTAAGCGGCTTTTTCGAGGTACTTAAAAGTGTACACGCAGGTCCCTTTTCTGAAGTACGTAAAGGCGTAGGCGACTCTTCTGAGGTTCTTTCGGGCATAGGCGATTCTTATGGCGTACTTAAAAGCGTAGGCGACCATTCTGAAGTACTTAAAAGCGTAGGCGACTCTTCAGACGTACTTGAAAGCGTAGGCAACTCTTCTGACGTACTTATAAGCGTACACGCTTCTTCTGGCATACTGAAAAGCGTAGACGATTCTTCAGACGTACTTTAACGAGTAGGCGGCTCTTCTGACGTAATAAAAGCGTAGGTGGACTTTCTGAGGTCCTTAAAGGCGTAGGCGGCTCTTCTGAGGCACCTTAAAGCGTAGGCTGATCTTCTGTGGTACTTAAAAACGTAGGCGACTATTCTGACAAGGCGTAGAAGCTACTTGAAAGGCTCATGATTGCTTGTCTGTCTGTCTGTGTCTATCTATCTGTCTGCCATTCTGTCTGCCCGTCTGTCTGTCTGCCTGTCATTCTGTATGTATATGTCTGAATGTCTGTGCATGTTCAGTTACGTCCTGTTTTTGTGTTTGTTTTCAGGTTGTGCAGCAAATCAGTTGGACGTTGTCTTCATCGTCGACGTATCTGGAAGTTTGGAAGACGAGGGTTATTACATCGCAAAGGACTTCACGAAATTCGTCATCGACGAACTGAACATCAGCTTTGACAAGACGCACGTGGCGTTAATCACGTTCGCCTCACAACCCATGGTTCGTTTCTACCTCAACAAATACGTTGGGTCCAACGCGAAGGAAGACATAAAAAAAGCTGTCTTCATCAACAACGTCTACGAGGAAACGAACATCGCCCTGGCACTCGACAAGGCCGCCAACGATGTCCTGACGCCGGGCAAAGGTAGGAGAAGCGGCGCTGATGCTGTGTGCATTCTACTCAGCGATGGAAAGGCGACTCTCGACACAGATCGAACGGTAACAGCAGCCACCAACCTCAAGTCGAGCTGTAAGATATTCGCCGTCTCCGTTCAACCGGATCCCGAACAGGCAGTCATGGACGAGATTGCAAGCGAGCCGACAAATGAGCATACGACTGCCGTTCCCACCAGAAACAGTATGACCGAAGCAGTTAATAAAGTCGTTACTAACATATGCAACATGTAGATCTGCCCGACCTCTTGTCGCCATCAATTTTTTCATAGGCAGATTAGCGGAGGGAACATCTGCGGCTCCCCAGCGGCAGAGACTCGCTGGTGTCATTGTTAAACATGCTGAACTTCTTTGAAAGTGTGCTGCTAATGTTTGTGCGATAAATTTGTCTCCCTGCCAGCCGTCTGAGGTGCTTGGATCGGGTTCAACGCTCCGCAGCCAGCCTCATCGGCCGTATACCCAAATTTGGCCATCTATCGAGCTACATGCTTGATGTTCTCCACTGGCGCCCTCTTGAGCAGCGTATCACGTATTGGTTGACTGCCCTAGTCTGGCGCTGCTTGCTTGATCTTGCTCCGCTCTATCTCCGAGAGCTCTCGATTGCCTCGCTCGTTTGAGCAGGGCTTGCTCTCTTTTCCATTTGCCCGCACCTCTACCAGGCAGCATCGTGCTTTCTCGGTGGTGGGCCCTCTAACCTGGAATAACCTTCCTTTATCGCTCCGCTTGCTCCCTAAAACCTTTTCTTCCACATTGTTTTCTTGCCTTAAAACCGCTCTATTCAGCTGTGCTGGAGTCGGGAGCACCTCTGAGTAGTTCTCCTTGGAGGCGCTATATAAATGTCCGTTATGAATGAATGAATGAATGAATGAGTGAATGAATGAATTCAATTTTCATGGCTCTGTACTCAAACATTTTGACTTTTAAATTCGACCACGTGGTGCTGAAAGAAATTACGGACCTACCATGACGCCATATGTTACGTCCTAGCTCAGTTTTTTTTTATTAAATGTAAGCGGATTATTTCAGCCTAGATTGCGTGGTGTGATGTTCGTCTGATAGTAGTATCAATCCCGTGATTCTCACTGTCCAATTGTCACTGATGAGACATTTTGATCCGAATGTGCGAAATTACAACACCAAAGAAAGAAAGGAAGTAGGAGATAAATTATACAAAGTTATCAATTATCTAAGCAATATAATGCAAAATACTACGAAAATTGCTATTCTTAACACTAGATAAAACGTCATGAATTCAGAGTGTAACTAACCATTGTACAAAATATAGTGGACACTCTGGGAAAGGGCGCAGCGCGACTCGGTCATGAATTGGGTGAACGGCCCACTTAGCGATGAATGGCCCACTTAGCGATGAATGGCCCACTTACCGATGAATGGCCCACTTACCGATGAATGGCCCACCTACCGATGAATTGCCTGCCCACTTACGCTGCGATGAATGGCCAACTTATCGATGAATGACCCACTTAGTGATGAAATGCCCACTTAGGTATGACAAGACGATATCGAGACTTATAAAATAGTAATCTTGTAAATCTCAGATAGCCTATCTTATTAATTATACGACTTATAATCGTAACGCACTGAACACGAGTTCTCTTCGCCGAAGAAGACTTTGATGTCTGAACTCAACTCTACACACAATATGCTATCAGAAATATTACGGCAAAGCTGTATACGACAGTTGCACAGATCAAAATCTTCGAGTTTGCAATAATATCCTAATCATGCAACTTCTCAGGCAACACACGAATTCCAATGTTACTTTGGAATATGGCTTCCACATACGTTGATCTAACGTTTGCCTAAAACGTTGAGGCAACGTGTTCATTTGGTAAATGAGTTAGCTTTTAAAGTCTTTGCCTAAGCGAAGCTTTTGTAAACACGTCAATATGTTCACTTGGTAGAAAATGTAGTCGACCTAACACATCTATATAAGTAGGCCTACAAACAAGTTGTCTATTAGCATGAACTCGATTTGTGTACGTTCTATGAGCGTTAATAAAACGTTTGTAACCTAACCCCTAGTTGATTGGAATCTGTCCTCAACTTTATCTCTTGAATGCTCTTTATTAAATAATTTAGCCACCGAAACGGTTCTTACATGTACACTTTATACTAACATAACATTTCACTCCAACGTAAGCATAAAGGTTATCTAACAGATTAATATATTATATTAATCTGTTGCAGTTCTTCATTCCTAAACTGTTTTTCTGATTCAATATTCGGTATTCGTTTAATTCAACAAATCCAGTTATTTATAATCAGTTGCAAGGCCTATAACTGTCTTAGTGGTGTGTATGTGATCCAGACGCGTCTGTGTCGATACCAGCTTGCAATAAACGAATATTTGATTTGATTTGAACATTACCCAGATGTTCACAGCATTACTCAGACCAATTTTGCAGCGTCCTCAACTAACAGACAAACCTTCAGATGCGACTTTTACGCGCTGTCTAATTTTGAAACGCCAGAACCTCTTCTACGAATCTTTTTGATTACGTCATTGCAATTGTTCACCAGAATACAAATTCATGTTCGGTGTACGAGATTGGTAATTAAGCAAGATAGTCTTAATAAAGCACAGTCTATTTTTATTAACAACTGAAACGTTTAAAAAATTAAAACTTTCGTGAGAGCTTGCGTAACATCCGTTTACCTATGGTTAAGAAAAGCTGTCGTACATTTTTGTCGACTAAACCGAAGCCGAGCAAATGGCGCTTTATTTTGATTGTAATTACTGTTGCTGCGATCAGTAAGTATTTCATATATCTTGCGAGCATTAGACATAATATTGTGGTCCATCTCAGTTTGCCTATGACCTTGAATTTATAGGCCTACTTACGTTAGGGGCCTACAGTGAGAGAAATTACCTTACAAAGAGGAAACATTTCACTCGAATGTAGGCATAAAGTTATCTCTGAGGCATTGTGAGCTACTGTAAGAGCATACATTATATAAAATGTAGAAGCATATAAACGGGGATGTCGGCCGTTAATGAGGACAGCTGGCGGATTCGAATGGAGAATTTTGATTTGGGTCCAAATATGCGATCGTACGTTATTTACCTGAAACTGTTCACAAGTTTTGTAAATTGTAATTGTAATTGTAAATTTACATAGCGCAACTTCAGAGACACTCATAAGACTCATAAATTTTCTGATAATCATGACCATTTTGCAATAATAATAATAATAATAATAATAATAATAATAATAATAATAATAATAATAATAATAATAATAATAATAATAATAATAATAATAATAATAATTATAATAATAATAATAATAATAATAATAATAATAACAATAATAATAATAATTATAATGATAATAATAATAATAATAATAATAATAACACTAATGTAATTAAAATAATAATATTAATAATAATTATTAATAATAGTTGTAGTAGTAGTAGTTGTGTTCGAGTTTAAATATAGCCGTTATATTGTTTTTTCAGTTTAAACGAATTTTCTGAAATTCTGCTCTACTTTCGCACAATAGAATGCTCTTCAATTTTAGTCCTTATGGTTCCGATGCATTTCTTAATGGATCATATCTTCATCCGAATTTGCCATTCAAAGCTTTTCGTTCTAACGTTAGAACAACGCATTGGTGTTCTAGTCGGTTGGGTTGGTGCCTTAACGTGCTACGAATGTTCGACCAATTCTTCAGTATCTTGCACAGGAAACAGTTTCGCACTTACGACAATGTTGCAAAACGAGACCACTGCACCTATTGCCTAGTAAGTTTCTTGCCTCATTCTCTCCTCGGTATTCTGGCAACCGGACTCCGATCTCCACTTGACATATCTGGACAACCCCTCTGACTCGACTGAGCGATTATGAACGAGCTAGTGCCTTGCGCTTGTCTTTTAAGTAGCGTCTTCGAAATTTCGAGATTACGATTACGATTTAATAACAGCCTCTAATAATACCAATAACAATAACAATAACGTAGCTAACGTGCAGCATCAGATGATTTCTCAGAAGATATATTTTACGAAACTAGCGCGTGGGAGAAGGTAGTACACATTACTCCAGTAAACCCTTTATAACAAAACGATTGGCGAATTCTGGGGAGACTCGTAAGGGACGAACTCCCAGAAATTTGCTGGACTGGCGTTTTTCCTATTCGTTTTATCTCATGCCCCAAACACGCCCCTAACTCTAAACTCTGAATCCATTTATGCATACACGCTATCCAGTTTTAACTTGCTTAGCTAACGTAGCCTGACTTTTGTTCCTCTGACTAATCGGACAAGGACCAAGTCCCTCCAACGGATTACTATTTCTAACTACGGTTTCACTTGAAGTGACCATCGACTGCTGCCTTGTCCTCTATGAAAAAGGCGCAATAGAACCCATTAGACCAGAATAGATTAGATTGGAGTGGATTGGATTGATTAAGATCGGATCTAATTAGATTAGTATGCATGCGTTGCTCGAATTTACTCCTTGGCACCGCCAGAACGATTAACTGCTAATTGATTAATTATTCATTCTTATAGTAGGCCTACATCTAAAGATGGGAAATATGTAGGCGAAAACACAGGTTTGTTAGCTTTTTAAAAACTAAATCTTCTAATGCTATATAGTCACCTATGTATCATGTATGCCATGTATGTGGGGCGTGGTGTGGGGCGTGGTGGCTCAGTGGTAAGTTCGGCGCCTTGTGACCGGAGGGTTGCAGGTTCGAATCCCACTCTAGCCGCTGCGTACGGACCTTGGGCAAGTCCTTCACTCGCAATTGCTCGTGGCGCTTCGGCGTGAAAATTCCGGCACAGTATCAAATGCTGTAGTCGGGAGCGCCTCTGAGTAGTAGTTGACTTCGAGACGCGCTATAGAAATATCCGGAATAAATAAATAAAGTATGTAAACCAGAGTGCGTTATGTCAACTGGTCAATAAAGAATATACCTATTTACTTCCCTGTATAGCTAGCTGTTGTGTGTCTTTCAATGCAGAAAGAGGTTCAGAAGACGTGCATCCTTTTCGTCTGTCACGTGTCGAGGTCATGCGTCACCCACTGTCAACCTGGTCCTGTTATGGTCTACAATGTGACGAGGGCCATCCACTACTGCTGCCAAAATGAAAACCTGTGTAACAAGGCGCCGTCTACTCACCTCTTCCTACCCAGCTTCCTTCTCATCCTGCTCTGTTACGTCGTACTTAATACAAATCTGTTAATATGTATTTATTAAATACAAATCCTGATACAAACTGCAGCTCTTATCTCTTCAGAATTAGCTGATGCCTTGTGCATAAAAACCTGCGCTATAGAAGTTCCTAATTCCTAAATAACAATATAAGAACAGTATTTTTGGAGCTGGTTGATTGTCACGCATTGCTGTACACCACAAGTGGCTTCAAATATAATACACACGACATTTTCTGAAGAGTGTATCATTATGATCAATTATCTGAAGACTTGTGTGCTATTTTGAGCCCCTATAGTGTCCGATAAACTCTGCGTTAGGTATTTTGAATAGACTTTCGAGATCAATTCCACAGTTCTAGACCTATCTGATAATGACATCCATATTTTTTAACAAACTACACAGTCAACTTTCTTGAGAACTGTAACCTTGACAAGTAGCTATGGCCAACCAAATAAGATTACTTATCAATCCACTGGCGACAGCCGCCTATGTGAACATTCTTCTTTCCGCACACTGCCAACTGATAAACTTTACTCGCACTGAAATTAAACACCTGTTGTGTAAGCGCAGACAGCGTATTGTGAATTACTGAAAAGGCGCTATATCAAGTTGCCAGATATCTAATCTAATCTAAGAACTTATATAGCGCCAATGTCATCATGCTCAAGGTATCAGTCGATGGTTGTTACTCTGCAAAATTGTTGTCCAAGCCAAAAGCTAGGTGATTTAAAGTCGAAACCCAATAAGGGAGACCAACTTGGGACTGTCAGCAATCGAGTGGTGAATTATTCGATGTCACAATTTTTCGTATAGCATAAGAGCCTCAGTGGTATCGACATCGATCTGCGTTAAGGAAGAAGAGCAGTTACTTTGACTGTTATGGATTTGAAGCATTAGCAACTGCGCTGTCTTAGCCTTAGCACGTGACCCAACCTCTTCGTCGCCATTTGATCTACTGTCCGGCAGAGTACGGTAACTATAAAAATTCTTTGATGAGTTCGCTAGGTGGCGCAGATGTGCAGAAATTTCAGGACATCTCTTTTAACAGTGGCAGGGAATTTTTAATCGCGGCAAGAAATCTCAGTTGACAGTCCGACACGCTATCGACTTAGACTATCGATTACCTCCGATTGGTGATAAATCAAATCCCAAAGAATAGGAAAAGGCCCAGAACCATGTGGATCATAATAATCGCAAAGAATTTCTCGATTTGGAACGACGCAATTTTTAGGCGGTTATACTGCATTCCTTATCCACAAACCGTATCCTGACGCCTCCTCCTCCTCCTCCTTCTCCTCTTCGTCCTCGTCCTCCTCTTACCCCTTTAGCCGCTCAACATCGAAGTGCCATCCGCCCTGCCCTCGACTGTCTACCTGCCTGCTCTTAACCTGGAACCGAACTCGTCCTTGCATGACTACCGAATGTGTTTTGACTGAGCGCCAGTAATAAGTTTGTTACAATGGTTTAGCATTCTTTGGGCGCTGTTGATTGAGAGATATGCATACAGATTCACGAGATTAAGAGATATTTCCAAGACAGTAAAACGTATTGTCATTTTGTAGAGATGCAAGGCTCGCTGTAGTTTGGCCCTAACAATGAGGAAGTAGGTCCCGTCGGCATAAATGCTTATTAGTTGTTAATTAATACAATTACATTTATCTATCTATCTATCTATCTATCATCTATCTATCTATCTATCTATCTATCTATCTATCTATCTATCTATCTATCTATCTATCTATCTATCTATCTATCTATCTATCTATCTATCTATCTATCTATCTATCTATCATCTATCTATCTATCTATCTATCTATCTATCTATCTATCTATCTATCTATCTATCTATCTATCTATCTATCTATCTATCTATCTATCTATCTATCTATCTATCTATCTATCTAAAACATTTATATAGCGCCCCTTCAAGGAATCTATTCAGAGGCACTCCCGACCCAGGCCCGGTCAAAAAGAAATGTCTTAAGGCAGCGGTTCCCAAACTTCTCAGTGTGACGGACCAGCAGGAATTCACTTTCAATGCGACGGACCGGCAGGAATTTTCCCATTGCAGCAGGACCGATACCCAATTTATTAGTTTTATTTCTTTCTCAATCACTACAGATGTATTAATTATAAGATTTAAAAAACGAGAATTAGGCTAAAACAAATCTTGGAATTTGGTACAAATTATAAAGTTACATTGAAAGGAGCGGATATTGTTGGGAAAATGTCACAAATTTAACCACAGTTCTAATTATAAAATAAGTTGTAAGCAAGTTAATGTGATACGAAATAATATCATATTCACTGGTCCAATATGAATCAAAACTTTGCATTTTGTTAAAAAAAATATAAATAATTCATGCTAATGCTTTTCATTAATATATTTATTATAATTATTTTATTCTTGTGATTTTCAAATTTATAATATATTGTACTTACAATATCAAACCTAAAAGTAGACGCGTCTATTGACGAAATCAGTGACCAAATTATTAAAGACGAAAGAGATACGTCACATCCGGTTTATAATTGCCGGTCAAAACACCCAAATGTTGCGATCAAAATTTTTAGCAAAGGTGAACAACATCTATTTGACCTGTCAGCAATTCGTTGAGAAACTATTTATTCGGCAGTTTTAGTTTACATTAGCTGAAATACATTCACTTCCAGAACAAATCTTAATTTATGAAGCAATCATGTTTTGAAGATAGTTCGAAGCGACACCCAATCGAGAAAACGTAGTTTTTCCTGACTCACTTCGCGGACCGGCAACTGAGGGCTCACGGACCGGCACCGGTCCGCGGACCATAGTTTGGGAACCACTGTCTTAAGGAGACTGTAAACTGAACCAGAGAGATCCCTAGGAAGGGAGCGAATCTTAAGAGGTAGATCGTTCCAAACGGCAGGACCAACCTCCGAGAATGCCCTACGCTGTGCAGCCTGTGCTATGGCGGTATGAGCGTCAGGAACAACGAGGTCTCCCCGGGATGCTGAGCGCAGGGGTCTGCGCCCCGCAAAAGCAGAGGTAAGAGTAAAGATCTCATAAAGGTAAGCCGGTGCCCGGCCTAAGACACATTGCCAGGCCATTGAGGAGACCCTGTAAAGGATGCGCTGCTGGACTGGTGGCCAGTGAAGGACATCTCTCATGCATTCGGAAACATGGTCATATCTGGAGATACCCCAAACCAAGCGTGCAGCCGTCCGCAAAACCCTCTCCAGACAAGAAAGACGGACCTGAGGGAGTCCAACAAACAGAGAGTTTATATTAATATAAACCAACAGTTAACAAGTGTTGAACATGTTAGGCCTGTACATATGATGTATGTTCATCGCCTGCAACCGCTATGTTAGCTAACAGGAAGCTCTTGTAAGCCTACCCTACAGCCAGAGTCTCAAGTGACCTATATAGCCTATAGCCTACGAGTAGAGACATGAAGACACAAAACACATGGCTCTGGACAACATCATGTGGCCTTAGACAACATGACGACCGTCAGTGTAGGTCTACTGGTGGTTGTAGCACGTGCACAACAGAACAGAACACGAAACTCCACACACAGTTCCGGATGCGTTTCAAAGCTTATATGCGTCGCTAAGTTTCGGCCCAGCATGCAGGTACTTCACATGTTGTATGTAAATCATGTTAATGTATGTAACTGTCTAGCTATCTTTTTAACTATCCATACATTTAATGCAGGTCCTAATCGTTAAAGTGCTAGCTTAAGTATATGGATGCTACATGTGCATAATATGCATGCATGCATAATGTATTTACATGTATATATCAATGCATGTATGTATCTCCAAGCCTGAAAAAAGAAGTTGGAAACGGAAAGAGTTGGCTGGTAGCTTGGTGGCATGTTAGATCTATATCGCGCCTCGTTCGCCTCTGTTACTTAAACCACCGTTGCTGCCGTTCTTTAGAAACCTATCAGATGCGGATATTTCACAGTCAACTTAGTCAGCTATCTGAGCTCTTAGCTAAAGGAGGTCATTGCCTACTTCTGCGTGTGGCTTGGAGTCCCGTTTCAGTCGGGGAGACAGCGGTGTTCTGAGCGTCGGAGAGAGAGTTTAGACGTGGTTGCGATGGAAAGGGCTTCTGGCCACGTTGACTTAAAGTCTGGACCGTTGAGAAATTGTTGTGATGAGCCGAGTCAGTCTCATCTCAAGACGACACAGAGAGCGAAATCAGTTCAGCATAAATTCCGCCAGAGAAAGCGAGAGTGAGTCAGGCTGATTGACAAACTGGTGGACGCACAGAGGAAAGGGGACAGTCGTTCACAGGTAGATGAGGAGACAGACAAAGGAAATGAGAAAATAAGAGAAAGACAGAGAGAACGATGAAATGAGAGATAGGCATTTGAGAGAGAGACAGAATGAGAAAGAGTTAAAGAGAGAGAGAGAGAGACCGAGAGGGAGAGAGAGCATAGAGGAGCAAATGGGAGGAGCGTAACTAAAGGAGCGTGAGCGTGCATGCGAGCGATAGTTCCCTGGGACTAACCTCTTCATTCGTTGTATCTCTTTTGCTGACAGTGCCACAGTAATCGCTCTCAGTCGGATGAGTTCTGCAGCCGTAGCAACATCGTCAACAATCAGCCATTCGAATACTCGTTTTCAACTGACCGACCTAGAACTCATCTTTGAATGATGGCCGACCGTTTCTGGACGGACATTCCGACGACCCTTGACGATCTGCCGCTCAACCTCTCCAGCAACTTCTCCACCAACTTGATCAACCGTACCAGAGACTCGGCGGCCATCGTCGTTCCCGTTCTTTTCGCCATCATCTTCATCGTCGGCCTCGTCGGCAACGCCACTTTGATATTCATCGTGCTGCGCAATAAACCAATGCGAACGAAACCAAACGTTCTGATCGTAAATCTGTCGATCGGTGACTTTATCCTCATTCTCTTCTCTGTTCCGTTCACTTCCGTCATCTTCACCTGCTACCAATGGGAGTTTGGCAACGTCATCTGTAAGCTGAACGAGTTCATGCAGTCCCTGTCCCTCGGGGTGTCGGTCTTCACCCTCACGGCCCTCAGTGTCGACAGGTTCATTGCCGTCGTATACCCTCTGGCCTCGTACAGCTCGAGGTCGCTGACCCGCGTCATCGTTGCCTCAGTAGTCATCTGGGTGATATCGGTTGGACTGGCGCTCATGGATCTAGTGGGAGCTCACGCCGGCCCTTGTCCCAATTGCGGTAAAGTTAATCCTATAATTATCTGTAACCTACACCCGAGGGAACGGGCCGATCGGTACATAGAGTACCACCAGTTCCGCGTTTTATTTCGCTTCATTATCTACTTCGTCGCGCCAATGATTGTGATCACCTGTCTCTACGTCATCATTGCTGTTGTCCTCTTACGTCAGTCGGCTTCGCTCAGTTCTCAGATGGACGTCAAAGCCTCATCACCATCATCCCCCTCAGTGTCCCGGGCACCCAGGCTCAGGCCCAGACTTCAGCGTTCGGAAAGCGTTGCCGAGGCCAAGCAGAACGATTCGCGCAAGAAAGTCGCCAAAGTCGTTTTATCGTTTGTCGTCATCTTCATCGTTTGCTGGCTTCCACGTCATGTATATCTCCTGCACTACTACTTCGTAGATTTTGAATGGCACGATGGATGGTACTACCTAAAGTTCACCGCATTCTGCCTGATGTTCATCTATTCGGCCATCAATCCACTGGCGCTCTACCTACTCAACGGTGAGTACAGGCGCTACTTTCATCACTACCTGTTCGGATGCTGCTACAAACCGTGGCGCCTCTCGAACACTCTTAACCGACGTGGAACTATCACTGACAGCATCCGGATGAATAGGATGACTACGACCATGAGCGTTTCGATCGATGATGACAAAATTGAAGGGTGCCAAATAAGTTCGTCGACTCGACTATAAAAAACTGAGACGTTACGTAACCCGAGACGTTAGATAAGTAAGTGGTCTTTGTCGTTCATTTCTGAGGATCCTGTTCGTCTTAACAAACGATGACTCGAAGCCAAGTTCGTAGGCAGCCATGACTGGTTCTGGGCCAAACCAAGTGTGTGACATCTTCTTCGTATACCAAACTATATGTTGAAGACTGCAGAGTCTCTTCAATGAATTGTAATCGCAATCGTAATCGTAAACTTCCAGTTTCTAAAACGCTACTCTAAAGCGAGGCGCAGAGCACCAGAATATTTACGAGCTCATCATTGGAGGTCCGAGTCCGGTTACCAGAGACATCTGAGAGAGGAGGCAGAACAGTTCCTAACATGGGTTTCGTTGAGGACGAGAAAAGAATGAAGGGTAAGGATACGGGCCCACATGCCCTCTCTCTAACCTCTGCGCTTATAATCTCAGATATCTCAAGAATGCACGCTTTTTCCAAGGATTCTGAGTGTTGAGTAATTCTGGTAATCATACGTTTTTTGCCAAAATTCGTCGACAATTCTGACCGTCTGCTGAGTCATCAGTCTCGTTAACTGCATCGACGAAAGGATTCCTGTGGCCAAATCTCGACACCTAGAGATCCTACTGATTCAACGTTCAGCAGAAACAGCGACAGAAAAACAACAGCAGGTATACCGTCACATAAGAAGAGACAACAGCTAAAGATACACACGGACAACAAGAGAGGAGACAGAGAAGCTCTGTCTCCTGTCTCGTTGTCCATGATCAGAGACAGATGATCATAAACAAAAATAAAGAAACACAGACACAGAAATAGGGTTCTATGCAACATATGCCAGAAACAAAAGTACAGAGACAAATAGGCAGATATCGAGAAAAATGAATTGTCAGATATGTTATCAGTTGAACGAGTTTTGTTCTCTGATAAACGTCGTCAACATAGCGACTCATATCGTTTTAAATTTAAAACTTCAATGTACCGAGCGAACTGACGAATCTATGTAAACGATATCATGCATTAGCAAAGGACTTGTTATTTAGACGACAATAAATCATCAGATGTTGAACGCAATAGCATCTGCTGGATTCATCCGTCTGTGGTCTCGCCAATTAGACATGTTCTACAGGCAGCGCTTTTTTCTGAAAAAAAGGTTCCGGAACGGAATAATTATGGGCGGGCTAAAATCCCGAGAAAAACTGGATTGGTGGTTGGGAGGGATCTGAATAAACACTTAGAACAGTTCAAAATACTGAAATTAAATTTAAATAACTAAATTATTGTTTTTATTATTAAAATAAATAAATTATTTTTTAGTAGCCTACCTGAAAAAAGGTGCGGGACGCCGTTCCGGCGCGTTCCGGCTGAAAAAGCAATGTCTATAAGCTTTACAATGCTAGGGAACCAGCTAACTCTTTAAGACGAACTCACTACTTGGTTCTCCGATTAACAAGGATTTGGAAATAGTCTGTAAATTTACTCACAACGTTTTTGGATATAGTTTGTGAATTTACTTACAACGTCCTGGAAGTCAACTGTAAATTTACTTGTAACGTCTTAGATATAGTTGTGAATTCGTTTACCACGTATTGGAAATAGTGTGTCAATTCACTTACCAAAGTCTTGAAAATAGTTTGTATGCGAGTTCTACTGTGTGGCAATGTGTGCATAGGTTTTCACGTAGGAATCATAAGCGTAGACTTACCTCATTGACACGACCAGTGATTCGGAATGGCTGCTAACCGAACTCCTGATGAAGAGGGCAGTGTCATTCACATGTCAATAAAAGTAGCCTTCATAGCAGATAATGCACTACATATTTGACATTTAATAAATTGACCGTAAGTAATAAGGATCACTTTTTCGCACCCATCGCCGTCGAACGACTGAGGGATGCATAATAGAATGCTTTATACTGAAGTTTTGGTAGGCCTGTACTTTTGCATATGCAGCTCAAATTTGTGGTTATTCGTACCTTACTCTTGCTTAAACTATGAAAGTGAAGCTCCAGTGTCCTGTGATGAGCGTATGAGAAGCACTCATGTCCTCCACTCGGCCCATTTTCCGGCAATGGACAAATCCCACGGTCCTGTACATTGCGGGATTTGCCGTTTACTTCCCATGGCAGCTTACGCCTATAGGAAATGATACCGCATGGTGACAGTTACTTATCTGTGTGTAACAACTTGTCACGGTCGCTAAACGGAGTCAATCCCGCAACCTCATGTTTCGTCACCCAGCATGTTACGGTTGGACCACCAAGTCATGCCTTATTTTATATGCCAAATAGTTTTACGGACTTAACATTGCTAGTCTTGATGAACTTCTTTTTATTGTGTTTTGTGGATTTGATGTCTTTTATAAATGACGTTTTTCATCAATTCCAGGTTAAAGTTTCATTAGCGATTTCCCATTAATTGATGTTTTATTGTTTCGAAGACAAAACGCAGAAATTCAGGATCAAAAGTACTAAGATTTCTAACCTAAGTATTAGCTTATGCAAAATAGGGGCCTGCTGATAAGTCAATTCCCAGCAAGTCGCTCATTTTCTTCTCCGAGGTCAAAATTAATATGCATCAAAAAATAAATAAATTAATAAAACTAGCTCTCCAAACAACGAGCTGCATTGGTTTCCCAGTCGTTTTTAGTACATTCTCGTCGTTAAACTGCTGATATACAAGTCTGTATGCCATGCTTATTTTGTGCGGCTTATAAACACCTGTTGTCGTCGTGACTTGTTCCTACTTTTATGTTTTTTTTGTGTGAAGTGTGGAGTAGATTAAGATAGTTTAGAAATCTCTGTTGTCGGCTGTAAGATGGCTTAACGATTCTGTGTAACATTCGTAGACGATTCAACGATTAGAAAACTGCCAATGCAACTATATGTAGTTCATTAGAATATATTTATGTTGTAAGAGACAATTAACCTATTATCGTATACATGTGTCTGACTATGAGCCTGCCACACGGCAAGTACTTTCTATCTGTAGAATGTAATCGGCCTAAATACGTGTCATTGGAAACAAAAATGATTTTCGAATTGTGAAAAAAATCATATATATATATATATATAGTTATATATATATAATATGTACATGTATTTCAGAGATATGTGTCTATATACATGTACATACAAAAGATAATTGATAATTTGAGTATCATATCTGTGTATATCATATAATACAAGTATATATAATATCATGTATCGCATATCATGTGATGTATCATTATTTGTATTTATTACGTGTCATATATATACCTAAATATGATCTGCTGTTTACTCTTTAATTTGCTTTCTTCGAAAAATTTAGGAAAGGGATTTTGTTACTTGCTATGTAAACTGGGACATCATAGACACGAAGGCGAGTTACATGACTGGGAGTGGCTCCTATCTGGACGCATTGTTTTCTAGGCCTTTGTTGCTAATATAAAACAGTAGTGCACGCGTTTTGTAGGTCTGTATTACTTTAAACTTCGCCAATGCCGTATTTGGTTGGTGCCAGTTTTTCTTTTTTTGGAGACGGTCGCTTTTAACCATGCCTAAGAGGCCGTTCGCAGACCTCCATACTGATGCTGCCTACTGATGCTCTCTACTGATGCTGCACACGGGCGCTGATAACCATGCCTGAGAAGTCCAATTATAAAAGTTAGCGTAGTCGCAAGGACAAAATTTGGCTTAATATTTCTTAAAACATTGTAATATAGTTGCTGTTTTTCCATCGTTTTCGTGCGGTGTTTTATAATCGCTGATCTCGTCCAATTTTCTGGCATTTTAGCTGTAATTGGTATTTTTAAACCTATACCAATAACGTTTTTGATAATGAAGTAGGCTATTAATTAAAGGAAAAGAAGGAGCAAATAAAAAAAGTTATCAGTTGAAAGTGAGTTGGTGAAAAAGCACTGATTTCGATGAAGTGATTGACAAGTTCGCAGCTTCGAAAGCCATGAAAGGAAAGTTCTGATTTAGGCGAGATGCTCACTAAGTGCTGAAGTGCTTGCGTATTTTAAATTAACAGTATGTTTTTTATTATTTTATTTATGAGTAGTTATTTATTTATTTATGAGTAGTCTATTTCATTTAATGAACGTTTTTTATAATTTCATTTGTGAGTATATTTCTATCAATTTATATTTTTAATTGCTAGCCTGATTTTAATTGATATTATTTCTATATTACAATGTTTTAAGAAATATTAAGCCAAATTTTGTCCTTGCGACTATACGCTAACTTTTATAATTGGACTTCTCAGGCATGGTTATCAGCGCCCGTGTGCAGCATCAGTAGAGAGCATCAGTAGGCAGCATCAGTATGGAGGTCTGCGAACGGCCTCTTAGGCATGGTTAAAAGCGCCCGTGCGCTTCGCCCGATGCCATAAACGGCCTCTCATCTGAGAAACGGCCTCTCATCGGGCGAAGCCCGATGCAGGCCTTAGGCAGCATCAGTGACATTCTATACATTCGTGGGGCGTGGTGGCTCAGTGGTAAGTTCGGCGCCTTGTGACCGGAGGGTTGCAGGTTCGAATCCCACTCTAGCCGCTGCGTACGGACCTTGGGCAAGTCCTTCACTCGCCATTGCTCGTGGCGCTTCGGCGTGAAAATTCCGGCACAGTATCAAATGCTGTAGTCGGGAGCGCCTCTGAGTAGTAGTTGACTTCGAGAGGCGCTATAGAAATATCCGGAATAAATAAATAGAAACAAATACATTCCACAGAGTTTATCGGACACACAGATCTGGGAAACTATATAAGAGATGAGGCCTGTATAAGCTGCAGGCACCTTCATTACCCTCCATAGTTCAAACATTACATTAATATTTGCTAATTTGATTTTTAATGATGTAACTGCTGATCTGATGGTAAATAATAAAAATAAAAATATGCATTTGCAATTTTAATTGTGCTAGTTGTTTATGACACTAATACTACCATTACATTCAGTGATATACAGGAATTATGATTTACGAGTAACATTAGTGCAAAAAAACATTACTATGGATACTGTATGGGCTGGTAAGGTAATAAGGGAGGAGGTCCATGGGGTGACACCATGACTGACCGCATAGTTCGAGAATTCGCATTTTACGAATTTTAAGAATTTTTAAAATTCGCGAATTTTAACGAATTTTAAAACTGCAGTTTTAAAATTCGTTAAAATTCGTGAAATAATAAAATACTAGAATTCTTTGCCATGGCAACGAATTTTATTATTTGTTTACCTTTCAACTTTTTAAGCAAGTAAATGTCAATGTCATAGACAATCAATCAATCAATCAGCCGTAAAAGATAGCTGACTAGCAAAACAATAGTAGGCCCTACTGATATTCAGTTACTGTTCTATGTGGAGTCCTGAACTTCGATTTCTATCATAGTTGGGGTGTGTGACTGTGAGTGTCAGTCAACAGAACGAAAAACCACCAGTGCCCAAGTCCCCCAGCTGCAGTGTGACCAGTTAGTCACTAAGACAGCTTGCAACCAAACATGGTTGAAAAGGGTTGGCAACGTTCACCGAGTTGTGTCTTCTACTTCACCGTCCTCTGATTCTGAGTCAGGAACAGCCCAGTGCTCTCATTCGACTCTGGTTTCTGTATTTTCGCCATGCAAATGCTCCCGAATTCGGGCAGAATAACCAACAAATTCCATGTCACAAAAACAATACTGTATTTTTGGATTACCCTTTTCTTCTCCTCCAAAATTACTACATACTTCCACTCCGGTCTTTGTTCTTTCGTCTTTAAGAAATTAGAGTTTAAATTAATTAACTCGTTACGTAATAAACTTTATATTGAATTTTACATTAAATTCTAAGCAGAAGCTTAAGACAACAAATCATGACGTCATATCACATGTGTTGTTGTTGCTTACGCTGTTTTTGCAAAACGCCACTGTCAATGTAAAAAGGCCCAACAATGGCCCAACGAATTTTTACGAATTTTTACGAATTTTAAAACAGACCAAAAATTCGCGAATTTTAACGAATTTTAAAACCAAAAGTCACGAATTCTCGAACTATGACTGACCGCACCGGGTGACACCAACCCTAGTGACGCCACTGGTTCAGACAACTATTGTGAGATGTTTGAAAGGCTTTATATTAAGTGCCTAGATACTTAATACTATGCAAGTCGTGTGACCAGTTGCAATAAAATGTCTACGTTGTCCGCAGCGTCTCATATGACCAGGCCAGGATTGGTTTAATGCTACATATCGTGCATGCATGCATATGCCACATGTTCATGTGCATAAGTCGAGTGGGCGAGTGCAATTGGGCTATGCTATTAGCAGTATGTAAACGGATTTTGATCCTCGTTTATACTTTCAGAACCAGCATACATGTTACTTGAGCATGTAATGGTTCTTTTATTTTAGCACTGTAGTGGCTTGACGCCCTAATGTCTAACGTTCGGCCTTTACTACCCGGATTTCGATTCCTGCTATGACATTTGACATGCATGTATATATTTGTAGACCTCATTGTCGAACGATGGTGTTCATAATCGTAGATGTGAGTAGTGGCAATGTTCTTAAGTGTGAATCAAAACGAGTATTGGTCATCGTAGATATAATAGCCACCATTTAATGTCCAAATAACACAAAGCAAAATTAACG
The DNA here is from genome assembly GCA_963556255.1 of Allolobophora icterica. NCBI lineage: Eukaryota > Metazoa > Annelida > Clitellata > Crassiclitellata > Lumbricidae > Allolobophora > Allolobophora icterica. The sequence continues at coordinate 94,209,457 of OY744602.1, read as the reverse complement.
TTGCATTAAACGTAATGGTCTTGGTGTGACCTCTTGGCTTTGGAATATGACGTAGGCCTACATTAAATCTAGGTTTAGTCATGACCAGTGTTATTTTCGTTAACGAAAACTAAAATTAGAAGTAAAAATAAATGATTTCGTTAACGAAAACTAGAAGTAAAAGTAGGAATTATTTCAGCATAAAAAACGAAATTAGGAATTAAATTAGAAATTATTTGCCAAACTAAAATTATGAACGAAATTAACAATTATTTTGAGAAGTAAAATCATTTTACTTCTTGTGGTGCTTAACTTAAGTTGAGATGAAGGGGAGTAAAATTGCACGCGATCTGAACACATAATCCATTGAAAAACTATGTTTGATATGAAGCCGCTCTGCATACCATTCATTTTTCTCAATGTAAAATATTGTCTTTGGTCTTCATTGTCTAATAGGCCTAATTGTCTCACTTGCGTAGACCTACTAGCGACCTCAGATTCGTACGCCATTTTTTTATTTAGGGTTCCATCGTTAAATTGTAAAATTATGTATGAGTTAATCGAGAATGTTGGCCGGAAGGAAGCGGGATATTAATTTTGACGAAGATACAGGCAGATCTAAGCTACATGCCAAGAACCAACTGAGAAAATACCGGACTTTGTGGAACAGCACTTGCTAGAAAAAAAGCATTACAAGTCTTGAGAGGGGAATAGATGCTGCGTTGTTAGACTAACGTTAAACCCCTTGTTTTACTTCAGTTTTTTCTTTCTCAAGACAAGTTTTGCGCGCTTCTGCATGCAAGCGATGCGAACTTTTACAGCGCGGAAATTAATAATTATTTGGAAAATTAAAATAAGAAGTAAAATTATTTGAGAACTAAAATAGGAATGAGAAGTAAAATTATTTGTGAAGTAAAATTAGAATTAGAAGTAAAATTCAAGAGCTCAGAACTGAATTAAAACTGAATTAGGAATTATTTTTAGAAGTAAAATATCACTGGTCATGACCTTGTCTATCCCACATATAGGACAGGCCATGGACTATACTTTCGCTTTGAAGCGACCATTTTGCGCTTCGGTATGATTATAGGGCCTACGTTAAGTTAGTCTCTGGACACATTTAGTCTGATTCAGAGCATATATGCACAATGGAGACTAAAAGTAGGCAGCAAACTATTTTTCCACAAAACAAAGAACTTCAGCAAATCGGAATAATTTTTTGTGCTTCAGGGATTCACGTGTAATTCTTCGGAATTATACGTATTTGAATGGTGGTGATGGTATTGGTGTTGATTGCGTTGGCGGGTGGTGCTGGCGGGTATTGGTATTGAAGGTAGTGGTAGCAAGAGTAGGAAGGATGGATGGAAGAAACAAATGAGAACGGAAAAAGCAACTGAGAGAGATGAATCAAAAGGAAAGGATGACAGAAGGAATGAATGAAGGAAGAAAGGAACGTCTCTTTGCTGCAAACAGTTTAAAGAAGAATAGGATTTGCCGGCAGAAAACGGATACAACGCAGAACAGCGTTATGATTGATTGACTTTACTCCTGGAGCGCTCGCTGGAACCATGATCTGGCAGCATCAATTGGCCAGAACTGGATTGACGTCGGGAAGAGAACTAGCCTCAGAGAAGAAATATAACCCAGAGAATTATTTCGTGCGAATAATAGCTGTTAGGGATACAGTTACGCGTCTACGAAATTCGGTTTCATCCGGGGCTGATCTACGTGCGCCTCATAAACAGAACCTACACATTCCATTCATAAGCAACGGAGTCCAATTTAGTCGCAGAACTGATGTAAAACAGATGAAGACCGTTCGCTCCCTCATTTTTTTGACAAGGTTCTTCCAGTGCAACGTTACGCAAAAAAAATCGGGCGCATCAGCCAAACGAAGCTCGATTCGCAACTGTGCAATAAGGGAAGAGTAACTCGACCACGTTACCGAGCATTACCATAACAAATCTTAACTTGCCTTGCCTTATTTTTGCCTTATTTTACATTCCATGCACTGTAATGTAAATCAAAATTTCTCAGTGCCACACAAAAGCTACGTCAAGGAGACCAGCTTAAAATTGGCGTTCTATTAAATTAAATCCGATTATTTTGCGGTTCCGGCGCCAGGTCAGAATCCCAGGAGGTACATCGGTGATTCAAGTTCAAGCTAATTTCTTTATTTAACCTGCTCATAATCTTACCTTACCACTATCTTACTTTACCATAGCATTACATTACCACAATCTTGCCTTACCACAATCTTACCCTACCATAATCTTGTCATACCATACGTGATACCTGGGACGATTATAGCTTTAATCGTTCCAGATGATACCATATGTTATGCGTATTTTCTTTCGTCACAAATAAGTGTGCGCGACTCAAGTTTCAGTACCTAAAGCTATTTCCAATCATCAGTTGTAAAACTTATATCTGTATTTCCACAGAATCCGACGTTCAGGCGAATGTCGGGTCATCAACGATTAACCCTCTCACCCTTTAGGCCTACTAAGTGTAGAACTATCTGTAGCAGTTTTACGAATGTTCGTCTTCGATTGATTGAGTAATCAAAACTCCCAGGCAGCCAGTTTCTCAGAGAGATATGGTCGGTCTCAGTTACTTCTCGTTCAGCGCGATTCCATTTCCTCACATCGTATAATCTGAGGAAATAATATGTGGAACGTTTTCCCGTAGATGTTCGACTCTTACTACTGGAAAACCCCTTTCATTTATTGTTTTCAGTCAGTAATGGCAACTATATAGTCAAAAACTCGATCCTGGGAATACGTTGAAAACTTGTTTTCGACTCCGTGTTCGCCGAATATGAAGTAAAAAATTGATTTACTGTAAAAAGGTGAACTCTCTTAACTCTAGCAACAGCAGAGCCTGGGAAATATTTCAATTAGAATAATTGGATGATCTTACTCTTAGTGCAGTGCATCGAAGAATACCAATTTAATGAAATTTAATGCACTCTGCTGCAATCTGAAGTGATACCGAGTCAAATCTAGTCCTGCATCGTTGCACATATGCAAGTAAGTACGTACTTACGTATGATTTCGAGTATGTATGTATTTTTCAGTGTATATGTAGGCATGCAAGTAGGCATGTATGCATATATGTATGCAGGTACATATGTAAATACATATGTCCATATACGTATGTATGCATTTATGTATGTATCTATGCATGCATGTATGTGTGTATGTGTGTTTGTATGTGGCTATTTATACAGCGCTTTTGCGTAGCCTCCCATGCAAATGAATGACTTGAGAACAGTAATAGCGAGATGTCAGTCGCCTAATTCCGCATGGGAGAGACGCGGAAGAGTCAAGGCTGCGCAGGGCAGAGTGCAGAGGGCCAATTACGAGTGGGAGTGCAGACCGAGGAATCATAATTGCTGAGGAATGTACTATATCAGCTATCGAAGGATGCAGTAAATAAAATTAAAACTAACCTCAGAAAGTTTTTTTAGGAAGGACTAATTTGACCATCGGAGAGTTTGATTCGAACTGTTCTATAACCTTGTTCCTGGTTGCGGCGTGCCAACCAGTTTTGCCGAATAAACGAATATGTGTGTGTGTGTGTGTGTGTTTGTGTGTGTGTGTGTGTGTGTGTGTAGGTGTGTGTGTGTGTGTGTGTGTGTGTGTGTGTGTGTGTGTGTGTGTGTGTGTGTGTGTGTGTGTGTGTGTGTGTGTGTGTGTGTGTGTGTGTGTGTGTGTGTGTGTGTGTGTGTGTGTGTGTGTGTGTGTGTGTGTGTGTGTGTGTGTGTGTGTGTGTGTGTGTGTGTGTGTGTGTGTGTGTGTGTGTGTGTCTTATTTGGAGACGCAGACTTGTGCAGAAGGAATAGATGGAATGGGAGGCAGATTGGGAAGAAAATTTTAGAAGGGAGATGAATTGGAGGCAGAGGAAGAGTAGGAGGAAAAAGAGGAGGAGCAGGCAGAGCAAGACGAGGTGGAGGAATTGGACGAATAAGAGGAGGCCACGAAGAACAGAAGATAAGTGGGAAAGGAGTAGGAAGATGAGAAGAAAGAGGAGCAGAAAGGGAGGAGGGATAGGAGGGCTATGAAGAGGAGAAGGATTGAAAGGGAGAATAGTAAGGGAGGACTAGTATGAGGACGACAAAAGGATAATAAAAAGAGGAGGAGGAGATGTACGATAGTAAAAGGAGTAGGAATAGCAGGAGTAATAGAAGGAATTATGGGCAGAGGAAGAAAATACGAAAACTTGGAGGAGAATGTGGAGGATGACGAGGATGCAATGGAGGAGGAAGAGGAGAAGGGGCGTTGGCATTTTAATAAGGAAACAGACGGAAGATGACGAGTCCATGGAATTGCTTTAGAAACGCTGGTTATCTTTCAGGCAGTACGAACGGATGTTCTGGGAGCCAAAGACAGAATGACACAGAGGCAGACCGTGATTGAGGTGAGGGTATTTAGACGATAGAGAGACGACAGAAGGAATGTAGAGAGTGGAGATGAGAGAAGAGACAGATTTGGAGGGAGAGCGAGTGAATGAGGAGGGAGAATGAGGATGGATAAAAGGGAGGGACACAGAAATAGAGAGCGGACGATGAGAGTGACCAGAGGATTGTGAAAACGGAGATAAGATAGAAAAATTATCAGTAAATGCAAATGAGAGAAATTAGAGAGAGATAAACAAAATGACAGACATAGGCAAAGAGTGAGAACGAAGGAGAGGGAAACAGTCGTAATTGTAATCGTAGGAGCGGAGTCCCGGAACCAATTTATTCACAAGAGATCAGTCAAACAATATTGACAGGCGGGTAGGGTCAAAATCGGTTCCAGGAAGCAGGAAGATGGAGAAAGACAGAGACACAGGCCGAGAGGGAGAGAGGGGGGAAGTTAGGGGTGTAGTGAAGAGTGCACTAGAGATGCAGAGACAGAAAGAACAGGAAAGGTGGATGAAGACAGAAAAGAAAATCTCAATCGTCATCCATTATCCTTCCTCCCCCTTTCCTGTTTCTCCTCCTCCACCTCCTCATCCTACTCTTCCTCGTCCTCCTCCTCCTTCTCCTGTTTCTCTTCCTCCTCTTCCTCCTCCCCTCCTCCTACTCCTCCTCCTCTTCCTCCTCCTAATGCTGTTTCTTTTTTTCATCTCCTTATGCACCTTCTCTTCCTACTCTATTATCTTTATCTTCATCCTCTGCTGTTCATTATTTCCCTCTCCTTACTTCATCCGCAACCACCACTGCCTTTCTCCTCCATGGAATCTCATGCCTTTCTCATCCGAAGTCGTCCACAGCTTGAGGCGTCAGAACTTTTTCCTGCCAGGATGGACTCTGCATCCATCCCTTGCATCGACAGCAGAACGCTGCAGCAACCTGAACGACCGATGCGAGATTTGGATTCCATCGTGGGAACGGCGTCTACACAAATCGTCTCGTTAAGAGTTAGAGGGAAGCTATTCGCCTGTCTAATTGTTCCAAACATTGCTCATAAATCAGTTGGTAGTGAACGAACTTTCGTTCTGTCAATTGTAATTGCAAATGCAATTGTAAAAGGACATCTGTAGCGCGTTTTCAATCTTCATCTTCCTTCCCTCCCTGTCTTCTCCCCCCGTGTCTTGCTCCCTCAGGCATATAATTACATCCTGCATGCATATTTCGCAATACAAGTTTGAATGTTATTAGCAGTAGTAGCTAAGCCCCTATATTTAACGAAACCTCATGTTGGTCATCTGCCCAGCAATTAGATTCCTTCTATAACCTCTATCTAGTTTCAAGTAAATATGTTTAGGGTTTTGGATTTAAAAAGGCTGCCACCCCTCGTTTCTCTATTCAGCCATGTGATTGTTACACTAAACTGAACTTTCGTAGCAGGATCTGATATAATTACAGGCCTGCGCAACTAATTTTAACAGCTGGATTTGCATCTTACTAGTCTATTCCGTTGTAATAATAATAATAATAATAATAATAATAATAATAATAATAATAATAATAATAATAATAATAATAATAATAATAATAATAATAATAATAATAATAATAATAATAAGAACCTGAGCACCATCTCCGGTGAAGCACGAGAAACCTCATACCTCTTCCAACGCCTGACGCTGACAATCCAACGCTTCAATGCAGTAGCTTTCCGCAGCACTTTCCCTCTCTCGAATCCTGAAGAATAGAGGCCGTTCCAGATTTAAAAAAAAAATAATAATAATAATAATAATAATAATTATTATTATTATTATTATTATTATTATTATTAATTATTAATTATTAATTATTATTATTATTATTTTTTGCCCCGAGGTATACAGGATCCCTCAGGGACTTCAATATTAATTGATGTAACATCCGGAAAATCAAACCTCATCGTCGTTATTATTATTATTATTATTATTATTATTATTATTATTATTATTATTATTATTATTATTATTATTATTATTATTATTATTATTATTATTATTATTATTAAAGTTGTTTTATATAGCGTCCCTTCAAGATTGCCTACTCAGTAGCACTCTCAGCCCAACCACGATCAAATAATGCAGTTTTGAGGACAGTAAGAAACAGGGTGAAATGACCAATCGGTATTTGACGGAGCTTGGTAGGGACCCCATTCCAGGCCATGGGGGCAGCCACAGAGAAGGCACGGCGCTGCCGTACGGCTGTCCGCGCGCGAGGAACAATAAAGTTCAGCTTGCGTAGCTGAGCGGAGAGAGCAACGGCGCTGCGAGCATGAGGTGGGACAGGCCTTCAAAGCACCGCCGGACCATGGCAGAGATTCGGTAGGCTAAGTCATGCGCTGTGGGTAGGGGAGCCAGTGGAGGACATCCCTCATATATGCAGACACTCTGTCAAACTTGGGGATGCGACCTACAAGTCGGGCAGCAGTACGCAGGATTTTATTCAGGGACTCAATCCGGCAGGCCGGGAGTCCGTCATATATAGATATATATATATAGCACTGCAGTAGTCCCATCGAGAAACAACAAATGCATGGACAAGCATGGAATAATAATAATCACAGTAGTAGTAGTTGTTGCTGGCACTTTGTCAACCCAATCCTTCCGTTGACAATCCTTCTGATTAAATCCTTGTTCTCTTCTTACTTAACGCCTATTTAACGTTCACCTTTTGAACACTAATTCTACGTATAAGTATAACCTGAATTAATCAGCAACACAGTTTAATATCTTTTCAGTTTAATAAGAAACAAACAGACAGAACTCAATTCGATTACAACTCAACTAGTCAGCCACACTACTACAGCGAACACACTCGAATTCAAACTTCTCTAGTCAGCATAATTCTTCGCGCCTCTTGACACACCTGCCTTCTGTGCGCCTAAGCGAACTCTAATAATATACATATAGCGCGCCGCTGCCGAGATTGGCCGGCCGCGCGTGTCACTAAGACTAAACGTTATACATCTATCATATATACATATACACGTGAAACTAAAGTAAACGCACTAAATATATACGCTAACATCTCGCACTGCAAGACTGTACACAAAACTCAGTTCACATTACCTCCTTCCTTTTTCTGGAATTGAGCAAATTAAATTTCAAAATTTGCGAAATTACCAAAATACATGAAACATATATATATATCTAAATAATTAATAAACAGTCTTACGATTACTTATAACCTTGACAAACAATCAGCAATAATATTCAATCTGCCCTTCTTGTACTTCACCTCAACATCAAAAGTTTGTAAGGCTAACGCCCAACGCACAAGTTTAGCAGACTTAGACATTGACTCAGTCAAATATGTAAGAGGATTGTGATCAGTAAAAATGAAAATTTTTGATCCAATTATAATTTCTTTTAACTTGTTTAGAGCCCAAACAATAGCATAGGCTTCCTTTTCCACAGTAGCCCATCTCTTCTGGGTATCAGTTAATTTCTGACTGATAAATGACACAGGGCGTTCTATTCCCTTGTCGTCCATCTGTGTTAAAACAGCACCGACTGCAAAGTCACTACTATCGCAGTACAAATTGAATGGTTTTCCCACTTCAAAAACATATAACACTACTTTGGATCGCACAGCCTCTTTAAGTAAATCAAATGCTTGCTGATGTTCAACAGTCCAATCAATCTTATCAGAAACACGTTTACTAGTTAAATCAGATAAAGGTTTCGCAATCTGTGCAAAGTCCTTAATAAACTGTCTGTAATAATTAAAAAATCCAAGCAGTTGCTTAACTTGCTTCTTAGTTTCTGGGATCTTCAAATTAGTCAAACTTTCAATTCTGTCTGGATTCATCTTTATCTTACCAGACCCAACCACATGACCGATAAACCTTACCTCACTCTTACCAAATATGCATTTTTTCAAATTTAAGGTAACGTTATGCAATCTCATTTGCATCAAAAATGCATCTAACTGCTGTAAATGAATTTTCCAATTGTCAGAATGCACAGCAATGTCATCAACATACGGTTCTGCAAAGTCACTTATAGGCTGTAAAACTAAATTTATCGCCTTAACAAAAGTTCGGCCTGAATTTATCATTCCAAAAGGAACACGAGTAAATTCATACAGTCCATTATGTGTTACAAAAGCTGTCTTCCATTGATCAGATTGTTTTACAGGACAAGTCCAATAAGCACTTCGACAGTCCAAAATAGAAATCACATTAGACTTTCCAACTTTGTTCAAAACGTCTCTGACAATCGGCATCGGATATTTACAATCCACTGTGAATGAGTTAATGTATCTGTAGTCACAGGCAAGTCTTAAAGATCCGTCTTTCTTTTTAACAATAACCAAAGGGCTTGCCATTCTGCTCGATGATGGTTTAATAATGTTTGTTTTTAACATTTCTTTGATCTGACGTTCCACTTCTGATCGATAAATCAAAGGAATTCGATACGCTGCAAATTCCTTTTCACGGAATCCTGGTTTTAGTTCAATTTCATGTTCAACCAATGTACATAATCCGGGTTTTTCTGAAAATCTGTCACAGTATTTGTTCAAGACTTTCAACAACTGTTCTTGCTGAGTTACTGTTAAATGGCTAATTTGTTCAGGATCGAGGTTAAGTGAATTCTTGTCCTCTTGAACCTCATTCCTCATTGGTAATTCAACCACTGAACCAAAATCTTCATCTTCTTCAACAATTAGACCACAACTTAATGCTCGAGTAACATATTTTCTGATCTTGTTGGCGTGAATTATTTTTCGACCATTTTCACCCATATCGACTAAATAAGAGTACTTTGATCTTCGATGTATGATCGTACATGGACCATGCCATCGAGAAATAAGTTTGTTTGTTGACGTTGGATACAAAACTATGACTTTCTCACCAGCTTCAAATTCTTTGTGCTTTGCTCTCTTGTTATACTGATTCGTGTATTGTAATTGCTTTTCTCGAGAGTAAGATTCTGCAAACAATAATGCTTTCTCCATATTTTCTTTGAGTTCTTTCAAATACTTTTCTGGTTTAACTCCAACATGAGGTGGTAAGTTTATTTCTCTAGTCCAACTCTCTTTTAATATTGCCAATGGTCCTCTCGGAATTTTCCCATAGACAAGCATATATGGTGATACTCCAGTAGTTGCATTCGGCACTTCTCGTAATGCCCACACTGTGAAAGGAATTATCTTATGCCATTTCCTCGGGTTGTCTATTATCACATGATGGATCATCTTTTTAAATGTCTGATTCCATCTTTCTACTAATCCAGCAGCCTCTGGGTGTCCTGGTGTGTCGAATCGTGGACTACAGCCCATTAAATTGAGAAATTCTCTTGTCAAACTGGCTGTGAAGTTCGTTCCTTGGTCACTTGTAATCACGGACGGCACACCAACATTCATGAACAGTTCCGTCAACGCTTCACACACAGCCTTCGCTGTCAGCGATTTCAATAAGAAGATTGTAGGCCATCTGGTGCACGAGTCCACAATGCATAAACAATACTTGTGACCTGCAGCAGATACTGGATCGATCGGGCCAACGAGGTCCATCGTCATTCTCTTGAAGGCGACCTCTTCTCTTGAGACCGGAGTGATAGGTACTCTATCCATCACCAGACTCCTTGCCTTTAGTTGACACTTCTCACAAGACTTACAAAATTTCACAATGTCTCTTCTCATCTTTGGCCATACAAAAGATAATTTTATTCGTTCTCTTGTTTTCTCTTCTCCTAGATGTCCTGCAAATACCGATTCATGCGCCAATTCCATCACTTTAATTCGTCTCTCTTTTGGTAACACTAGTTGATATATCGTCTGGTCTAATATCTGATATTTCTTATGCAATAAACCGTTGATCACACAGAATTCAGATTCTTTCTCTTGTGCTAACTTCCACCACGGCTTCAACGATTCATCCTTTCTCTGTTGCTCTTCGAACTTCTTCGAATCGGCAATCTGCACCTTTTGTTCTTCATCCATCTCTTCATCTCTATACAAGTCTCCTATCCCCACATCACATTCATCGTCTTCTTCAGTTTCATTTAATGTGCCATTCTCGCATGCAGCCATCTCTTGCTCATTCATCTCTGATGTTACACCATCTCGCGATAAGCTTCGTTGTTCATTACTTTCGTTTTCCTCATCACTTGAACTTTCAGTTTCACTCTTCTCATCAACATCTACCATTTCCTGTTTCCGACTCTGCGCTCTCGTCATTACATTTGCTCGTACACTCACATCTCCTTGTATCGTTTTGACCTTCATCTGTGGTACGGCTTTTAATTCGGCAATTATCTCTGGATGCAACAAGAATCTTTCTGTACTGCCCATCTTTGCAATACTAGCACACATCAAGGTGACATAAGGTGTAAGTGAACACTGGATTTTACGCGGGAATCCCTCTTCTTCCACGTCACTACCACACAGTCTAACATCGACTTTTACTAACTTCGCAGGAATGGCATCTCCTGCCACACACTGCAAATTCACTTTTCCAATTTGTTCCACCTTCATGCCTTCCAGTAATTCTTCACTAATCACCGGAATTTCTGCACCCGAGTCGCTCAGTGCTTTGACTTTCACTGGCTCTTTACCGTCTACTGCACGAATTTCAACCTCGACATATTGCAAGAACGATTTCTTCAATATTCGACTGTCATCTTTTCCTATGACTTCTCTCTGAATTTCAGCATCCAATAGAATTTCTTTTTGAATACCACATTTCATTACTGACTTTACTTCAGTTTCTTGGTTTTCTTGACCCGTGGTTTGATTACCTGTATCACTAACCACTTGAATCAAATTCACCCTTGTGTGTTCTTGATTTTTGCTAGAACTAGCTGCTGCCACTGGAACTGGACAAAATTTAACCAAATGTTTGTCTGACCCACAGTTGTGACAACGCTTCACCACCATACCTCGTTGTTCATTTCCTTCATTTCTCTTATACTGCGTAAACGATGTGTTGCCTTCCCTCTTGGCAAACGGCGCTGACGATTTGTTAAATCCCTGACGACCAAACGTCACTTCTCTGGTCTCATTGGGTACAGGGACACTAGCCTTGACTTCTTTACCTTTGAACTGACTCCCTATTTCTGGATTACTTTTCCACTTTCCACTCTGGCTTTGGTTTACGGAACGTTGAGAAGGATAACTGTTTATATTTGGAAATGCAAACCCAATTCGATTGTTTACATGAATGTCTGCTAGGTCTGCCACTGCACTAGCTTGGAGACAGTCAGTTCCTTCCTTCGACAATACAAACTGTAGTGGACCTGGCGGTAAACATTCTTTTAGCTTATCCGCTACCAGCAAATCAAAGAGCGTATCATACTCTCTGTTCACGTTTCGACTTCTCACGTAATAGTTTAGCAAGTTCTTCAGTCTTGCCGTAAACATCGTATAAGTCTCTTCTGTCGTCTTCTTAGCATCCACAAATCTGGCTCTGTATTCTCTCGAAGTCAACTTAAATTCTTTTAATAAGTGCTGCTTGACTCTATCATAATTGTCTAGATCATCGTATGACAATCTATTCAGAACGGTTCGAGCTTTCGGCGTCATCAATGGTAGTAATAATTTCACCCAAAACGGCTTTTCCACAGCAAAACTACGAAACGCGTTCTCGACTGTTTCAAAATATAATGGCACCTCCATCATATCAGTTGGCATTTGAGGCAATACATGCTTCATTGCATCACCTATTTTCTTAATTTTTGACACCAAAGTTTCACTTTCTTGCTGCTTCCTTCTTTCTGCTTCCCGTTCTTCTCTCATTTGCGTTTCTTTCAATGTCAATTTTGATTTCTCCAGTTTCAGACGTTCCTGTCTTTCTGCCTCTGCCTTTTCCAAACTTTCTTTCTGAAATTTGAGTTCTTCTTGTCTGATCTGTTCTGCACGTTCCAACTCTAACGTTCGCGCTTTTTCTTTTTCTTCTTCACGCATTCTCTTTGCTTCAATCTGTTGCTGACGAACCTCTTCATCACTTTTTCTAGCTCTTTCAAATTCAATCATCTGCTCCAGTCTTCTTCTTTCAGCATCTTCCCTATCTCTTTTCAACTGTTCTAATTGAATCTCAAACTGATGCTTTTGCAATTCCAGTTCTGCCTTACGCACTTGTTCTGCTTTATCTTCTCTCTCTCTCTGCAAGCGCAATTCCTCTTGCCTTGCAAGTTCCGCTTTCTCTTCTTTCTCTCTCTGCAGACGTTCTGCTTTCTCTTCTTTCTCTCTTTGCAAGCGCAATTCTTTCTCTTCTTTCTCTCTCTGAAGACGTAATTCTTCCTGTCTTAGCTCTTTCTCTTCTTGTCTCCGTTTATCCTCTCTTTCTTTCTCTTCTTGTCTCGTCATCATCATCCACTGCATCAACATCTCCATAGACATAGGCGCAGGAGGTTTTTCAATAGCCTTTTCTACGGCACCGCCAACTGCACCTTCTTCTTCAACTTCTTCTTTAACCCACACTTCAGCGAGTTCCTGTATCATGTCACCACGTGACATACCTTCTAATTGTTCTTCTTTAAAACCGGCTTTCAACAAACGCTGTTTCAGCCTTTCCGTAGACATCTTCTTAATATCTTCTTGTCTTTCAGCACTTAGTTTCTCCATCTTACTTGTTTACTTTGGTGATTTCTCTTTTCAAAGAAGTCACGGTTTTTCTTGTTGTGTGAATCGATAAACAAACGGGATTTCTTTTATATTTGTTCGTGGAAAACAACGAAATTTTTATACCGTTTCTCGTGTTCCACCGTCGTTGATATCGTAAACTCGTCACACAGCACACAACTCGTAAATTCTTTTATCACCGTCGTAGATTCTTCTAACACCGTTGGAAATTCTTCAATCACCTTCGTAGATTCTTCTATCCGCCGAAGGAGGTGATAACGTGAATTTTAATCCACCGTGAGTATTTATTCCACCGTGAGTATTTATTCCACCGTGAGTATTTATTCCACCGTGAGTATTTATCCACCGTGAGTATTTATCCACACCGACGCTGTTCCACCGTGAGTTTTTATCCACACCGACGCTGCCACCAATAATGTCAACCCAATCCTTCCGTTGACAATCCTTCTGATTAAATCCTTGTTCTCTTCTTACTTAACGCCTATTTAACGTTCACCTTTTGAACACTAATTCTACGTATAAGTATAACCTGAATTAATCAGCAACACAGTTTAATATCTTTTCAGTTTAATAAGAAACAAACAGACAGAACTCAATTCGATTACAACTCAACTAGTCAGCCACACTACTACAGCGAACACACTCGAATTCAAACTTCTCTAGTCAGCATAATTCTTCGCGCCTCTTGACACACCTGCCTTCTGTGCGCCTAAGCGAACTCTAATAATATACATATAGCGCGCCGCTGCCGAGATTGGCCGGCCGCGCGTGTCACTAAGACTAAACGTTATACATCTATCATATATACATATACACGTGAAACTAAAGTAAACGCACTAAATATATACGCTAACATCTCGCACTGCAAGACTGTACACAAAACTCAGTTCACACACTTGTAGTAGTCGAGATTACCAGATGAAATTTCACAGACCCAACGCTGTGAAACACGACTGCTAGCAGTATACCTTCCGCTGTTAGAAACTCGAAACAAATTTCACACAGTTTAGGCCTATAGGCCATACGTACGCTGTAACCTGGCTTGCCATAGCAGCATACGTTCTATAATCCGAATTATTAATAAATCGTAGTGCACAGTCAAAGACGTCGTGAATTTTTCAAAGCAAATCTCCCTAAACTTTTGGGGTATTTGGCGTTCGTAAGTAGAAATTATTTCCATATAGACCTAGGCTTTGCGTGCGTAGCCTACTTACTGAAGTGCATTATAATGTCATGGTTGAACGAGCAGCAAAGCAATCACGGGAAAAATGGAACTGAAAAATGATTGGATACAAAATGCACGTGATCAAAATCGGTGTCGTGATTGGGTGCTGATTGATGACGTCATCTTCTAAAACAAACGCTACTGATGACGTAAAATCCTGTGTCATGGCAACATTAGTAGGGTTTTTGTAGACAGACGTACGTTTAGTTTAAGACTTGTTTCTGATATATTTTGTTGAAATGACGATTGAGGTTCAGGTATACAAGATATCGACAAGGTGACAAGGTGATCTATATTACAGGGTATTAACATCTTCTGTTATCGAAATATTCGAAGGAAAGGAGCCGACATGACATGAGAAACACGAATGACATTGTTGCAATTAATTCATAGTCGCGAAGGGGAAACTATGCGAAATTTGGGGCCCCACTCTTTAGACCAAGGTTACGCCTCTGGTAGCCCGTAAATTCGTCCTTCTGGCCTGTGCAGTGGGCAAGGCATCCCGTCCGATTTTCTCCAGGCAACGCGGCCCGATGGTGGCTTATTTCAGAGATTTAAACCTCGGGCTATAGCACCATCCTTACATGTTGAGGTAGTAAGGATCTCGCCCGATTAATTTAGGCCTATTGAAAAAAGAGCAGGGCCTATGCCATACGATCGTTAGGCCTATATATAAAAAGTGTGCATTTACATTTAAGACAGAACTCATGAATGCATGGCAACTTTCTAGAATTTGAAAAATATTTATGTAGGCCCCTACATACACATACGCAGCAATCAGTTTCTTGCAAACTTCGGTTGCCATCTTAGCCACCATAACTTAGTTTCCTTTCGCTTTACATAAACCGTGTCTATATTATAGTCCGTCTGTTTAATTTATTAGTGTAGGCCTACTTGCTTTCCCAAAAATAACCCAAATTTAGATGGTCTACCTGTTTTAAAACGGGGAACGGACATTATCCCCCCGACATTATCCCCCCGGACATTACCCCGCTCGGACATTATCCCCCCGGACAGAATCCCCTCATTTTCGCTAGGATATAATCTCCCCGGACAAAATTCCCCTCTGTGTAATAAGCCTATATCTACATTTAATCAGTCTTGTTTTCAAGACCTTAAACCTCAAGACCAAGACCAAGACCAAGACCTTCAACCTCAAGACCAAGACCAAGACCAAGACTTTGAACCTCGAGACCAAGACCAAGACTTTGAACCTCGAGACCAAGACCAAGACCAAGACCTTGAACCTCAAGACCAAGACCAAGACTTTGAAAATGTGGGGCCTCATAAAAATTGTGCCATGTGACAAATACGTTCTACAGCCTAGACTACAGGTGCTGAAATCGGTGGCACACAAAGCAGTTTTTCAAGCACTTGATGCAAATGTCCACATCGTGAATCTTTTTTTGAAATCATTCCATGGTAAATAAACTGAAATCAAGATAACTGCCCAAAACAACAGTAAAGCCTCATTCACGCCGTGTAAATACTAAATTTGTATTAGTAATGATTGGATAAATTTCTAAAATTCTTGCTTTTGTTAGATGACTGTTCACATTGTCAAAAGTCTTGGTCTTGCAAAACCAAGACCAAGACTTTGAACCTCAAGACCAAGACCAAGACCAAGACTTTTGGTCTCAAGACCAAGACCAAGACTTTTAGAAACGAACTCGAGTGCACTCGAGACCAAGACCTTGGTCTCGAGGACAACAAGACTGCATTTAATTGATAAACCTTAATAGCCCTGTTGCCCTTTTGTCAGCTTGTTAATGTTGTAAAGGTATAGACTAAAGACTTGTTAGTGTCATTCAGGTGTCAAAATAGAAATAAAAAAGCGGGTCAAGCACAGCGCCAAGCAGCTCCAAGCCTTCTCCTGCACTCCTTGTTAGTGTCACTTAGGCATAGACTTGTTAACGAATGAATGGAAGTTAACTGAACGAATTGAAGTGTGTAATGTAATTGAAAAACCTTAATAGTTATTTGCCCTAGTGTCAGGTTGTTAGGTCAGCTGCTCAAAATGCGGGTCAGGCACAGCGTCAAGCAGCTCCAAGCCGTCTCCTGCACTCCTTGTTAGTGTCACTTAATTATAAAGTATAGACTTGTTAACGAATGAATGGAAGTTAACTGAACGAATGGAAGTCGTCACCCGGTAGACCGTTTATAAAATGAAGACGTCTCAAATGTAGACCTCATCACGCGTCATCACGCGTCGTTATGTATCTGTGTGAAATATAAGTTATTATTTCCTAGCCTGGGGGATTATGTCCTACCCCGGGGGATTCTGTCCGGGTTGATAATGTTCGAGGGGGATAATGTCCGGGGGGATTATGTCCGGGGGGATGATGTCCTACACTCTGTTAAGACTGATCATGATTTGGCTAAAGATAGCATTGCTAAGATATGTCAGTATAGTTCATACTTGTATGAATCCAAGGACTTCATCGATAGGCTCAAAATAAGCTTATGTAAGAATTTATGCAAAGTTCTAAAGACTAGCGAGGATGGCGAAATTGCGAGGATGGCGATGGACTGGGTGCCGGAGGGTGGAAGACAAAAAAGGGGCAGGCCGAGAAAAACCTGGAGACGAACTTTTAGAGAAGATCTTGAGAGGATGGGATTGGGCTGGGATGATGCGGAGGATACTGCTGGCGACCGCGTGGAAAGGCGAAGACTTGTCGACCAATGCTCCGATCGGAACGGGAGGAACTAAGTCTAAGTCTAAGTAAGTCTAAAGACTAGTGAGTTCAGGTTATTCTTACCAAAGAAATATATTCTTCACACCACACCCACATTCCTATCCAGCCACATAATCATTCGACATAGTCTACTTATTTTATGAAGTATAGTGCCTCATCGCGTTCAGCTATAGCAGATTTCTAGCCTTTTGGCGGCAATACAACCATTATTTAGGCCTAATGCAGCAGAACGTTTTTATTGGTCCACACATTTGATTTACATGCGTTCCTTAACATCAGGTTGTTTAACCAGTTACAGACTCGTTTAGCCTACCGTTTAACAGATACAATTTCAGTAAACCAATGTTTGTATTAAACAACAATACACACAACTAATTTAAGTTATCATATTAACATGTTTATTTTAATACATATGATTACTAAATTTTCAAAGCAATAATATATGTTCCTTAGATTGGTATCATTCGTAAGTGCTGAGCCTGAATTTTTAATAAAAGAAAAGAAACCTGAATCATAAGGATCGGAAATAATATTAATAGGACACAAAGGGAAACCCTGAAGGGATGGTGTCCCTTTAAGGCGAGCCCCCCTATTGCTTGTTATTGCTTGTTAATTCCCAACATGGGAGTCGAATATAAGGACCAGGAGATTAAGTAAATTAATATAATGTAGGATACAATAAAGTAAAGGGAAGCAGAGCAAAGATAGGGCAATAGCAAGTGAAGTGAAATAACTTCAGTAAAGTAATGTAAAGTAAATTTAATTATAAAGTAATAGCATTGTAATATTAGATTAGTTCTATCTGTGTTCGTTCCAATTCTCACACATCCAAGTTGATGAAGTCAGTACACCAACATCAGTCGTATAAGATTCAGCCAAGTAATATTTAGAGTTATGAGGTTAGTATACCAACATCAATCGTATCAGATTCAGCCAAGTAGCTTTTAAAGTTATGAGTAAACAAACAAATCAGACCCATCTGTTAGTAATCTATTCTGTAAAATTTTTTCTGATAACAACCAGTCTTTTAACCGACGATATATATACAGGGTGAGAATTGTTGGGGGAGTTGTGGGGGAGGGGGTTCAAACCCCCCAGTCTTTCTTAGGACACCATAGTTAAGCCTTCATTGCACACCCAAACTCCACATGAATCAAGGTCTAACCCCCCCAGTCTCATTTCTACAATTCTCATACTGTATATATATATGTCAGTGCCAGGTTTAGACTTGGTGAGGCCGTAAGCTATATAAAGTTTGTATTGGCCTTTAATTGCTACAAAATTCCACCAGATGGTTTCACGAAACTTGAAAACGTATATGCCTTCAAAGTATTTAATAGTATGAACGGGTGACACGTTTAATCTATCGCAAGATAGTTCAGTGTCGACAAGAATTTACCACTCACATACTTTTTATCCGCTCTGCGTTGTTGACGCCAACTCAGGCTACATAAGCCCTTTAAAAAGGTCTACGTAATATATATATATATATATATATATATATATATATATATATATATATATATATATATATATATATATATATATATATATATATATATATATACAGTGCTGGGCAATAGTTAACTAAAAAGTTGCTAACTTTTAGTTTAACTAAAAATTTTTAGTTAAGGATGAAGTTTAACTAAAATAAAATAGTTTAGTTAAAACCATAGTTTAACTAAAAAAATTTAGTTGCTAACTAAAAAGTTTAACTAAAAAAATCAGCAATATGCAACTATTTTTCCACAATGAATATTGAACACTGTCAACAAAAAAGCATTCATTTAAAGACTGCATGGTTTTAGCATTAACAGCCTGTGTTTTCAAATTCATACACTACTTACAGTATGCCTGTAACTGTTTGCTAGAACAGTAGCCTACGCATTGCATAGTTTGAAGGTGAAATTGTCATTGACGCTCTGCATTATTACAGTTCACGTAACCTCTGTTATTGTGAAAATGTTTGTCATAAACAGTTGGAAAAAAGTTGGAAAAAGTTTAACTACTTTTTTTTAGTTTAGTTAACTAATTTCCAAAATCAGTTGCCAACTTTAGTTAAACTATTTTATTTTAGTTGGAAAATAGTTTTAGTTTAACTAAAAAAAAATAGTTTAGTGCCCATCACTGTATATATATATATATATAATTATATATATATAAAATTACAAAAGCCCTCCAAAAATTCTGCATTTTAGGCCCCTGCGGATTGTGATTTGTAGGGCCCTAAGCTGTAAGATGTAGCTTTTATTTAGCTTATACACAAATCCGGTGTCCAGAGATATTCTATCCCCCCTAAAGCGTATCCCCCCGGATGGAATAAACCGGTTTAGAGTATCCGGTGGGATGAACCATTCTATCCCCCCTCGTCATACGCATCACGATAGCCTCGACGAAATTCCAGTCAAAATCACCAAAAACAAAGTAAATTGATTTCAGGTCGACGTACAAACTAAAGATACGCAATTGAAAAATTTTATGTGTGCAATAAATCCAAACAGTACGACTGAATACACTTAGAAACCACCAAAATGCAAACTAAACCGAATACTCCATTTCGCTAAGGGGGATGCGCATGTATGGGGGATACTCTATTTCGTGACACCGGCATTGAGTAGGCCTACTAATAATCGAGGAATGGCTGCGGAATTTAAAACCAGTGCTGACACCTGGCGAATAAATACGAAACGAACACTTGCCAAACCACCTGTTTAGTCAATTAGTTACGCGTGTGGCAAATTCGACAAATTGTCTGAAAATGTACAGAGATATTTAGAGATTATGGCATTAGAATTTGAGTTATTTTACAAGCTTTCTTAAGTTTTAGCTGCAGTGCTTTCAGAAGTTGAATTATGCCACATATCGTGACAGTTGAGACAACGTTTTACGCCACCTGTTTTGAGGTGTGATACCGTGTTATATAAACCACTCTCGGAAAATGAGCGGCATCGCTTCTCGGCCTTTTGGCTAAGATCAAAGTGTAGTATCTGTTCTTATCAGCTTAATATCTGATACGTCCCCTATCCGGGGACATCGATATTAAACTGATTTTTGGACTTGGGAGAAGATGCAGGGGCTTGCTCCGGCTTCTCCACGGGTTGGCCCGGTATTGCAGTACCTCCGGGATCGGCCCACTCCCTACGGGGAGAAACTGAAGAAAAATAAACCATTTTTTAAAAGTAATGTAAATTGTAACTTCTATGCAAAACCTCCAGTAGATTTCCCTCATTTTACAAGCCATCATCAAGGTGTACTGAACTTTACCTAGCATTCAAACGCAAAAATATTTCTTTCCTTTTTCCCACTTGCCATATTATTCTCCCTCTTCCTCCTAACGTAACCCCAGCGCACCTTTCTGATAAAGGCAAACGCTGGGCCTTTACAAAAGCTAGGACCTTGCTAAACCTATGACTAACATGTTAGTCACAGGCTGAACTTAACCACATTTTAACATTTGAAAATCTTGATCTCAAGAGAACGAATATGCATTTTGTTATATTTTAATATAGAACAAAGCGGAAAATACAGTAGCCCTGTCCTCTGCTTGACCTCTTCAGACTCTGACCGAACAAGGCAGAATGGCTATTGTGGAAAATACAGTGTGGCGCTGAGAAATTTCGGAGATCTACATTTACATTACAATACATTTACATGAACGTTTATCACCAGAAGAACACCGATATACGCTAGAACCCTGATATAACACACATCATTATACTGTAAATTCTGATATGGTCGCAACATGAAACCCAAAATTAATAAAACTTCAGAGTGTTACTCCTGTAACAAAACTTTAACGTAACAGATCAAACGTGTTTTGGCTCACAAAGATAGCGTTTTATGGAACTTCCGGAGCTCATGAATAACCTGGTGCACCTTCTTGTCAAGTGCTGCTTTAGACATTTCGTCGCCTGAGAATTATCTTGGCGTATCTCCATTTTCCAAAATTCCGAGATAAACGAGGTAGAAGTTTGGACCGCATTTTGCGGGAAAATGAGAAATTCAATGCAATAAGGAGGGCATTGTCAAATTACAGTTCACACACAGACGTCATATTAAAACATCAACATTGCATAAAGATTTTGCATTTAAAAAATTAACAATTATAGTTGTTTTTC
Organism: Allolobophora icterica; assembly: GCA_963556255.1. NCBI lineage: Eukaryota > Metazoa > Annelida > Clitellata > Crassiclitellata > Lumbricidae > Allolobophora > Allolobophora icterica. The sequence goes on along the minus strand of OY744602.1, from coordinate 94,188,418 downwards.
TGAAATTTGTGAAAATTTTGTATAAACTGGATTTACAAATATTACAAACCATCTTTCTGAAAACAAAGACATGAAATGATTATATTAAGCAACGACCAATTATTACAGAGTGTTTTCGTTAAAATATTCATTATATAGTCCCGATTTTTAAAAGAAAAACTTTTAATTGTCTGGATATGCGACAATATATAGTCCAGCTAAGCGCACAGGTTTATACTGTTGTATCTCCTGCGCGTCCAATCAGCGACGAGCTTTCTGTGGACATACAACAACAGAGACTGCTTCACTATGAATGCTGTATGGAGATACGATAAAATGTTTCTGAAAACAGGAGATACGACAGTATAGTTTGTTGAATATCTTTAAAACGACCTATCGTATCTCCTAGCCATTGAAACTGAAGAAAGATAAAAAAAACTCTGCTACAAATCAACTCTTAACTACTTTTCGAAAAAAAGTGGAGATACGACAAGATAATTCTCAGGCGACGATTTGGAGCTTACAATTACGATTAAATTACAAATATTCTTCTTACTCTAGTTCTCAAATATCAACTCAGTCGCGTCACATCTTCAGAAAGCTGTAACAATTCCATTCAACACATTACTATGAACACACCGATTTCCATATGAACGGTCATAAAATAAAACGACAATGCAGATTAGATGAAAACCCCTATTTTCTGGGGCAAGGTTATCGGTTTGTGGGGCCAGTAGCTCACTGGTTAGAGCACTCAGATTGTTAATTGGTGAATACAGATTTGAACCTCCTTTGAAAATGTTTCGTGTGTAGCAGTCATGGGCGGCGATCTAGGGGGGAACGGGGGGACATGCCCCCCACCTTGAAGAGTGGGAGGACACTCCATGCATTTGTCCCCCCACTTTTTGAAGACACACCAAAAAAGGCTGAGAAATGTAATTGGGCGTGAGGGTTTTGGCAGCGTTTTCGCAGACTTTGTGACCAGATGAGGTAAAAATCGAAATTTAGAGGAGAAGTGTCCCCCCAAAATTATGAGAAAGAAGAAGGAATTCGTAAAATAGTGGAAAAAAGAATGACTGTTGGTTATCTGTTGGGAGCCGGGAAAAAAGTAGTAAACGTGGTGAATGACTAAAAAAAAGGTCATCAACTTTTTTCGGAGATGAAATGGAAATGTTTCGGAGATAAAGTGGCAGAAAAATTTTTTTTCGGACAAGATTTTCCAAAAAACCGTCGTCGACGAGATCGTGGCCGACTTGTCCCCCCCACCTCTCAGACAAGATCGCCGCCACTGGTAGCAGTGTCGGATTTAGACTCGGTGAGGCTCTAAGCTATATAAAGTCAGTCTTGTTGTCAAGACCTTAAACCTCAAGACCAAGACCAAGACCAAGACCTTGAACCTCGAGACCAAGACCAAGACCAAGACCTTGAACCTCGAGACCAAGACCAAGACCAAGACCTTGAACCTCAAGACCAAGACCAAGACCCAAAAAATCGAAATCAGGTCAAGACTTCTAAAAATTGTCAAGTCGGAATATTCGCTATTTTAATGAAAACATGAGTCTTTTATTTTATTCAAGCAAATTAACTTTAAATGCAAACTCCAGAGAAATCCGAATTTGTATTCAAAAGTCCTTCATGCAAACTCTTATACCAAATGCCTTTTGTATTTTATAAAAACCAATTCGCTCAGAATTTTCTGACCAAGACGTGCCTGGTGGGCCTCATAAAAATTCCGCCATGTGAAAATATATATTCTACAGGTGCTGAAGTCGCTGACACACACAGATGTAGCTTTTCAAGCACTGGATGTAAATGTACAGATAGTGAGTCCTTTTGAAATCTTCCCATGGTTAATCATACCGTCTGATACAGAATAACTGTTGCTGCTGCCAATGGGTTTTCCTGATCAACAAGACTTGTATCCATCCATAGATATTGGTCGTATGATGCAAGCAGGCTTGATACAGAATTCTTGAGTTCTGTTAAATGACTGTTCATATTAACAGCCGGTCTTGGTCTTGGTCTTGCGAGACCAAGACCAAGACGTTGAACCTCAAGACCAAGACCAAGACCAAGACCTTGAACCTCAAGACCAAGACCAAGACAAAGACCTTGAACCTCAAGACCAAGACCAAGACCAAGACTTTTAAAAACGAACTCGAGTGCACTCGAGACCAAGACCTTGGTCTCGAGGACAACAAGACTGTATAAAGTTTGTAAGCCTTGTTAAAAATTGCACCAGAAGTCTCATGAAACTTGAAAACATAATATATGCTTTTTAATTATTTACTGTATCATGAAAGGATGACACATTTGATCAATTACAAGACAGTTCAGTGTGGTAAAGAATTTGACCCCTTACAGTCTTTCTATCCGTTCCACGTAGTTGGCGCCAACAGGCGAGATGGAATTGGCTACTGCACAAACTGGTTTGAAAGGTTCTAAATACTATGTATGCGAGCCCTGCATGGTGCGGTTTTGCTCGGCAGCAGGATAAAAGTAGGCTTCAATCCATCATAGGCAGGTTGATCCGACTGAGGCGACAGTCCCACCTTTGACTAGCAGCTCTACCGGTAGGTTGATAATGGTCTCCTCTCAGCAGTTCTGAAGACCCAGGCCATGTTTTACTCAAGCTGCTACCACCTTTTCTACCCACTCCTTATTCGCTCCGACCACGTTCTCACGACAAGGTCCTGAACCTCATATGAGAAGAATGCTATCTTCTTACTGATTCTGTATATGACTTTTTATGCTTGTGCACTAAAGTGCGGCTCTTTAGGAACCGGTTTAATAAAGAATATACTTACTTACTTACACATATATATATAGTACACATATTTTTAACCCCCCTTAAAAAATCACATTTTTACTTTGTAGACCCCCTAAGCTGTGGTTTTTTTTAGCCAATGCCTAATCCGGCACGACACTTTACCCTGTAATGTAATTCGAGAAGCAGCCTCTAGCTTGTCAATTAGTTAAGCTACATAACAATGCAACTTCTAGGGCGCTGCAAAGAATATGAAACTGGTAATTGCTAATTGCTAATTCAAGGTAATTACTAAGTTAAGTTAGTCAACCGCCAAGCGATTTGCCCTTTTCAAATCAGGAATAATACCGCTCCATGCATTCTTTTCTTCCTTCATTCATTCCTTCGATCATCCTGTCCATTTCATTCCTCCCGCTCACTTGCTTTTCTGTTCTTATTTTTACATCCATCCATCCTACTATTGCTGCCACCACCTACAACACCCGCCAACAACGCCCTTCAACACAACCAACACCAAACACCAGTAGGCCTATCATTCCAACACATATCATTCCGAAGAATTACAAATGAATCCCCGAAGCACAAAAAATTATTCCGATGTCCTGAAGGAATAGTTTGTTGAATAGAAAACAGTTTGCTGCCTACTTTTAGTTTCTAATGTGCATTTATGCTCTAAACGTATTAAGAAATTTGCATATCACATATTCCGAAGCGCAAAATTCTCGCGATCTCATGTGATAGGCCTATGTCATGACGACCTAAGTATGCCAAATTCAAAAGGCAAGAGGTAATACCAAGACCAATACGTTTAATGTTACGTTAATTTTCCTTTGTATTATTTGTAGATATAAGAACAGCCATCACATCTACGAAGATAGTCTTCACACATTTTGACTGGCACTTAAGAACATTTCCACTACTCGCATCGAAGATTATAAACACAACAGTTCGACAATAAAGTCTATGCAGCTACACGCATGTCGAATGTCATAGCAAGAATCGAATCCGGGTGGTAAAGGTCGAGATACGACACATTTCCCATTAAGGCGTCAGGTCACTACAGTGCTGAAATAAAAGAGTCATTAAATGCTCAAGTAACATGTATGCTGGTTCTGAAAGTAAATTACACGAAGACCAAATCTCGTATACATACTGCTAATAGGATAGTCTAATGTGCATTCGCACACTTGATTTAAGAACATGCACATTTAGCACATGCACGATATGAAGCGTTAAACCAACCCTGATTTGGTTACATGAGACGCTTCTGACATTTAAGTTGAAAGTTTATTGCAACTGGTGACACGACTTGCATAGTAAGCAAGTATCAAGACACTTAATATAGAGCCTTTCGAACGTAACAGTTGCTCCCATTATCAGGGTTTCAGAAACGACGCGTAGATATTTGAAGGCTCAACGTATACAATGATTCATCTCAGCTATACATAAATATATATATATTCGTACATACATATGTATACATACATGCATACAAGCAAACATAAATACGTATACATATATAGTGCAGCACAGACATTCGTCAACTAGAATACATACAGTAGAAGTTTCAACCTAGCACTGATTGCTATACACTGTCTGCGTACTCGCGAGGTTCTTAACTTGCATCAGCAGGACTGCGAAGCACTATATCTATATCGAGTGCACACCCATGTGTCGATGTATAAGCGTGCATGTGGACTTCTTGCAGTATATATATATATATATATACATATATATATATATATATATATAATGTTGGGAGTGTCCTTCAGCCATCCCGCCATCATCATCCTCACGTGCACTTACTAACCTTTAGTTAAGACGCACCTCGTTTGAAGCTTAAAGTAGGATAGTCTCGTTGACTATATAATTATAGCAGGGTTCTTCTGTCGAAGGGAGGACCGGTTTTAGTTAAGTAAGGCGTTAGTCGTGCACCGCTGTGTGTCACGCTTGTAGTACCCTTAGTGGTCGGTTTCCGAGAGTGTACCCTGTGTGGTCGCTACTCATGTTTAGTTGCCGGTTCTCGAGTTGTTTCTTCCTTTGTGAAGTTTGTGCTAGCGTAGCAGTCGTCTTCTCTTTTGTCTTTGGTTTGTCTTGGATGTGTGAGTATCACTCCAATTATGTACATAGTGTAAATATACCATTTTAACAATATTACGAAAGTCTTCATTTTCTTGTCATTTTCTCATATCATTCTAACTCACATTCCACCTCTAGATAAACTAGCTAACAATATATATGTATATATATTTTATATATATATTGTAGTACATATATCCGTGTACACTTTATGAGTCGTCGTGCAACCTTCTCGTACTGAAGCGATGTAACTTGGCAAAAGATAACCGTGAATATTGCCGCGTCCCTTAGCGAGTATTTATGTATCAGAGCTCTTGCTTAAGCAGGACTGTGAGGGCAGTAGGCCTCTAGCCCTATCTATATCGAGTCCAAACATGTGTCGATGTATAGGCGTGCATTGTAGGCCTGTATTACGCCATTTGGTAACATATAGCGCTATTTGGTAATTCACTTAAGTATTAGAGTACTGATACTTAAGTGAGTGGTTGATGACCTCGAGTTACCGACAAAGAAATTGACAAAAAAATGTATTAAAGCTGCTGTAATAGTAAAATTAAAGAGATAAAAGCGGACACCGGAGGATTGGAGCAAGTAAAATCATTTTTTTACTTTCTGGAGAAGAGTAACTGAAGAGGCGTACTGTAAGGACGATGTCAAATCAAGGCTGGCCATGGGGATGGCAGTAATGGTTAAACTGACGAAAATTTGGAAGAATAAGTCAATATATAATGACACCAAATTACGGATGATGAAAGCATTGACATGGCCGACAGCAGCATACAGATGTGAGGCCTGGACGCTAAGGAAAGAAGAAAAACGCATCCAAGCGTTCGAGAACAAGTGCGTCAAAAAGTTGCTAAGAATTCCCTGGACAAAAAGGATGACCACCGAAGAAGTATACACGCTGGCGAGGACCAAAAGCGAACTGGTGAACCACGTCCGAACCTCGCATAATTTCTGGGAAGTCTGGCAATCCGGAAGGTATCTTCAATGACTCTGGTATGAACTGTAGCTGCAGAAGGATTACTCGGCTGCACATTATTCTACCACTTGGATTTAATGTGTCATTTGCCCTGATATATGAGAAGAAAAAATCTTCATGATTGATTGATTTAATCTAATCTAGTGACTGACACTGAGTCAATGTCATAATGTCAAAGGCGGCAGACGATGATTGCTTTTGATGCTATGAAGCTGAGTTAATGCACCTATACAACACTTGTGTATGTATTATGCATGTATGGGTCTGTGCATGTTTGCATGTATATGTGTCTTTATGAGTGTATGTGTGTATGTATGTGTTTGTTGATGTGTTTATGGACGTAATTACACGAGCGTATATATCGTGTACTGTTTACTTAGATCTCATGCTTGATACGCACTGATGTGCTTATGAGGTCGTTATTAGACAACAGTGGATTAGATCTGATGGAAAGCCAGGAATAAATTACGTCTGGCACGACCAAGGAAAGAACAATCCGGGTTTTTACGTAATTTATCTGTCGTTCTTGTATTTGAGGAGACAGGTATCAATTATATATGTCGAGGACTTTGTGTGAGTGTAGGTGTGTGTATGTGTGTGTATATATGTGTGTATGCGTGTGTGTGTGTATATCATGTGTGCAGGTCTGTATGTGTATGTATGAGTTTATGCATATATGGGTGTATGTACGTATTTAAGAGTGTATGGGCATGTGTATGTATTTGTGTTTGTGTATATGTGTGTTCATGTATGTATGTATGTATGTATGTATGTATGTATGTATGTATGTATGTATGTATGTATGTATGAATAAATAAAATATGTATGTATGTATGGGTATATATCTATGTGTGCATGCATGTATCTATAACGAGCAATTCCAAACAGTTACTGTAGTCATTCAAGATTCCGGCCTGGTTACGGTAATTTGACCTATGACAATGAGGCGATTTTGTTGTGCAGCAGAGCGAAGAAATCTGCGATCGGGAATGAAATAGGCCAAGGCGCATGAAATCTGTAGAGCAACATCTGGGATTACGAAGCCCATATTAAGAGAACATCGTCCTACATATTGTTCCATATGGCCAGAGTTCCGGGAAGCGTTTATAAGTTGTGTGAACCAACCGCAGCCACAACAGACCTAATTATCCACTGATGCGGTGACATAATCTATGACGATATTTTGTCATCTGTGTCATTTTCTACAACCTCTGGAATAGTTTATTATGCTCAGTATAAAGAAAGCAAGTGTTTCCTACCTGAATTTATTGACCCCAATTATGTGTGTAATTTGTAATTAACGTAATTGAAATTACGTAATTTGTAATTTCTATTTTCCAGCATAATTCTAAAGTAATTTTAAAAGAGGAAACTTCCCCCGTCACCTTATCGCTAAAATTTGCACATCGATCCATAGCCATAGCTGTTCTACCTCTGTGGAACAAACTCCCGCCAGAATTACGACAATTATCAGTTCCTTCTAACGAACTCACAAAACTTCACCTCTTGTCATCTCCCCATTGCTCTCTCACTCAAAGCTTAGAAGTACTGCTCTTTTTCACACATTATATCCAGTCTTGTTGTCAAGACCTTAAACCTCAAGACCAAGACCAAGACCTTGAACCTCAAGACCAAGACCAAGACCAAGACCCAAAAAATTGAAATCAGGTCAAGACTTTTACAAATTGTCAAGTCGGAATATTCGCTATTTTAATGAAAACATGAGTCTTTTATTTTATTAAAGCAAATTAACTTTAAATGCAAACTGCAGAGAAATCCGAATTTGTATTCAAAAGTCCTTCATGCAAACTCTTATACCAAATGCCTTTTGTATTTCATAAACACCAATTCGCTCAGAATTTTCTGACCAAGACGTGCCTGGTGGGCCTCATAAAAATTTCGCCATGTGAAAAAATACGTTCTACAGGTGCTGAAGTCGCTGACACACACAGAGTAGCTTTTCAAGCACTGGATGTAAATGTACAGACAGTGAGTCCTTTTGAAATCTTCCCATGGTTTATCATACCGTCTGATACAGAATAACTGTTGCTGCTGCCAACGGGTTTTCCTGACCAACATGACTTGTATCCATCCATAGACATTGGTCGTATGATGCAAGCAGGCTTGATACAGAATTTTTGAGTTCAGTTAGGCCTAAATGACTGTTCATATTAACAGCCGGTCTTGGTCTTGCGAGACCAAGACCAAGACCTTGAACCTCAAGACCAAGACCAAGACCAAGACCTTGAACCTCAAGACCAAGACCAAGACCAAGACCTTGAACCTCAAGACCAAGACCAAGACCAAGACTTTTAAAAACGAACTCGAGTGCACTCGAGACCAAGACCTTGGTCTCGAGGACAACAAGACTGATTATATCCAGATTCTACCTCTTCCACTTGCCTACCTCGCCGCATCAATTCTAAACACCATCTACTAAGCACCGTAGTCAGGCGACTGTCTGCCTGCCTTACCTTTGGACCTTGATTTCTGTCTATCCTTCTGCCTATTCACTGAGCGCCTGTGCCTAAGATGGTCCGCGACATAGCGTTTTTGGGCACTGATCGAAATCTCAAGATAACGATTAAGGCTGCATGTGATTGCAAATGAAAAATTGCGACCAAAGCGATTTTTTTCACGTGGACGATAATAAAATATGCAAGAAAATGGACATCTGTAAATGATGTTTGTCAATTTTTCTAATGCAAAGATTTGTAGTCCATGGCGAATAGGCCTATGGCTTTGTTTGCAAATGTGAAATGCAGTCTCAACAGTTAAAGTAGTGTACACATCACATGTTGTGTGCATGTATAGTGTGCATTTCACATGTTGTATGAAAATGTATGTACGTGTCTAGCTATTTATCTATGCATACATTTAATGAAGCATAAATGCGCTGCCGACGCTAGTTTAAGTGTATGCATGGCAGATATTTATATACACATGCATGCATGCGTGCATATTCATTCATTCATTCATTCATAAAATTTAATATAGCGCACCTTCAGGAAACCTACTCAGAAGCGCTCCCAGCCCAGCCACGGCAATAGAGATTAGATTTGAGCAGCTTGTAAAAAGCAGATGTGTTACCCCTGGGGAGAAGGCGAATCTCTAACGGAAGACCATTCCAAATGGATGGCCCAGCTATAGAGAAAGTCCGGCGTTGCCTAATTGTGTAGCGAGCCCGAGGAACTAAAAGTTCTCCACCAGTAGAAGACCGAAGAGCACGCCGACCAACTGAATCAGAGACCGGGCGGCAGAGCTCACACAGATAGGCCGGGGCACAGCCTAAGAGACAGCGCCAAACCAGTACGGCAACCCTATAGCAGATACGCTGCGGGACAGGAAGCCAATGCAGCACATCACGCATGTATGCAGAGATAGGGGCATATTTAGTGATGCGTCCAATTAGCCGGGCAGCTGACCGAAGAACCCGGTCGAGGCGGCCAATCAATCCAAGTGGCAGACCAACCAAGATCGCACTGCAGTGATCCAGCCTGCTTGTTACAAAAGCATGTATAAGGATGACAGTAGCATCATGAGACAGAGAACGAGAAATAAGCCGCAACTGGCGCAGTTGATAATAACAGCCACGGGTAAGCTGGTTAACATATTGGGAGAAGCTAAGAGTACGATCCAGGAGGACTCCTAAATCCCGAACCACATCCAGGAAGGTGATTTGGGGAAAGGCTTCTGCCACCAGGGGCCAGTTAACACCCGCTAGTCGCCTACCACCACCCAGCCAGATAAATTGAGTTTTAGTAGCATTTAAAAGCAAGCAGTTGGAGGCTAACCAAGCAGAAAGGACCTCCACAGCTTGAGTCATCTGCTGTACAGCAGCAACCACCCCATCCCGGCGACAGTGAACGTAGGCCTGAATATCGTCAGTATATAGCTGGTGAAAAAGCCCGCATGCCTCCAAACAAGGGGCCCATACCAGCGGTATAAATAAAATAAAGTAAAGGGCCTAGCATATGTATGTGTCAATGCATTGTGAAGCATTGTATATGTATGTATGCATTTCCGCCACTCAGTTACTTGTACCAGTCCCAAGCCTGGAATAATGGAGTAGGGTTGGTCGATAGGGTGCGGATACTGCCGGCCGTCAATATAGTGTCTTTGGAATATCTCATCAAATGAACTACGTATAATTATGCTAGCTGTAGTGTATGCATTCAGTACAGGTGTTGTGGATGCATGTATGTGGATATGTGTGCAGGCATGCTATATTTAGTTATTTATGTATGTGTGTATGTGTGTTTATATGTGTATGTATGGTCATCAATTGTCTATATGAGCACATGGCAAGAAACACTAAACTGATATATTTAGATATGAATAAGTGTCATCTGTCGGAAGCAAAAGGTGTATTTCAGGCGTATCTTAACAACATGTCTGTTATCTATCGTGTCTCGTTCTCCTCTGTTGCTAAAACCACCGCTGCCGCCGCTATATAGAAACTTGTCAGCTACGGACTTTTCACAGTCATGTATTTCTAGTTCTTAGCCATAAAGAGGCCTTTGCCTACTTTTACTTTTGGCTTAAAGTTTCGCTTCAGTCGGGGACGCGCGGTGATCTGAGCGTCGAAGGGCGAATTTAGACGTGGCTGCGTTGGAGAGCGTTTCTACCCGCGTTGACTTAACGTCTGGACCGTTGAAGAAACTGTTGTGATGCGTCGAGGCAGTTTCATTTACGGACGAAACAGTGAATGAGTTGTTTCAGTTCAGTTTAAATTCTGTCAGAGAAAGTGAGAGTGAGTCAGACAAACTGGTGGATGCACAGAATAAGGCGGACAGTCGTTCACAGACAGACACGGAGACAGACAAAGGAAATGAGAAAATAAGAGAAGGACGCAGAGAATGATGAAATGAGAGATAGGCATAGGAGAGAGACGAGACACACACAGATATATATATATATATATATAGAGAGAGAGAGAGAGAGAGAGAGAAAGAGAGAGAGAGAGAGAGAGAGAGAGAGAGAAAGAGAGAGAGAGAGAGAGAGAGAGAGAGAGAGAGAGAAAGGCAGATGAGTGAGTGTGAAAGAGAGACTGAGAGCATAATGAGCAAGAGGGAGGTGCGAATATCTAACGGAGCGCGAGCGTGCATGCGAGCGAGTGCATAGTTCCATCGGTCTATTCTCCTCATTCGTCGTATATATATTTAGCTGACAGTGCCATAGCAATCGCTATCAGTCGCTTGAGTTCTGCAGCCGCAGCAACATCTTCAACAATCAACCGACCGACTTAGAACTCCTCTTCGAATGATGGCCGATAGTTTCTCGACGGAAATTCCGACGACCCTTGACGATCTGCCGGTCAACATCTCCAGCAACTTCTCCACCAACGCCTTCGAATACTCTGCTGCCATCGTCGTTCCCGTTCTTTTCGCCATCATCTTCATCGTCGGCCTCGTCGGCAACGCCACTTTGATCTTCATCGTGCTTCGCAATAAACCAATGCGTACGAAAGCAAACGTTCTGATCGTTAATCTGTCGATCGGGGACTTTATCCTCATTCTCTTCTCTGTTCCGTTCACTTCCGTCATCTTCACCTTCTACGAGTGGCCTTTTGGCAACGTCATCTGTAAGCTGAACGAGTTCATGCAGACCCTGTCCCTCGGGGTGTCGGTCTTCACCCTTACGGCCCTCAGCGTCGACAGGTTCATTGCCGTCGTATACCCTCTGGCCTCGTACAGCTCGAGGTCGCTGACCCGCGCCATCATCGCCTCAGTAGTCATCTGGGTGATGTCGGTTGGACTGGCGCTCATGGATCTAGTGGGAGCTCACGCCGGCCCTTGTCCCAATTGCGGTAAAGTTAATCCTATAATTATCTGTAACCTACACCCGAGGGAACGGGCCGATCGGTACGTAGAGTATCACCAGTTCCGCGTTTTATTTCGCTTCATTATCTACTTCGTCGCGCCAATGATTGTGATCACCTGTCTCTACGTCATCATTGCTGTTGTCCTCCTACGTCAGTCGGCTTCCCTCAGTTCTCAGATGGACATCAACGCCTCATCACCATCATCCACCTCAGTGTCCCGGGCATCCAGGCCTAGGCTTCTGCGATCAGAAAGCGTTGCCGAGGCCAGGCAGAACGATTCGCGCAGGAAAGTCGCCAAAGTCGTTTTGTCGTTTGTCGTCATCTTCATCGTTTGCTGGCTTCCACGTCATGCATATCTCCTGCACTACTACTTCGTAGATTTTGAATGGAACAATGTGTGGTTCTCCCTAAAGGTCGCCGCATTCTGCCTAATGTTCATCTATTCGGCCATCAATCCACTGGCTCTCTACCTACTCAATGGTGAGTTCAGACGCTACTTCCGTCACTACCTATTTGGATGCTGCTACAAACCGTGGCGCCTCGCGAACACTGTTAACCGACGCGGAACCACCACTGACAGCACCCGGATGCAGAAGATGACTACGACCACCAGTGCTTCGCTTGAAGATTACGACCAGAAGGGTGCCAGAATAAATTCGTCGACTCGACCATAAAAACTTGGGCGCTACATAAGTTAGTGGACCTTGGAAGACGATCTTCGTCGTTCATTTCTGTGGACCTATTCGTCTTAACAAACAAAAACACGAAGCCAAGTTCGCGGGCAGTCATGACGGTCCCTGGACTAAAACAAGTGTGTCATGTCTTCTCAGTATACCAAACTATATGCTGGAGACTGCTGAACTACGGGACCCCTTCAATGAATTATAATCGTAATCGCAAACTTCAGATTTCTAAAGCGCAACTCTTACGCTTAGCACAGAGCATCAGCATATTTACGAGCGCCGCGTCGTTCCAGAGGGGTTAGTCCAGACAGCGATGTCCAGTGGAGGCCTGAGTTCGGTGGCTAGAGAGACCAGAGACAGGAGGCAGAGCAGTTGGTATGGCGGTTTCATTGAGGAAGAGAAAAGCGTGGAAGGTGGATTCTGGAATTGATTAGGGCAGGACCACGGATCCACAAACCTCGAGTCAGCAACCCTCTCTCAATCCTCTCTCATATGCGTCTGTGCTTATAATCTTATATCTTCAATGCACGCTGTTTTCAAGGATTTCGAATGAGTGTTGCGTAATTCTGCTAATCATACGTTCTCAGAAATTCGTCAACATTACTCTGAATTATCCATCATCTGGGTAATTGGTCTCGTTACGTTCATCTGCAAAAGGATTCCCGTGACCAGATCTCGACACCAAGAGATCCTTCTGACTCAACGTAAGGAGTGCAGCAGAAACAGCGACAGAAAAACAACAGCAGGGTAGACACTTATCTAGGAAGAGACAGCTAAAGATACACACGAACAAAGAAACAGGAAACGGAGCTTTTCTGTCTCGTGTCTCATTATTCATAAGCTACAGAGACAGGCGATCACAGACAGAAATACAGACGCAGTTACGCAGACAGAGCCAGATACAGGCTAGAGACAAAGGCGAAGGGACAAATAGGCAGAGATCGAGAAAAATGAACTGTCATATATGTTATCAGTTGAACGAGGATTATATTCTGATAAAAGTCGTCAATGTGACGACTCATATCGTTTTAGACTTGAAACTTGGCAACAGTAATGCACGAAACGAAAGGACGATTCTATGGATGCGATACGATGCATTATCAAAGTCCCGTTATGAGCACTTTATTACACCCGAAGGCAGAAAGAACAAGTCAAATTACAGAGTAGTTAAACATACACGCTGCATGAACCGAATTTCAAACGCACAAACTACGAAAATTAAACACAACCTCAAAGGCACAAACTACGAAAATCAAACATAATTTCAAACGCACAAACTAAGAAAATGATCGTAAATGGCAGTTGTGAGACTATTTTTACTATTCAAAATGACAAGGAGTTCGGAATCATAAAGGAAATGCTCTCCAAAGTAACACCATAAAATATTTTTAAGAAGGTTAGATGTTGAACGAGCTATTCGCCAATAGAACATCATGCGACGTTTCTTAATAATGTTATGCAAGTCCAATCTGCCAAGACCACAGATGAAGCCTTTAACAGATTCCCATTTATTGAAACCAAATAACTTTCTATATACAGAGTTCCAACATGCATTCAGTTCATCTTTCTGTTTCACCGTATATCCAAGTATGGCTGAGGCGTAAGTTAATATTGGTAAACAATAGCTTTCTTGCAGGGATAGATGAACCAGCTCGTTAAGATCTTTAAGATCGTTAAGTTATTTGGGCGTAAAGTAAGAAAGTGAAGCTCCAGCGTCCTGAGATGAGCGTATGGGAGGCACTCATTTCCTCCAGTCGTCCCATTAGCCGGCAATGGACAAATCCCACGGTCCTGCACATTTTACTGCTGCCGTTTACTTCCCAGCTTGCCGTAGATGCCAAATTATACTGCTTAGTGACTCACGTGTGTGTAGCAACTTGTGAAGGTCGCTAAACGGATTCAAATCCCCAATCGTATGATCCGCGACCAAGCATGTTACGATTGGACCACCAAGTCGCACCTTATTTTTAAGTGCTGCATAGGTTTACGAACTTAACATTGATAGTCTTGATGAGCTGCTTTTTATTGTTTTTTGTGGATTGGAGGTTTCTTATAATTGATTTTCATCATCAATTCCAGGTTGAAGTTTCATAAGCATTTCCCATTAATTGATGTTTTATTGTTTCGAAGACAAAACGCAGAAATTTTTTGTCCAAAGTCCTGAGATTTCTAACATCAATTCGTTAAGGTGTTAGCGTATGGAAAATAGGAGTCTATTGGATTTCCAACATTGGTTCGTTTTCTCATCCTTGGTCACATATGCATGCAAATCCATAAAAGTAATCAAATTAACACTTCAAAGAGGAACTGTATTGGTTTCCCAGTCGCTATTTGTAGCCTACACTCTCGTCGTTCGATTGTTTTTGTACCAACCTGTATGCTGTGCTTAATTTGTGCGCTTATGAACACCTGTTGTCGTTGTGACTTGTAGATGTTTTATGCTTTTTCTGTCGAGTTGATTAAGATAGTTTAGAAATCTCTGTTGTCAGCTGTAAGATGGCTTAACGATTCTGTGTAACATTCATAGACGATTCGATGGTTAGAAAACTGTTCAGACAACTATATGTAGTTCATTAGAATATATTTATGTTGTAAGAGACAATTAACCTATATATATCGTAGCCTATACATGTTTCTACTATGAGCCTGCTACATTGTCTATACTTTGTATCTGTATAATGTTATTGGCCTAAATACGTGTCACTGGAATGAAAATTGATTTTCGAATTGTGGAAAAAATCATCTATATATACAGATCAGTTCAAAACTCTTTTTTGACCAGATCATTTCAAAAGTGTCCCCCCACCTGTCAAACAAGATCGCCGCCACTGCATGTACTTCATACATGATTATATGCACTTAAAAAATGTATTTGATTGTCATATATCTACGAATATTATTATAAATTAATAAATATTATGTATCGTAAAACTGGTTATGTATCATAATTTATATTGTATTACATCTCATATATAATTAAATATGATCAAGTTGCGTACTTCGATAAATTTAGGAAATAGATTTTGCCACTTCGTATGTCAACTGCACGCCTATATATATCGACACATGTGTGTGCACTATATATATATATATATATATATATATATATATATATATATATATATATATATATATATATATATATATATATAGTGTCAGTGTCATCACAATCCTGCTGATGCTCTGATACATACACAACTACTCGCTAAGGGTCGCTGCAATATTCACGGTTATCATTTGGCAAGTTACATCGCTTCAGTACGAGACGGTTGCATGACAGCTTATAAAGGGTAGATGGATATAATTATGTACCACAATATGTATATAAAAATTATATACATATATAAATCAAATCAAAATAATTTTTATTGAGACCAAATTAACGATTCAGATTAGGCATACAAACAAAGATAATTACAAGCAAGCCGGTAACAAAGGATGGCCCTAAAGGGAAAATTTCCCGCTACCAGGGACACCTATTTACAAGGCCAAATTGCTATGGCGCGTAAAACCAACTAGAAACCTTAAGAAGTTAATTCTTCATGAGAAAAAAAGGAAAACCAACTTAACTGAAACAGCCAACACTTGGGCAATGGCAAATAATAACAACGAAAGCAAACCAAACCAATTATTGTCGGAGACCCAATCGAGAAACCATCATCAAGTGCGAGATGTAAATTAAGTATTGCCGCAGTGATCTTTTGAAGCTCAGGAGGGATCCCAACTGTCTCAGTGATAGTGGTAGGGCATTCCATAGCAGAGGACCGGTAGCATTAATTGAGAATTATATATATATATATATATATATATATATATATATAATTACATTAAATAATATATACTTCAAGGAGTCCACATACACGCTTATACATCGACACATGTGTGTGCACTCGATATAGAGTGCCCTAGCTCAGAGTTTTTCAAACTGTGGTCCGCGGACCCCTGGGGGTCCGCGAAGGATATGGCGGGGTCCGCGAGAGCGTTCTGAAAATAATGTGATGCTTAACATTGCATGGTTTTAGCATTAACAGCCTGTTTTCAAATTCATACGCTACTTATTGTGTGCCTGTAACTGTATGATCCACAAGGATCCAATTGGGTATTCGATCACACCAGTTTTGTGATGCTGCTGATAGTTATTCTTTGCGTACTAGGGCCTACAGTGACGTAAATAAGATGTAGGCTTATGGTCACGTTACATTTCTAGCCTAATAACACGTGTGTTTTAATAAAATTTAATATATAATTTCTGCTAATCGACTGCTAATCAATTCTGCACCCAATGTAAGCGCGGTGTATTTGAAGCCTTCATCAGAAGTAGGCCTACAACTAGATTCCATTTCAAAAGGTTTAAGATCGATATTCACAAAACAAACTTTCAAAGTCTGCAAGTGTTTCATTTAGAAAATCAACACTGAATATGAGTCTGGTTGTTTTTTCCATGGAAGAAACACTGAAGCTCTAGCTAGGACTCTAGTTGTGTTTACATAAACGCTATATTTTCTTCTCATTGTAGGCCTAACGCTGGACTGACTTGGGTTTTCTGAAAAAAACACACTTGCTCTATAGTCTGTAGCATTAAGTATTATAATTACAGGACACAGCTAGTTAGCTAAAAAAAAGTCTAGTGGTTCCTCCAGTGAAGGCTTCATTTGCAATATGCTGGTCTATTTCCTGATTGTGTACTCTGGACTTGTAGAATTAGAAATTTGTGGAATTCGAATGATTTTAGCCTTTAAATGAACGATAATACAGAGATTTGCAAAGCACATCCCTATTTAGTTCACGTTCTCTGTTACATGCTAACTATATAATTTTGCTGTTTGTATTATGGATAACTTTCTGAAACGTAAGAAGACAGTGCTTAGGCCTATCCAAAATCCAAATTATGGACAGTTTTTGCAAGGCAAAGCAAGCACATCCCTCTCGCTGACATTACTGGTTTTTGGCGAAACCGATATTATTCATTTCTTTTAAAAATGACTGTGTTCCATAGTTATTGCAGGGAGTTAATAACAATTTATTTAGTGTTACTTTTTATATTATGATAGTCCTTAGCGTCATAAATAAGCAAGCGTGTATTGTGGAAGTAGTCTGTCTGCCTGTTATTTTTAGTGAATTTTAAGTGATAGGGGCCTAAATTTTGCTTTGTAAATACTGGGGTCCGCGAGCTATGCCTAGAAAAAAATAGGGGTCCCTGGTCCAAAAAGTTTGAAAACCTCTGCCCTAGCTCACAATCCTGCTGATGCAAGTTATGAACCTCGCGAGTACGCAGATATAGTCTTAGCAATCAGCGCCATGTGGAAAATTCTACTGCATGTGTTCTAGTAATCTAATTGACGAATGTCTGCCCTGCACAGACCATGGTGTTCGCACTATGTATGTATGTATGTATACGTATTTATGTATGTCTGTATGTATGCATGTATGTATACATATGTACAGTATGTAGGCCTATGTACGAATGTATATATATGTATGGCTGAGAGATGAATATGAGATGAGTGCTTCTGAACCGTTGCATAAGTGTTTCTGAATCGCTGCATTAAGTGCTTCTGAATGGTTGCATCGATTTCTCTTCGACTGTCTACGAAAAACGTCACTTAAATCTCTTTTATTATTTTTATACTAGTGTATTAACCCGTCATAAATTATGACGTGACGACAGTGTGTCATTATAGGCCTATATGTATCGTTTGTTAAAAATGCTCTGATAGCCGTCGTCAAGACGACCGTCGTCAAGACGGCAGTACAAACGGCTTCACAATAGAACAGAAGCCGTTTGTGACGTAGCGTCCTTCGACAGACAAATTTGTATATAAGGAAACTATATTAAAAGATTTCATTCTACGTTGCGCCTTCAACCATCTACGTGGAAGTGCTGGACTGTGAAGTAATCATAAGCTGCGGACTTCATCGGTCTTCGTCATTCCAGAAACTCTGAAAATGGTAGCAACTGGTATATCTTTGGGTGGGAATCCGTTAATAGGCTCTTCGCGTGTGCGGGAGACCATCAGCGTTGACTGATAGGAATCCGATCACCGTTTGGCTATTGGTGAACGTTTTCTTCTAGGATAACTTTGACATGATTTTATGCTTTGTCAGCAGCGCCTCATGTAACCAGTCTAGGGTGGTTGGTTTAATGTTCTACGTGTGCATGTGCATAAATCGAGTGTGCGAATGCACATTAGCTTATGCTATTAGCAGTAGGCTATGTAAACGGAATTTGGTCTTCGTGTAATTTATTTTCAGAACCAGCATATATGTTACTTGAGCATTTAATGGCTCTTTTATTTCAACAATGTAGTGGCCTAATGGCTAATGTGCCGTGTCTCCACTTCAACGACCCGGATTTGATTCTTGCTGTGACATCTGACATGGATGTGGTTGTTGACTTCATTGTCTATCTACGGTGTTCATAATCTTAGATGTGAGTAGTGACAATGACCTTAAGTGCCAGTCAAATTGAGTGGAGGCCATCTTCGCCGATGTAATGGCTGTCCTTGTATCTACAAATAATACAAGAGAAAATTAATTTAACATTAAATGTGCTGGTCTTGGTGTTACCTCTTGGCTTTGGAATTTGGCATACTTAGGTCAAATCATGAAGTTTCCCATCCCACATATAGGACAGGTCATGGACTAGGCTTTCGCTTTAAAGCGACCAGTTTGCCCTACGATATATGTGTTATGTGAGTCTCTTTAAACATTTAGAGCATAAATGCACATTAGAAACTAAAAGTTGGCAGCAAACTGTTTTCTACACAACAAAATATTCCTTCAGGACATCGGAATAATTTTTGTATGCTTCAGGGATTCATTTGTAATTCTTCGGAATGATATGTGAAATCGTAGTGATGGTACTGGTGTTTCGTGTTGGTTGTGTTGACGGGTGGTGTTGGTGGTTTCTGACGTTGGACGGTGGCGGCAGCAAGAGGATAGGAAGGATGGATGGCAAAAACAACCGAGAACAGAAAAGTGAAAGGGAGAAAATCAACTGGAAAGAGTGACCGAAGAAATGAAAGAATGAAGGAAGAAAGGAACGTCTCTTTGCTGCAAACAATTTAAAGCAGAATAAGATTTGCCGGCTGAAAAGGAATACAACGAAGAACAGCGTTATGATTGATTGACTTTACTCCTGGAACGCTCGCTGGAACCATTTGGCTATAATCATGGATTGACGTCGGGAAGAGAACTAGCCTCTCTATATCACCACCAACAACCACTTCAGCACGCAGCGAATTAGTATTAAACCTTAACTCTTCATCTCTCCTCTCCCCACCACTACCCACAATTCCTATGGCACGATTTGGAGCATAAGTCAGATTAATATCACTTGAGTCCATCTCCACATAGTCTCTAAGCACCTTAGTGTCACTTAGACTAGCCCCACTACAGGTACAAGAAAGCCTAGCGCTATCCTCATTTAGAATGTGACAGGTGCAGTTGTCACATCTGTAGCCCGGCAGAGTAGCTGTGGTCGACAGGATAGGCAAATATATGTAGACATTCATTAGAATGTCTACATAATAAATTCATTAGAATGGAAGATCCGTCTTCTAACGTCAGGACATTATATTCTAGAGGAATCCCAGAGGAACTAAGGTATATACCTCAGAACTGGACCCAAAAAATACTCGTAACATAAAAGTATAGAGATTAGTTTCACCCGTAGGCATCTCAGCAGTTAATGAAGAGTGAATGAAAATTGTGAGAACAATAGAGAAGGAGCAGCACTCTGAATTGTAAAAAGAATAGAAATCTTCAGGGAACTGCATAACATTAAATCTATTTAAGCTTAACTACAACAATGAATGCACATTAAAGACTCGTTTAGACCTGAGAACTACTAAGGTACATGTAATCACAGTAAATATACAAAAAAGTATAAAGTGATGCGTTCTGCATCAATTCGTGAGCAACTAATAAAGAACGAACATAATAAAGCAAGTAAGCAGTAATAACTGCAAATTCAATATCATGAGCAAATAACGAAAAACCTCAGAAATCGTTAGAGGCAACAACTTAAATGAATCGAAACAACTTCAATCTAGTATAGCGATTTGATATGTTTAGTTAGAAACAAACTAAGTTCAGGATAACTTCTGTGCAACAAAGCGATTGCATCATTCCATCCATAACGTCTTGAAGACAGAAAAACATGATGTTTCATAGTCGCCCACATCTGAATGGGCTAAGTTAAGCAGTTATTAAGCACGTTATATCATTACCTCTTAATAATCAGGAGACAAATAAGCATGAGAGATTCTAGGATAGTTCATATGTAACTCACTAAACCTCTGAATAGGCCTAGGTACAGAATATATACAGTCCATAGTGGCAAAACTTGAAAGGTAACAAGGTGAGTAATTTTATATCCATGAGTTCAACATGAATCGGTATTCACCGCAATGTAGAAGTAAATTATATTATAACAAATTTCTTGGAGTCGCAAGCGAGAATATAATTTAGATATTTATCACTCAATAAGGAAAAAATAAAAGAAGTAAAAGTCCAAACAATGGAGAAAACTCTCTCCAATGAATCTAAGAAGAAACTCGCATAAAAGTTCCATTGGGGTGGGCGCCATTCATAAAAGTTTCACTAGGTAGGGCGCCGTTCAAGTCAAACTCTGCCAAAGGACTGGACAAGCAGAGGTGAATTTACTAGTCCAGAGATGGTTAACGCTGACACTTCTGTAGTCCAGCGGAGGGTAGGGGATCACTTTGAATGACAAGAGCTGCTCGACGCGGAGACTTCTGGAATCTTGAGGTGGGTAGGAGAATCACCTGACGCCGGAGACGGGGATGGAATTAATTTCAATAGAACGCTCAGGGAGACGATCTTTATCGGTTTATGATCCTGTCCTTCAGACAGCATCAAGAACACAGACCCTCCTGCTGTCCAGGAAGAAGAAGCCTTCCCTTCTTTGACCAAGGTTCTCGCTCTGGCATATATCTGTGCATTGGCAGGCGACAAGTGTTCGTTGATGAAAATTGAGGTATTTCGCAGTTGGGTCCCAGACCTATAGACAATGTTCCTGATCCTGATGGTGTTGAACTTGGCAATAATCGGTCGAAACTTTTCCTTACCCTTCCTGGGTAGCCTGTAGGCAGTGGAAATGTCAGCTTCAGTGACCTGTAATCCAAGCGTATGGGTGCATAAGTTGATTGTGGCCTGAATTGCCTCTTTCTCAGCCGAGTCTCTGGACGCATCAGGGACAGGAGCTTCCTCCACTCCATGAAAGACAAGATTCGACAATCTTGCTTCAGACTCAAGTTGCGATAAACGTGAGCGTAGGTTGTTGTTTTCTTCTTCAAGGTTTGATTGCTTCATCTGAATGTTATCAAGCTGAGCGCCGATCAGGTTATTAATTTTTTTCTCTATGATCGGATCCAATTTGAGGAGTATCTTGTCGATTATTTTGTCGATTTTCTTTTCTAACATTGTTTCTATAGCTGGTGACCAAGAATCTTTGAGCTTATCGATCATGAACTCTGTCGCTTTATCGTCCTTGAGAAGTTCGATTAGTTCTTCTCCCTTAGCTTTCGACATGTTGAGTATGCCAAGTTAGCCAAAATGAATGAGGAAAGTGATCACGTATAAATTTTCGAGCAAGGATCGAAATTATTTTACTATAAGGTTAACAAACAAATGCGGAGTCAAATGTATATAGTCGAGACAAGAAGACGAACTGAGTTAAACTGCAGCTCTTAACGTTAATTGTACACTCCAATTCGACAGTTGGATGATCCGTTCCATGTTGACACGGCACCACAGTGTACAGCGCCCATCCTTCTCAAGTACACAATAAAATTTATGATGAAATTTGCATTTACTTTGTCCATAAGTTGTAAATTTCCCGAATTCTTCGTTCCCCCTTGTGCTAGAGTAGAAACATTGCTGATGACGAGGTAATAAATCCAAAGATATATGCGACGGAACAGTAATTTTTAACTTTATTACGGAGCGTCCACATATAGCGACCGATCTAGTCAACAGCCATCCTCATATATATATATATATATATATATATATATATATATATATATATTTATATATATATATACATATATATATATATATAGAGAGAGAGAGAGAGAGAGAGAGAGAGAGAGAGAGAGAGAGAGAGAGAGACAGACAGACAGACAGAGAGACAGAGAGAGAGACAGAGACAGAGACAGAGACAGAGACAGAGACAGAGACAGAGACAGAGACAGAGACAGAGACAGAGACAGAGACAGAGAGACAGAGAGACAGACAGACAGACAGACAGACAGACAGACAGACAGACAGACAGACAGACAGACAGACAGAGAGAGACAGAGAGAGAGTGAGAGCATAGAGGCGCAAGAAGGAGAAGCGCAGTTATAGGAGCGTGAGCGTGCAGGCGAGCGATAGTTCCAGCGGTCTATCCTCCTCATTCGTCGTATCTCTTTTGCTGACAGTGCCACAGTAATCGCTATCAGTCGGATGAGTTCTGCCGCCGTAGCAACATCATCAACAATCAGCCATTCTACCGCTCGTTTTCAACCGACCGACCTAGAACTCATCTTTGAATGATGGCCGATAATTTCTCAGCGGACATTCCGACTACATCTGACGATCTGCCGGTCAACTTCTCCACCAACATCTCCACCAACTCGACCAACGCCTTCGACTACTCGGCGGCCATCGTCGTTCCCGTTCTTTTCGCCATCATCTTCATCGTCGGCCTCGTCGGCAACGCCACTTTGATCTTCATCGTGCTGCGCAATAAACCAATGCGTACGAAAGCAAACGTTCTGATCGTTAATCTGTCGATCGGGGACTTTATCCTCATTCTCTTCTCTGTTCCGTTCACTTCCGTCATCTTCACCTTCTACGAGTGGCCTTTTGGCAACGTCATCTGTAAGCTGAACGAGTTCATGCAGACCCTGTCCCTCGGGGTGTCGGTCTTCACCCTTACGGCCCTCAGCGTCGACAGGTTCATTGCCGTCGTATACCCTCTGGCCTCGTACAGCTCGAGGTCGCTGACCCGCGCCATCATCGCCTCAGTAGTCATCTGGGTGATGTCGGTTGGACTGGCGCTCATGGATCTAGTGGGAGCTCACGCCGGCCCTTGTCCCAATTGCGGTAAAGTTAATCCTATAATTATCTGTAACCTACACCCGAGGGAACGGGCCGATCGGTACGTAGAGTATCACCAGTTCCGCGTTTTATTTCGCTTCATTATCTACTTCGTCGCGCCAATGATTGTGATCACCTGTCTCTACGTCATCATTGCTGTTGTCCTCCTACGTCAGTCGGCTTCCCTCAGTTCTCAGATGGACATCAACGCCTCATCACCATCATCCACCTCAGTGTCCCGGGCATCCAGGCCTAGGCTTCTGCGATCAGAAAGCGTTGCCGAGGCCAAGCAGAACGAATCGCGCAAGAAAGTCGCCAAAGTCGTTTTGTCGTTTGTCGTCATCTTCATCGTCTGTTGGCTGCCACGTCATGTATACGTCCTCTACTACTACTTCGTAGATTTTGAATGGAACATGGGATGGTACTACCTAAAGTTCACCGCATTCTGCCTGATGTTCATCTATTCGGCCATCAATCCACTGGCGCTCTACCTACTCAATGGTGAGTTCAGGCGCTACTTTCGTCACTACCTATTTGGGTGCTGCTACAAACCGTGGCGCCTCACGAACACCGGTAACCGACGTGGAACCACCACTGACAGCACCCGGATGCAGAAGATGACTACGACCACCAGCGATTCGCTTGAAGACGACAACCAGAAGGGCGCCAGAATAAATTCGTCGACTCGACCATAAAAACTTGGGCGCTACATAAGTTAGTGGACATTACAAGACGATCTTTGTCGTTTATTTCTGTGGACCCTATTCGTCTTAACAAACGAAAACACAAAGCCAACTTCGTGGGCAGTCATGAAACAAGTGTGTGACATCTTTTCAGTAGGCTTATACTAAATTATATACTGCATCCGGCTGAACTACAGGACCCCATCAATGAATTATAATCGTAATCGTAAACTTCCAATTTCTAAAGCGCTACTCTAACGCTTAGCACAGAGCACCAGCATATTCACGAGCGCCGCGTCGTATCAGAGGGGTTGTCCACAGAGCGATGTGCAGTGTAGGCCTGAGTTCGGTGGCTAGAGAGACCAGAGACAGGAGGCAGAGCAGTTGCTAAGGCGGGTTTCGTTGAGGAAGAGAAAAGCTTGGAAGGTGGATGCTGGGATTGATTAGGGCTGGACCACGGGTCCAAAAGCCTGGAGTCAGCAACCGTCTCTCAACCCTCTGTCGCATGGGTCTGTACTTACTTAGATATCTTTAATGCCTGCTGTTTTCAAAGAACTCGAATGAGTGTTGGGTAATTCTGCTAATTATACGTTCTCAGAAAATTCGTCAACATTACTCTGAATTATTCATCATCTGAGTAATTGGTTTCGTTATGTCCATCTGCAAAAGAATTCCTGTGGCCAAATTTCGACACCAAGAGATCCTACCGACTCAACGTAAGGAGTGCAACAGAAACAGCGACATAAAAACAACAGCAGGGTAGACACTTATCTAGGAAGAGACAGCTAAAGATACACGCGAACAAAGAAACAGGAAATAGATCTTCTCTGTCTCCTGTCTCATTATTCATAAGCTACAGAGATAGGTGATCATAGACAGAAATACAGACGCAGATACGCAGACAGAGCCAGACACAGACACAGAGACAAAGGCGTAGAGACAAATAGGCAGAGATTGAGAAAAATGAACTGTCATATATGTTATCAGTTGAACGAGGATTATTCTCTGATAAACGTCGTCAATATAACGACACATAATCGTTTTAAACTTGACACTTGGCAACATTAATGTACGAAACGAACGGACGAATCTATGGAAGCGATACGATGCATTAGCAAAGCCACAGTTATTTGGGCGTAAAGTAAGAAAGTGAAGCTCCAGTGTCCCGAGATGAGCGTATGGGAGGCACTCATTTCCTCCACTCGTCCCATTAGCCGGCAATGGACAAATCCCACGGTCCTGCACATTTTACTGCTGCCGTATACTTCCCAGCTTACGTAGATGTCAACTTATACTGCTTAGTGACTCACGTGTGTGTAACAACTTGTGAAGGTCGCTAAACGGATTCAAATCCCCAATCGTATGATCCGCGACCAAGCATGTTACGATTGGACCACCAAGTCGCACCTTATTTTTAAGTGCTGCATAGGTTTACGAACTTAACATTGATAGTCTTGATGAGCTGCTTTTTATTGTGTTTTTGTGGATTTGAGGTTTTTTATAATTGATTTTCATCATCAATTCCAGGTTGAAGTTTCATAAGCGATTTCCCATTAATTGATTTTTTATTGTTTCGAAGACAAAACGCAGAAATTTTTGATCCAAGGTCCTGAGATTTCTAACATCAATTCGTTAAGGTGTTTGCTTATGGAAAATATGAGTCTATTGGATTCCCAACAGTGGTCCGTTTTCTCATCCTTGGTCACATATGCATGCAAATCCATAAAAGTAATCAAATTAACACTTCAAAGAGGAACTGTATTGGTTTCCCAGTAGCTATTTGTAGCCTATACTTTCGTCGTTCGATTGTTGTTGTACCAACCTGTATGCTGTGCTTAATTTGTACGCTTATGAACACCTGTTGTCGTTGTGACTTGTAGATGCTTTTATGCTTTTTCTGTGGAGTTGATTAAGATAGTTTAGAAATCTCTGTTGTCAGCTGTAAGATGGCTTAACGATTCTGTGTAACATTCATAGACGATTCGATGGTTAGAAAACTGTTAAAACAACTATATGTAGTTCATTAGAATATATTTATGTTGTAAGAGACAATTTACCTTTATCGTATGTGTCTGACTATGAGCCTGCTACATTGTCAGTACTTTGTATCTGTATAATGTTATTGGCCTGAATACGTGTCACTGGAATGAAAATTGATTTTCGAATTGTGGAAAAAATATCATCTATGTATACATGTATTTCATACAGTCTTGTTGTCCTCGAGACCAAGGTCTTGGTCTCGAGTGCACTCGAGTTCGTTTTTAAAAGTCTTGGTCTTGGTCTTGGTCTTGAGGTTCAAGGTCTTGGTCTTGGTCTTGGTCTTGAGGTTCAAGGTCTTGGTCTTGGTCTTGGTCTTGAGGTTCAAAGTCTTGGTCTTGGTTTTTCAAGACCAAGACCAAGACTTTTGTCAATATGAACAGTCATTAATTTTAACAAACGGCAAGAATTTTAAAAATTTATCCAATAATTACTCATACAGTTATTGCTTTAGTATTTACACGGTGTGAATGAGGCTTCACTGTTGTTTTGGACAATTATTTTGACTCCCGGTTATTTACCATGGAATGATTTCAAAACAGACTCATGATTAATTTGTACATTTACATCCGGTTCTTGAAAAGCTGCTTTGTGTGCTAGCGATTTCAGTACTTGTAGACCGTGTTTTTTCACATGGCAGAATTTTTATGAGGCCCCACAGGTCACGTCTTGGTCAGAAAATTCTGAGCAAATTGGTTTTTATAAAAGTCAACAGGCAGTTGGAATAACATTTCGCATGAAGGACTTTTGTAAATACGAATTCGGAATTCTCTGCAGTCTCCATTTAGAGTTGTTTTGCTTGAATAAAAGAAAAAACTCATGTTTTCAATAAAATAACGATCGAGTAGTCCGACTGGAAATGTTTAGTAAGGAATAGAAGTCTGGATACGACTGTGATTTTTTTGGGTCTTGGTCTCGGTCTTGGTCTTGAGGTTCAAGGTCTTGGTCTTGGTCTTGAGGTTCAAGGTCTTGGTCTTGGTCTTGGTCTTGAGGTTCAAGGTCTTGGTCTTGGTCTTGGGCTTGAGGTTCAAGGTCTTGGTCTTGGTCTTGGTCTTGAGGTTTAAGGTCTTGACAACAAGACTGATTTCATACATGATTATATGCACTTACAAAATATATTTGATTATCATATCTACGAATATTATTATAAATTAATAAATATTATGTATCGTAAAATTGGTTATGTATCATAATTTATATTGTATTACATCTCATATATTATTAAAAATGATACACTGTTTACTCTATAGTTGCGTACTTAGATAAATTTAGGAAAGAATTTTGCCACTTCGTATGTCAACTGCACGCCTATACATCGACACGTGTGTGCACTCGATATATTATAGACTAAGTGTCCTCACAGTCCTGCTGATGCTCTGATACATAGTTTACACAACTACTCGCTAAGAGTCGCTGCAATATTCAGGGTTATCATTTGGCAAGTTACATAGGCGTAGACTCTGGGGGGTCAGCCGGGGCACGTGCCCCCCCAATAATTGAGGAGCCGGGGCAATGCCCCCCAATAATCGAGAGGAGTATTTCTTCAAATATTAAAATATTATGTTTCAATATAGACAAATTTCTTCAGAAACAGAAAAACAGAGACAAATAACTGAAATACTATCAGAAATTCATAATGAAAACAAAGATTTATTTTTTTCTTCAATATCTTCAATTTAGAACAATTTACATCTACACAAAAAGCACTCATTTCATATGCATTACGTAACACCGGAAGACTCTGAGGCTCGCTGATTGTCCAGACTAAAGGTGAAGAGCTTTTTTTGGTTTTTAGTTTAAAAAACACAAGAAAAGGAAAACCACAAAACATTTTTTTGTCTAAGCTTTTTTTTCTTATTCTTGTAGAAGTTATTTTAATAAAATTGATTTAATGATTTTTAATTTTCTAAAATCGCAACTGAATTAAACTGAGTTGGAGCTCTTGTTTATACCAATTCCATGATTTTTGTGATCCAAAACCGAAAATCTTAAAAATAAATAAGCAAAACAACAAAAACCATAGAAACAAAAGAAAACACAAAAAACAAAACAATTTTTCATCTTGAAAAACTTGGTTTTTTGCACCTCTGGTCCGGACCCCATGCCCCACCAATATTTTGGACAAGTTTACGCCAGTGGCAAGTTACATCGCTTCAATAGGCCTACGAGAAGGTTGCATGACAGCTTATAAAGAGTACACGGATATATGTACCACAATATATATATATATAATTATATATATATATATATAATTATATTTATTTATATATATATATTTATATATATATATATATATATATATATATATACTGCAAGGAGTCCACATACACGCTTATACATCGACACATGTGTGGCACTGTGTGCACTCGATATAGATATAGTGCCCTAACTCACAGTCCTGCTGATGCAAGTTGTGAACCTCGCGAATGCGCAGATAGTCTTAACAATCAGTGCCAGGTTGAAAATTCTACTGTAGCCTATGTGTTCTAGTTGACGAATGTCTGTCCTGCATGCGCAGACCCTGGTGTTCGCACTATGTAGGGCCTATGTATGTATGTATGTATACGTATTTATGTATGTCTGTTTGTATGCATGTATGTATACATATGTACAGTATGTATGTACGAATGTATATATGTATAGCTGAGATGAATATGAGATGAGTGCTTCTTAATCGTTGCATAAGTGCTTCTGAATCGTTGCATTAAGTGCTTCTGAATGGCTGCATCGATTTCTCTTCGACTGTCTACGAATAACGGCCCTTAAATCTCTTTTATTATTAATATATTTCATTCTACGTTGCGCCTTCAACCATCTACGTGGAAGTGCTGGACTGTAAAGTAATCATATGCTGGGAACTTCATCGGTCTTCGTCGTTCCTGATACTCTGAAAATGATAGCAACTGGTATACCTTTGGGTGGGAATCCGTTAATAGGCTCTTCGCGTGTGCGGAAGACCATCAGCGTTGACTGATAGGAATCCGATCACCGTTTGGCTATTGGTGAACGTTTTCTTCTAAGATAACTTTGACGTGATTTTATGCTTTGTCAGCAGCGCCTCATGTAACCAGTCTAGGGTTGGTTTAATGTTCAACGTGTGCATGTGCATAAATCGAGTGTGCGAATGCACATTAGCTTATGCTATTAGCAGTATGTAAACGGAATTTGGTCTTCGTGTAATTTGTTTTCAGAACCAGCATACATGTTACTTGAGCATTTAATGGCTCTTTTATTTCAACAATGTAGTGGCCTAATGGCTAATGTGCCTTGTCTCCACTTCAACGACCCGGATTTGATTCTTGCTGTGACATTTGACATGGATGTAGTTGTTAACTTCATTGTCGAACTATGGTGTTCATAATCTTAGATGTGAGTAGTGACAATGTTCTTAAGTGCCAGTCAAAATGAGTGGAGGCCATCTTCGTAGATGTGATGGCTGTCATTGTATCTACAAATATTAAACGTATTGATCTTGGTGTTACCTCTTGGCTTTGCAATTTGGCATACTTATGTCAAGTCATGGCTTTTTCTATTCAACATATGGGATAGGTCATGAACTATGCTTTCGCTTTCAAGCGACCATTCTGCGCTTCGGAATATGGTCTATGTAAATTTTTTAATACATTTAAAGCATAAAATGTACATTAAAAACTAAAAGTAGACAGCATACTGTTTTCTACACAACAAAGCATTCCTTCGGAATAATTTTTGTATGCTCCAGAGATTCATTTGTAATTCTTCGGAATGATATGTGTTGGAATCGTGGTGATGGTACTGGTGTTTCGTGTTGGTTGTGTTGACGGGTGGTGTTGGTGGTTTCTGACGTTGGAGTCGGACGGTGGTGGCAGCAAGAGGATAGGAAGGATGGATGGCAAAAACAACCGAGAACAGAAAAGCAAGTGAAAGGGAGAAAATCAAATGGAAAGAGTGACCGAAGAAATGAATGTATGAAGGAAGAAAGGAACGTCTCTTTGCTGCAAACAGTTTAAAGCAGAATAAGATTTGTCGGCTGAAAAGGAATACAACGCAGAACAGCGTTATGATTGATTGATTGAACCTCTGGAACGCTCTCTGGAACCATTTGATCTGGCAGCACAATTGGCTATAGTCATGGATTGACGTCGGGAAGAGAATTAGCCTCAGAGAAGAAATATAAACCAGAGAATTATTTCGTGGGAATAATTGTCCTTCAGGAATCAATTATGCGTTTACGAATGGTTGTACCTAAGGTTGAACTACGTGCGCTACATATTATAGACGTCTGTTCTCAGCGCCTTCGCATTCCATTCATACGCAATGAGGTCCAATTTAGTTCGCAGAAGTGATGGAAAACAGATTAAGAACAGTCACTTCCTCGTATTTAAGACCAGTTTCTTCCCACGCATCCATAGATTCCCCGTGCAGAGGTTCTCAGTCAGAAACATCATGTAGGCCTATCTCCTGGGGAGGGAGGGGCAACGCTTGCATCGGCTTTCAAAGTGCTCGAAATCTCTTCGGTCTGATGCCAAATCAGGTCCAGCCGATAATAGCTTCGAAAAATATTTTGATTGGTTCACGTGACCTGGCCGCGGAAATTTGTTTCTAAAAACAGAACTGTTCTGGTTTATATTGCTTCTCTTCTATTGATACCGTTTGGTGTCGCTTCTTTCGTCCAAATCACGTTTTTGTCACTAAACTAAGTAAGTATATTCCTTATTAATTCCAACGGCTTTACCGCACTTTTGAGAACACGACATTAAATACGATATAGCATTCTCACTAAGACATTTTTACGAAGTAAATGGTCTGCTCTTGGGACGATTCGGTCGTGCGGTCGTGGGCTCAGAGAGAAGTGGATCGCCCTTTACGCGGGTACAGCACGTGACCCGAATTATCCAGGACATCAGCAGTGAGACTCTTGTCTGCGTTGCGACGCAGCTGCTCGAAATTTGGGCTTTCCTCCGGTAGATAGCGTAGTCGGATCAAACGGTTCAACCCAGACTGCACTAGACAGCCCTCCTGCTGCCCCACGAACTCCCACCATACCGGGGCCGCATAATCAAGCGGGCCACTGTGGTCATCCGCACACCATGATGCAGCATCGGCCCCGAAAGGCCATGTGCACTCAGAATTCGCAGTGCGTGTAACGATTGTCTTTCTTGACCACATATGCGTTTTATGTGAAGTTCGAAACAGAGAGTTACAGACATGGATACCAAAAAATTACCATGTTCGAAACCCTTGGCGATCCCAGCATCTCTCCGTTTGTAATTACGATGGTGTGCGGACTGCCTTGGCGACTCTTTGGACTTTGTATCTAGGCGTACTATGATGTTATCTTCTGTTAAATTGTGCAGTTAAGGCAACAGGATATTTTAAAATTCGCCCCTCTATTTCGTGAACGGAGTCGGAAAATGTCATCGCCCTGGAACCGATTGTGCAGAGTTTCCTCGGAGTCTTTTCTTCTTCTTTTGCCCTTATGCTCCAACAACCCAACCAATAGAACCTATTTTTTTAACGCAATGCCAGATAAAACACAGCACTAAGCGAAGAATCTTGTGGGCAGTTAATGTCTGAATCAAAGGACGCATTTATTTCCTGAAGCCATCCAAGTCCGTCCAAACAGTATCTACTCTTAAGTTAATTGCACTCGCAAATCTTTTCAATCTCAACGTCTTTCATTTATTTATGCTTGCATTTGCATTTCACGCAGCGCAGCTTTCGCTGATAGAATGCCATTAATTACGCACGCAATTAAGAGGAACAATTGGATGTAGAAATGGGTAAATATATGAAAGCCAGCGCTTTAGGTCGTCAAAATGCTGACCTCATTTACCGATCAAACAGGATGACAGGCTGAATTAGCACCAGATGTAGATCTAAGTGTGCGATGCACAAGTTTCTGCGATAATGACCGTCCCTTGCTCTCTCTCTCTCTCTCTCTCTCTCTCTCTCTCTCTCTCTCTCTCTCTCTCTCTCTCTCTCTCTCTCTCTCTCTCTCTCTCTCTCTCTCTCTCTCTCTCTCTCTCTCTCTCTCTCTCTCTCTCTCTCTCTCTCTCTCTCTCTCTCTCTCTCTCTCTCTCTCTCTCTCTCTCTCTCTCTCTTTAACCGTCCTCGATACGAGGGTTGGTCGCATTGTAGACGATTCTTCTCCATCCTTTCCTGTCCTCGGCTACTCGCAGCAACCTCTCTGTTGATAATCCCAACCATTCGCCAATGTTGTCCATCCACCTCTTCCTTGGTCTTCCTCTTGTTCTTGTTCCCGGTACCGTTCCCTGCCTTGCTCGACCTTGCTAATTCCTTTCAAAGAATTGATCGGGTGAGATCCTTCACCACCGCTGTCCGTTTGAATGCACCACACCCATCAGAGTGCTGTTTGGCAGCTTGTTTAATAAAGAATATACTTACTTACTTACTTACCACTTCGGAAAGTGCTAGCCCTGTCTAAGGCAGATGGCAAATCCATTCCAGAGAATTAAGAGCGAGTTGTACAGCAATCTCTTTGTCTGAGTTGCAAATGAGGCTGATTATTGCGCCTAACAGCGGCAATTAATGTACGTATATGGGACTGGGCTGAAGTCAGTTTATATTCGGAAGAAGATCGAATGGACTGTGAGTTTAATCAAAGTTACGCAAAAGAAAATCTGGCGCTTCAGCAAAACGAAGCTCGATTCGCAACTGCGGCTTCGTTGGCAAACTCATTAAGGGAAGGGTAATTCGACAACGTTACCTTACCTTACACCTAACCTTATTACCATGGCGGCGATCTAGGGGTTCGAGGGGGATATGTCCCCCCACCTTTAAGAGTGGGGGACATGTCATACATTTGTCCCCCCAAATTTGGAAAAAACACCAAAAAAGGCCAAAAAATGTAATTGCGCGTGAGGGTTTTCACAGCCTTTTTGACGAGATGAGGCAAAAATTCAATTTTTGAGCAGAAGCGCCCCCCTCCCCCGGAAAATTGTCAGCGAAGCAAGAAGGAAGTCGTAAAAAAGTAAAGTTCGAGGGGATGCTCCAAAAAGGATGTATAAGGAGGTCAATGACTAAAAAAAGGTCATCAACTTTTTTTGGAGATGAATTCGTAGAAAAGTCAGGAAGTTTTTGTGGAGATGAATTCCTAAGAAAGTAAGACATTTTTTAGGACATGAATTCCTAAAAAAAGGTCATCGACCAGACCGTGGCCGACTTTGCCCCCCCCCACCTCTCAGACAAGATCGCCGCCACTGCTTATTACCTTAACTTATCTTGTTTTGCCTTATCATACATTCCGTATAATGTAATGCAAATATCCGAGATTTCTCATCGCCACACAAGTCATTTCCGCAATAGTCAGCTTGTTTGGTCCGCTCCGGTGCCAGGTCAGAATCCGGGGAAGTCTAACGGTAATTCAAGATCAAGCCAATTCCATAATCTTACCTCACCATAATCTTACCTCACCATAATCTTACCTTATTATAATCTTACCATACCATCTAGCCTTACTATAATCTTACCTTGCCACATATTATACCATATGCTATGACTGCTATTTTTCGTCACAAATAAGTGTGCACGACTCAAGTTTCACAGCCTATATTAAACCCTATCCAACCATCAGTTGTAAAACTGGCATCTGTATTTCCACAGATCCCAAAGTTTCAGCAGAATGTCGGATCATCAACGATTAGCCCTCGCACCCGAACCGAACCCTTAAGTGTAGAACTATCTCTTGCAGTCCCACGGACTTTGGTTTTCGATGATTGAGTAATCAAAATTAAGTTCCTATGCAGTCATTTTCTCAGAAAGATATGTTCGGTCTCAGTTACTTTTCGTTCATCGCGATTCGATTTCTTCACATGGTATAGGCCTAATGATCTCAGGAAATATTTGGAACGTTTTCCGTAGATGTTCGACTCTTACTACTGGAAAACCCCTTTCATTTATTGCATTCAGTCAGTAATGGCAACGATAGTCAAAAACTCGATCCTCTCAGGGTGGCAATTCGATGAAAACTTGTTTTCGACTCCGTGTGCGCCGTTAACGAAGTTAACGTAGATTTACTGTAAAAAGGTGAAAAATCCTAACTAGCAACAGGAAAGTCTGCTCAGCAGAGCCTAGGAAGTTTTTCAATTAGAACAATTGGAATTTTTTACAATCTTACATCTCACACACTCAGTGCAGTGCGCTTCTGGTCAATGAAAGATTTCAATTTAATGTAATTTAATGCGATATGCTATAATCTGACTAGATGCCACGTCATATCTGGCCACGCATACTTGTACATAATTTTATGTACGTTCCTACGAACGTATCTGTGTATTCATGTATTCATGTATTTATGTATGTATGTATGTTGTTGTCTGTATATATGTAGATATGCAAGCATGTATGTATGTATCTTTGTATGCATTTGCATATGTATATACTTAATTTTTACTTATATATGTATTTATATACATATGCACGTATTTATGCATGTGTGTATGCATACATGTATGTGTGTTTGTAGGTGGTTATTTGTACAGCGCTTTTTGGTTAGCGCGCTGGACTGTCAACCGAGAGGTCGTGGGTTCAAATCCCCACCAGGGCAGAGATTTGGTTCGTGATGTCTGCTTCACCTAGGCTCCCTAGCCAACTCACCTATAAAGATTACGACGATCGTACAGTGTCGGGGGGAAGGTGAGACTGCGAGGGAGATGACTTGCCACCCACCCTCATATGCCGTGCTAAGAAAATGAAGTCGCTAACACTTCATATCCATGGCTGCTAGGGCTAGCTTAAGGAAATGCTCTTCTTCCTCCTCCTTTTCCTCCTTTTCCTCCTCTGCCTCTTCCTCCTCCTGCTCCTCCTTCTCCTCCTCCTCCTCCTCCTCCTCCTCCTCCTTTTCTTCTTCTTTTAATAGCCTCCCAAGCAAATGCATAACTTCAGGTCAGTATTTAAAGCGAGAAGTCAATCGTATAATTCAACCGCATGGGAGTGGAGCGGAAGAGACGAGACTGCGCATTGCAGAATGGAGAGGGCTGAGCGAACAGTGTGGGGTGCCAATTACGGAGCGGTGCCGAGTGGGAGTGCAGACCGAGGAATCATAATTGCCGAGGAACGCTCTTTATTGACTTGTGTCCTCAGTTTCACCTATAATATGGAAGAATGTAATAAATCAAATTAAATCTAACTGCTAACAGTTTTTTTCAGGAAGGTCTAATTAAGACTTTAGAGAGTGTAATTAGACCGATGCTGTTGTCTTAATTGGAGACGCAGAAGGGAGCACATGTAGTAGGTGGAATGGGAGGCAGAGGAAGAGTGGGAGGAAAAGAAACGGGGTAGACAGAGCAAGACGAGGTGAAGAGAAGGATGAGTAAGAGGAGGAGGCCACGAAAAACAAAAACTAAGTGGAAAAGGAGTAGGAAGAGGAGGAGAAGTGGAAGTGAAAGAGGAGGAGGAATAAGAAGAGGAGTATGGAGATGTTGAAAGACGAGGAATCGAAGGAAGAAGAGTTGGGAAAGACCAGAGCCGTAGCAACAAAGAACGTGGCCCCCTCCGAACATACGTCCAGGGCCCTTACAATGCGGAAACTGGAATGCGGTGATATACAATGTACAGGGTTCATATTATGTAGCCTATACATAGACCTACGCCCTACAGTGTACATGGATTCCATTTCCTTAGTTACGCAAATCGCTTCTTTCGAGCCTTGTTCTCCGCAAATTGGTTAATCAATGCGTCATAATCGTTATTTTTTGCCACTTTTAGGGGCCCCTTCCAGGAAGGGGCCCCCTCCGGTCGAAGGGTACGGAGGGCGGTCGCTACGCCTCTGGGAAAGACTAGTATGAAGACGACAAAGAGGATGACAAGAAAAGGACGAGGAAATGAAGAGGAGTAGGAATAGGAGGAGAGTAAAAGGAGGAATTGTATGAGGATTTAGAGGCAGAGGAAGAAAATACGAAGAGGACGAGGAAATGTGAAGGATGAGGAGGTGGAAAAAAGGAGGAAGAGGAGGGTGTTGGCATTTTAATAAGGAAACAGACGGAGGAAGAAGAGTCCATGGAAGGCAGTACGAGAGGATGTTCTTGGAGCCAAAGACAGAATGACACAGAGGCAGACAGAGATTGACGTGATGGTATTTAGACGATTGAGAGACGACAGAAGAGATATAGAGAGTATATGTATACATGAGAGAAGAGATGGAGTTGGAGGGAGAGCGAGTGAATGAGGAGTTGGAATGTGAGGAGGAGTAAAACAAAAGGAAACAGAAACAGAAGGCGGAGGATGGTAGTGACCCCGGGAATATTGAAAACGGAGTTAAGATAGAAAAAGTAATAGTAAGTGAAATGAGAGATATTAGAGGGATATATAAAGTGACAAACAGAGTCCAGATGGGAGAACCAGGGAGAGAGAAGCAATCGTAAACGTAAAAACGGAGTCACGCAACCGGCTCATTCAGAGGCGACCAGTCAAAAAAATTGATAGCAAGGTCAGGTCAAAATCGGTTTCAGGAAGCAGGAAGGACGTGAGCAGAAATAAAGAGAAATGTCCCTCAAGAAAGACAGCGAGAGGGGCAGAGACACAGGCAGAGAGGGAGAGATACGGGGAGTTCGAGGCAGGGAAGAATGACCGTGAGATGCAAAGACAGAAAGAAAAGGAAAAAAGAATGAAGACAGAAAAGAAAATCTAAATCAATCATCAGCCATAATCTCTCCTAATCCTTCGCCGGTTTCCTCTTTTTTCTTCTTCCTCCTCCTCCTCCTCTTCCTCCTATTCCTTCCTCCTGTTTCCTTTCTTTATATCCTCATCCAGCTTCTCTTCCAAGTCTCTCATCTTTATCTTCATCCTGTCCTGTTCATGAATTTCCCTCTCCTTACTTCATCCGCATCCGAAGTCGTCAACAGCTTGAAGCGCCAGAACTTTTGGCTGCCAACATGGACTCTGCGTCTATCCAGCAGCAGAAACCCGAACAACAGACGAAAAGACTTGTACATTGCAGCAGTACACCGTAGAAAACAATTCGTCTCATTAAGAGTTGGAGGGAAAGCATTCGTCTGTCTTACTTTTACAAATATTTATCATATATCAACTGGTAGTGAACGGACTTTCATTCTGTCGTCTGTAATTGCAACTGCAATAATGTAATGATTTACAAAGGCTACCCTCCCTCGTTTCTATATTCAGCCATGTGATTATTAACACTAAATTGAACTTTTGTTGCAGCATCTTATATAAATACAGGCCTATGTAACAAATTTGAACAGCTGGGTTTACATAATAATAATATTTAATTCCTCGCCCTCACTCTGCTGCTTATCGCAGTCCTCTTCGTTCCTCTGATCGTCTAGACCTTCTGATCCTCTGTGACAGGACTTCGATGGCTCAATCCAGGTCTTTTGCTTCCACTAGCTCTGCTCTTTGGAAGGAGATTCCTCTGTCTGTCCGTTCCTCTATTCTCTCTGGTAGTGTCTCTTCCTCCTTTGTCTTTTCTAAAACTTGTTATTCTCTCGGGATGTCTCGCACTGGAAGCGCTTCGCAATGGCTTCCAGCTATAGAAGCGCTTTACGAATGTCCAATACAATACAATACATCGTACCATTCTATTCCGCAGTCTTGTTGTCAAGACCTTAAACCTCAAGACCAAGACCGAGACCTCGAACCTCAAGACCAAGACCAAGACTTTAAAACTCAAGACAGAAAGACCTAGAAAGTCACAATCATAATATCCAGACTACTATTCCTTTATTCGCTATTTTAATGAAAACATGAGTCTTTTATTTTATTCAAGCAAAACAACTCTAATTGCAGACTGCAGAGAATTCCGAATTCTTATTTACAAAAGTCCTCCATGCGAAAGTTATTGCAAATGCCTATAGCATTTTATAAAAACCAATTCGCTCAAAATTTTATGACTAAGACGTGAAGTGTGGGGATAAATTTTCTGCCATGTGAAAAATACGTTCTACAGGTGCTGAAATCGCTGGTACACTCCACAGCTTTTCAAGCACGGGATGTAAATGCACAAATCGTGAGTCTGTTTTGAAATCATTCCATGGTAAATAACCGGAAGTCAAAATAATGGTCCAAAAACAACAGTAAAGCCTCATTCACACTGTGTAAATACTAAAGCAATTGTATTAGTAATCATTGGATATTTTTTTAATTCTTGCGTCTTGTTAAATGACTGTTCATATTAACAAAAGTCTTGGTCTTGGTCTTGCAAGTAGTTAAAGTAGCAGAGATGGGCACGGTTAGTTAAAAGGCTACCCCGGTAATCGATTAGAATTAGAATTACCTACTGAAATTAGCTAATTGGTTAGAATTAGCAGTCACAGGAGAAATGGAACTATAGTAGGCTACTGAAAAATGCTTCGATACAAAGATGGGCGTGATCAACATCGGTGTCGCGATTGGATACTGATTGCTAACGTCATCTTGAAAACAAACGCTACTTATGACGTAAAACCCTTTGCCATGGCAACGTTTGTAGGAATTCTGACAGACATATTTTTAGTTTAAGATTTTTTCGAATATTTTGCTGAAATGATAAGTTTGATGTTCAGATAGACCTCTAAGAAGATCGACAAGGTGAACGATATTACAAGGTATTAAAATCTTCTGTTATCGAAATATTCGAAGGAAAGGAGCAGGCAGGATGGTGAGAAAAACGGATGACATTGTTATAATTATTTTATAGACGCGAAGGGGCAACGATGCGATATTTGGGACCCCACGTTCTGTGGCGGTCAAGGCCACAGTGCGTAAGTGGGAGGATTTATTTTATGCGAATAGCATCGTTTTCTTTAAGTTTACATGCGAAGGGAACAGCATCGTTTCTCTTAATTTTACATGCGAAGGCCCAGCATCGATCATTTAATTTTTATTTAATTTCAATAGGCAACTGGCCAGCAACGACCGTGGTAGGGAAGACTGATTATATATTTTAAGCCACGGTATAGTGTGGTGAGGGATAAGTAGAGGCTGCCTCACGGTGTGCTGCTTTATACGTGAAGAGTTGGTTCGACTCTTCATACATAGCAATACTGTTAAACAGCGTTGTTGGTTAGCGATTCAGTTACCGATTCAAATATACTGCACTCAGTGTGGTAGGCGAGTGATTTTGGTTACGACCGAGTCAGAGTTCGAGTTTCCGGTTAGTACAAATATATTTACGGACGAAAGGGGCGTCCGAATAATATAATCAGGCGATCCCGAGTACAGCTAAAGAAGTTCACTGTTGGGAGACGGGCCGACAGCGCCGATCCGGCGGGTTGGATCCCTCAGTTGATCGCGAAGCGGTCTAGATCCCGATCGTGGGAAATCTACGGCTGAGTAATACTCGGGGAAGGATACCGTTGATACACAGGAAAACCAATTCAGTGTGAGATCGAAAACCAGGGTGAATTTGGCGACGGGCAGGAAAGTCCCTCTTGGGTTTTGAAGGACTCCGCGATCGGACTTGTCCGGTAACCCATGGGAGTAAAGGTGACCTTCTTAAGGTAGCCATTTTCTGGAATTCTGAAATCCTTGAAACCAAGAGTAAATTTGGCGTCGGGCAAGGAAATCCCTCTTGGAGTTCGAAGAACTCCAAGATCCGACAGTGTTTGGTTTTATCCACTGAGACGAGTTTTACGCGATTTCGGCGTACTCGACACAGGGGAAGTTCTACGCGCTTTCGGCGTACTCGGCCGGGAGGGTTTTACGCGACTTCGGCGTCTTCGGCTGGGAGAGTTTTACGCGACTTCGGCACTCGGTGAAGTGACCGTCGGGATACCTGAAAAAACCAATTTAGTACAAAAACGATAATAAGGGTAAATTTGGCGACAGGCAGGAAATTCCCTCTTGGGTTTTGAAGAACTCCGCGATCGGAGCTTGTCCGGTAACCCATGGGAGTAAGTGTGACCTTCTTAAGGTAGCCAAATTTCGGAAATTCTGATAATACTCGAAACCGAGTTGGGACCATCCACTGGTTAACTGAGAGGCAAGCGAAGCTTGTCCGGTTACCTGTGGGAGTAAGTGTGACCTTCGTTAGGGAACCAAAATTCGGAAATTCTTGGGAACAAAATTCAGGACATTCTGGTAACCTTACGGGGTCAGCGTTACATTTGGATTGTGACACTTGGATGGCTGACACGCCGGTGGAGCGTTGGAGGGGCTCCATCGCCCGGTAACTAAAAATAGTTACTGGGAAAGACCACTGTTACCGAAAGACCGCCCGACAACTGATTACAGTGCGGTAAGACCAGGAAAACGATAGAATCAGGAAAATCTTGTATTCAAACCAGTCGTTATTCAGAGCAAATAACTTGGTGATCGAAACACGTAGTTCCGAGAACTGACCGAAGTGCGAAGTAGGGCCCACCTCGTGCGCCGGTCGGAACACAGTTCTGCGTGCGGTTAGGGAGGTTTTAGACCTAGAACCTGTCCTATCAGAAGAGAGTGTCGTGAGACCAGTATCACCTTGTGCTGTCAGCTCGTGGAGCTCTAGCGATCGTCCTGGTGAACACACTCCACCGTCATGACGATTTTCTTGGCAAGTTAACAGGGGTGGTTTGCCATTGCCTTCCCCTGGTTTTGCCTGCCGTGCCCGTTCGTTCCCCTTCCTAGGAAGGGTACCAACGGTCCGCACCACGAGAAGGTGGGCACGGAGGACTTTGGTTCACCAGCCCAGGTCGGATCCGAGTCTACGCTCAACAGAGACGTCGGTCAGGTCGCCTCCCCGTTTTACTCTGTACTAGAGTGACT
Organism: Allolobophora icterica; assembly: GCA_963556255.1. Classification (NCBI taxonomy): domain Eukaryota; kingdom Metazoa; phylum Annelida; class Clitellata; order Crassiclitellata; family Lumbricidae; genus Allolobophora; species Allolobophora icterica. Next base: position 94,147,590 of record OY744602.1, on the reverse strand, counting down.
GGTGAACCTTTGCGGACCAGTATATCGCGTTAATATTACACGTGTATATATTATCGCAAGATGTTCGCGTGTTTGAGACGGCACGACGTGACGACTCGTCAGATGTACACCTTGTCCTCTCGGACAAGAGAACGTTCAGAGTTTTCCCCTATTGACGATAACTCGAGAGTCATGAGATGCAGAATGGTACGTGAGGGTTCGGTTAAGGTGGAGAAAAAGAGAAAGTCTTTGACTAAGAGATCTCACAGGAAGCTGAGGACTCCTGCCGGCAAGAGAGCGAACCCTGTTCTAAAGGACGGCCATCCTGAGGACGAGGACGTTGCCCACCCGGCGACCGCGGCAGTGGCAGAGTCCGAAAGTGAGATGGAGCTTGACAGCGACACTGTTCGCAAACAAGCGATACCCTCGGGACCTCCTCTTGGAGAAATGGGCACTGAGAGCGGAGACAGGGAACCGCTCGTCTACAGCAGAAGTAGACAGGATAGTGACCCGGGCGACTCCAGAAGGTCAGTTGGCTGGAGCCGAACCCAGCCCGACGACGAAGCAGCGTCTCGGGTAAGACCGACACAAATTGGTACCACGTCTGATGAAGGGTTAGTTGATCTCGAGCGACGAACGTCACAAACTGGTACCAGAAGTGGGGTACTAACGTTTTCTTGTCACAGAACCAGGCAAGGTCAGGAAGATACCGAGGACGAGTCGGATGAAGTGCCCCATAGTGAGCACGGAGGCGCGCGTCCAAAGTTACGTAAACGGAAAAGCAAACGAAGGTTGCTTGATGAAACGGGTGCACCTGACGAAACCAGTGCATTTGAAACGGAAGCTGGAACCCGCAGTGGGCGTGAAAGAGGTTTCCATGAGGATAACGGATGGTTGATAACCGTTCCAAAGACTACTGAGGTAGTACAGAACGATGTGAATAACGAGACATTCACACACTGGCGAGAGACCGTTGGTGAGAGTAGGTTTGACAGGTCCAAACCACTCGTCGACAATAGATCGGGGAACCTTGTGCAGGTTCAAGTACCTAGTATCGTACGGGGCAGGCAACCTGTACAGTCGAGACAGGCTTGTGATAGGCCAAGAGACATTGAGACAGGCCTGAAACCGCGGGGTGACGCCGTAGTGCAGAAAACGAGTGGTGACATCGTGGCGCATCAGCGAAACGAAGGCAATCGAGTACCGTTTACCAACATGGAAGAAGGTCGCCCAAGACCTGTGACAGATGAGGTAGATTGGCAAGCGGAGATGTCTTACCTGCGACAGAGTGTGGAAATGATGAGTTCGAAACTTGAAGAACTGTCTGTTCCTGCTGCTCAGCATGCGAAGTCTTACCGACGCGAGACATCGGGGAAACCTACGGGCCCAGGTTACCAGATGGATCGCCGAGGGAAGCTGCAGATCGAAGAGCCAGCACGGAGCCGAGGTAACACAGAGACACGTGAGGAAGTTTCGCTTTCGGGAACTTCGGAAAAGTTACGTAGCCGCTATCTTCCCGAGGACAGCGGGAGAGAGTCACACGGTAAAACGGCAAGGCAATCGAGTCGACAACGTCTGTTGACAAGAGGAAGGGTTGAGGCGAAATTACGTTCGTCAGTGAGTTCTTCGGATTCAGACACCGATAGTGTTGGTCCAGAAGAGGCCATGAGAACCGGAGTCTTTGACAGGAAAAACCTCCGTCAACGAGGAAGGCACGAGAGTTATGAGAAAACTGAAAGGGAGACGTATGGTAAGGAACGTCTACCAGAGTACGAGAGACGCGGTTTAAAACAGGCACTTGATAGAGAAACCGAGAGAGAATCGAACATGGGAAGAGACAGAGATCATTTGGCCTGGGATGAGACCCACGAGCGGTACTCTAAAGGGCACAAACCAGATTCGAGAAGTCGTAATTGTCTTAGGTACGACGAATCTGACAGACCGCCAGAGTCAGGAAAAAGAGATATTCGCGAAGAAGACAGAAGAGTTACGTTCGTCAACGGAAACTCTCAGAGCTCTCGCAATAAATATAAACGATCGGAGTCCAAAGACTACGCAGGTGGTGAGCCTCGTAGAAAAGGTCAGAGACAGGCTGAGTACATCTCTGATGAAGACAGTGCAACGTCAGGCGACCGAGAGATGACTACGATGTATTCTAAGTGGCGTACAGGGAAGACGTTGGGTACTCTGAGGGGACAGAGTCGGCACCGGTCAGTGGTGAGGACAGACGAGGGAAACGATTCCCGGAGTAACGATGAGGACAACCGGAGAGGAAATCCCAAGAAGAGTGTCGGAAGATCACTTGTTATGCGGACAAGAGGCGAAGACCGATCGGATCGCGGTATACGAATCAAGCTAGAGAAGTACGATGGCAAGTCAGCGATCGCAGCCTTTCTAGCAAAGTTCGAAGTTTGTGCACGGTGCAACCGGTGGAGTGATCAGGAAAAAGCAGACCAGTTAATGTGTGCCCTTTCGGATCGAAAGCATCATTAAATAGGCTGTCGCTATCACGGTTCTCATCGTTTTGGCGTACGTGCAGGGTGCCGAGATTGTTACGGGTCCCGCTTCGCAGCTGTTGTGGGACATGGGTGCACAGAGGGACGTGTCTTGGCGAGAACTTGTTGAGCGGCTTAAGGCCCGGTACGGGTCTGATGACCAAACTAGCCTATATCGGATGAAACTTCGCACTTACCGGCAGGCTCACGGAGAAACGCTGAGTAGTGTAGTGCAGGAAGTACGAAGGCTAATGGCTTTGGCATACCCAGGACCAACAAGTGATATCGTCGAGACGGTCGCTTGTGACGCTTTCATTGATGCACTGGCAAACCAAGATTTGGGGCAGAAGGTGCGCGAGCGAGAACCAGTTAACCTCGAAGCGGCGTATAAACATGCGGTGAGGTTGGATGCCTATGGTCGATCTTCGACACAAGGTGGTGATTTAGACCGGAGACACGCGAGAGTTAAAGTTACCATGGAAGACCGAAAAGACTCGAGCACTGAGGGGCAACAGTCTCGTCGTCTAGAAGATCTCGAGCGAAAGATTAAAAATCTTTCAAGAGAACTTGATCGAGTGACAATAAATCAGAATTTGGGCAGCGTTCCGAGAAAACCTCATGAAAAGGAGGACAGTTCTGATCTAGCTGTGGGAGATCAGAGGACAACCGAACCGAATGTGGGATGGCGACGGATTTATCCGCCCACACGGTTGCGTAACCCGGATATCGAATGCTACTTGTGCAAACGAAAAGGACACATGAAGCGATATTGTCCTCAGAGAAACGCTGAGACGAATGGTGCAACCGGTACCAGTGAACCTACAAAGGCTGAACCGATACAAGAGGAAACCCAAAACCGACTGGTCAAAGGCAGTAGGGTGGCCTACGTGGTTGCGAGACTGGCAGGAAAACGTATACACTGTCTACTTGATTCTGGAAGTGAAATGTCACTTGTGCCACGACGTTTCGTGCTAGACGCTGTGCTAGTACCGTCAGAACAGCGACTCCTAGCTGCTAATGGAAGTCAGATTAAGGTGGATGGTGAAACTAACCTTAAGATTCGGATCGGAAAGCAGGTGTACCCTGTACCCTGTCTAGTTACAGACCAAGTGACAGAAGTGATCTTGGGGTTATCTTGGCTGGAAGCCAATCAGGCAAGATGGGACTTCGCAAGTCGATGCGTTTTCCTTGGGAGCGAGAAGATCCCTCTGAAAGAGGTCGTTACCGAGTCCATGTGCCGGAGGGTTACTGTGCAAGAGGACATAATAGTTCCTCCAAGGAGCGAAGTTGACGTTCCAGCTTGGGTCGTATACCCGCATTTCCAAAAAGATAACGAAGATTGGACGACCATTCCAATGGAATTATCAAAAGATTTGATAATCGGACGTACGTTGGTGACAGGAAGAGACACGGAAGTGTGGATCAGGATGTTGAATGTTGGAGACAGAGATTCGCTAGTCAAGAAACGGACTGAATGTCCGCTGGAGCGAGTGAACGTAGTCGATGTGACAGTTAATCGAGCCAGAACGGAATCGTATGATGAGCCTTACCGAAGCGAAAATCCGGAGAAGCCTATGGGCCCAGGTTATCCGGAGGAACGCCGAGGAAAGCAGCAAAGTACGATTGACCGGTTTGGATCGAAGATTAGTACAACGGCCAGAGTAGCGGAGCAGACGCTCAACCCACTTGCCGAACAGACCCTAAAACGACTATGGGAAGAAGTGCCAGCAGACATTTCGGAAGAAGAGCGAATCAGGTTACGAAAACTTGTGCTAACGTACAGCGCAACGTTTTCCCTTAACGAAAGTGATAACGGATTCACTTCGGTGATCCAACACGAGATCGATACGGGACAGGAGAAACCAGTTCGGCAACCTTTGAGACGTCAACCGCTTTCCATGTTACCGGAAGTTGATCGTCAGGTAGAAGACATGTTGAGACAAGGAATCATTGAACCTTCGATATCGGAATGGGCATCCAATGTCGTAATGGTTAAGAAAAAGGATGGCAGTATGCGTTTCTGTATCGATTACAGGCAACTGAACTTGAAGACACGGAAAGATGCTCATCCGTTACCCCTTATCCGCGAGAGTTTAGATACCCTGGGTGGCGCCAGATGGTACAGTACGTTCGATTTGAGAGCAGGTTATCACCAGATGGCCTTGCACCCAAGAGACAAACACAAGACCGGGTTCGTTACGAGAAGGGGCAGCTTCCAATTCAAAGTGTTACCTTTCGGATTGTGCAATAGTCCGGCCTCGTTTTGTCGACTAATGAACTTAGTCTTGACAGGGCTAAACTATGACATCTGTCTGGTTTACTTGGATGACATAATTGTGTTCTCGAGGGACGTAGAGACGCACATGCAACGTCTAGAGATGATTTTCAGGAGATTACAAGAGTATAATCTCAAGCTGAAACCATCCAAATGTTACCTGTTACAACAGAGAGTATTGTTTCTTGGTCACGTTTTGAGTGAAGAAGGGGTCGCGACGGATCCGAGCAAGATCAAGGCCGTAGAAGAATGGTCTGCTCCTCGGAACTTGAGGCAAGTCAGATCCTTCGTTGGTCTTTGCTCCTATTACCGACGTTTCATACATGATTTCGCGGTGGTAGCTCAACCACTTCATTTTCTGACCAGGAAAAATGTACCGTTCCGTTGGACTGACGAATGTCAGGGAGCTTTCGAAGAACTTAAACGAAAGTTGGTTTCCGCACCTATACTTGGGTTACCGAACGACGAGGGCCAGTACATCCTAGATACGGATGCCTCGGCATACGCCATTGGAGCGGTGTTATCGCAAGTACAAGAGGGAGAAGAGACAGTGATTTGTTACGCGAGTCGGCTCTTGTCGACGGCGGAACGGAACTATAACGTTACCAGGCGAGAGTTGTTAGCTGTGGTGTATTTCTTGAAAGAGTTTCGTCAGTACTTACTGGGTAGTAAATTCCTACTCAGAACAGACCACTCCGCACTTCAGTGGTTACGCAGAACACCGGAACCGATTGGCCAACAGGCTCGTTGGTTAGAGATGATAGAGGAGTTTGACATGGAGATATGTCACAGACCGGGAGCAAAACACGGTAACGCAGACGCGATGTCTAGAGGTCCGGGTGAGGAACAACCTAAAGTGGTTACCATGAGAGTTACGAATGAAGACGTGATGTGGGCACGTCCGATCGGAGAAGTAACGCGCTCCGAGGTTACCACTGAAGATACAGGCCAGGAAATCCGTTGGACAAAGGAGTTTCTTCGAAGAGAACAGCAGAGCGATGGCAATATTGGTACGGTCCTTGATTGGAAGGAGTCGAAGCATCATCCAACACAGGCAGAACTATCACCTGCTAACGGAGAGGTGAAAGTGTTGGTGAGCAACTGGAATCAGCTGGAAGTCCTGCAAGGAGTGTTACACAGAGGCTGGATTCAGGGTAACACAGGAAAAGCGGAGCGATCTCAGTTAGTTGTGCCCTTATCTCTACGGCAAGAGATGCTTCAGTTAACACACGCAAGCTTTGCCGGAGGACATTTCGGGATTCGGAAAAGTTTATCTCAGTTGCAACATCGGGCGTATTGGCCGAGTTGGAAGGACGATGTTAGACGGTTCTGCCAAAGGTGCGATCGCTGTGCTCGTTATCGAAGGGAGAAACCTCCAAGACAGGGTTACATGCAGACTCCTGTGGTCGGTGAACCAATGGAGAGATTCGGAATTGATATAACTGGTCCGCATCCTGTATCAAGTAAAGGCAACAAATACATACTGACAGCGATAGATTACTTCTCGAGATGGGCTGAAGCTCTGCCTATCAGAAACCAAGAGGCCGTTACTGTGGCAGAATCGCTTATGGTACACGTGTTCTCGAGGTTTGGTATGCCACGCCAGATCCTGACGGATCAGGGACCGTGTTTTGAGTCGAAGTTATTCAAAGAGCTGTGTAAACGCATGGAGATTGACAAAGTACGTACAACTCCATATCGACCCTCTGGTAACGGAATGATCGAAAGGTTCCACAGAACACTGAACATGTTGATCGGAAAGGTAGTGTCGGAACGACAAAAGGATTGGGATGTTCATGTACCATATGTAATGGCGGCATATCGAGGTACTGAACATGAAGCGACCCAACGGACACCTAATTTCCTGTTCCTGGGAAGAGAGAACCATACGCCATTAGACTTGATTCTAGCCCAAGTTACAGAGTTCGAGAGACCGTCTTACAGTGACATGGAAGAGTACGTGGAGAAACAGAAAGAGAAAATGGAACGATCGTATCGGCTTGTACGAGAACAGTTAAAGAGAGTAGCAGAAAGAAGGAAAAAAGCCTACGATTTGAGAGTGAGACCTAGCAAGTTCGCTCAAGGAGATTGGGTTTACTATTACTACCCTCGGCTAAGAAGTGGAAGGAAGACAAAATGGGCTCGCTATTACACCGGCCCATTCTTGGTTATTCAAGTGCTCAGTCCGTGTCTGTACCGGATTCAGAAGAGTCCGAAATCCACGCTAATGGTTGTGCACGTGGATAAATTGAAGCCGTTTTACGGTAAACCTCCGAGTACCTGGTTACCGGAGAGGGACAGAAATCTTGAGTTACCCACAGTAGACTGGCCAGTCCTGGCTCAAGATCCTAATGCAGAACATGAACCAGAGGAACCTTCAGAAAATCCAGACGAGACCGCTGATCCAGAATTGCTACCTGGACGACGGACGAGACGAAGACCTCGCTTGGATGGATGACTACGACTGTAGAAGTCCTTGTTAGTGACCTTCTGAAGCAGACGTGTATCTAGGACCAACTAGATCAACGCTTAATTGCGTTGGTTTTACAGATTGTCAGTGAATGACTGTTTAAGTTTCCTTTTGATGATATGTTTCGGTTAAACATTGGCTTAGTGGTTAGTACTGAAACGAGTAAAGATTCCAGTACTAGGACGCTTCATTGCGTTGGTTCTACAAGCGAACTATTGGAGAACCATGTTTCCGTTTCCTTGTGATGACGGAATTTCTTTTCGACAGTATAATGCTCGTAACAACGAGTGTTAAGGAAATTCGGGGCAACGCGATTTCCTTGGTTACCGTTTCATGATACTTTAGTGCGCTACCTTAGTGCGCTATTTAGGATAGAGCATCATGCGATAGAAGCATATGTTAGGACCTAGATCATGTGCGTAAATATGATAACTTGTACTAGTTAAGATATGTAAAAAAAAAAAAAAAAAAAAAAAAAAAAAATATTTTAGCAAAATAAAAAGGTTATCGGATCGAGGCGGGGCAGTACAAACTGTTGTCCGCTTTTATTTTGCTTTCACGATTTTGAAGTGGTACCGGGTGTGACTGATCGACGATGGTTACCAGATCGGGAGACAGTGGGCGACTTTTCTCTCCTTTAGTTCTCCTGGCCCTTGGGGTCCGGTAGAGCCCAGGTTCATGATAGAGGGCCTGTTAAGGTTGGCGATTTGTCAGGAACGACAGGTTGCCAGTAGGGTGGTGGTTCGGATCGAAAGCATCATTAAATAGGCTGTCGCTATCACGGTTCTCATCGTTGTTTGGCGTACGTGCAGGGTGCCGAGATTGTTGATATACCGCCCTATAATCAAAGGTGCATTTGGTTCCTTGCTGTGGATCTGGGTTGGGGATGTTCCTGTCAAGTTTGATTAAGGTCCCCGATTTTGGCAGAGATGCTCCGCATCTAAGTAAGGTGGGAAGAGTGTGGCGGTCAAGGCCACAGTGCGTAAGTGGGAGGATTTATTTTATGCGAATAGCATCGTTTTCTTTAAGTTTACATGCGAAGGGAACAGCATCGTTTCTCTTAATTTTACATGCGAAGGCCCAGCATCGATCATTTAATTTTTATTTAATTTCAATAGGCAACTGGCCAGCAACGACCGTGGTAGGGAAGACTGATTATATATTTTAAGCCACGGTATAGTGTGGTGAGGGATAAGTAGAGGCTGCCTCACGGTGTGCTGCTTTATACGTGAAGAGTTGGTTCGACTCTTCATACATAGCAATACTGTTAAACAGCGTTGTTGGTTAGCGATTCAGTTACCGATTCAAATATACTGCACTCAGTGTGGTAGGCGAGTGATTTTGGTTACGACCGAGTCAGAGTTCGAGTTTCCGGTTAGTACAAATATATTTACGGACGAAAGGGGCGTCCGAATAATATAATCAGGCGATCCCGAGTACAGCTAAAGAAGTTCACTGTTGGGAGACGGGCCGACAGCGCCGATCCGGCGGGTTGGATCCCTCAGTTGATCGCGAAGCGGCCTAGATCCCGATCGTGGGAAATCTACGGCTGAGTAATACTCGGGGAAGGATACCGTTGATACACAGGAAAACCAATTCAGTGTGAGATCGAAAACCAGGGTGAATTTGGCGACGGGCAGGAAAGTCCCTCTTGGGTTTTGAAGGACTCCGCGATCGGACTTGTCCGGTAACCCATGGGAGTAAAGGTGACCTTCTTAAGGTAGCCATTTTCTGGAATTCTGAAATCCTTGAAACCAAGAGTAAATTTGGCGTCGGGCAAGGAAATCCCTCTTGGAGTTCGAAGAACTCCAAGATCCGACAGTGTTTGGTTTTATCCACTGAGACGAGTTTTACGCGATTTCGGCGTACTCGACACAGGGGAAGTTCTACGCGCTTTCGGCGTACTCGGCCGGGAGGGTTTTACGCGACTTCGGCGTCTTCGGCTGGGAGAGTTTTACGCGACTTCGGCACTCGGTGAAGTGACCGTCGGGATACCTGAAAAAACCAATTTAGTACAAAAACGATAATAAGGGTAAATTTGGCGACAGGCAGGAAATTCCCTCTTGGGTTTTGAAGAACTCCGCGATCGGAGCTTGTCCGGTAACCCATGGGAGTAAGTGTGACCTTCTTAAGGTAGCCAAATTTCGGAAATTCTGATAATACTCGAAACCGAGTTGGGACCATCCACTGGTTAACTGAGAGGCAAGCGAAGCTTGTCCGGTTACCTGTGGGAGTAAGTGTGACCTTCGTTAGGGAACCAAAATTCGGAAATTCTTGGGAACAAAATTCAGGACATTCTGGTAACCTTACGGGGTCAGCGTTACATTTGGATTGTGACACTTGGATGGCTGACACGCCGGTGGAGCGTTGGAGGGGCTCCATCGCCCGGTAACTAAAAATAGTTACTGGGAAAGACCACTGTTACCGAAAGACCGCCCGACAACTGATTACAGTGCGGTAAGACCAGGAAAACGATAGAATCAGGAAAATCTTGTATTCAAACCAGTCGTTATTCAGAGCAAATAACTTGGTGATCGAAACACGTAGTTCCGAGAACTGACCGAAGTGCGAAGTAGGGCCCACCTCGTGCGCCGGTCGGAACACAGTTCTGCGTGCGGTTAGGGAGGTTTTAGACCTAGAACCTGTCCTATCAGAAGAGAGTGTCGTGAGACCAGTATACCGCGTTAATATTACACGTGTATATATTATCGCAAGATGTTCGCGTGTTTGAGACGGCACGACGTGACGACTCGTCAGATGTACACCTTGTCCTCTCGGACAAGAGAACGTTCAGAGTTTTCCCCTATTGACGATAACTCGAGAGTCATGAGATGCAGAATGGTACGTGAGGGTTCGGTTAAGGTGGAGAAAAAGAGAAAGTCTTTGACTAAGAGATCTCACAGGAAGCTGAGGACTCCTGCCGGCAAGAGAGCGAACCCTGTTCTAAAGGACGGCCATCCTGAGGACGAGGACGTTGCCCACCCGGCGACCGCGGCAGTGGCAGAGTCCGAAAGTGAGATGGAGCTTGACAGCGACACTGTTCGCAAACAAGCGATACCCTCGGGACCTCCTCTTGGAGAAATGGGCACTGAGAGCGGAGACAGGGAACCGCTCGTCTACAGCAGAAGTAGACAGGATAGTGACCCGGGCGACTCCAGAAGGTCAGTTGGCTGGAGCCGAACCCAGCCCGACGACGAAGCAGCGTCTCGGGTAAGACCGACACAAATTGGTACCACGTCTGATGAAGGGTTAGTTGATCTCGAGCGACGAACGTCACAGTTCTAGGACAAAGTTATACCTCTGGTAGTCCTGTAGGCCAAATTCGTCCGATGGTTAATTCGGGCCTGCACAGTGTGCAAGGAAACTTTTCTGGTTTTTGCCAGACAACGCCTCCCAATGGTGGCTTATTTGAGACATTAATATCTCGGGCTAGGACCGTTCATACATGTGGCCGCCATTCAAACAGACAGCTGTGGTTAAGACTCACTCCATCAATTCATTGAAAAATGAGCAGAGCCCATGCCATGCCGTCATTAGGCTTTAGCGCTATATAAAAACGGGCATTTACATTTAACACAGAATTTGTGAATGCATGGTAACCAGGCCCGCATTAAGGGGGGTGCTAAGGGTGCTGCAGCACCCGGGCCCGCAGATTTTGGGGCCCGCATTTTCGGAAGTACATAAAAATGTTAATGTAAGAACAAATTTAAAAAAAGATCATAACAAATTCCCAAAAAAGGTCATCAAAGTTTGTGTAAGAAGAATTCCAAAAAAGGTCATCAAAAATTCCCCAAAAAATAACCTGAAAGTTTGTGTAAGAAGAATTCCCCCAAAAAGGTCATCAAAAATTTCCAAGAATAGGTCATCAAATCTTTCTGTTATGAAATTTGCCAATCACAGCACCCGGGCCCGCACTAGTCTTAATGCGGCCCTGATGGTAACTTTCTGGGATCGGTAAACATTTCCTGTAGGCGTATACATACGCAGTAGGCCTATTCAGCAATACTGTTCAGTTCCTTGCTAACTTCGGTCGCCATCTCAGCCCACCATGTTCAATTTTCATGTCGTTCTGCTTGAACTGTCTATAATTATATATTGCGTCTTTTTACTCTCTATGCGTACTGCTTTCCGACTAAGATCCCAAGTTTAGCAGGTCTGCCTGTTTTAAAACTGACCAGGAGTTAGACGCGGCTGAAGGTAGTAGGCCTATAGCTTAAATATGTCATTATAGCTCATACTTTATGATACTTGCATGAATCCTCGGACTTCATCGATAGATTCAGACAGTGGCGGCGCGTTGATTTTTCAAAGGTGGTGCGAAGCAGCAGTGTGCCGCCTCCCCGTGTCTACTAGTGTAGTGAAATTTTGTCTGTGTTCTGCATGATAGTAGTTATTAGTAGCCTTAGCCATTAGTAGCCTAGTTTAGAGCACAGTAGCAGATGATGCAGATCCGCTACTAGTGCTACTGTGTACTGTGCACCACTTAAAGTACATCTAGCATTAGTAATTTACGCAATTTTCTTGGAACTTGAAAGTTGAAATAAATTTAAATCATTAATATGTTTTATTATTTGTAAGTGAATTACGTGAATACACAAGGAAAACTTGCACCAGTTAAGTCAGTCAGATGTTAATTAAAAGCTAGGCTTAAAATGACCTAAATCAATTTCAAAACTAAGAAATACATTGAAGCTCACACAAACAGTGAAAATTTACAGAACTTTCACTGAATTATGATATTAAAGTTTCACTGAAATTTCTAGCAAGGTGATCACAGGAAGTACAAACACTACGTCATTGCTTAAGTAAGTAAGTTAAAGTAACGTAAATGGTATACCGCACGAATCAATAACTGACTCGCCGAAAAAATACTCCAGGTAGCAAAGTGCCGCCACCCCTCAAGTAGCTGCCCATGGAGTGCGACCGCACCCACTTGCACCCCCACGCGCCGCAACTTGATTCAGAATATCTAAGAAATTTTTCAAAAGTGGTCTAAAGACTAGTGCGTTAGGCCATTCTTGTCAAGAAATCTATTCAGGGTGTGCCCTTCACCCGCTGCGTAGCTAGGATATTTTGCGCCCGGGGAAGAACTATGAAATTGACGCCTCCCCCACCCAACTGTACTTATTTCACATTTTCCAAATACATCGAATGGCAATTTAAAATTTAATTTAATAAAATATGAAAAATACAGATAGTATATGATGCCCCTTAGCGCTCAATGGGGCGTCAAAATCACAAATCACACCTGACAACTGGTTGGTTAGTAGTTTGGATATTGGATATAGCCTAACTGGATATTTTGGGGCACCACACTTAAATCTTATAATTTATTTCTGATAAATTAGTTTAAACTGCATCAAAATTCAGAGGAAAATTATTTATTTTAATCCTCATTTTGGCGCCCCTTCCTTTGGCGCCAGGGAAAACGTGTCCCCTAATCGTAATGCACCCCTAGCTCTGCCCTTCACACGCACATTCCTACCCAGCCACATAATTATTCAGCATAGCCTACTTACTTTATAAAATAGTGCCATAATTCATTTCCGCTAGCATGCAGTTTTCTTGACTTTAATGGCAGTAAACCATTATTTAAGCCTAATAATGTAGTATAGGCCTAGGGCCCTACACAATGTCAGTGCCGGGTTTAGACTTGATGAGACCCTAAGCTACATATAGAGATTGGAGGCCCATGTTTAAAAAAAATTATAAATTACACCAGAAGGTCTCACAGAATTTGAAACAACATGTGCCTTTTAATTATTTAATAGTATGAACGGGTGCCACGTTTAATCTATCGTGTCGCAAAGAATTTTACCACTCACACTTTAACCTCTCTACGTAGTTGGCGCTAACTCAGGCGAAATGGAATTTGTTACAAAAGCCGTTTAAAAAGGTTCTGCATAATGCATTACACATAAATTCCAAAAAACCTCCCAAAAAAATTCAGAATTTCTTAAGCCCCTGCGAATTGTGAAGCCCTAAGCTTTAGCGGTTTTAGCTTATTCCTAAATCAGGTGTCCCGAGATATTCTATCCCCCCTAAAGCGTATCCCCCCGGATGGAATAAACCGGTTTAGAGTATCCGGTGGGATGAACCATTCTATCCCCCCTCGTCATACGCATCACGATAGCCTCGACGAAATTCCAGTCAAAATCACCAAAAACAAAGTAAATTGATTTCAGGTCGACGTACAAACTTCTCTTTTCTTTCTTCTTTATTTCTCTTCCGTCAGGCCGGGGCCGACGATGAGTCCTCAACTTGACGTCTCCAAGTTTCTCTGTTCCGGATTTTTTCTATTGCCTCTCTCATATTCAAGTTCATTTTCTCTAGATCCTCTCGTATGTTATCCATCCATGTTTTTTGCTGTCTTCCTCGACTTCTAGCCCCCCCCCCAAAGTCCTACCTGCACCTCACCGCGGTGGGGGGGGGGGTGAACAGCTAAGTAGGGGATTGCCCGGTGGGGCTATGCCATCAGTGGTGAAAGTCCAGTGGTGAAAGCCCTGGACTGAAGGACCACCTTGGGCGACTCGCGAGGTGGACAGGCTCACCGGGAACCCCGAAAATAGCTGGCCAACGCAGGAGGCAGGTGTTGGAAGGACACCTGAGGGCGCATGAGGCCATAACTGGCCCACCGGCTTCCTTACCCTGCCAGAAGAGGATTGGTCACCATCTGGTAAAAAGACCAAGAAACCTTAATATGAAGACGTACAAACTAAAGATACGCAATTCAAAAATTTTATGTGTGCAATAAATCCAAACAGTACGACTGAATACACTTAGAAACCGCCAAAATGCAAACTAAACCGAATACTCCATTTCGCTAAGGGGAACACGCATGTATCATGGGGGATACTCTATTTCGTGACACCGGCTCTGATTCTAATAATCGATGAATGGATGCGGGAATTTTGAACCAGTACTGACACCTGGCGAATAAATACGAAACGAACACCTGCCAAAGCACCGCTTTAGTCAATTAGCTATGCGTGTTGCAAATTCGACAAATTGTCTGAAAATGTACAGAGATATTTAGTGAATATGGGATTAGAATTTGAGTTATTTTACAAGCTTCCTTAAGTTTTAACTGTGATGCTTTCAGAAGTTGAATTGTGCTACATATCGCGATAGTTGAGACAGCGTTTTACGCCACCTGTTTCAAGGTGAGATACCGTGTTATATAAACCATTTTCGGGAAATGAGTGGTATCGCTTCTCGGCCTTTTGGCTAAGATCAAAGTGTAGTATCTGTTCTTATCAGCTTAATATCTGATACGTCCCCTATCCGGGGACATCGATATTAAACTGATTTTTGGACTTAGGAGAAGATGCAGGGGCTTGCTCCGGCTTCTCCACGGGTTGGCCCGGTATTGCAGTACCTCCGGGATCGGCCCACTCCTACGGGGAGAAACTGAAGAAAAATAAAACAATTTTCGGAAGTTAAGTTTATCTGTAACTTCAATGCTATGGGGAGAAACTGGTAACAAAAATAAAACAAAGTTTCAGAAGTCAGGTAATAAGCTAAATTTCTATGCAAAACCTCCAGTTGATTTCCCTCATTTCTACAAGCCATCATCAAAGTGTAGGCCCTACTGAAGTTTACCCAGCATTCAAACGCAAATGCGAAAACATAATTTCTTTCCTGTTTCCCACTTACCATATTCCCTCTAACTCCTAGCGTGACCTCATCGCAACTCTGACAAACGCAAAAGCTGAACCTTGCTGAACTAAATCACAACAACACTGATTCCTATGCCATTATTACATTTGAAAATCTTGATCATAAGAGAACGAATATGCGTTTTTCATATTTTTGCACAGACAAAAGAAGTGCGCACACTAAATATAAAGGGAAAATACAGCAGCCTTGCATAAAAGCTAATCACCGGAAGAACACCGATATAGGCCTACACTATAGGCCTAGAGCCCCGATATGACACACACCATTATAATGTAAATTCTGACATGATAACGACATGAAACCCAAAATTAATTCATCTTTAAAGTGTTATTCCTCTAACAAAACTGTTAATGTAACATATCATAATTATTGATGTGCTTCACAAAGATGGCGTTTCATGGAGCTTCTGAAAATCCATGAAACGCTATAAGCTGTTGCTCTGCACTTTGTTGTCTGCAGTTTTAAGATTTGTCCCAGTAGTAAAATTAGTAAAATGCGTTGTCGCTTCCGCAGAAGAAAATCCGAAAAAAGTCATGAAATTCCCAAAAAAGGTCATCACGTTTTTTGGAGTTGAATTCCTAAAAGGTGATCAACTTTTTTGGAGATGAATTCCTAAAAAACGCCCGACTTTGTCCCAGTAGTGTAAATCTGTTAAAATATGCACTGCGGTGCACTTCACTGGTGTCCGGTTTATATTCAGTGGGCGATGCGCAAAGCGAGACCAAAGTAGCCTAATAACCAGAATTTGGCATTGCACTTGTCAGACTGGGATATCTCTTTGCGGTAGCTGTAAATGAAACAAAAACATTATGGTCGGCTGGAAACTTTCAAATGAAATAAACTGCAAATTCGATAATCAACTAATAATTGTTAGAAGATCAATGCCAGTCAGTTGGCATAAGAAACACCACTAGGCCTATAGGCCTACTTTTCATTTTTGTTATAAATGCCATAATTATATTTATTAATGGACACGAAGAAGTTTCACAGTTTCACAAATGGCATTACCTTTAAATTTACTGGCATTTCAACACAAACCATAAATATTTGTGTTTTCAAAAGGAAAAAATACCACCACCATTTAATACACCAACAGGAAGAGAAGGCAATTGCATGTTCACGTCTTAGTGAAACAGTTTTCTTACCGAGCCTCGCATAATTTCTGGGAAGTCTGGCAATCCGGAAGGTCAGGCCCGGTTCGTCCATAGGAGCAACTGGGCAGCCGCCCAGGGCCGCCGATTTTTAGGGGCCGCCAATTTTCCATTTTTTTAAATATTTTAATTATTATTATTCGTAACAAGAGGTGAATGACCAAAAAAGGTCATCAAGTTTTGTATTAATATTATGATATTATTATTATTATTCGTAACAGAGGTGAATGACTAAAAAACAAAAAGGTCATCAACTTTTTTGTGCTTAGGGTCGCCGATTGGCCGATTTGCCCATGGCCGCCAAATGTCTTGAGCCGGGCCTGCGGAAGGTGTCTTCAGTGACTCTGGAATGAACTATAGCTGCAGAAGGATTTCTCGGCTGTACCTTATTCTACAACTTGGAATTAATCCCTTTCTCTTACCCTAATATCAAAACAAAAATGTCTCCATGATTAATTGACGTAATCTAATCTAATCTAGTAATAATAATAATAATAATAATAATAATAATAATAATAATAATAATAATAATAATAATAATAATAATAATAATAATAATAATAATAATAATAATATAATAATAATAATAATAATAATAATAATAATAATAATAATAATCTTTTCTTTAAAATGCACTGCGTTGCACAGTGAACATACATACAGTAGAAACGGCAGCCACGCAGGGCGCCTTACAAACATGTATTAAGTAGAAGCACATGATAACAGTTTTACAGGAGTCGAATATAACTGCTTATGCGGCAGCCATATACGGCGCCAAATCACGGCCTACTATTCATTTAACCACCGCCGCCGCCTAGCGAGTGGAAGGCAGAATTAACCTTATATTAACGGATGTCTACGGGGTTCGATCTTGGTATACCTTCAGCACTTCACGTCAGTGTGTTATCCATTACTCTACGGACCACGTATTGATGACTTATATTGCGTCAATACCACAATGTCAAAGGCGTCAGTCGGTGATTGTTTTGATACTATGACGCTGGGTTAATGCACCAATAAATTTGTGTATGTGATATGCATGTATGGATCTGTGTATCTCTGCATGTATATGTGTCTTTAAGAGGGTATGCGTGCATGTATGTGTTTATTTAAGAGTGTATGTGCATATGTATGTATTTGTGTTTGCGTATATATGTTTATGTATATATGTATGTATGGGTATATATCTATGATAGCATGCATGTATCTATAACGAGCAATTCCAAACAACAGTCATTCACGATTGCAGCTGCATGGTTAAGATAATTTGAGCTTTGAAAATGAGTAGATTTTGTTGTGCAGCAGAGCAAGGAAATCTCAGGTCGGGAATGAAAGAGATCCAGACGCATGAAATCCCTAGAGCAACATGTGGGATTACGAAGTCCATATGATAATAACCCCATAATATGCTTCACATGTCCTACATATTGTCCCATAAGGCCAGAGGCCCGGGAACTGTTTAAAAGTTGCCGCTCAACCCGCTCCTCTTGCCCTTACACTTCCCCCGTCATGTCATCGCTACAATTGGCAAATCGCTCCATAACTATAACTGTTCTGCTTCGCGGGAATAAACTTCCGCCAGAATTACGATAAATATCATTTCATTTCTACGAACTAACCAAAATCTCACCTCATGCCAACTCTCCACTGGTTTCTCTCTCTAAACTTAAAATACTGCTCTTTTTCACAAAACTTATCATAATTCTACCTCAACCACATGCCTCCCTCGCAGCTTCAATTCTAAACACCATCCACTAAGCACCGTAGTCAGGCGACTGTCCGCCTGCCTTTCCTTTGGACCTTGACTTCTGCTCATCGCTTAGGCCTATGTAATTATGTATATAATTATATATATTTTACTGAGCGCCTGTGCATAAGATGGTTCCTGCGAATAAGCTTCTGTGGGCACTGAAGAAATCTTGATATAACGATTAAAGCTGCATGCATGCGATTATCAAGTAAAAACTCCGACCACAACGATATTTTTGCGTGGACAATAATAAAATTCACCAGAAAATGTCTATCTACAATCATGTTGGTCAGTTTTCCTGATGCAAAGAATTTAGGCTATGGGCAATAGGCCTATGACTTTGTTTGTAAATGTGAAATGCAGTCTCAAAAGTTAAAGTAGTGTGTGCACTCAATATGTTGTGTGCATGTAGTGTGCACTTCACATGTTGTATATAAATGCATGTAAATGTATGTAAATGCATATAGGCTTACGTGTCTAGCTATTTATTTATATATGCATAAATGGCATGCCTGGAATAACGGAGTAGGGTTGGTCAATAGGGTTAAGATACTACCGGCCGTCAATAGAGCGCCTTTAAAATTTTTTTATACAATATGAACTGCGTGTAGGCCTATGCTAGCTTTAGCGTATGCATTCAATACAGGTACGCATGTATGAATGTATGTGTATATATGTGTGTGCAGGCATATATTTAGTCATTTATGCATGTCTGTATGTGTGTATGTATGTGTATGTATGGTCATCAATTGCCTATATGAGCACAAGGAACGAAAAACTAAAACCGATGTATGTAGATATGCATAAGTGCGATCTGTCGGAGGCAGATGGTTTATTTCAGGCTTATCTTAACATGACTGTAATCTATCGCGTCTCGTTCGCCTCTTTTACTAAAACCGCCGCTGCCGCCGCTCTATAAAAACTTATCAGACACTATACGGACTTATAACAATCACATATCTCTAGTTCTTAGCGCGGAGAGAGGAGAGAGGCAGAGAGAGTGCTACAGAGATTGTATGTGTGTGTGTGTGTGCGAGAGAGAGAGAGAGAGAGAGAGAGAGAGAGACAGACAGACAGACAGACAGACAGACAGACAGACAGACAGACAGACAGACAGAGAGACACAGAGAGACACAGAGAGACAGAGAGACAGAGACAGAGAGAGAGAGGGGAGAGAGAGAGAGAGAGAGAGAGAGTGAAAGAGGAAGACTGAGAGCATAGAGGCGCAAGGGGGAGGAGAGTAGTTATAGAAGCATGAGCGTGCATGCGAGCGGTAGTTTCCTGGTACTAACCTCCTCATTCGTCGTATCTCTTTTGCTGACAGTGCCACAGTAATCGCATCAGTCGGATGAGTTCTGCAGCCGCAACATCATCATCAACAATCAGCCATTCGAATACTCGTTTTCAACTGATCGGTCTAGAACTCATCTTTGAATGATGGCCGATAGTTTCTCGACGGACTTTCCGACGACCTGTCACGATCTGCTGGTCAACTTCTCAACCAACTCGACCAACGGTACCAAACACTCGATTAGGGACGATCCGAAGGCTATCGTCGTTCCAGTTCTTTTCGCCATCATCTTCATCGTCGGCCTCGTCGGCAACGCCACTTTGATCTTCATCGTGCTTCGCAATAAACCAATGCGAACGAAACCAAACGTTCTGATCGTTAATCTGTCGATCGGTGACTTTATTCTCATTCTCTTCTCTGTTCCGTTCACTTCCGTCATCTACACCTTCTACGAGTGGCCTTTTGGCAACGTCATCTGTAAGCTGAACGAGTTCATGCAGACCCTGTCCCTCGGGGTATCGATCTTCACCCTTACGGCCCTCAGTGTCGACAGGTTCATTGCGATCGTCTACCCTCTGGCCTCGTACCGCTCGAGGTCGCTTACCCGCGTCATCGTCGCCTCAGTAGTCATCTGGATAATATCGGTTGGACTGGCGCTGATGGATCTAGTGGGAGCTCACGCCGGCCCTTGTCGCAATTGCAATGAAGATAATCCTATAATCACCTGTAACCAATACCCGAAGGAATGGGGCGCTGAGTACAACAAGTACAACAAGTTCCGCGTTATATTTCGATTCATTGTCTACTTCGTCGCGCCAATGATCGTGATCGCCTGCCTCTACGTCATCATTGCTATTACCCTTCTACGTCAGTCGGCTGCGTTCAGCTCCCAGATGGACATCGACGCCTCATCACCATCATCCACCTCAGTGTCCAGGGCGCCCAGGCTTAGGCAGCGCTCGCAAAGCGTTGCCGAGGCCAAGCAGAACGAGTCGCGCAAGAAAATCGCCAAAGTCGTATTATCGTTTGTCATCATCTTCATCGTCTGTTGGCTGCCACGTCACGTGTTCGTCCTGTACTACTACTTAGTAGATTTTTGTTGGATCGATGCGTGGGACATCCTAAAGGTCGTCGGATTCTGCCTGATGTTCATCTATTCGGCCATCAATCCACTGGCTCTCTATCTACTCAACGGTGAGTACAGGCGCTACTTTCATCACTACCTGTTCGGATGCTGCTACAAACCACCACTGACACCATCCGGTTGCAGAGGATGACTACGACCACCAGTGCTTCGCTCGAAGACGACAACCAGAAGGGCGCCAAATAAATTCTTCGAATCAACTGTAAACATTTAGACGCTATATAACCATGACATTTCGTCGCCTGAGAATTATAATGCTCTATCTTATATTTTGACGAAACGGAGAAAAACGACGTCAAAGTTTGGTCACTATTATAGGCCAAGAATTCTTAACTGGGATGTTTTGCAGGATGATACTATCGTTTTTATATACCCGCTAATGACCTGTTTTGAAAAAGAAAATGTTATTTCGACAAAGAAAAGTATAAAATATAGAAAACAACAAAACATTATGCAAAAATGCATGTTACAGCAAAATAATTCCAACGGACAAAGTCAACGTCATTGTAATAATGCTCTAACTTAAAGATAAGGCAGTTTCCTAATCGCGTCCTGAGTATTATATTGCTCTATCATACATTTTGGTATAATATTGCTGTAACATGACGGAGTTTATAATGACAGCATTTCACGCAGTATTTATTTACTACACAACAATTATATCGAATTATATAGCTTTATTTTGGTTATTTATGCATGATACGTGTGTAGTATATTACCTTGCCAGTACAGTGTACCGTTGTTGAAGCTCAGAATGGTCCCGAGTATGTATGATAGAGCATTTTACCAGTAATTACTATTCAGTGCAATTTTGCTGTAACATTACGAAAGCAGGTCTGTGATTGGATGCTAATGATAGAGCAATATAATACCAACTATGCTTAGAAAATTTACAGCTTCGTAAGATAGAGCAATTAAATATTGCCTTATATCTTCGAAACGGCTGCTTAAACCTGCTTGCCTTTATGTCTAATGATAGAGCAAACGTTGCACTGAAGAAATTGATACCAAACTCAATTTTTTCAAAAAATCATGATAGAGCATTATAATTCTCAGGCGACGATTTGTGGGCCTTGCAAGAGGATCTTCGTCGTTTGTTTCTGTGTAGTCTGGTCTCGAAAAAGTTGACTTGAAGCAGCTATGGGCAGCCGTGATGGGTCCCGGGCCAAAATAACTGTGTGACATCTTCTCAATATACTAAACTATATGTTGGAGACTGTTGAACTACAGGGGTCTTTTTTGCATGAAACACAGCTTAAATGTGGCCTACGCCGGAGCAGTGGGATAATTCGGCATGCATGTGACAAGCTTAGCGTCTTACGCTGGGCATAACGCTACTCCGAGTCTATCCTAGGTGTAAGTCGGCTATTCCCAGCTTAGCGGCGATAAATAAAGATGGCGGCCATCGTGATTCACCGCATTCGACGAAGTTTTAGACGTCAAAAGTGTTTTAGAGGTGCCGTAATTAGCTCGACTCGTTCACCGACAACGAAAGTTATATTGCTTTTCGTTCCATCCGTCATAAAATGCTAAAATTTGACGATATGTCTGACGATGTTGCATTCGAAGTGTTGTGTCAGTGTTTAGTACTGTGGGCAATGCCGGTACCACTGATATCAACCAATTGTTGCAATTAATTTATTTTCACGGTAACGGTTATAGTCACAGTCCACTGCAAATTAAACCAATGTCATGTAGCAGTGTAAAAAGCACCGGAAACAAAAAAATAAGCTGTGAAAGAGAAAGAGTTTTACTCATGAGCTCGTTACGAAAACCTATACGAAATTTGAGAATTTCGTATAGGTTTGTTCTGAAGGCAAATAAAAACTTTTGCGCATGCGCATTAGTCCATAGGCGCTCAAATCATGATGAGGTATTTTCACGCGGGGATAACCCAGCATGATGCATCGTCTCGCGAAGTTTACGACGGGAGTTACTTAGTCTAGTCCACTGGCTGCGCTGGTCCCATGCATGTCGACAACGGCCAAGGCTTATTCAGAGAATAGTTATTTCGGGCGTAGGCGCTATTCAGGGAATAAGCTAGTCCCGGCTCATGCATACCGCCCCAGGGCCTTTTCAACGAATTGCAATCGTAATAATTTTTGTGTGTGCTGATTGCTGAGTGCTGACTTTATATTATAAGAGAAAATGTTGCAAATAGACAGTGATGGGCAAAAGTTAACTAAAAAGTTGCTAACTTTTTGTTTAACTAAATTTTTTTTAGTTAAGGATGAAGTTTAACTAAAAGAATGGTTTAGTTAAAACCATAGTTTAACTAAAAAATTTAGTAGCTAACTAAAAAGTTTAACTAAAAAATCAGCTCTTTTCCGCAATGTACATTGAACACTGTCAACAACTCAACGCGAAACTTATCGATTAAAACTGCCTGGTTTTAGCATTAAGGCCCGTGTTTTGAAATTCATACACTACTTACAGTACGCCTGTAACTGTACGGTATGCTAGAACAGTACACATTGCAGAGTTTGAAGGTGAATTTGTCATTGACGCTCTGCATTATTACAGTTCACTTAACCTCTGTTATTGTGAAAATGTTTTCCGTAAAAAGTTGGAAAAAAGTTGGAAAAAGTTTAACTATTTAGTTTTGTTAACTAATATCCAAAATCAGTAGCCAACTTCAGTTAAAACTATTTTTTTAGTTGGAAAACATTTTTAGTTTATCTAAAAAAAATAGTTTAGTTCCCATCACTGTAAGTAGATTGTGCGTGAATTGCAAAAAAATATCGGTAATGAAAAAGTGTTCGGATTGGTTTTCATGAAGTGACAGTCACGTTATATATGTTACAGGCAATTCGTAAAACCAGGGATTTTGTAAAATCCCTGAAATTTTTAGGTACTTTGTAAAATCCCTGATTCACTCAGGCACTTTACAAAATCCTTGAAAAAACCAGGGATTTTGTAAAATCCCTGAAATCAGAAGACGAAAATTTGACAGATTGCCTGAAATGAAAATGACGAACATAATCGAAGTTTATTACGCAAACAAACCCTATTTTCAAGGGATCGACAGTTTAAGATGGTATTTTATTTTAAGTTTAGTTCTCATGTTGTACAACCAGGAATTTTGTAAAATGTCTGACAGTTTATTATGCATGTTCTTATTATATATGTTCTTCCCACCAGTAGGAATGATCGCAATACAGTCATCTGATGTCACTAACCGTTTTAGGATGTAGGGCCTAGTACTGTCTGTTGGTTTTTGTTGTTGTATCCTTCATCGTTTCTTTCAGCTCATCAATCAACTCGAAGTACGTTTCCTTCTTCATCAGCGTTCTTTTCTTATCGGCATTGTACATGACAAGCAACTGTTCCATAAATTTTACCTCTTTCATATTATGCTCACTATCCATTTTGCTTAGAACTGACCTAACCAAAGGATAACCAGAAATGAAATAGTTCTTGCTGGGTTTTAATTTATAGCAAGGGTCCTCGTCTGACCACAGTTAATCTCAGCCAATTGGATAATATTTCGGTCAACTTCTAATTGTTGCGACGGCGCATCAAAGAATTATAAGTAAATAGACAATCAAAGTTCTCTGAGTTCTGCGAAACAAATAGGGACAAATTTTTCAAACGGAAAGTGCAGTTGTCGAGCCGTATTGTTTACTAATATGTGATGTATCAACAACTTCAATTATCCTGCAACTTCAAAGTCTACTGAGTGCTGTAAGACAAATAGCTGCAAATGTTTCAAAGGGAAAGTAAAGTTGTCTAGCCGGATTATTTATTCTTCTTTCTTCTCTTCCATCAGTGATCTGACGATGAGGCCTTTACGAAACTTCTCCAAAGTTCTCTATTCTTGATTGTCTCGCCGATTCTGGCTAAGTCGGTGCCTTTCTCCCCTAAGTCCTCCTTGATGTTGTCCATCCAGGTCTTCCTCTGCCCTCCTCTACTTCTCTTCCCCTCCACATGTCCGTGTAATGCAGCATTTGGTAACCTCTTTTCTCCCATCCTGCTTACGTGGCCAAACCACCTGAGTCTCCTCTTCCCGATCTTTTCCACTATTGTTTCTTCTACTCCCAGCTCTTCTCTTGTTCTCTCATTTCTGATCTTCTCTCTTCTGCTTCTGCCTATGATTCTTCTTAGCCAGCCCATCTCCGCCACCAGCAGTCTTCGTTCGTCTTCCTTCCTCAAGCACCAGCATTCCGACCCGTATGGATTGTTTATTAATTTGTGATGTATCCACAACTTCAATTAATTTGCAACTTCAAAGTTAAAATTTTTCAAAGTAAAAATCAAGTGTCGAAACCATTCGAGTATGTCGTGTGACAACAAAAACTGATGTAGAACTGAACTTAAAATAAAATACCATCTAAAAATGGTAATCGTATGAAAATAAGACTTCTTTGCATAATAAACTGTCAGACATTTTACAAAATTCCTGGTTGTACAACATGAGAACTAAACTTAAAATAAAATACCATCTTAAACTGTCGATCCCTTGAAAATAGGGTTTGCTTGCGCAATAAACTTCGATTATGTTCGTCATTTTCATTTCAGGCAATCTGTCAAATTTTCGTCGTCTGCTATCAGGGATTTTACAAAATCCCTGGTTTTTTCAGGGATTTTGTAAAGTGCCTGAGTGAATCAGGGATTTTACAAAGTACCTAAAAATTTCAGGGATTTTACAAAATCCCTGGTTTTACGAATTGCCTGTAACATATATATACCTTTAATTGAGCTACCTATACGTAGATATAGTAAAGTGAAGAAGACGTTAATTAGGCGAAGTAGGCTAAGAAAACAGAGACGGTGTATAGAGTGCTGACAACTACTAAGCTTATAATGTGTTCTAGTTGACGAATGCACAGACTCGGTGTCCATACGCTGCGTCTTCAACCATCTACGTGGAAGTGTTGGACTGTGAAGTAATCGCGTGCTGCGGAGTGCGGACTTCATCGACCGTCGTCGTTCCTGAAACCCTGATAATGGTAGCTTTGGGTGGGACTTCGTTAAATAGGCTCTTCGCGTGTGCGGGAGTCCATCAGCGTTGACTGATAGGAATCCGATCACCGTTTGGCTATTGGTGAACGTTTTCTTCTAAGTAAACTTTGACATGATTTAGGCTAAGGTACTATGTAGCTTAGAAACCTATTGTGGGATGTTTGGTAGGCTCTATATTAAGTGCCTAGATACTTACTATATGTGGTTGTTTGACCAATTGCAGTAAAATGCCTTCTTTGTCAGCAGCGCCTCATATTTATAGCTATCCAAGGTTGGTTTAATGTTACCTCTCGTGCATATTCTACATGTATACGCCTACGTGTAGATGTGCATAAATAGAGTGGGCGAATGCACATTAGGCTATGCTATAAGCAGTATGTAAAGGAAATTTGATTTTTGTGTAATTTACTTTCAGAACCAGCCAGGGGCGTCTATCCCCCCTAAGTCATTGGAGCAACGTCCCTTTTCCCCCTCTTCTTCCCCTTCCCCGTTCCTTCCCCCCTAAAATGGCGGAACACACACTGACAGATCTTCCCCCTATTTCTTGGATGGAGCATTTGCTCCAAGGTTTCTATGGTGTAGACGCCCCTGGAACAAGCACAGAGATGTAACCTGAGCATTTAATGGCTATTTTATTTCAACACTGTAGTGGCCTGACGCCCTAATGACTAATGTGTCGTGTCTCGACCACTACGATTTGGCGCAGGCCCTACGTAAAAAATTAGGTCAAGTCATGACCTTGTCTATCCAACATATAGGACAGGTCATGGACTAGGCTTTCGCTTTGAAGAAGCCATTTTGCGATACGATATATGCGCTATGTAAATTTCTTTATATATTTAGAGCACAAACGCGCATTTGTAACTAAAAGTAGGCAGTAAACTGTTTTCTGCACAACAAAGTCTTCCCTCAGTTTAACGAAATAATTTTTTGTCCTTCAGGGTTTAATGTGTAATTCTTCGGAATGATATATGTTGGAATCGTGGTGATGGTACTAGTGTTTGGTGTTGGTTGTGTTGAATGGTGTTGTTGGCGGATGTTGGAGGTGGCGGTAGCAAGAGTAGGAAGGATGGATGCGAGAAACTAAGGAGAACGGAAAATCAAATGAGAGGGAAGAATCAAATGGAAAGAATAACCGAAGGAATGAATGAAGGAAGAAAGTAACGTGTGTTTGCTGCAAACAGTTTAAAGAAGAATAAGATTTTCCGGCAGAAAACGGATACAAAACAGAACAGAAGCGTTATGATTGAATGACTGAACCTCTGGAACGCTCGCTGGTACCATTGGAACCATTTGATCTGGCAGCACAGTTGGCGATAACGGGATCGACGTCAGGAAGAAATCTAGCCCCAGAGAAGAAATATAAACCAGAGAATCATTTCGTGGGAATAAAAACACCCCTTCCAGATGCAGTTACGCGTCTGCGAATGTTTTCATCCAGGACTTATGTACATGCGTGACATAAACGCCTCTGTTTTCAGCGCCTATACACATTCCATTCATACTCATGCATCGGGGGCCAATTTAGTTCGCAGAAGTGATGGAAAATAGGTGAAGGCCGCTCACTTCCTGGTTTGTAAGACCAGGTTCTTCCCGTGCATCCACAGATTCCCGAGCAGAGGTTCTTAGTCAGAAGCATCATATGTAGACCTACCTCCTAGGGGGGGGGACACCAACGCTTGCATCGGCTTTAAAAGCGCTCGAAATCTTTTCGATATGATGCCAAATCAGGTCCGGGCGGAAATAGCTTCCAAAAATTTAGTGATTGGTTCACGTGACCTGGACGTGGAAATTTGTTTCTCTCTTTCTCTCTCTCTCTCTCTCTCTCTCTCTCTCTCTCTCTCTCTCTCTCTCTCTCTCTCTCTCTCTCTCTCTCTCTCTCTCTCTCTCTCTCTCTTTAACCGTCCTCGATACGAGGGTTGGTCGCATTGTAGACGATTCTTCTCCATCCTTTCCTGTCTTCGGCTACTCGCAGCAACCTCTCTGTTGATAATCCCAACCATTCGCCAATGTTGTCCATCCACTTCTTCCTTGGTCTTCCTCTTTGCTCTTGTTCCCGGTACCGTTCCCTGCATAATTTCTTTCTCTAGGCAACCCCTGTTTCCTCATTGTGTGCCCAAAGTATGACATCTTTCTTCTTTTGATTGATTCCAATAGGTTCCTTTCCACCCCGCCGTCTCCAGTACCCATTCATTTGTTTTCTTCTCCGTCCATGATATTCCAAGGATTTTTCGTATGCATTTCATTTCAAATGCCTTTATTCTATCCTCCTCCCTCTTTTTGATTGTCCAACTCTCACAGCCATACATCATCACTGGTCATATAAGTGTCTTCATTAACTTTAACTTTGTGGTAATTTTTATGTTATGGTTTTTCCACAATTTATTCAGATCTGCTCCTATTCCCAGTCCTCTTGCAGTTCTTATACCTATCTCCCTGCTACACTCCGCGTCTTCTGTTATGAGTGAGCCTAAGTACACGAAAGTTCCCACTTGTTCTATCTTGCTGCCTTGTACTTTGATGTTGCACTGCTTCCCTGTCAGCGCCATACACTTTGTTTTGCTCATGTTGATCTCCAGGCCCTTCTTTCGTCCTTCTCTGTCCAATCGAGACACCAGTTCCTGCAGTTCCGTTTCCGTGCTTGCCATTATCACTATGTCGTCCGCATATCGTAGATTTGTTATCCTCCTTCCTCCAATTTGAATGCCTCCTGTATATCCTCTCAGAGCCTCCCTCATTACCATTTCTGATAGTATGTTGAATAAATTTGTTTCTAAGAAATAGAAAAACAGAACTGTTCTGGTTTATATTGCCTCTATTTATCGATACCGTTTGCTGTCGCTTCGTTCGTCCAAATCACGTTGTCACTTGTTGGTAATTACAACAGTTTGCGGACTGCCTTGGCGACTCCTTGGACTTTTATATCTCCACGTACTAGGATGTTGTCTTCTGTTAAATTTTGCAGTAAACGCAACAGGATATTTTAAAATTCGTCCCTCTATGTTGTGGACGGAGCAGGAAAATGTCTTCGTCCTGGAACCGATTTGGCACCAGAGGGAGCTTCCTCGGAGTCATTTCTTCCTCTTTTTACTATATGCTCCAACAGCCCAACTAATGTATTTTTAACGCCCTGACGATAAAACACAACACTAAGCGAAGAATTTTGCAGTTAATGTTTGAATCGCAGGACGCAGTTATTTCCTGAACCCATCCAAGTTCGTCCAAACAGTATCTACATTTAAGTTAATTGCATTCGCAAATCTTTTTAATATCAACGTCTGTCAGGTATTTTTGTTTGCATTTGAATTTCATGCAGCTCAGCTTTCACTTAGAGTAGGCCTATGCATTAGGGCCTTAGGCCGACATGCAGTTAAGAGGGACAATTGGATGCAGAAACGGGTAAATATATGAAAGCCAGCGCTTTAGGTCGTCAAAATGCTGGCCTCATTTACCGACCAAAAAGGATGATAAGCTGATTTAACACCAGATGTAGATCTAATTTTGCGATGCATAAGTTTTTGCGATAATGACCGTCCCTTGCTTGACCTTGCTAATTCCTTTCAAAGAATTGATCGGGTGAGATCCTTCACCACCGCTGTCCGTTTGAATGCACCACACCCATCAGAGTGCTGTTTGGCAGCTGGTTTAATGACGAATATACTTACTTACTTACTTACTTACTTACCATTTTGGAAAGTGCTAGCCCGAGATTTAAATCTCTTAAATAAACCACCATCAGTATGCGAAGCGGCATCCTCACGAGCAGAGGCGCATGTGACGTGCGCTCTAACCCAGGGGTTCTCAAACTTTATTTTTATTGTACCCCCAGGTAAAAAAATCGAGTGTTGGCGTACCCCCAGCAAGGGTACCATCTGATCAGAAACAACAAGCGAGCGCGAAGTGCCCCTGCAATTAGCGTAGGATCATGGCATAGGTAGACAAATTTGAAATATAATTTAAGAATGAAATCATATCAACAAAATCCAAAAGGTAAAATTAAATCACTATTACAGAGTGTTTAAATAATGTGAGCTGTGGGCCTGTTTCGACAAGCACAGTTTTACAATATCTGGTTTAATATTTGTCAATTTCAAACTCAAATCTGGTTCGCGTTCAAGCATTGTTCTGTATATGTTTTTGATCGCAAGCATTGCTGAAAAACCAGTTTCGCAAATATATAACGTGCTGAAGGGTCTACTCTGGCGACTGGGGTATCAGTCTCGGTAGATTCAGTGCTAACGGTTGCGTTGAGAGGTTCTGGCTTTCTTTTTAGCGGTTGTTTTTTCAACCACTTATCCATTGTTGGTTTCAAAATAATAATGCTAGTATGCAGTATTGTAGTTACTTGAATGGTAATATTTGTTGTGAAAAAATAAATGACGTGACTGTGACGTTTCAACATTAAAATATATCATAGATATAGAAAGTTAATCAAGGAAAGATGGGCATAAACTCATAGAAAATTTAAAGAAAAAGAAGCGTATGGTGGACGTAGAATTAGTGACTTCAA
Organism: Allolobophora icterica; assembly: GCA_963556255.1. NCBI lineage: Eukaryota > Metazoa > Annelida > Clitellata > Crassiclitellata > Lumbricidae > Allolobophora > Allolobophora icterica. The sequence goes on along the minus strand of OY744602.1, from coordinate 94,117,883 downwards.
TAGTCAATAGCTAATCAAAGAAACATGGGAATAAACTCATAGAAAAAATGTCCAACTTTTTTCGCGTACCCCTTAGCGACACCTGGCGTACCCCTAGGGGTACGCGTACCACCGTTTGAGAAGCCCTGCTCTAACCAGTATAGTTAATCCTTCATGTAATGCATGGAAAATATGAGCGCTACTTTACGCTTACGCAACATAGAAGTGATGATTAAGTGTTCGACTATACAAATCACGTGACAGTGACTGGACGGTCTCTATATATATGTATGTATCAGGACACTTATATAGCGCATTTTTGAAACCTCCGCAGCGCTCAAACGTTGCTCTGTCGAGGGCGATGATTCGTGTCGAAATTTTCGCTGCCTCAGCTGGTTTTGAGCTGTGTACCGCAGATAGCAAATCTATTGCAGAGAATTAAGAGCGAGTTGTACAGCAATCTCTTTGTACTTGGTTGATAGGTTAGTAAATCATAAGATTAGTTTGAGTTGCAATTGAAGCTGATTATTGGGACTAACAGCAGCAATTAACACACGTGTATGGGACTGGGCTGAAGTCAGTTTATATTCGAAAGAAAATCGAATGGAATATGAGTTTTCTCAGTCAATAAAAATCTTGCGCTTCAGCTAAACGAAGCTCGATTCAATCAATCAATCAAACAATCAGTCAATCAATATTTGTTTAATTCAACAAATCCAGTTGACAATAACGCAACAGCGGAATCGCTGGCAAGCACATTAAGAGAAGAGTAATTCGACCACGTGACCTTATGATCTTACCTACCATAGGCCTATCTAACCTTAACTTGCCTTGTCTCGTTTTGCCTTATCTTATATTCTATGTAATGTAATGCAATGTAATGTAAATATCCGAAATTTCTCTTCCCCACACAAAAGCCACGTCGCTAGATCAAATACTAATCAAATCACGTCCGTAATAATCAGGTTGTTTGGTCTGTTCCGGTGCCAGGTCAGAATCCAGGGAAGTCTAATGGTAATTCAAGTTCAAGCTAATGCCATAATCTTACCTAACCGCAATCTTAGCTCACCGTAATCTAACCCTTCCATGGTCTTATCATATATCATACCATTATGTCATGCGTGTAATCTTTCGTCAAAAATAATTGTGCACGAAGGTGAACAAAAAGGTGAACAATCTTAACTCTAGCAACAGCGAAGTCTGCACGGCAGAGCCTGGGAAGTGTTTCAATTAGAACAACTGGGTGGTCTAATTGGGTGGTCGACTCAAGTCACGCCTGTGAATAAGCTGGTTCCCGCGACTTCGCATTTTTGGGCGCTGTAGAAATCCGGAGATTACGATTACGAAGTTTCATTATCTATGCCGCTTGCAATCATCGGTTGTAAAAGTGTTATCCGCATTTCTACAGATCCCGACGTTCAGGCGAATGTCTGGTCATCAGCGATTAGCCCTCACACCCGAACTGAACCCTTTACGAACTGTAGAACTAGGCCTATATGTAGTAGTCTCACGGCCTTTGGTCTTCAACTGATTTAGTAATCAAAATAAAACTCCCATGCAGTCAGTTTCTTATAGAGTCGCAGTTGCTTTTCGTTCATCGAGACATGATTTCTACACATATCGTATAATCATCTCAGGAAATATTTGGAAAGTTTTTCCCTAAATGACTCCCGACTCTTACCACCGGAAAACCCTTTTCATTTAGAGCATTCTGTCACTAAGGGCAACAGTAGCCATAAACCATATCCTTTCAGGGTGGGAATTCGATGGAAACTTGTTTTCGACTCCGTGTGCGCCGTTAACGAAATAAAACGAACAGATTTAGCCTATAGGTCCTGCTGTAAAAAGGTGAACAATCTTAATTCTAGCAACAGCGAAGTCTACACGGCAGAGCCTGGGAAGTGTTTTCAGTTAGAACAATTGTATGGACTTACTGACTCTGGGTGCGGTGCACTGGAAGATTTTCAATTTAATGTAATTTAATGCAATCTGCTGTAATCCGACGCGATGCAGCGTTATATCTATTCATGCATCCTTGTACATACAGACGTACGTATGTGTGCATTCATGTGTATGTGTGTATGTATTTGTCTGTGTGTATGTATGCATGCAAGTATGCATGTATGTATAAATGCATGCAAGTACATGTGCATATGCGTATATCTATATACGTAGGCCCCCTATGTATGTATTTATGTATGTATCAATGCATGCATGTAGGCCTATGTTTGTACGTGTGTTTGTATGTGGCTATTTATACAGCTCTTTTTAATAGCCTCCAATGCAAATTCATGACTTGAGAACAGTAAACAGCGAGAAGTCAGTCGCCTAGTTCCGCAAGGGAGCGAATTGGAAAGAGTCAAGGCTGCGCAGGGCAGAGGGCCAATTACGAAGCGACGCTGTGTGGCGGTGCAGACCGAGGAATCATGATTGCTGAGGAATGTGCTATATTAACTTGTGTCCTTTGCAGTCTCGCCTATGGAAGGATGCAATAAATAAAATTAAAACTAACCTCTGAAAGTTTTTGTAGGAAGGACTAATTTAGACAATGGAGATTTTGATTAGAGCATTGCCGTTGTCTTAATTGGATACGCACACTGGAGCAGAAGGAGTAGATGGAATGGGAGGCAGAGTAGGAGGAAAAATTTATGCAGAGGAGGAATTAGAGGTAGAGGAGAAGCAGGAGGCAAGAGAGGAGGAATAGGCAGAGCAAGACGAAGTGGAGGAGTTGGGCGAGTAAGAGGAGGAGACCACGAAGAACAGAAAATGATTGGATAAGGAGTAGGAAGAGGAGAAAGAATAGGAGAAAAGGGAGGAGGCAGGGTGAGAATTGTCGGTGGGATTGGGGGGTTCAAACCCCTAGTCTTTCTTAGGACCCAGTTAAGTCTTCATTGCACGCCCCAGGGGGTCATTTCGAACCCCTCAGTTGTGCTAGTGTGATTATATCGTGCATATATTTTAGCATTTTCTTTCACAAATCGCTTTGTGGGTTACTAGTATAGTAATTCTCTGGTTTATTGTGAGATTTGTGACCATGTGAATTGTATACTAATAAATTTGGTGATTTCATCACTTTAAGGAGTTTAAGCTGTCTATTGCATTTTTGAATTTTCTGAGTTTCCAAAATACGGATATAATATACAACTCTACATGGAACAAACTCATGAGAGTCTAATCCCCCCTCCCCAGTCTTTTTACTACCAAATACGGATAAAATATTCCTGTCAATTCTGACACTGGAAGGAGGGATATGAGGAATATGGAGAGGAGGAAGATTAGAAAGAATGTAAGGAAGACTAGTAGGGGAAGACAAGTATGAGGACGACAAAGAGGATGACGACAAAGAGGAGGAGATGATGTACGATAGGAAAAGGAATTGGAAAAGAAGGGGTAAGAGGAGGAGAAGTAGGATAAATTAGAGGCAGATGAAGAAAATACAAAGAGGACGAGGAGGATATGGAGGACGAGGAGGATGAAAAGGAAGAGGAGGTGGAGGAAGGGCGTTCTCATTCTAATAAGGAAACCAATGGAGTATGAAGAGTCCATGGAATAACTGTAGAATTACTGTAGAAACGATGGCTATCTTTCAGACAGTACAAGCCAAGACAGAATGATACAGAGGCAGAAAGAGATTGACTTGAGGGGATTTTAGATGATAGAGAGACGAAACGACAGGTATAGAGAGTGAACCTGAGAGAAGAGATAGCCTTAGAGGGAGAGCGAGTGAATGAGGAGGGAGATTGAGAGGAGTGGGACACAGAAACAGAAGACCTATGACGAGAGTGACCCGGTGATATAGAAAATGGAGATAATGTAGAAAAATTATTAGTATGTGAAAATGAGATAAATTAGAGGGAGATACAAAGTGACAGATGTAGGCCAGGTGAGGGAACGAGAGAGTGGGAAGCAATCATAATCGTTAAAACGGAGTCACGGAACCAGCCTCTTCACAGGCGACCAGTCAAAACAAAATTGACAGGCAAGTAAGGTCAAAATCTGATTCAGGAAGCAGGAAGGACGCGAGGGAAAAGAGGAAGAAAATGTATCTGAAGAAAGATAGACAGAGAAACATGCACAGAGGGAGGGATAGGGGGAGTCGGAGGTGGGATAGAATTAGCTAGAGATGCAGAGACAGAAGTGTAGAAAAGATGTATGAAGCCGGAAAGAAAATCTAAATCAATCATCATCCATTATCCCTCTGCTCCTTTTCCTGTTTCTCTTCTACCTCCACCTCATCCTAATGCTGTTTCTTTTCTTCACTTCCTCATCCACCTTCTCCTCCTGCTCTTTCACCTTTATCTTCATCCTGTCCTGTTCATGATTTTCCTCTCCTATAGGCCTACTTCATCCGCAATCACCCCGCCTTTCTGCTCCGTAATCACCTGCCTATCTCATCCGAAGTCGACAACAGCTTGAGGCGTCAGAACTTTTTCCTGCAGGATGGACTCTGTATTCTATCCTTCGCATCGACAGCAGCAGCAGCAGCAGCAGCAGCAGCAGCAGCGGCGGCGGCGGCAGCGGCGGCAGCAACCCAAACAACAGATGCATGACTTGGATTCCATCGTGGGAACGGCGTCTACACAAATCGTCTCGTTACGAGTTCGAGGGAAACCATTCGCCTGTCTAACTGTTCCAAATATTTATCATAAATAAACTGGCAGTGAACGGACTTTCGTTCTGTCAATTGTAACTGCAAATGCAGTAATGTAAAGAACTTCTAGGCCTGTACAGCGTTTCCACGCTTCCTCTTCCTTCTCTTCCTGCCTGATTCCCCCAAACCTCTCTCCCTCATGCATACATGCATGTAATACCATAATATGCAAATTTCGAAATACAAGTATGAGTTCTATTAGCAGTTGTAAATAAGTCCGTGATACTTACCAAACCTCATGCTGGTCATCTGTCCCAGCAATAAACTTCTTCAATTACCTCTATCAAGTTTCAATTAAATCTGTTTTAGGGTTTTAGATTTGTAAAGGCTACCCGCTCCCGTTTCTATATTTAACCATGTAATTGTAATTACGGCAATTTATATAGCATAGTTGGTAGCTAGCTACTTCTAGTATGGTTTACACAAACATACACAACTGTCTACTGCCAGCGCAAATGCTAATGCTCGGAGTAACCTAGCAAGTACAGTTTCAACTGTTTTTTAAAGCACAAATGCTTTTAGCTTCTTGAATGTGTTAACACTAAACTGAACTTTCGTAGCAGCATCTGATATAATTACAGGCCTACGTATCAATTTAAACAGCTAGGTTTACATTGTAGGCCTACCAGCCTATTCCTCTGCAACAATAATAATATTAATAATAAGCATAATAATAGTAGTAGTAGTAGTAGTAGTAGTAGCAGTAGTAGTAGTAGTAGTAGTAGTAGTAGTAGTAGTAGTAGTAGTAGTAGTAGTAGTAGTAGTAGTAGTAGTAGTAGTAGTAGTAGTAGTAGTAGTAGTAGTAGTAGTAGTAGTAGTAGTAGTAGTAGTAGTAGTAGTAGTAGTAGTAGTAGTAGTAGGTGTAGTATTAGTAGTAGTAGTAGCTGCTGTTGTTGTTGTTGTTGTAGCAGCAGCAGTAGTAGTTTCTGTTTAACGACGATGCAGTGTCATACAAAATGTTTAGCGTCGCCCTCCTCCTTTATCCAGAATAGTAGTAGTACTGATTGGTCCGCGGGCCTCTTCTGCTGCTGGCGCGAGGCACCCGGAAAATTGAACTACTACTCAGAAATTATGGGATACAAGATAAACGTGATCAACATCAATGCCGTGATTGGATACCGATTGATGACGTCATCTTGAAAACAAACGCTAACGATGACGTAAAATCCTATGCCATGGCAACGTTCGTAGGATTTCTACAGACGTACGTACGATTAGTTTAAGATTTCTTTCGTATATTTTGCTGAAATCACAAGCTTGATGTTCAGACATAAGACAACTGCAATTATGTTTTTACTTCGAAGACGATAATAATGTAGCGAACCACCCCCTTGTCTATCCAGCTGACCTCTTCACAAAAGTACCAGGATGCGAGTAGTAGGCCGAAGTAAGGGGGGGCTACAAAGGATCTCTTTATTTCTTCTAGGGGTTCGGCCTCCGTGGTCTATCAGAGGACTTATCTATTCTTCTTCTTGTACGACTGAGGAATCTGAACTTAATGCCGTTGAGAGAAACGCAAAGTCAAATTGTAGTTTCAAATGATATTCGATAATCATAAAAGAATTCCACTCACGTATGAAACAACGAAACTTGTGTGAAACCACAAAACTTCTGTCCTGGACAGAGAAGAACGTAAAACAATCAATCGACTACGATCGTTCGATTAAAGTTCTCTGCTCACTACTTCTTCATAAACCTAACTCTTAAGGCTGACTAACTTCTCCGAAGACAACTTAACCGAAGACAACTTAACCGAAGACTCCCTTATGACTCCTTTAGACTCCTTAAAATACTCTCTTCTTATTACCCTTTCCTTATTATCCACTTTCTTTATTACCCCTTTCTTTATTACCCACTTTCTTTATTACCAACCTTCTAACTGACTTAGGCCCTTATATATACTCCAAGTGTCCGGGGGACCCTGTCCGTAGGACACTGTCCGGGGGGGACCCTGTCCGTAGGACACTGTCCTAGGACCATGTCCGTAGGACACTGTCCGGGGGACCATGTCCTAGGACCATGTCCGCCTAACAACCACGAGTTCACCAAGTACAGCTAACAATCGAATTACGTCATCAGTATATTAACAGCCTAAGTGTGTGGACTTAATAACTCTGTGGAAATTTTCCACAATAAACAAAAACTCAAAACATCATTTTTTATTCCTAGACACGTAATCAAGATCTGTTGCCATCGCATTCACTAAAATAGTTAACCGTTGGATCGCATTTCCAATCGTACTTTGTGTCTGAAGATGTTCATGTTGGAATAAAAGCGACCATAAAAATTATACAATGCCAACGTCAATTTTGATAAACCTGTATTAAGTCTTTTTGTATTGTATGTAAACATTTATAAAGCGCCTCTAGTAGGATGAAACGTTCAGAGGCGCTCCCAGTGCGCAAGGCCACAAGAAGAGAAATAAGTTTGAGGGAAGACTATGGGTTACCTATTAAAATTTGAGAGCGAGTAGGAGACCGTGTATTCCACAGAGAGGGACCAACTGAGGCAAAAGATAGGGACTGCGGCATAGCTGTTCTAGTATAAGGAACTAAAAGATTCAGTCTGTTCGATGAGCGAAGGAGATAGAAGGAGGCTGCTGAATTACATCAATTAAATATATAGGGGCGAGACCCCGCTGTGCCTTGGACACCAGAATGAGGATTTTACAGTTAATGCGTGCAGACAGAAGAAGCCAGTTCAGTTACTCAAACATGAAATAATAATACAGGTTTATTAAAATTGACGTTGGCATGCCAACACTTGGGTACTTCTAGCAAACTAAAAAACAGAGCGAATTTTGTAAGCGAAGAATATTTTAATTCTAAAGCGGGAAACCCAATAAAACAAGTCAAAAGACATTACCGAATAGGTTGCCTAAATTCTGCAGTTAAAGGTACATTCAGCACATTCCTGCATCAATGACCCCCAGAAAGCTGCAACCACAGATTTTGTGTGCATTAAATACAACAACTTTCCAAACGTCTGCAACATTTTACTTCAAATAGGCCTATAAAATCACTCTATTTTAAGGCGTAAAAAGATGCCTCGTCATTAAGAGGTTTATTCTGATTATTTTTAGTTGTCCTTAATGCTGCCGGAACAAACACTGCAGCTTCATGACTCATAGCCTTGTCCATTTTGCCGTTAGCAGAAACAACAGCTACATGCGTATTCTGCAAATTATTTTTATCGGTACAGTTGACAGAGGTCTGCTCTGCAGAGGCCGTAGAGACATTGGCCTGGCCTTCATCAGGTTTCGTCTCCAGTGGTTGGCTTTCGCATAAGGAGGCTGTTTTTGGAGTTGCCAAACGGTTCTTGGGTCGAGCACCATGGACTGGTTGTGCAGGCGTGCTGTTCTCCAAATTAAAGTTAGGCGCCTTGTCACCAAGAGAAATTCGTTGTGTCACTTTATGTGCAAATTCACTTTTAATTTTCAGTGCCTACAGAATCAGAATATTGGCTCGGAGTTTATTCTTTTATTCTACACAGCATAGGGCACACAATTTTTAAAAAATATGTAGAATAATGCTAGCAAAATTTGTTGCGTGAGTGTCAATATGAACGTGTTCGTCGCTTGCTATAGGTTTGAATTAAATAAGGCGCACACAAATAGATCGGTCATATAATTATGTTTCGCGTCCTTGTGAGGTTGTTAACAAAAGTTATATAAATAACCAGTCACATACTACATACATACATCACAGCACCACGCCTCTGGAATGATCTCCCCCTGAATTTCGCAGTTTCTTAGTGTCTCCATCATCATTGCAACCCTTCCTTCATCCTCATCCTCATGTTCCTGTATCTGTCACCCCCAGGCTTTCCACTCAAAACTGAAGTCTTACCTTTTCAAATACTCCTACCCTGACTCATCTGATACTCCGCCTTCCAATTATTCTCGCCGTAAACGACACCCGCCTTGACAGCTGCTCTGCCTCTCCTGATCTGGTACCATGGAAATTGGACTTGGACCTCTTTTGGACTACTCTCTGGAAACCCCCTTTGATTTGGTTTGGCCTCCTGGAAATCGGACTTGGACCTCTTTTGGACCACTCTCTGGAAACCTCCTGATCTGGTACCCTGGAAATCGGACTTGGACCTCCTTTGGACTATACTCTCTGGAAACCCCCTTTGATTTGGTTTGGCCTTCTGGAAACCGGACTCGGACTTCTTTTGGACTACTCCCTGGAAACCCCTCTGATCTGACGTAGCGCTCGTGAATAGGCTGGTGCCCTGCGCTTGGCCTTCGAGTGACGCTTTAGAAGTTTGAGATTACGATTACGATTACGATCCATGCATACATACATACAAAATGTGCATTCATTACAGCATACATGCTCACATATACAGCAGCCTTAGGTGCGTGTGTTTATAGTCCGGCTTCATGTATGACATGGTGAACGCTAGCTGGTGCTGTCTAGCAAATAAACAGAGAAAGAAGCTGACGGTGACAATCATCTCGGGATATGAGTACTTTTTTTTACAAAAGACGGTGTGCTTGGGTAAAGTTCTTAACTTCCATCACTTTTTGCGGTTCTCTAAAGGCCCTCTATTAAGTGACTTGATACATACGTGCATACATACATCGGACAGTTTTTGCCAATTGCTCCCATGGCCAGTGTCTTTGGGGGGAAATGTCCCCCAGGATTTATGTTTCCCCCAGAGGCCAGCAATATCACAATGTAGAGACCTTTAGGGGAGGAAATTTCCTCCCCCACGATACATGTGGATACATGGTTTTCCCCCTCCAGAGAGATTAATTCCTAAAAAAGGTCATCAACCTTTTTGAGAGAGTAATTGCTGTAGAAAAAGTGAAAAAATCGGACGGACTAAAAAAAGGTCATCAACTTTTTTTGAAGATGAAATTAGGAAAAGTCAAGATGGAAGAAAAAATATTGTGTAAATTCTCTGCTCCCCCCAGAAACCTTGTTTCCCCTCCCAGAAGAGGGGGACTAGATTAAACACTGTTCCATGGCCTGGGAGCAACAATGGGTTTCCTGCAAAAAGGACGTTTTGCTGAACTAACGCTCAGATGCTTTATGCGAGAGAGCCTAGTAAGGAAATGAGAATTCATTGATAATGCAAAATAATTTAAGTGACATTTAAGGTGCTGTATATATTGTTATAAATGGCTTGCATTGTAAAGTCAAGAGGCAGATGGATAATTAGAGACGTTCTGCTTGACCAGTTTAAGATGAGGTGTGACGTTAGTTGCCAGACTATATAAACGTTGGTAATGGTAGGAGTGATGAGCATAGCATTTGGTCTTGGTCTGAAGAGACCCTGTTTGTTAGTTACTGTTTCGTTCTTAAAATGTCGCGGAGAACCGAATGTTAGTTCAGACGTCTAATCTCGTTGTTTCGTGTCCTGCGTCACCAACCGCATTGCTATGTTCGATTGGACTGTTTTCTAAGTCAACTCTTCGACTGTTGAAACAGTTGCGGCCATTGTGTCGACTGTCTTCCTGTTGTGTGGTGGAAGGTCGAGAAAACGTTTCGAAAGGCAGCTTGTTGTATATTATTTGTTGTAAATAAACCAATTTTATCATACTCCTAGTTCGAGCTATTATAGTAAGGGACAATATCAACAAGCTATTCCACAAACTCGAGCCAACTTCCTGAAAACTTCAGTGTGGCATTGCTGAGGAACGATCAGATCATCCTGAACTGCAATGCACAGATATGCAGCCATTATACAGGTAACATTCATGCAAATGCTGTGCTGCATTTAACTCAGCATCTGCTTGATGCAAAAGAGAGCAAGGCCTATACGTCTATAGAACATTACCATCATCTACCTTACTGCACATGAATACGCCTAATAGTGTTGTAGCGTCTCGAGTTGTCGAGTAACATATTGAATGAAACCGCTGCTGCAGACGATAGATGCATTTTCGACATAAATTTTCCACGTCGTCTGAGTCAATTCCAGGTCATGAACAACAGTGAAGAAAGAAACGGGAGTTGGTAAACCGATTGTCAGCGTTTGCCTGCCTCGCCAAACCAGGTTTAAAATCGTGAACGAGAAGAAACAGATAAATTGAGTCTACCGAACTGTGATCGATGTTTGATGTAGATTACAATATACCCGCTATAATTTTGCTCACCTCGTTTGAAGTTTGGCGTGAGGTCATTTCTAACGTTTCCAGCACATTCTGTCCTGTTGAAGGGTCCAAAATGGCTAAGACGTTTCTGGCTTTTGGTTTTGCGGCCTTGTCATCCACATCATTGCCTGGTTTCAGAGGATCATAGTAAACTGCAAATCAAATAAATGTAAACTAATTTTCGATTTAAAAAAAATAAATACTTGAGGGGCAGGGCACACAGAGCCTTATTATGCCCAGGGACGTATCTAGCGTTGGGCTTGGGGGGCTTAAGCCCCCCCAAACCAAGTTGAAGCCCCCCCAAACAAGTCAAGCCGTTGTATGCTTACGGCTAAAATTCGTATGAACACTGTATAAATGCTGCCATGTTCAAGGCTTAAGCCCCCCCCCAAACGAAAAAGGCTAGTTACGTGCCTGATTATGCCCAAAGAGGGTGAATAAACTGTACGACAGTGCTGTAGAACAACAGTGCCACAAACACGTCAAGAGTTTAATATCTTGATGTTTATTCAAAATTGTCTAGCAGGCGGTGCTCCACCTTATCTCAGTATAGCTTCCACTCCTGGTCACAGATTTCTACGCCCTGCTGCGCAAGGCGACTTGGCTATTCCATCGGCTCTGACTTCCACGGTCTAGCATAGAAGTTTTTTGTGATCAGCCCATCTTCCAGAAATAAATTGCCTAACAACTTTTCGACTGTGGTTTCATCGTGTTAGGTCAGAAGTGCTTCTGGTGGGTCTTTCTTGTAGTGGCGCTATATAAACTTGAAATTGTAATTAACTACAAATAATTTATTTGTAAAAATGTAACAGGACACTTACAATAGCGCATTTTGAATACCTCACAAATTCTTTAAATACTGTCAATTAAATTCAAACTATAACTGAAGAAAATGTAAAATTCAGAATCACAAACATTATGTATCAAAAATCGCAATATTATAACCAGCAGTGAAATAAGAATTGTAGTAAGTTTTGTGCAAGCACTGCATCAAGTTATTATTAGGCCCCTATTACTGTTCTCTGTTCTTATTATTTACAATTATCAGTCACTATTATTTATTATTATTTATGATCATTATTATTTATTATAATTAAGTCATTATCTTTAGTATGGTAATTTAGTTTTATAGTCCATATAGCCTGATCTGTCCAAAGTCATGTCAATATACTTAGCAGAACACAGCAGCACAATGTCATGGTTCTCACCTATCGACAACAGAAAATCCTGTCAATAAGCAATTGCAAAATTTCAAAGCCGTGTCATATTAATTCTGCATAATATACACTGGTCATGTTCCTGCACCTTTAAGAGGCCCGAATCAATGCTTAGATGCCCACATATACAAAGCGGATATATATATATATATATATATATATATATATATATATATATATATATATATATATATATACAATGCTGTCCCATATGGAATTGAAACCACTTGACTTATGTAATTATACACAAAACAGTTGTTAAATCACTTACCAATGTCATTTCGCTGTTGTCGTGGTGGCATAAACTGTGGCCTTTGGGCTGGCTCCCCAACGTGCATCGGAGGTCGTGCAACGGCCTCTGTGGGCATCTCCTGTGGTATACCAGGCTGCGGCATTGAGGAAGACATCATTCTCTGAATTGGCTTCGGCTGTTTGCTTTGGAGTAAAAGCGACTTAACCCAAGACAAAAACACATCCAATGTTTTAACTTATGGAAAAAACGGAATGTAGTTGGTCAAATATACACGCAAGCAACATCAATCAGTCTCGTCTACTCTGAGAACTTCTATAGCACCACTGTAATAATTCTCATCAGTCAATGGCTGATGCCAAGCACGCACGTGTGCAAGTCAATGTCCAGAAAGAGTCGCGTCAGAAAACAGAATGGAAATGTACGAAGATTCGGAAACAGTCTGCAAAGAAAGCATAGTCACACGTCTTGCTTGGCACCGGTCATTGTGATTATATTTTGGTGTTTTCACAGGCTGAAGAATACTACCAAAATAGAACATCAGATGGAGTACGCAGGCTGTAGACAACTGTTAGGTGTGCCATAAAGTGGCTCTATGAAAGTGAACAGTATTATTATTTATTATTATGCCTTTATTAAGCATTTATTTGGACACAAGCTGAGAGGGGACTTTCTCCTAGGAAATGTCAAGGGAAGAATGGAGGGGAGAAGGACAAGGAAAAGACCAAGACAAATGATGCTGGATTGGATGATGAAGGACGGATACAGAAGCCACAAAGAAAAGGCTTAACATCGAGGGGAGTGGCGAAGACAGACGTTTGAACCTGCCTGAACGCACAGAACCACAAGAAGAAGAAGCACCATTATCTAATTACCATGTATAAATTGATGACACTGAGCAACTGCGAGTGATGGATTTTGCTCAAAGTCCTTACAAAGTAACTATATGCATATCATCGGAGGCTTAAACTCGTACTCTGCGTTACAAGGTGAGCACTCTCAACAAAAAAGGCCACCGTGCCCCACAATCGGCCACCATGTCCCACAGTCAACCCCCATATCCCAGAACCACGCAATAAAGTTTTTCAACTCAGTTGAATGCTTACGAATATCTTGTGTTTAGTATCTAAGAAGTTGATTGCATATTAAAAGATAACCAACGTACTGATAGATAACGCTGCATCACTGAATCATTTGCCACTGCTGGGCATTTTGCTGCTGCATCTGACCCCCCAGATGCATATACTTGAGGAGGCGATGCCTTTCCAGACATCTGCAATCGACGAATAATATTTCAACATCTCAACATAAATGAAAAAAGCAGCTCATGATCACGGACAATTTCTCTACCTTGACTGAAATAAGCAGAAGGCTGGACTTCTACATCTGTGTTTTTTAAATAAGCACTCATCAGGAGAGTGCAAAATAACAGCCAAAAGACAATTCACTGTCAACATGGTGTATATATATATATATATATGATTATTTATAAAGCGCCTCTTACAGCATAGACTATTCAGAGACGCTCCCAGCGTGTCAGCCCGAGGGAAAAGAAAGGTCTTTAGGCAGCGGAGAGAAGAGGGCGAGATCCTAAGCAATGTATACGGAGAGAGGGGGGCAATATATTGCACGTAGGCAGATACAAGTGCTAGGCTAGCCTGCTAGGTTCCATAGGTTGGCGGGAATCTTAGACAATAGGAGTGGCATTGCTATAAATAAGACTGACTTCTTTGTTCTAGAGCTCATTCGTTGATGTTAGTTAAGAGAGCCATGTTGATAAACCGCCTGATTTGAGGTTTGCTGACTTATCTACGTGCTTTTTCTTTCTTATCGTTCAGGCAGTGAACAATCTTCAAGATTTTTCATGTCTTATTTGCAACAAATGGATCCATAAAACAAACCTTGCAATGGCTTCTTTGTTTTAGTTACTTTACTATTTTTCCTAATTGATCGCGATCAATTATGAAAAATAGTAAAGTTGTTAATAAAATACAGAAGCCAAGGTTTGTTTTATGGATCCATTTGTTGCAAATAAGACATGAAAAATCTTGAAGATTGTTCACTGCCTGAACGATAAGAAAGAAAAAGCACGTAGATAAGTCAGAATATCAGTTTTTTCGCATCTTGCCACTGCCATTATAACACGATCTTTCAAGATAGTATAGCTCATGGCGCTCGGTTGCACGAGGCCAGCAACACCCTGGATCGTCCTATGAGCGATCGTCCTATGAGCGATCGTCTTAGAACCGAAATCTCGAACCAAATTTGTGACCTGGCGGGGATTTGAACCCCCGACCTATCGAATGACAGTCTAGCACACTAACCAGCACACTATCAAGCACTAGAAACTCCCTGTAATTAAGCCATGTGAAGAACTGTCTTGTAACAAGGGTGTTATAGCAAGTTTTTTTTATATATTCTTTAAGTCAATTTATTTTGGCATTCAAGTTCCCGACCATACTACAGCAGAATTGGTGTTATTTTATTTTATATAAGTAAGTTTCTGTAATGACGTTCTTGTTCATTACAACTATTATAAATTTCAACCAAAGATTGGAATGATTCCTCTGGCAATGACATTGTAGTGTAGATATTTCTGGAAAAGCAGAGCTCGTCTCCAAGGTCAGCAGCAAAAGTGCTTTTGATGGTAATGTAATTGCTTAGTGGCCCTTCACTGTTGCTTGTTAGGACAACGTTATCATTATTATCATTGTTTAGACATTTAATTTCAAAACATGACTTGGCAGTGAAAGATTAAAAGAACTTTGTGACAAGTTCACACAAAAAATCAGCTGCTAAGCTTAATGCAGCATATTCTGGTAAAAAAAAACTCCGACCACATATTGCAAAGGAACAAGTTGCACTACCAAAACAGTAAATCTGATAGATATTAAAGGTATAGGCCTATACGTATGCATGTGTGCATATATGTATGATCTAGACTCCTACTATAGCGATTTTCAAGCAGGCCTACCTCACAAAAGCGCTTCCTGTACTTTCTTAACAACAAAACGTTAATCGATAAGCAGAACCCCCAGAATTCTAGAAGAGTACCACTGGGGAGTTCAAGCAGACCCCCAGAGCCTAACCGATGCATTCCCACAACGAGCTGATAGCAACTGGCTTACCGATCCATCTGATCTTTGAGACACTGGTTGTTGCACTTGCATCGCCTGATAATAAGTCGGATGCATACTAGCAGAGGGTGGTGGCGGCTGGGCGCTCATCATGGTTTCTTGCAAGACCATATATGGCATGTACTGCATGCCTGACATGATGACTTGAGGATTCTGTTGGTTGTACACAACGGACTGCTGTTGGTGCTGTGAATTTGCCAGTTCTTGATAAGCAGCTGTAGTGAGCAAAAAAATGAAAGACAACACAAGCTTAAAGTAAGGCAAAATAACATAATAGTACCTGTAACAACAGAGAAACATCAATATCCTTATCTCATGATGCTGCAGCTACCCTTATCCATGCCTCTGTCACCAGTCGACTTGACCATTGCTACTCGATTCTGGTTGGCCTGCAACTTTCTCTGACTGCTCGTCTTGATCGTGTTCTTCATTCTGCTGCGCGTCTCATTGGTCACCTTCCTAAACGTGCCCCTGTCTCAGCCTATATGCGTGACACACTACACTGGCTTCCCATCTCGCAACGTTTCAATTATAGAATAGCTGCGTTGATCTGGCGATGCCTTCTTGGCTGTGCCCCGGTTTACTTACGTGAGCTCTGCTGTCCTGTCTCTCATGTGACTGGCCGCCGAGCCCTTCGCTCTTCTTCTGCGGGTGAGCTCTTGGTTCCTCATTCTACCACCGCATCTAGGCAGCGTCGTGCTTTCTCTGTGGTTGGCCCCTCCATCTGGAATCAACTCCCAT
This sequence comes from Allolobophora icterica, assembly GCA_963556255.1. Taxonomy (NCBI): domain Eukaryota; kingdom Metazoa; phylum Annelida; class Clitellata; order Crassiclitellata; family Lumbricidae; genus Allolobophora; species Allolobophora icterica. The sequence continues at coordinate 94,101,802 of OY744602.1, read as the reverse complement.
TGCAGATACGCCTGTTGCCTAAGATTAGTTCGCTTATGTTTTATAAGTTACTTAAGTCCAGTTTATATTGTCGTGGTTGGGCTGGGAGCGCTTCTGAATAGGTAACTTGAGGGGGCGCTTTATTAAATTTTCAAAATGAATGAATGAATGATAACACTCTTTTAAAATATGATTAGTAACACGAGGCTCTGTAAACACACAATAAACAATAAAAGACAGCATACTCTAAAATAAAAATTGAAAGTCTTCTTACATGTAATGGACACCTCATGTCATCGAGAGTGACTTAGGGGAGGCACTCATTTCCTTTTTGTAGGCCTTCAGCTGGTAATGGACGAATCCCAAGGTCCTAGACACAGGATCAGTGCATTTCAGGACTTCCTATTTACTTTCCAGCATATGCCGGTATCAAACTATACTTCTTGGTGTCAGATACACGTGTGCGCAAACACTACCTGAGGTCATTACACGGAGTCAAATCCGCAACCACTGATCAGTGACCAAGAGTGTTACCGATAGACCACCAGTTTTACAGTTCAACATGCTAAGCACTAGATGCAATGCATGCTTCAATATAAGCTCCATAAAAGCATAGTCCTGAGGTCATTGGATAATTCGCCAGAAGTGCAAACGTGACCATAGCAAACCCACGACACGACAACTTGTAAACTTCAAAACTGGTCAGACTGCTACTCATATATCCACCTCCCCTAAAGGATGGAGGCCTGAGTTGGCCCAAATAGCTTGGTATTCATGTTAGGTAATTCATTTGAGTACTAACTGAGCTTGATACCGTTTAATTTCACTACTCTTGTCAACATGTCTATGATTGCATATTTCATTTTTACAATCATCTTCTATTGACAGCTGGGGTAAATTTACATACAATCGAGTGACAACATCTATTTATCATCACTTAATTAGGATTAGCCTATGGTTGATAAGCAATTTGAAACAGACAAGTTTTAAGTTGAAAATGAAACGACAAAAGTGACTGAGTAGAATTATCAGATACAAGAAGGGAATTCCAAATTTAGTCTGCTCAGGACAACTTGCACTAACATGGAACAAATTCAATCTCTAGTCAGAAATTCTCTTAAACCAGGTCAAGCTATGGAATAAATAAAATGCTCCGATGTTACTGAATAACAATGAGCTCGGCTCAAGTTTGATGTAACACCTTAACGGCGAGCTGCATTGGTAAATTTTAGTACACCCATCTTTAAAGTTTTAAGTACCTAAGACTTAATTGGTTATGCAACACTAGTAACTAGACATCTAAACTACCTCAAACCTTCAGAGTCAATGTGGCACCATATACACATAAAACTATTAAAATCTACATTTCTCAACAGGAAAAATTAATACTTCTAGCATTAGAATTATTACTTTGTTATATAAAATGTAGCAATTATTTCATTCATGCAACGCTAGTAACTAGATATCCACACTACCTCGAAACTAAACATAGTCAATGTGGCACAATTTACACATAAAACCATTAAAATCTACATTTCTCAATAGCAAGCAGTAATTACTGTTAGCAGTAGTATTATTTTATTTAAAAGAAAATGTAATTATTCCATTCATTTATTTGCTACAAACTCACCAGACCTACATCCAGTGCATGACGAACTATAGAGACAAATTCGCCGCTGACACTTGATGAATAACAAAAAATTTCAATTTATTGTTAACAGTTGCGTTTTGACACCTGTCTGATTGAATAAACGAATATATACAATACAATTATTATTATTATTATTATTATTATTATTATTATTATTATTATTATTATTATTATTATTATTATTAGCATTATTATTTCTTTACAGGAGTGGTTTAAGACTTCAATAAATATACTTATAATAATAATAAGTATATTTATTGAAGTCTTAAACCACTCCTAACATGACTAACATAATAGAGCAATTTTGTTAAGATGACAGATTAAACTGCCACCATTACAGTGTGGAAATTCAAAAAATTCTTTAAAACCCTTCCCCGACTCGGCGCTTTGCGCCTCGGCGACCGCCCTTTGGGCGCTCGTTCGTCATCCCGCTCACACACCTTGACCCCCCCCCCCGAAAGAGAGGAACTCGATTAAACACTGTACTTACTTTGAAGATCATTTCTGGAGTAAGTGGTCCCTCCCGGTTTCGGGGGCTCGGTCTTTTCCGTCATTTCGCACCGTCTAGTAACCGAAATGGGTGTATGTGGCTTTCCTGTTTTCTCTTCACAATGACCGAGATTCAGAACTAGGCCTTTTGATTTTTCCTGCTCTATTTGAAGCTGTTTAGCAGCTACAGGAAGTTTTTCCATCTCTTCTTTCTCAACCTGAGGCTGTTTAGCAACTCGAATAAGGCCTTGTGTTCTCTTCTCCAGTATATTTTCTTGCATCTTCTCTAGCACCTTTTCTTTTGACTTATCCATAGATTTATCTTGTACCCTTTCTTGTGATTTTTCTTGCTTAGTCTTTTCTTCTACATTTCTGTGTTTATCGAGCATGGATGCAGCTGATGCAGTGGTCGAGAAGTTTTTTAGTCTCGCACCGTAGAGAGGCTGCAGTGCAGATTTGTTTTCCTCCCAATTGAAATTGGCTGCCTTATCACCAAGAGAAATTCTTTGTGTCACCTTGTGTGCAAATTCACTCTCAATTTTGAGTGCCTATAAAGACACACATGGCCTATTATATTAGAGTTTAGTCCATTAGTCTTTAAGACAAAGAAAACCCATTTTAAAAGTATTTTGTATGTTCTGATGCAAAAATAACAAATGTTAACTTGCTATCCTTAGCCGTTTTTAATTAAATATCATTATAAAAGGAAACTTAATTGTTAAATCTGTCCATAGAGTAGTGGTAACATCACTGGCGTGAAGAGCAAGCGGTAGCGGGATCGCTTCCCTCAACCCTCTCAAAAAGGTCCACTCAGCCTATTTTCAATCGCGAGATGGCGCGTTGTTAAAAATGAGATGTAGGACGTGATGGGCGCCTTGTATGGCTGCCGTATACAGTTAAATTCGACTCCTGTAGGCTAATAACTTGTGATCATCCGTTCATACTGATTTGTAATCATACTGGGTAATTGTCAGTTTGAAAATATTAAACGAAGATATATATTTGCAAGCAGTAAGCCAGAAACTACATATCTGGACATCTGATTGTACTAGTAAAGAGTGGGCGCTGCAGTGCAGGGTAACGCGGCTGTTACTAGGTCCTAAACTGTCAAAATGCAGCAATGAAATGTTGCATAATTCTGGATTTGTCGATGTCATGCTTGATGAGAAAAATGCTATGGAAAGCGATTACATTGATGCAGGGGCGGCGCTACACCAGGGCGCGCCAGGGCAAATGCCCTGGTAAAAAAGCCTTTGCCCTGGTCGATGCCCTGCCATGATTCTTGCCCTGTCCAGAATTTGTTCGGGCATATTTGTTATATCCTGAGATATAAATTCACTTAATTCACTGAAATGTTAAAATTTGCTTTACAAATGTCAAAAAGCGTTCAGCTTCCGGGGGGCCTTGGCCCATCTGACCTCCTGACCACAGACATAATCTTATATAATACTGCTGTGGGCGATTTATGGCAAGCGCGGTAGCGCGATCTTATATGGTCACCATTTAAGCTCGCGCTACCGCGCTCTCCAAAAATCGCCCTCTGCACTGGTTACTTGTATGACTGCCCTGGCTATGCCCTGGTTACAAAAAACGTCTGGCGCCGCCACTGCATTGATGCGCTTTGGCGAAATAGAGGTAGAGGCGCCTTAATATACTGAGTTACATGCATACATACATGCAAAGTGGCCTCGTGATTCTGATGATTGTCTACAATTGAGAACTTCTGTTGATGAGGTGAACTTGCATTATCCTGATCAGGTACTGTGAACACAGAAACCACAATGAATAACACACCGAACGCATGAGTACATGTTATTTTTGCACATGTTTTGGATACATACCATTGCAAGGTAGATGACGTTCGGGGCACGGTAGGCAATTTCTTAGAGCTCTCGGCTTTTAACGCAGAGAGTACAAATTTAAGCTTCCCTTTAGAAGGTTACTGTGTAGCAACTTTGAGCAAGTCCTTCTCTCAGCAAGTGCTCACCGCCATCTCTGTTGTTTGACCTCTGCGCAGCAACTAGAAGGCAAAAGTTTGCGGGTTTGTCGGGAAGCATACCACATATTCGAACCCCGTGGGTCATGGGTAGGGGTCACATATGGACGCGGATGCTACTGGCCTTACTATGGCAGGCAGTCTGATATTGCACTCTACACAACTGTGAAGAGACTGGATGGTCCTAACAAGAGGGAAAATATCCTTACAGTACTCATGACCTAAATGCTACGCGCATTTCGAGAACTTGGTTTTCAGAAGAAAGAATAGGCCTAAACCCTTCTCATCCAGTCACTCGCGCTTCTAGAATAAATTGGCGACGTAGGCCCACTATTTAAAAATTATCCATGGAAGTCCTAATCTGCTCAGCTTCACTGAACCTGCCAGCGACACCTGCCATTCTTTTACCTGCTCTCCCATTGCTTTCGGCGACCACAAGTACAGGCTTCACTATGTCTAAAGTACAGCTAATATTCCTGATCCATTTTATACTTTGTGACATTTACAAAGTTGTGTGTTCAAGACTATGGTGACATAAAAGCAGTCTTGTTGTCCTCGAGACCAAGGTCTTGGTCTCGAGTGCACTCGAGTTCGTTTTTAAAAGTCTTGGTCTTGGTCTTGAGGTTCAAGGTCTTGGTCTTGGTCTTGGTCTTGAGGTTCAAGGTCTTGGTCTTGGTCTTGGTCTTGAGGTTCAAAGTCTTGGTCTTGGTCTCGCAAGACCAAGACCAAGACCGGCTGTCAATATGAACAGTCATTTAACAAAACTCAAGAATTCTGTATCAAGCCTGCTTGCATCATACGACCAATATCTATGGATGGATACAAGTCTTGTTGGTCAAGAAAACCCACTGGCAGCAGCAGCAGTTATTCTGTATCAGACGGTATGATAAACCATGGGAAGATTTCAATCGGGCTCACTATCTGTACATTTACATCCAGTGCTTGAAAAGCTACTGTGTGTGTCAGCGACCAGGACCTGTAGAACGTATTTTTTCACATGGCGGAATTTTTATGAGGCCCACCAGGCACGTCTTGGTCAGAAAATTCTGAGCAAATTGGTTTTTATCAAATACAAAAGGCATTTGGAATAATAGTTTGCATGAAGGACTTTTGAATACAAATTCGGATTTCTCTGCAGTTTGCAATTAAAGTTAATTTGCTTGAATAAAATAAGAGACTCATGTTTTCATTAAAATAGCGAATATTCCGACTTGACAATTTTAGAAGTCTTGACCTGATTGCGATTTTTTGGGTCTTGGTCTTGGTCTTGGTCTTGAGGTTCAAGGTCTTGGTCTTGGTCTTGGTCTCGAGGTTCAAAGTCTTGGTCTTGGTCTTGGTCTCGAGGTTCAAGGTCTTGGTCTTGGTCTTGAGGTTCAAGGTCTTGGTCTTGGTCTTGGTCTTGAGGTTTAAGGTCTTGACAACAAGACTGCATAAAAGTTACAAAATGTTTCAGTAGACCTAAACTTATTTTAGTAGTTTGAGAGGTTTCCTTCGCTTCTGCTTTCCTCTCTTCTCTTGTTCGCCAGTAGGCCTACTCAAAAACATTTGTCGAAAATAGTCTATCAAGCACTTGAGCTCTAAAGCTCTAGACTACGATGTAATTCGAGATTATACTTCGTTTACTTCGTCGTTTTTTCTTGTTTTTAGCTTCACAGCAAGTTAAGCACTGTGTCTTTGAATGTGGTTTTAACAGTATAGGCCCTACGTTACTGAAGTCAAAGTTGAAAAAATGTTTCTGGTATATGCAAAGAAAATATTTACCACTTTGGACTGTGTGTACATACATTGTTTAAAGGAAATCATCAAATGATAGCTAAATGTATACCTTCGATTTGTCCAAGCATGTTGCCATGAAATGCTTTCACAAAGTCATCGGACTTCCTTTCCACAAAAAAAGGATGAAACGCGTAAGAATTCCGTAGAATCACAGTTCCATGCAAGTCTTTCAACTCCTTGGCTCTACTATTTAAGTCATTAACAGCCCGACAAATGTCAACATCAGATCCCTTAGCCGCAATATCATTGCAGAAGTTGATGTAACTGTTCAGTTTTGTCAGGTGTCTATCAATGTCTTCCTTTTCAATTTCAGTTCGTTTTGACTTTGCACGCGCAAAGGAAGTCAGTGTTAAAATCAGCAATCTAGTATCTTCGTGCATAATTTTATCTAACAAAGCTTTTAATTGACGTTGCTTTTTATATACTTCCGATTCAACTTGATGTACAGTCTCAAGAAATTCGACACTATCTTTTTCTAGCTGTTCGATTTTACTTTTGGCTTCAGGCACACAGCCTGATAACATGACAGCATTGCTTGCGATCTGTGTTCTAAATTTTTTAGCAACTTCTTTAACCTGTGACCATTTGTGGGACTGGTGGCTTTCCAGAAAGCAAATTGCACACAGGTCCAACTTACAATCACTACAGAATATTTTTAGTTCCTCTCCTTCATGTTGATCACAAAATGCTACATTTGATAAATCCAGTGATTTTTTAGTCTCCTGCTGATTGTCAAAAGGAACTAAACTATGACAGCCCTGCGTACATGTTTTTCTGTGAAGCTCGGAGCATTCATCGCACAGTTTTTGTTTACATTCATCACAGTACCATTTAACTGAGCTGCAGTTACCTGTGTTTGAGTCACACACATTTTGCTTTGAAGATAACTGAACTACATCAACAAGTTTATCCACGAAGAAATTCTTCTGTAGTCCCCTAAATCCGTCCGCTGGAATGGTGAACTCGGTCCTGCACAGTGGGCAAGACATCTTGTCTCCAGGACCTTTCCTAGCTCTCAATCCGGTTTCCGTCAAGCATTTAACGCAGAACGTGTGAATGCATGGCAACATTCTGGGATCGGTGAAGATTTCAGTACATATGCAGCATTCGATAATACTGTTCAGTTCTTTGCTAACGTCGGTCGCCATCTTAGAAAAACTTTCACTTTCGTTTTCTGGAAACTATGCGTAGTCCATTGGGTTGTCCTTCGCGCAGTTGGTATTGTTTCGAAAAGAAAACAGATTCAGCGGAGTCCTACCTACCTGTTCGATGTAGCCTCAAAAACACAGAACCTATTATGCATTCGATAGCAATTGATCTACATTTAGCAAAGATACACAGGGCTACAATAATCCTTATATAAACCTAACAATGCTATGACCATCTAAGCAACCATAGATTAGCCTAACAGTCTTCTATAGGCTCTACATGCGTAATTATAGTAGTTAAGCTCGCTAAGTCACGTGCTTGTGTGCTGAGCACATTGACTGCTAGAAGTAGGCTGTAGGCAACAAAGTATTCTTCATTAGATTGAGTGCTTATGTGACCAACTATTTTAGTGCTGCGTCACCGGACAGTAGGCCTAACACAGCGCGTCTTTTCACATGCCTATAAAATGCTCTGATTACCTAGATGTAAATATAAATGTATTGTAATTGTAAATTTCCAAAATTTCTCAACGCCAACCAAAAGACACGTCAGGGAGACCAGCTTATTCACCGGCGCTATATCAAATCAAGTCTGCAATAGCCAGGTCCGCCTTGTCCGTTCTGGTGTCAGGTCAGAGTCCGGGGAGATCAAGCCGAGGAGACAGCAGGGCGCTACGGTGGTAATCGGTGATGAATGTGGTTGTGTGGTGGCGCAGAATTGGAATCAGGATATGATAGCTTGAAGAGTTCGGTTTTCAGTCGTGAGTGGAAAACAGCGGAGGACAGTGCAAGCGGAGGAGAGGTGATGTCAACAGGCGATATGGGAGGATGAGGAAACTGGCGGAGATCTATTGGGAGATTGTTCCAAAGAACCGGTGCAGCATAGACTAAGGAAAGATTGCAGAATTTCAGAGAGGAGGAGACTGGAGGCCGAGATAGAGAAAGATATGATGATGAGTGAGTAGACCCGGACGGTTGGATGGTGAATAATAGCTGACGAATGTAAGAAGGTTGAGAGGTTTAAAGGGCGTTGTAGGTAAGATATATGATTTTGTAGTGGATGCGCTGAGGGACTTTTAGCCAATGAAGTGATTTCAAAACAGGGGTTATGTTGTGGTGTTTGGGAGTTTTGGTGACTGCGCGGGCGAGGGCATTCTGGGCTATTTGCAGGCATTTTATCTGAGAACAGTCGATGTTATAGAAAAGGGAAATACAGTAATCGAGTTTGGAATGGACAATTGAGGTGGCTATTGTGCAGGCGATCTTGTAATCGAATATTAGGCGCAGTCGGCGAAGGTCGCGAATATGCATATAGCAGGTGCGAGATAGCTGAGTGATGTGGTCGGCAAAGGTGAGGTTTTTATCGAAGCTGATTCCAAGATTGCGGCAGGAGAAGAGTAAGGTACTGGGAAGTGGGATATGTTGGCGATTGGTCGGAAGGATGGGTTACCTTGCTTAGTTGCTCAGAGAGGCCAAGGATGAGAAATTCTGTTTTTGAAGGGCTTAAGCATAAGAGGTCGGCGGTCATCCAGGCTGATATCTGGGTGACGATGTTTCGTAGATGATTTAGAGCATCTGGAAGGCAGCGAGGAGAGAAAGGTAAGAATAGTGGAGTATCGTCAGCATAGAGGTGATGATCGACACAGGAGGAGGAAATGAGTTTGCTGGGGGGAGGTGTAAAGGATGAACAGCAGAGGACCGAGGACAGAACCTTGAGGATGTGCGGGTTAGAGAAGTGACCAGCGGCATTGACGGTGAAAGAACGTGAGGTAAGATACGACTTGATCCACGATAAGGCAGTACCAGAAATGCCAAATGCAGAGGAAAGGCATTTAATAAGGATAGCATGGTCTATTGTGTCAAAGGCGGCAGAGATGTCCAAAAGACACAAACAAGAGACGTGTTGACGACCTATTGCCATGACGTTTGCTGTATAGCGAGGTCAGGACTGTTTCAGTGGAGTGATGTTTGGTGTAGGCAGATTGATTTGGGTTTAAGATAGTGTTTGAGGTAAGATGGCCATTGAGACGAGAGAGGACAACCCGTTCGGAGAGTTTAGACAGGAAAGACAGATTTGAGACATGTTTGTGTGTTTTATCATCCATGCAGAATGCTTCTATTTCCGTCAAATACGAACAGAGCGGATCTGTGCTACAGGACCTAACAGTGACCAAAAGATGGAACGATAATCAAGATATAGATCGCATCGTAACAATTCTTCTTCTAATATACTATAGTAAACTATTACCTGCCATTAACTGATTTTGCAGAAGAATAGAATAACACGAAACTACCGAAGTTCAAGATTTGTTACAAGAAAATCTTTTAAGACCTGCCCAGATTACTGGCTTATCGGACCCTTGCATCTCTTATTGGACATTGATTTAAAACAGATCCCTGTGAGTCTTACTACTCTTTACCCAGTTGGATTGAAGACTGCACAATAGACACGTTAAATGTTTATCATAATGTTTATTTCCATGTAAAGCACAACATTATTTTAATGTATATAAACGACCTAAAATCTCTAACAAGTTAGTAAAGAATTTTTATAATAAAAATAATAATGATAACAATAATAATAACAATAATAATATTCGTTTATTCAATTCACACTGACAAGTACGCAGTACGATTGCATGACATAGTAACAGATGATTACAAGTTTAACAGGAGTCAAATTAAACGCCTGCAAGGTGCCCATCTGTCCTACTGCTCATTTTCCAGTCTTCCCCTAGGAAGTGTAGGGCCTGCGTATTACCTTTCATCTTTCAACCATCTCTCCGCACCACAACTACAGGAAAACTTCCAAACATGAATTTATTTGAACTGCAACTATGCCTTCTGTACAAACAACATGATGACGAACTTAAAACATCCATTTTCCTTTTCTTATATACATAAACAAAACCTCTTGCCATGCCATTCAGTAACGATCCTAACAGATAGATCACATTTTCCTAAAAACGCTTCGTGTCTGATATTCTTCATGTTGGAAAGAAAGTCGTTATGCATTATCTAGACCAAACCCATTCAAACATCAACATCATGAATTCTGAAAAACTATGTACTTAAAGTTATTCTTTTATCCTTGACAACGCTTTAATCATGTTGCATAATTAAACAAACTGTTCATGAAATAAACAATTAATGAAGAACATTGTAAAATCCACAGCAGAAACTTCATGAAAATAAATCAGCAGACATAATATAATTATCTCTTTGACGTCTGAGATTAAATGAACTCAAAGCAGAGTCCTAAAGCAATGCTCCTAAGAAATCTGCAATATAGGGCCTACAAACCTAAACTAACTGATTTTTATGCTGATTTTTTGCACACAAAATATAAAACCTTTCCAGCAAACAATAGTTTTACTGTTAGAAAAAGCTATGCTTAAAGCGTGGCAACAGTCCCAAAAATATCGATCTTCGTAGGAGTTTCCTGTGCATTTTAGTATTCATTAATACATGCAAAAGTCTCATTACATAAAAATGTGGCATTAACTTGAAAAATATTTTCTATTCAAAGCATTTCTCCGGGTTTTTTTAGGATGCAAATAGTCATTGCAGTGGCAAGCATTAATGTTTTGTGCTCAATCTCACGCCTGCTAGGTTTTGTACATATATATTCGTTTATATATTCGTTTAATATGTAAAACCGATGTCACACCCCATCGGTGAACAAAGAGGTGGAGAATGAGGGATGATGAACACTTAAATCATGATAAACGAATATGAGAGACGATGGGTAAAAGCACATATGCTTTTGGCAGCCTGCTAGGCGCCTTACACCTTTAGCACCGCTGTCAATGAAAGTCAGCAGCACTTAAGTCACTGGCCAGAATGTTGTTAAAGTCAATTGGACGAAGTTGTCGATTATGCTGGCAATAGATTTGCCGGCGGCCGGTGGTGATGTCCAAAGGCGGGTTCTACGAATCTACGTACAATACGCAGATAGGAACCAGCGGAGACCGCCGACAGCATGGCAAGTATGTCCAACCATAGTTCGAGAATTCGCATTTTACGAATTTTACGAATTCGAATTTTAAAATAGCAGTTTCAATATTCTTTAAAATTCGTGAAATAATAAAATAATAGAATTCTTTGCCATGACAACGAATTTTATAATTTGTTTACTTTTCAACTTTTTAAGCAAGTAAATTTCAATGTCATAGGCAATCAGCCGTAAAAGACAGCTAACTAGCAACACTTTTGTACTGATATTCAGTTACTGTTCTACTTGGTGTCTTGAATTTCGATTTCTGTCATAGTTTGAGTATGTGCCTGTGAGTGTCAGTCAGCAGAACGAAAAACCACCAGTGCCCCAACTCCAGTGTGACCAGTCACTAACACAGCTTGCAACTGAACATGGTTAAAAAGAGTTGGCAACGTTCACCGAGCTGTGTCTTCTACTTCATCGTCCTCTGATTCTGAGTCAGGAACAGCCCAGTGCTCCCACTCGACTCTGGTTTCTGTATTTTCGCCATGCAAATGCTCCGAATTCGGGCACAACAACCAACGATTCCTTGTCACAAAAACAACACTGTATTTTTTGATTACCCTTTCCCTCTCCTCCAAAATTACTACATACTTCCACTCCGGTCCATGTTCTTTCATCTTTAAGAAAGTAGATTTTAAATAAATTAATTCGTTGCGTAATAAACCTTTATATTGAATTTTACATTAACTTTACATTGAATTTTACATTAAATTCTAAGCAGAAGTTTAACAAAACAAATCATGACGTCATCACATATATTGTTGTTGCTTAGGCCCCTACTCTGTTTTTGCAAAACGTCACTGTCAATTTAAAAACGGCCCAACAGTGGCCCAACGAATTTTAACGAATTTTTACGAATTTTAAAATAGACCGAAAATTCGCGAATTTTTACTAATTTTAAAACCGACAGTCACGTATTCTCGAACTACGTGCCCAACTATTAAGATCTTTATTTCGCTTTTGTGAGCTATCGCGTTTCACTCGTGTACAGTTTAGGCCTATATTCAGTGGGCTGGGCGCAGAGCGAGGTGTAGAGTTGTATTCAGAATTTGGGCTTCGACTTGTCAGACCGGGAATATATCTTTGCGGTAACTGTAAATGAAGCAAAAACGTTATGGTCGACTCAAAACCTCTAAATGAAATAAACTGCAAATTCGATAATCAACCAAGAATTGTTAGAAGATAAGATCAATTGCCAGTCAGTTGGCATAAGAAACCGCCATTACTTTTTCATCTTTTCATCTTTCATCTTTTCATCTTTAATAAATGCTATATGTTTATTAATGGACAGTGGACACAAAGAAGTTTCGCGATTTCACTTATGACACATTTAAATTTACTGGCATTTCAAAACAAATGTATAAATAAATATCTGTGTTGTCCAAAATATCACCACCCCAATGCCATACACAACAGGAAGAGAAGGCCACTGCATATTAGTGACAAAGTTTTCTTACCGAGCCTCGCATAATTTCTGGGAAGTCTGGAAATCCGGAAGGTGTCTTCAGGGACTCTGGAATGAATTGCAGCTGCAGAAGGATTTCTCGACTGTACATTATTCTACCACTTGGATTTAATTGTGCCCCTTGCCCTGATATATCAGAACAAAAATATCTCCATGATTAATTGATCTAATCTAATCTTATCTGCTTCAATATCATAATTTCAAAGGCGCCAGTCGATGATTGCTTTTGATCACAAGAAGCAGAGCTAATGCACCTATGCAATTTATGTGTATGTATGGAACTGTGTATGTTTGCATGTATGTGTGTCTTTATGAGTGTATGTGTGTTTGTATGTGTTTATGCATGTGTGCATAGGTGTATTGAAGTGTATGTGCATATGTATGTATTTGTGTCTGTGTATATGTATGTATGGGCATACATCTATGTGTGCATGCATGTATCTATAACGAGCAATTTCAAAGAGCAGTCATTCACGATTGCGGTCTGATAAAGGTAATTTGACCTGTGAAAATGAGTAGATTTTGTTGTGCAGCAGAGCAAAGAAATCTGAGGTCGGGAATGAAAGAGACCCAGACGCATGAAATCCCTAGAGCAACATGTGGGATTACGAAACCCATATGATAATAACCCATAATATGCTTCACATGTCCTACATATTGTCCCATGTGGTAGGATATAATTATGATATTCTAATATCATAAGAGTTTCTCAAGTCCTACAAATGTAATTGCTGCCTATGTTTTCATGAGCATATGTTTTCTTCTGTATTAGTGAAGTTATCGAAACTTATGAAAAAGAATCGACATTGAGAGGATAAACCGTAGAATTCCTTACTTGGACTGGAGTATGTGGTCCTTGTCAGAGGTTCGGTGTTTTTATTCTTTTCGGACTGTACAGCAGCCGGAATGGATGCATATGTCTTTCCTCTTTTTACATCAGATTGACCAACATTCTGAACTTGTGCTTTGGACGTTTCCTGCTCCATTTGAAGATGTTCAGCAGCTAGAGGAGATTTCTGCATATCTTCTTTCTCGACCTGAAGCTGTTTAGAAATTAGATAGAGTCCTTGTGTCTTCTCTTGTGCCTGTTCTTGTGTCTTCTTCCCCAGTATCTTTTCTTGTACCTTTTCTAGTACCTCCTCTTGTGACTTCTCTATAGTTTTGTCGTGTACCTTTTCTTGTGACTTTTCTTGTATAGTCTTTTCTTCTACACTGACTTGTTTATCAAGCAGGAAGGCAGCTGGTGAAATCGCGAAGAGGTTTTTAGATCTAGCACCGAAGAGAGGCTGTGCAGATTTGTTTTCCTCCGAATTTATATTGGCAGCCTTGTCAGCAAGAGAAATTCTTTGAGTCACTTTGTGTGCAAATTCACTCTTATTTTTGAGTGCCTAAAAATAAATATGGCCGATTTAGACTTTTGTCTATTAGTCCTTAAAGTAACCATTTAAATTTTTTAAAGTTTCTGTTGCAAAATAACCAGTAGGCCTATCTATAGCCGTTTTTAATTAATTATCATTATAAAATGAAACTGAGTTGTTAGGTATGTTTCCTTTGCAGTCAGTAACCCAGAAACTGTGTAAGTCTTGACACATTGAACCAACTACAGCAAAATTCATTGGGCCTATAGCATTGTAGAAGTTTAGACGTCACAACCGGGTTAGTGACGACTCTATCCAGATTCCAATTAGGACCGGTTGTCTGTCGTCTGCCTACCAAGGCGAAGCGCCCATAAAGCGAAAGAACCTCCCACCATCGGCCTCTCACGCCTTCTCCCAGCGGACTGGACACAGCGGAACCAACCAAAGAGTCCCTAAGTCATCCAACGCACCGCGGGAGGCCTATTATACCCCAGTTAGGATCTTACTATAATGGTGCTGCAGAAGAGACACCTGACGCTGCATTAATGGGTTTTGGTATTCAGCGTGGGTAGGTTTCCTTTCGGTATAAGCGGCGTTTTAACCCCGATAGAGTGTGGGTCCAATCATGTAACGTCGACGTGGTTTCAGGCTGAATCAATGCGTCTTCCGGACAGTATTAGGGGTGGTAGTCCTTTTCGGTTGATTCTGCAGAATTAGTGTCCCATCTTTTGCACCCTTGTTTGGAGTTCTGGAGCACCACTTGACAATAGCCTAACTACGCGTGGAAAATCTATATAAACTATGAATCCAAGAATTGCTGCATTCTATGTGGGAACCATGTCCTACTCGAATCGCTGCGTGGGTGGTTATCACTTTCTTGGGTGATCAAGTTTGAAAGTTTTACTCCATTCTCGGTTAATTCATTATGGGTTTCGTTTCTGTAGTTTATTAATACATTTTCGTTGGTACTGAATTTAATTTCATTAAATTACTTTTATATTATGATTGAGCAGTTCCCTTCCTCTAGGAGCTATAGCTTCCCCTAGCAAGCAATATGATCAGTCTCGAGTTATTCTCAAAGACGTCTTACAATAGGACGAAGAAACGTCGTTATATTACGTAATGCTCAGAGATTCGTAGGTGATGGAGCTTTTCTATAACTTACCTATAAAGACCTGTGGCCCAACATGATGAGATTGAGAATCGCTGTTGATTTGCGCCCAGGAACAAGTATTTGCGAATCTCACAGTTGAGAGAGAGACAGACAGACAGACAGACAGACAGATAGACAGACAGAGAGAGAGACAGACAGAGAGACCGACAGAGAGAGAGAGACAGAGAGACAGAGAGAGAGATAGAGAGAGAGAGAGAGAGAGAGAGAGAGAGAGAGAGAGAGAGAGAGAGAGAGAGAGAGAGAGAGAGAGAGAGAGAGAGAGAGAGAGAGAGAGAGAGAGAGAGAGAGAGAGAGAGAGAGGGAGGGAGAGGGAGAGGGAGAGGGAGAGGGAGAGGGAGAGGGAGAGAGAGAGAGAGAGAGAGAGAGAGAGGGAGGGAGAGAGAGAGAGAGAGAGAGAGAGAGAGAGAGAGAGAGAGGGAGGGAGAGAGAGAGAGAGAGAGAGAGAGAGAGAGAGAGAGAGAGAGAGAGAGAGAGAGAGAGAGAGAGAGAGAGCGACGAATTGAGTCAATGCAGGGTGCTGCATACAAGTAGAAACCGACAAATGAAGTCCAATCTATTATCAGTAGCCAACCGTGTAGTTATGTTCATAGTTAAAGTACCATCAGATCACTCGCCTCATTTGAATTTTGGCTTGAACTGATTTCTAAGCATTCCAACACATTCTGTCCTGTGTTAGGGTCAATAATGGCTATGACATTTCTAGTTTTTGGTTTAGCAGCCTGTGGTGACTTTTCATCCGAATCATTTCCAGGTTTCAGTTGATCACTGAAAACTGAAAAACAGCATCACCTTAAAATAAATGTCAGCAGCATAATCCAATAAATTATCGTATAACTTACATCGTATTTTCTCTTTATTGACTGATTTAGGTTTGGTGCATCCAGAGCACACCTACGATATGGATGCTGACATCTTATTAGAAACTCTTAGGTCGATGGTAAACAGTAAACCATTGAATTTGTCCAAGTAAGTTGCGCATAACCAGTGCTTTTTTTTATAGAAAAAAGGTTCCGGAACGGAATAATAGGTTCCGGAACGGAAAAATTATGGGCGGGCTAAAATCGCGAGAAAAACTGGATTGGGGATTGGGATGGGTCTCAATAAATACTTAAAACAGTTCAAAACACTGAAATTAAATTAAAATAACTAAATTATTGTTTTTATTATTAAAATAAATAAATTATTTTTAATAGCTGAAAAAGGTGCCGGAACGCCGTTCCGGCGCGTTTCGGCTGAAAAAAGCACTGCGCATAACTTGTCTACTAGTCCTTGCTGAACACGAAAAATGGATGGGCAATTTATTATGTGAAGGAAATATTTACAATTTTGATCTAATAACAGTGAAATGTATAGTCCTACCTTCAATATTTCCAAGCAAGTTGCCGTCATGATAAGTTTTCAGAAAGCCTTCGCATTTCTGTTCCTCAAAGGATATATGAAACATGGTAGGCTTTCGTTCCATCACAGTTCCATGCAATTCTTTCAACTCCTTAGCTCGATTGTCTAATTCACTTACAGCAAAACATATGTCGACATCTGACCCTTTATCAGCAATTTCATTGCAGACCATAATGTAGCTGTCCAGTTTAGTCTGATGTCTGTCAATTTCTTCTTTTTCCATTTCATTTTGTTTCGACGTTGTACGTGTCAATGTGGTCAGTCTCAAAAGCAACGAATTTGCATTTTCGTCTAACATTTTATTTATCAAAGCCTTTACTTGAAGTTTCTTCTTATTAACGGCAGGTTCAACCTTACTTACAGCCTCAAGAAATTTAATGTTGTTTTCTTCTAGCTGTTCAGTAATGCTTAGAGTTTCAAACACACAACTGGTTAACATATCGATGTTCCTGGTGATATGTGTTCTACACATTTTAGCAGCTTCTGTAAGCTTAGACCATTTGTGCGACTGGTGGTTTTCCAGAAAGCAAAATGTACACAGAACCACAAGACAATCATTGCAGAATATTTTCAGCTTCTCCTTTTCATGTTGATCACAAAATGTTGGATGTCTGATGTCCAATGGCTTTAGGGTATCTGTGTGGTTTTCAAGAGGAACTAATTCATGTTTTTTCTGAATCTTTATTGTCTTGTGAACTTTGGAGCATTCATCGCACAATTTTAGTCTACATTCTTCGCAATACCATTTAGCTGAGCTGCAGTTTCCTGTATTCAAGTCGCACACGTTTTGCTTAGATGAAGAATGAATTACTTCGAGAAGTTTGCACATAAAGAAATTCTTCTGTAGCTCCATAAATCCACCTAATGGCACGGTAAACTCAGCCCTACATTGTGGGCAAGACATTTTGTCTCCAGGTCCTTTCTTGGCTTTCAATCCAATTTCTTTCAGGCAATTCGCACAAAATGTGTGAAAGCATGGTAAAATTCGAGGATCAGTGAATATGTCTGTACATATGCAGCATTCGACAATATCGCTAAGTTTTTCGTTTATTTCAGTCGCCTCGTTAGCCATCGTGATGTTTATAGTATTCCTTTCGTTTTCAGGAAACGTCGTAGTCCTTTTGTAGATCTGTGTGCATCTGGTAATTCCCAAACATGATCAAATTGAAAGGCCTGCCTGTTCACTTTGCCCTAACAGCAGAGTTTATAATACCTTTGGCAACAGCTAATGATCAGATATTGAGCAAAACGCACATACCATAATCTTAGGATAAGTTTTATTAATGCATATTTACTCAGATGTACTTCGGCTAGGCTATCTAAACATCCTGTATTTCTGCTCTTGATCTGCGAAAATAAACTGGCCTATAGCCAATGAAATCTCCATAAGGAGGCGTATTAAAGCTCACTGAATGTGACCAAATTGGCATTTTGTCATCGGACATTACTCTAGCTCCTTCGTTCACATCTATGCCTATCACACGCGTTAAATTATTATTACCTGAGGTTCATGATGTAGGCCAGTGCTACTCAAACTGTTGTCCACGGGCCGGCACCGGTCCGCGAGTGATTGGTCACCGGGTCGCGGGATGATAACCGGAGTCAGAATTTTGATTGTACTCAAATAAAATATTGAATTGTACGTGTATACATGCAGTTAATACAAAAATGAGAACTCGACACAACGTTCATGCATAGTAGACAGTTTTAAACATGCAAAGTAGCAAAAGTG
This sequence comes from Allolobophora icterica, assembly GCA_963556255.1. Classification (NCBI taxonomy): domain Eukaryota; kingdom Metazoa; phylum Annelida; class Clitellata; order Crassiclitellata; family Lumbricidae; genus Allolobophora; species Allolobophora icterica. The sequence goes on along the minus strand of OY744602.1, from coordinate 94,083,636 downwards.
CAGCTGTAATAAAAAGCGACAACATTATATCTAACTTTTAATATGACATGTCATAGGCCTATATGTAAGCCGCTACTATTAGATCAATCAATCGCCCAGCGTTAAGGACTGTGACATAGGAACTAGAATTACGATAGTGCCGTTTATAGATACTCGTATTGATATTAATCGTAGCTCTCTGTAGTTTTCCATTTAACATAAAACATTAAACACTAAATTATAATCCTCTAAATTCTGCAGACAGCTGATAGCCATTTCAAGTGAAATCATTCAAATAGTAACTTAAACCCGGTCCGTGGTATGGCTCGAAAACTATTATCGGTCCGCAGCATCAGAAAGTTTGAGAAGTAGGCCTACTGCTGTAGGATAGCAATGCTTTGAGCTTCGTCAAAGAGGAACAGCGCGGATGTGCACTACTATAACAGAGTGAACAGAGTGCAGACTAAACATGGACACGTGAATACAAGGTAATTTGTAGGAATATGGATATCTGACGCTATAGCGTGTCCCAACTACAGCTTTGTAACTGTGGCAGTGTCAAAGTGTCAACAATGTAAAATTATCTCCTACGTACGTTTAAGCTTATACAGTGCTTTTCCAAGACCCATTAAACTGAGCAAACATTTACGGAATAACTTGTCTTTACGCAAATGGATCTGAGGCCTATTAATTCTCACGGCAATCCATTTAACTCGAGGCCGTGATGGAAATGTAGAATTTATGATTACGCGATTATGATACGATAGTTCGGAGTTGGTATCGAGCTGAGAAATGAGCAATAAATAAATGGCAGACTGCATTCATTCTTGTGTCAGGAGCTTACGTTTACAGTTTCAATGTGAAATGAACTATCTTTAAGTATAGTATTATCGCAGCAACTGTCAGAGCGTAATTAACTCCCAGTCGTTTCTTCCGTTCCTTCACCTAGCCAGTCGAAGAATGGTCGAACAGATTGAAAGGCAACACCTTTCCCAGTCTGTTCTGCTGGATCTGTGCTATTCTGCCACTCCCAGAAGGCATCCTCCGCGATAATATCTTTGTCGTATAAGATATTAAAAAACGAGTGCAAGATGTCTAAAGAAACGCACACAAAACTGGAATAAATAAAAACTTCCAAGGCATGATAATACAAAACCTCAAAACATAAACCTTAACACAGCAAGAGTCTAAGATCCTGAATTGAACTGAAATTACAATTCAAAGCCTAACCAAATTTTCTTAAAATTGGCTAATGAATTGTTTATTACAGATTACTGAAGTTAGAAAACTCAGATAGTAAGCTCTCCATGTTGGACTTAATAAACAATATACTAAAGTCCTCTAATTCTACAAACAGTTCATAACCATTTCAAATGAAATCATTCAAACCAGATTAGAAAAAATAATGAAGTATGAAGAAATAATTGCTAACTTGATGGATGTTCAAGGCTGTGAACTAGTGCTTGTAAGGCGTACAAAGCCTGTATTTCCAGGTCAGGTGTGTGGTAAAGGTACCTCCGAAGTAACATCTGCCTTGAACCGATCTCAGCTTCGCTGACGGAATAGGAGACACTCCGTGCATTGGATGAGGTTTCTGAAGATACACAGCATATAAAAATACATTAAGAGCCACTTTGCATTGGAGTTTGATTAAACTATATCAAATATTTAAATAATCTGTGCATTGGGGTTATCTGAAGTACAAAAGATTAATTCTGTATTTATGATGTTTATGATACAATTCCTTCTTAAACAAGTTGTGACATCACGCACACAATTATTGATTAACAGATATTTTTACTTATCTGCAACGGTTAGACTCTGATAACGCTATCTTTGCTATACCTTAACTAGCTAATATTTCGAAGCTCCAGTCTGTTCTTAATGCCGCTGCCCGTCTTATTGGATGTGCCTCCAGGTTTGGTCATATAGCTTCCTATGCGTGATACTGTGCAATATCTCCCCATCCAGTAGCGTATTCAGTTTAAGATCATGACCCTTATGCGCAATTGTCTTGTTGGCTCTGTTCCACAATACCTCAGGGACTTCTGCATTCAGTCTCCTCGGTTCCGGGTCGTGGCACTCTTAGGTCGGCTGCACATGGACTCCTGATTGTCTCTCGTATGCATTCTGCTATTATAGCTCAGTTCAGAAACATTGCCTATTTTGGACCCACCAGCTGGAATGGCCTTTCTTGAGAGCTGCGGCTCGAGCTCCTCAGTTTGTCACTTCTACAGTTTCACAAGCGCCTGAAGTCTGTATTATTTGACAGTGATTTCACTGATTCTGGTCGGGATCGCCACAGATGAGTTTTTTCTGAAGTGGTGCTTCATAAAAAAATCATGTCAGACTACAATTACTTTCCATTATCTGAATTCGAATGCATACACAGCTTTCAGTGCCAGTGTTTTCTGAATCACAACAACAACAACAACTTTCAAGCCAAAACTGACAAAAGAGACCAACAAATAAAAAATACTGTTGAAGGTTGCAATGCTTTAACAAAGTCACATTATGAACACATGCATTAAGTCATTTATTGTTAACAGAAAACTTTCCAAGAAACAATTCCTAGGAAATCTTAAATTGATTTTCAGATTCTGAAGTGCTTACCCATAATCGCACGTGTGCAAACAGCAGTCACTAAGGCACGTATGAATTCACGAGTCTCTGCCTCGGCCGCAGTAACATTTCTCTTCAAGAAACAACAGCATCTTTGTCCAAATCTCATAAACTATAAATACTATCAAATGCATTCTGAACGAATTCACTTGGCATTTCTCAGCCTAAGCCAATATGCTTCATGCTGCAATCACAACTTAGCAAAATACTAAGAATCAGGCGAATGACCTAAACATCAAAAGCTTCAATTTCAAAATATACAGATCTAAGCAAAAATGGAAAATAGCTGTGGTGCCAAAACCCAATACACAAACATGTGTTAAGAATAGACCCTATGCTCTAAGACTCCATTTTGTTGTCTACTCTCACTCTTTTGGTAAATTCAAAACTTAGTTTCGTTAGATTCAAAGCATTCTTACTTGTATCCACTCGAATATTGGTTGATTGTCGCTGTGCTGTTTTAGAAGGGCAATGAGTTCTTCCCTAACTGGATCCAATTGTTCGAGGTTCTGTTTCACGGAGAGAGAGAAAACAAATACAAATTGCTAAATCAACTCCAAAATCTTAACAATTTCAAATGAAACACAATTCAGGTATTGCTGAAGCTATAGGCATTGCAGAAGTCAGTTGGAGCGTTTGCGATGCCTCGGATCACGCTAGGTTTAGGCCACAGTGCAAGCCTGTGCAAAACTTTTTCTGTCTGCCAAATCTGCATATTTAACTGCATATCTGCATGTTTTAATTGCTGAAAGTTCTTCATCGCCAAAAGTCTTGTGGTTGGCCTTGAATAAATTATTACATCGGGAATTTGTTCCCTTGTGTGTGTTTGGCTACCCATGAGCTCGCAACAAGCTGACTCTTTCACAGCTCGGATGTTTAATCATACCTTTATCATCGGCCGTTTTCCCGTCCAAATGGAATCACGCAATGGTCAAGCCACTTAAGAAAGCTGGAACCGAGGAATCGTCACCTACGAACTCCAGACCGATCTCAAATCTAACGTTCGCATCAAAAGTACCACCAGCTGACCTACATGCAAGTACCAGTCTGAATCTTGCCTTCTTCCTCGGTTTCATAATATGAACTGTAATTTCTTGTCCTGATCACACTGCCTATGGATCATAACGTGTTAATTTTGTCCCAATCACATTGCCAGTGGTTCAAAATGTTCATGATTGCCAGGCTTGAAAAGTATGTTAGTGAATTGCTGTATGAGAATATAATAAAAAATTTATCTAAGTTATACACATACGTTTTGTTTAGTGTAGCTGAATAAGTCACTGTTGACAAAGTCTGACCATCTCATCCCTGATCTTCTCAACGCCATAGATGTTCTGTCGGCACCCTAAATAAACACAGACCATGTCATATTGCAAAATTTAATGTGTTCAAAGACCCAGCTATATATCTTCACTCATTCGTCCAAAGGGTGCCACCGTCTGGTGCAGTGGCGGCGCCAGGGGTGGGCTAGGGGGTGCTTAGCCCCTCCAAACTGTGGCTCAGCCCCCCCAAACAAAACGCTGGAAACCTCTGAAGCTTTGCAATGCTTACAAAGGAGGAAGGGAGAAAGGGAAGAGCTTAGGGCTTCAGCCCCCCAAACCTGAAATCCTGGCGCCCCCACTGGTCTGGTGCGGTTCGTGACTTGGGTGTTCTACTCGAGTCTGACCTACTGATGATGGGCCACGTAAATCAGTTGGTCAGCAAATGCTTCCGCCAATTGAGGCTAATCAGGAGCTGCTTCCGATCAATGCCTTTCGAGGCAGCAAAAATGCAGTCGTCTGCTTCGTGGTCACTCAGGTCGACCGCTGCAACAGCCTACTCGCGGGTGCACCTAAATATTAAGGCTGTTGATTAATCGCAGTTAACGCGCGCGATTAACGCGTTAAATATTCTGGACGATTAACGCCATTAAAAAATTTAATCGCGATTAAATTTTAATCGCAAACAGACAGTCTTGGATAGGACTTTACCGAACACCGCAATGCCGAAGCCAGAAGTCTTTGGCCGAGATTGGGCTTAATTCATTCAGTTGTATTGGGCGAATTCGTAGGCAATCCAAACAATTTCCTGTTAATGGCGGTGTAGCCTAGTTATTCAAATTCGTCCTTTCTTTGAAAGCTTATAGGCATGTAGTTTAATCTTCGTTAGTATAATATCTTCTACAGCGGGTTATTAATCATCTATAAAATGTCGAAGAAAAGGAGCGAGAAAGAAGTCGAACGATCTATAATGAACGGTCAGATTATTTTTAAAACGGCAGATACGAAGGTGCACCTAAGACACTTGCAAACGTGGCACAGAAATATCTAGGGTCGCCAGCAACTAGTGTTCCACGCGAAAGATTGTTTTCTGCTGCTGGAAATATTCTTAATAGGAAACGTTTAGCACTCTCACCTGACAATGTGAACAAGTTAGTTTGTCTTAACTGACTGAAACAGGATTTATGAAAAACAGAAAGTGGATGAACGTAATTCTACACATATGTTAAGAACAAATGGACAAACATTGACAAGTTTTTTCTTTAAATTCATTGCTGTTTACTATCTGTAAACAAAGACAATATTATGCTCATGATGCGATTAATCGCAAGATTAATCGCGATTATTTTTTTTAATCGCAAGATTAATCGCTATTAAAATTTTTAATCGTTGAGCAGCACTAAGTAAATATCTATTGGACAGACTGCAGTTCGTCTTGAATTCGGCAGCCAGACTCATCTGCAACCGCAAGAAATACGACCATGTTACACCGCTGCTTCGCGACGTACTGCACTGGCTGCCAGTGCAGTATCGAATTGACCATAAACTCGCCCAGTTGGTCTACAAGTCACTCCATGGCATGGCTCCTGAGTACCGGTACCTCAGAATATACTGCAGTAATGTGGCTTCGTCCAGATCTGGGCCTTCTTTGCGATCAGAGGTGAAGGGTGATCTAAAAGTAAAAACATCTAAAACCTGCTTCGGAGATCATGCGTTCTCCGTGGCAGGACCTAGATGCTGGAACAATATTCCACCCTCAATACGTTCTGCAACTTCACTGGAGTTATTTAAGACCAGACTCAAGACACACTACTTCAAGCTGGCTTATGGGCCGTGTTGAACTCGTCAAAGCTCCCTTGTAACGGCATGTGTCGTGTAACGGCGCTGTAGAAATCGTCGTATTCACATCATCATCATCATCATCATCATCATCATCATCATCATCATCATCATCATCATCATCATTATCGTCATCGCCGTCGTCATCATCATCATCATCATCATCATCATTAACGAGTATGAATTAAGACCTATTTTTAGTGACTTTTTAAGTAGGGCCTACTTTAAACTCGAAGTTAGTAGATAGCAGACACATAAATATTAAATAAGATTCAAAAACATATATCCAACTCAGCATTTTTCAACTAGAACAGAATCTGATGCATAAATTGCTGACCAGCTTGCGAGCTGCAGCAGCTACGGTTTTACGGAAGAGCACGTCTCTTCTGTTTGCGGCAAGTTGTTGGCACCCTGTCTTCAGCAGTCGCCACATCTTGTCATTGTCTTTAATTGTACCAGCAACAATTTCTCCCAAATACTCCCAAACATTTGGGTTGTCAACAGCAAGGCTTTCTGCTTCCTGCAGTGCTTCTTTGAACCTGTACTTCACAAACAAAATTTGTGTCGTTAGCAAGGGTGTAGTCCGAATCTGAACGTCTCGATATCGAGACGTAAAAATGCCTCATCCCAGTTTCATCTTCGATTGATTGGCCAACGGCTCTTCCTCGTCTCGGGTAGGACATCTTGAGTATCATCTTGGTCTTGGAACAGGACGTTATTGGTCTTATTTATCTCGCCTGCTTCGTTCTAGAGGGCAAATCCAGAGACGCAGTGTTTGTGACAAGTTGAACTATTGGAATCCTAACAATTGGTATTCATATATATGTAGAACATACATAGGTGGAAATGGGTTTCCAATATTTGGTGCTGTCATAAGGATATATTTTTTATCAGGATTTTGAAGTGCAATCTGTAGTTGTACGTTTCGAATTAGCATCTCAAGACACCATAACAACTTTCTGTATTTGTAACAGTATTTGGCCTAGGTAACACAATAACCATGATGCAACTATTTTCAGCGCGTTGGCTGTGGCATTGATATTCCAACAGACTAGTTTTAAACAATGAGATTTAGAGTACATTGCAGCTTTACGAGCATAAAACCTTTAGTCTACTTGGCATGTGGAACTAGGTGCAATGAACAATATTTATGAACACAAATATAATGATAAATGTTGACAGAATGGAATACTGTCATTTACTAAGTTGCTGACTATTGGTAGACTATAAAACAAAATATCGAATCGGGGCACCAGTAGAAATCAGTGATATTGACATCCGTTTGTTCTATTAACTTTCGGTTTACTTCAAAAATCTTATTTCAGTGCTGGATGATGCATTACGTCATAGGTCCATGGTAGGCAAAAGCCTGTAACTTTTTGTAGTATTTCGTAATTTCTATCGTTCCGGTGCGTAGAACACCAGTTTTTGTGTATTAAGCACTGCTTGGTTTGGGGGTACCGATGGTACTCCAAAATCAAGCCGTAATCACGTCAATTCCTCTGTCTGTTGTTGATCTATCGTTATGTTAATTTATTATATAAGTAAACGCAATAGGTCTAACAACTGTATTTGATACTGCCCAATCTCCAAAGTTCAGGATTCAAAAATAGAAATCAAAGAAGAACAATGTGAGTAAACATTGTCTTACCCCAGTTCAAACTGTTCAAAACTCAATACTCCTTCAGTCAACAGTTGATGCAGGAGAGTTCCTGTGAAGATCCTAGCCAACTCCTTCTTCTCAAGAATATAACTGATGGCAGAAGAGACAAATATGTGCAAAGGCTTTGGAGCTTCGAGTTCTTTTACGCAAGTAATAGCTTTCTGAAATGTAAACAACGACAAGCATTATGTAAAATTTGCGATATTTAAGAATTTGTAGAATAATGCATCAGTGACTATTTCGTGTCATCCTTTTTGTTCTCAATGTTCCTGTTACGTTCGTGCCTTTGTTTTCAAGTGTGGGTATCCATTTTGTGCTATGAAAGATTAATAATTACAAACTTGCTTAATAGGATGAAATAAACACGCCTAGAGTAAGCAAATACTTTAGTCCGTTATATAATTATGTAGACTAGCTGTAACCCGTGAAAAATCACGGTATGTAAATTTAGTTTTTAAACTTCATTGTGCTTGAGAGTAAAAATGTAAAAAAAACAATACGTAAGCTAAATTGTTATCATTGCAATAATTGTTTGATGACAACATTTTTGGTAAAAGTTCGATGCTTATCGTTGGGCAGCAATTGTCCTTGTTCATGTGTGTTCTCAACAACGACCTTCAGTATATGACGATTTGTTGCTGGAGTCAATGCAACATACATTCAACCATGAGCAAAGACTGGTTCTTTAAGATAAACACCCGCTCGGTCGAATTATTGTCCTTGTGCTTTATTAATGGTCAGCGCATATGCCAAAAAGATGGGAAACTGACGTCGTCGCATTGTAAATGGCAGGCCGGAATCACTGGGTTCTAAGTTGAGTACTGAAATGAAAACTCTTCTGTCTTACTGCCAGTGATTATCTCTTATTGTCAACATAGTCAACATGCAGATGTATGGCTGACTTAGCCGACGTCAGGGAGGGATGGAGGGAGGGAAAGAGCAGTGGCTGGCTAGGGTCAGTACCTGTAGGGTCAGTGGCTAGCCCTCCCTCCCTCCATTCCTCCCTCACTGACCCTAGCCATTGGCTGGCTGGCAAGAGGCGAGACCTTTGGTTGGCTATAATAAGCCCATAGTCCAAGTTGCACGACGGACCGACCGACAGACAGACGGGACAACGGAAATTACATTGTTAGATAATGAATATAGATGACAAAGGCTAGTCTGACATTCAAAACCATCGGTTGCTGCCTTAGACACCTGCATCATAGAAGCTATTATGTAGTAATAATTCAAGTCAACCCAAATAAAGTCAACAATACCTACCCACAAATCTTTAATATGTAGAGATTCTTCCGAAATGCTTTCTGCCTTGTGTTCAATTGTTTCTTTCGATAGCTCCTTGATAGGCTGTTCATATTTGCGAGTGTCCTTAATCGGGGGAGGACGCGCCAGTGGAGAGCTCGTACATTGCACAGCACCTTGTGAAGAATTATCTCGTCTCAGCTCCTGACTAGAACTTCTTTCTTGCGATGAAACTCCGCTAAAGAACAAACACACACGCGTAGCTAAATACTAATCATGATAATCAAAAATTAAAATCTGTAATTTATATGCATCCAACATTTGCACTAGACTTCCCTTCCATCACCCTATTTTATGACATCTGAATTGGTTATATTGGAAAACAATAATTGTAAGTTATAAACGTTTCTGATAAATATTTCACAAACTCAGTCAGAGAAGTTAATTCGCGAGAAACAAGAGCGGATGGCAAGGCAGCATAAAATTGGTCAAAATGAGAGCTATACAATTTTCCACTCCCTGCAATGTTAGCTATCAAAGTTTAAGTTCAGGTGTAGAGTTTCTAAAACAAAAATTCCTTTCTATGACATTAACCTCTCCGAAATGAACAGCTGATGTCAACCAGAAGATAGCAAAGGCAGAAATGAATCCATGAAATCCCAGTCACAAAGTACTTGTTCACTAATGTCCAAATGGACCTAAGGAAGATAAACGTAGAATCCATGCAGAGTGATGCATATTAAATGTACCCATAGATTAGCATAGCCTGTGATGCTGGCATATTACATTCATGAACATCACCCACAATTGCACACAATCCACACAAAAGTCAAGAAACTATTCAAGAAAGGCAGAATCAGACACTAAACTTTAACGAACTTGAAAGCTCGTAGTTGTGTGTTGTAGCGATGATCATTAGCGCGCCAAATCGGTGACCAATGGGCGGCCCACGCGGGAATGTCTAATTTCCCGATTGGTTAGAAAAGCGCGCCAAGTCTTTCGCGCGCAAGCATTAACAAAGCCACAGTGCATATTTAAATATATAAAGGTGACTCTGTTGTGAGCAACTATCAAACACCTTGTTTCCTTTGAAGTTAAAGAATCACACAAAATGTACTTATACATAACTGATCAACCTAATCTTTCCACTATAAAAGGACTGCACTATTTGATAAAGAAAGATGTTAAACTGCACCTTCCACCAATGCTTGGAAATTCAGAGAAACGCTGAGGAGTAAAGTTCTCATTCATTTTTCTACCAGCACCAAGGTTATCAAGCGCTGAAAATCTGTACACCACAAGAAAACATCACAATACAATCTACTGTCCATCACGAAGAAGTAACAAAACCTACTTGCCACTCGACACTGCAACACAAATTGACGGTTTTGGTAGTGTTAACTTGACTTAGCCAACATTAATTTTTAAATTTTCAGTTTATAATTCAAAGTGACTTTTTGATTAAAACCGTATTACACAATCGAAGTGTAATCAACTGTATGTAATCAAAGTGTTAATTACGCTTGTTATAGAAAATTTTTAAAATAGCACTGCCCGAATAGGCCCTACAGTTAAAAAAAAACAGATATTGAATACTGAAACTGTTGAAAATGCCGTCACGAATTCTGTGACAAGAAACTAGGTGACTGTAAGCAGGACTTGTTGTTGCTTCTGGGCTTACCTTTGCATGCCGCCTAATACTTTCTTTGAGTGACAATAATATCGATTGTCAATGTTGGTGTTCAATAAACTCAATGATTGATTGATTGATTGATTGAATGAATGAATGAATGAATGATCGATCGGTCGATCGATCGATCGATCGATCGATTGATTGATTGATTGATTGATTGATTGATTGATTGATTGATTGATTGATTGATTGATTGATACCACAAGTAAGACTACCAGAAATTAGTAAAACCAACCTATTTGAAGGCATTGACGGTTTCTGGAAAGAACCTCGGCTATCCAATCCTCCGATTCCCATCTGCCACTGTGGTTTAAGTGATAAAAAGATAGCATCGTCTTTTTTGCTCCTTGCGATCTGCATCAGCTTGGTTGTGTCTATTCTGTTTTTTGTGTTGCTACTGACAGCCATTGGCCAATAATCATCGCCAGTTTTTTCAATAGAAGAAGAAGTGTAAAGACGGCGATCTGGCCTGGGTGTTTGAGGCGCAGGAGTACGGTTGAGGAGCTGCTGTCTGACCAATTCGCTTTCTTCACTCTTCTCTTTGTGTTTTTCAACAGTGGGTCTTGGAATGTTCTCCACTCTCATTGGAACCCACTTATTCTATAATAAAAACACTTCCAGCTCAGAACAAGTCAACTCTCTTCAGATCTGTTATATAGCTTTGTTTCGGTGTCTTAACACAAAAGTATATGCTAAAAAGGTGTTTTTTGTAAGACTGTGATAAGATTTTTTTGCTGAAAGTAAGGGATTTTTCTAGGTGCCACAAGGCAAAGCTATTTTAGAGCCATAAGTCGCACATACATGGACGAAATCTGATCTCTAGCCAATTTCACAGCTCTCAGTTACATGCATTACACAGTATGAGAATTGTAGAAAAAAGACTGGGGGGTTAGACCTTGATTCGTGTGGAGTTTGGGTGTGCAATGAAGACTTTACTATGGGATCCTAAGAAAGACTAGGGGGTTGAACCCCCAAGCCCCCCCGACAATTCTCACCCTGACATTACATTCGTTACTTATTTCCGTCAAACAGGCGCATAGGCTCGCAGTGTGCAAGTGAGAACAATCCAAACACAGGATCAGTTCATCCAAGACTTAGGTAAGAGACGATCTACACTTGGCCAATATAAACTTGTATTAAAACAATTGACAAGTCATTAACAGTTTACAACCGTTCACTGGCTTTCCCAACCAAAGTTTGGACTATGGCAAGGTTTTGAAGTTAAAAGGCAATGCACAGATTATGCCAGGATTCAATTATAGTGCTTGATATATTTATTATTAAGTAGATCATATAAATATATGCAGATACCGAATTGCACTGATGTGATAGCAAAATTATTAGACGTTTACAGAATTGGAGCATACAATTTTCGTTTTTTTTTAATCTGAGCTTTAAGTACCATTGTCTATAAAATAATTTGAATAATATTATGTTCTCTAAGCACATAAATTCAATTCATTATCCACACAGCATTTTTCTGATGCAAAAAGTTACTTTTCGCAGTTCCAGTAGATCTTTAATCATGAACCTAATCCTTGATGGTACATTTTCTTGTCTGTCACCCAACTTGACAAAATAGAAATCCATTAACCTCTGAAACTGAAATATAAAAACAAGTCAAGTGAGTTTGTAGACGAGTTTAGTTCAGGCATATCTTAACTGAATAGCATAGTCCTTTCTGTAAATGGCCATTTTAAAAGAAGCTACTGAGACATCCAGATATACACAGACTTACATGAAACTAAGGAAACATAAACCAAAACATTGATAAATTAACATAGTTGTTACAACCATTTATGTCGGTTTTATAATTTTCCCAAAAATTCGTTTTTTCGTTTTTTATTATTCGTCACGTTTTTCCGTCTTTTATTTTTGTATATAACTTTACTTAATAATTTACTCTGTTATTATTTTGTTAAATTTTATTTTTGTCTGATGTCCCTTACGTTGTCTCCGTACTTTCAAGAATTCAGCTAATATACGTCACTAAACCAAACTTATACAAAAAAAATAATTGTCGTAAATTAATGTTAGCCTACTTAGTGTTTACTAATAAAGTTGTGTTATTTGCTGATTAAATTGTGTAAGCAAGGTTTTAAATTTTAAATTGCAGTACAAGATGTAACAAAGTCAAATTATTTTCTTTTTTCGCTTTTTTTTCTTTTTTTTCTTTGAAAAAACGTTTTTTTATTTAGTTTTTCACGTTTTTAACAACTATGTAAATTAATGCTTTGGTACATGCAGAACAATTAACCTTTCAAACTCCTCTTGTTGTCATCTGAATCTCAAAACTGTTCATAAGTCTAGCATCGTCCAATTCTTTCCAAAATGGCCGTTCATACTCAAATTCATTCAACTTCTTTAGAGGCACAGCATCTGGATCTGCTAAAACGCAATTAAACGCTCTAAAACCTGATAATACTTACGCTGAACCTCATGACTATCTACATAACTGCAACATACCTTTGCATTCTCTGTGTCTAACTCTTTCCCAATTCTTTTCAGAAGGTTGCATAACAATTCCAATCTGTATTCATCTTTGGCACAAAAAAGTTTGTGGATGCAATCGTGCATTATTTTCTCTGTTAACATCTTCAGCTTGAACAGTTCACCAATAAACCTGATAAAAACATATAAACTCTAACGAAACAAAAATCAACTGTAAATGAACTTTCTGCAATTGAAATCATGCTCACACACTTACAGCAACACTTGAAATTTACTTAGCATTATGTTTAAACTTGAGCCAATAATCATGCATCGTCAAAATGGTCCCTGAAAGAATTGATAATAGGAAATTATGAACATCTTATTGTCGGCCACTATTTCCTGATAGTTCGTCAGGAGCAATGTTCCCTCTAGCATGCCAGCGAAAGCACTCATCATGCCAGTGGTATATCATTGTATTCCAATGGTAGGCCCCTATATTAATAATACTTTATACACCACTACTTTATATAGAAAACAACTGTTTGACACAGAAGGCTTTGTCATAAAACATTTTTCTGTAACATTCGAAATGTGAAATCGAGAACTGGTGCAGACCGTATATTTCCCAGTGAACGTGTTAGAAATCTAGCAACCATTTTTTCTTTTTCTTCAACCAGACGCTTCTTTCGGTCTTCCTGTAAAGCAGTTTTCAGAACAGTTATCACAATGCCCATATCTTAAAGGCATATGATTAGAAAACTTTGAACAAACTCATAAACCTTTTACACACAGAAATGTGATAGGAACTTTGATGACAGTGTTATGTAACGTAAAAAGACAGCTTATGCAAAAGTAAATCAACAGTAAAGCAATTTCAGGTGTGTTTCACACATATGATTTGCAAGAAGCAATCTTAAGCATACTCTTAACCCAACAAAAAGACTGGGCACAGAACCTAAGACAGAGACTATTTATTTTACGGCATAAGATATGGAACAAATTAACTCATGGAATAACAAACCGTCTTGGATTTTTCAATCTGTTTTTGCCATTGTCTGAGATCTTGTTCAACGTGTTCATCATTTTCAAACTCGTTCTGACAACGGTTCAGGAGCAACTTTCTGAATGTCACTTTAAGCTCTGGATTATCAGTGGATGGCACACTCAGCTAAATTACACAAAATTTAAAAAATCAAATACAACATTGCAGAAATATTACAACGCTCAGGTGAAAACTGACTGGCCAATATATATCAAACTGTGATAAAATTGTCTCAAACATCAGTTTAAGAAATCTTGGTTCTAAACAGAACATTCAGGAAGATGGTGCCACAGGCATATCCCGCATCTATCTACAAATCTTGCCTCAGGCAATCAGTATATCAAGCAGTTATGTTGTGCAACTCAAATTTTGTCGTTGATCGCCTGAACAGTTAAGAAATTGTTCGTAGCCTTTAATCCTGAAACTAGGTTTGTGGTATTTAATTAGAATTCGGGGATACTTACATCCACCATTCTCTTTGCCAAAACTGAATACTCTTTAACGAACATTGGTTCATTAATCGCCTATGAAATAATTCAGAAAACAAACAAAGATATACCATTTTGCTGCTTCCAAAGACATAACAAAACGCTTCAATAGAAACTTTTTAACGCATTTAAGACTTTCTGCTGTTCAGAAGCATTTAACCAGAACTCTAATGCATGTTTACAGTACAAAGGCTGTATTTGATCTTCTTTGACCCTACACGTTTAAAACTAACTGAGATAGATTGAAAATGTTATTCATTGCTGTTGTTGACTGAAGTTGATTTTTGTTAGTGATTATCGTCTCTGGTCTCATTTCTGGTCTCTCTGGCAACCAGACGCGGACCTCCTCTGGATATCGATCTCTGATAGCCTACGGTCGTAGCGGTTGTGAATAATCTGGTGCTTTGCTTAGCTTTAGAGTAGCGCTTTAGAAATTTGGAGTTTACGATTACACGATTAAGAGCTACCTTCTCAAATATTACTTCGACGAAACCGGATAACCTTTCCTCGTTGTCAATTGGAAGCTCTGTGATCTGGATCAATACTTTCTCAAACGTAAAGAACGTTAACTTGTCCAGGATCTCTCTCATTTTCTTGTAGAGTTTCTAAAAGGTAACCGACAATGAAAATAACTCAGCAACTTTTTTCACAGTGTGTTCGTCAGACGTGGTAAAACTGCTGCTCGTGAGACGCATGTAGCTCTGAGATGATAAGTATAAAACTCAGAAATTTTTCAGCGCCACACAAAAGCCGTCTCAGGGAAACCAAATTATTAATCGGGCCTATATCGAGCTGACTTTGCAATGACCACAATTATGTTGCTTGGATGGTTTCGGTGCCAGGTCAGTTTCTAAGGTTAAGCTACGATTTTAGCATAGTGCGACGGTGCTAACCGCTGGTGATAAGTTGCGGATCGCCGAAGGACATTACCAGGATCAAAATCCGGTTCTGCATTGGTAAACTGTGGCAAGTTTTGGCTCTGCATTGAACTGAATGACCTATTATCTTAAGCTCATTATCACATCGATGTAGCATCCCTGCTTAAAACTTTTAAAATGGACAGATTTTAAAAGACGATGTCAATACGAAAGAAATCAAAAGGAAGGAATCACATCGTTTTCATAGCGCAGTGGAAAGGTTCCATTCTCTATTGACCACGGCAAACCAAGGTGGCTTGCCGTGGTTAACTGTCTGAATTTGCTCATTTGTAGAGAAAAGAAACTAAAATAGGCCCGATAATCCGCTACACCGACTTCAACATGAACGTAAGGTCCTTCAATCAGTTCAATGCAAGATCGAGGTTTGCTACGATATTTGACCCTTGTGGAGTAGGAAAGATTTTCACATGAGTTCTTACGCGATTCACAAACACGAGCCACGGCTTTTTATCATCTAAATGCCGGATTTCCCTTGCGAGCAGCAGTTTGGCTACGCCTGACGTATAAACCCACACTAAACCCACACTAAAATTGTTATGCTTCATTGAATTGTATGAAAGTGAGAGTGAGATGAGGCCAAAACTAAAATTGTGACTTTTAGCAAAAGCTTTAGCGTTGAACGAAATTTGTCTACTGGTAGACATGCATCAATAATAGTACTAAGTAGGCCTTATTTGGTGGCATAAAGTATCATAGTTTAGGAAATATTTAACATTTTAACAATTTCACTCAGCTAGGCCTTTTGTCCCAGATGAGCGAAAAAGGCCTCCCTGAGTGCTGCATGTGACTGCAATTTCCTCATCACTTATTCGCAGCCAACATTCATTCATTCATTCATTCATTCATTCATAGCACTAGCTAATATGGCGCCTCTCCAATATACCTACTCAAAGGCGCTTTCGGCCCAACTCGGCAAAATAGGATAGTATCAAATACTTGTAAAAGGTGAATGCATAGTTCCTTGTGAAAAGAATACGGAGATCTGAAGGATGGTTATTCCGGGTGTACGGCCCACTGAAAAGGTGCGAAGTTGCGTCCTGGAAGTGCGTGTAGAGTAAAAACAAGTTTACCTCGAGACAGAACGAACATTTTGTGCCAAACCTGAGAAGGGGTGCCATACTCGGTGGAATTAGATGGATGTCCTTCTATACTGAACTTGTAAAATCACTTGTATCTGACTCCCTCACCTGTGTCGCCATTGATTTCATGTCTAGTTCTGCTTCATTCACAGCGATGTGGTTTTTAGGCTGGGAACGTCGGCGCTGCCTTTCCCGCTTCCAGCTCATCACTTGAGCAGCCATACGAGACGTCGATATTGCGTCGAACTTTTACGATTCCAAAATCTGTGATCCCTGATAAAAATGTTAAGCTAGACCAGTCATTAGACAAACAAAACTGGACTTAACTACAAACCTCGTTATGAAATAATAAGAGATGTGAGTAGCGTATTCAATATAAGCCAGATGGTTGTCGGAACAATACAGACTATCTACAGTTCATCATAGTTTTCTGTCTGTGTGAATATGTATATAATATATGTAGGCCTACCAGTATGTATGCATGTATGTATTTATGTACCTTTATGAGTATACATGCATGTGGTCATGTAAGTAGGCTATGTATGAATGTATAATTGTACATATGCATGCATGCATACAGGTAGGCCTATGCATATAGGTATACATGTATATTCATGTAGTTCTACGCATGTTTTATTATATTATTAGGTACCGGGGTATGCGTTCGTTATTGGCAGGTAAGAGATCTCATAAATATGGACTATTTCAGATGCGCTTTATTTATAGTGTTTCAGCCGTCTGTGCAGGCCCGCCGAGAGGGGGTGCAGGGGGGGGGCAAATGACCAAGGGCCCGGCGACTTTTAGGGGCCCGGGCCGGGCCCGCAATCAACTTATGAAAAATATTATCAATCAATCAATCAATCATGGAATTTATATAGCGCCTCTTCAAGGGCTCTACTCAGAGGCACTCCCAAGCCAGGCCTGATCAAACAGAAAAGTCTTCAATAGAGCGTAAAAAGAAGACGGGTGAGTACGAGGAGACAGGCGAAGGAGAGGTGGTAAGTCATTCCACGCAGTTGGGCCAGCGACAGAGAATGCTCGGCGCTGCATAGTAGCAGTGCGGGCATACGGGACTATAAAGTCGCCCCGAGAAGAGGAACGGAGGGCTGAGCGACCCGTAAGAGAAGAAGAGAGAGTGAAAACAGAGCATAGGTAGGAAGGAGCCATACCCAATACACATTGCCAGGCGAGAGAGCAAAGCCGATACAGGATACGCTGCCGGATGGGAAGCCAATGAAGAGTATGATGCATGTAGGAGGATACACTACCATAGCGGGGTATGGAGCCAACAAGGCGCGCCGCAGACCGCAGGATCCTCTCAAGGAAGGACAGGCGGGTTTGAGGAAGACCGGTGTAGAGAGAAGAGCAATAATCTAAACGAGAGCAAACAAAGGCATGGATAAGAGTTGAAGCAGCAGAGGCTGAGAGAGAGCGAGCAACAACCCTGAGCTGGCGGAGATGGTAGAAACAGGAGCGAGACAGAGAAGAGAGGTGCTTAGTAAATGTTAGTTCCTGGTCAAGAATGACACCAAGGTTCCGGACAGAGGTAGAAAATGGTATTAGAGGAAATTCAGCAGCCAAAAGGGTCAGGTCAAGTTTTGCTAACTGCTGGCGAGTACCCAGCCATATGTACTGTGTCTTAAGAGGATTAAGTCTCAGGCGATTGGAAGAAAGCCAGGCAGATAGAGTGTCAGTTGCACGAGACATCAAGCGAACAGCACTCAGAGCATCCCGTGCAGAGCAATGCAGATAGGACTGGAGATCATCAGCGTAAGAATGGCTAGAAAGAGCACTAGCAGCAAGAACAGATTCAAGGTCAGCAGTAAAGAGGATATAAAGAAGAGGGCCAAGCACAGAACCCTGGGGGAGGCCAACAGGTACAGGAATCCAAGGAGAACGCGAGGAGTGGAAGACAGTAGACGAAGTGCGGTCAGATAGGTATGACGAAAGCCACTGTAGAGGTAGGTTGGAGATACCAAAGGAGGTAGAAAGGCGACGCAGTAGAAGATCATGATCTACCGTGTCAAAGGCTGCACTAACATCGTAAAGTGCAAGAAGAGTAAGTTGAGAGCGATCAATGGCACTGTAAACATCATTAAGAAGACTAAGAAGGAGGGTCTCAGTAGAGTGTCCCTTACGGAAACCCGACTGACGGCAGGGTAGAAGATTGTTAGAGTCTAGATAGGTCAGTAGCTGAGAAGCAACAAGTTTCTCAATTAGTTTAGATATGAAGCTAACATTCGATATTGGCCTAAAATTCGAAGGGCTAGAGGGATCCAAGCCTATCTGTTTCAGGGTAGGCATAATGATGGAACGTTTCTGTGAAGCCGGCAAGATACCATCACGTAGAGAAGAGTTACAAAGAATCGTAAGGTACGGAAGGAGAGTTTCAACTTGCTCCTGGATGAGAAAGGTCGGAAGAGGATCCAATTCCGACGACTTGGCAGGCGAGGCAAGAATGAGGCGGCGAAGCTCAGACTCAGTGACTGGAGCAAGGGTGGACAAAGAGAACTCAGTCGAGGAGAACGAGGGCGGAGGAGAGTCAGCGGTGTCCCGACGAACAGCATCGATCTTAGTGGCGTAGAAGTTGGCATATTCGTCGGCCGAGAACGGAGGAGGAGCCGTCGAGGAGGAAGCTCCTGTGCTCCCTAACAAGTCCTTGAAGGTGGACCATAATCGTCTCGGGTCTCCGGAACTGGACTTGATTTTGCTTTCCCAGTATTGACCCTCCTTGTCCCTGTAGCTACGATGCATTGTGCGAACGAATTTCACCCAGGCAGCTCTGTCAACCATGAGCCCACTGCGGCGAAACACGCGCTCCAAACGACGAGCTTGACGACGTAAGGAGTGGCACTCCGAATCGAACCAGGGGGATAGAGGACGAGTACGGATCCTTGCCCGACGTAGAGGGAGTAGGCGGTCGATGATAGAAGTCATCTCACGTTGGTAGATGTCGAAGAGAAGCTCCGCAGGCTCATCCCGGAACCGAGTTGGGTCTTGAAAGGCTGGAACAGCCAGGATGGCAGCCGCGAACTTCTCACGATCCAGACGTCGCCATCCCCGGATCTGTCTGACGGCGTAGAGTGGTGTTTCGTGCAGAAACGGAATGATGGCAGTGACCAGCCCATGGTCCGAAATGGTCGGAGGAAATACCTCAACTCTCGGAGTGCAGTCGTCTCTGGTGACAACCACGTCCAGCCAGCCACCTGCCTGATGCGTCGCCGTGGTTACATGTTGAGCCAATCCAAATTGCTCCATGTTCAGTTGAAATTCCAGAGTAGATGGCAATGTCACATTCTCAAGATGGAGATTTAAATCACCGAGAATAGCCAATTGCGTATTGTGAAGAGCAAACTGTTCTAGTACTGTTCCAAGTTCATCAAAGAACAGGGATGGCGGAGATGAAGAGCCAGGGCGATAAATGGCCAAAACAGTAAGCGGTCCACATGAGGTTATATTCAGTTATACAAAGTTTATGATTTATGGCTTTTTAAATATATTATCTGACGCTTAACTACAATCAGTTTAAACTTCAAGAATCTGAATAAAATCATAGTTGTATATAATATATATAAATATAATATTGTACGGTCGTATACAAGCACTTTTATTATTTCAATTTGTGTTTTTTTTATTTTTGCGTACGGCCGTACGATATTATATTTATATAAAGCCTAAAGATAGTTTAGAGGCCCATAACTGCTCTGCCTAAGGGCCTGTGACTTTTCTGCCTAGGGGCCCACGACTGCTCTGCCTAGGGGCCCGTGACTGCTCTGCCTATGGGCCCGTGACTGCTCTGCCTAGGGGCCCGGAATTTCTGTCGGCGGCCCTGCGTCTGTGAGGATAAATTTCTATTTTAGTGGAAGATTTTCCATGATCCAGTACACGAGAAAGCACGATGTATTAGAGTCTTTGTTCGCAAGCGCAGGTCCAGCACACTGGCAGGCTGTGGCAGCACTCCTCCCGCGGTCTGCGCAGCTAAGCTGTCATCGACCCACCTTAGCATAGATAGGAACACAGATCTTGTTGTTGTACTCTGAGACGGCGTGGACTGTCGGGGCCTGCCCAAATAGATAGATTTGAAATTAGTTTTGTAAGCCAGTGTAGCATCTCTCGCATATATCCTGAAGCATCTGAGAATGCTGGCAAGTTGCCCCTAATTTGAGCACCGCAGATGAAGACAGTCTACAATTGACTGAGCTGCCCGAGAAGTTAAGCAGAACAATGAGTTTACAGTATGTGAGTGTATCTGATTAACTTTATGGCTCTTTTAAAGTACCGGGTACCTCGCAATAAACAATAATATAAGTAAATATTATTGTGCAAAAGCCAGTCAAGAAGAAGACGCCATTACGAGGTTTATGATCATACATAGGCCTATATATAACTGAATTCTGGGATCCTTTCAATGATTCTAGAGCACAGTTTTGATCATTCTGGACTAAGAAACAGAAAACCGCTTAATTTTCTATCGTATCAACTTTGTTCAATCCTTCTCGCCTAATTTAACGTTTCGGATTTGATTAATAGCGGCAGAGCGTCTCCATCTGTCCGCTTCATTCTGGCCTAGTCCAGAATTACTGTCACCGACGCGGGTAGTCTAAGCTTACCTGTGTCCCATGAACACGTCATGAAATGGCAGTTTGGTCGTCGATATAGGCCTAATTTATTGGCATTCACAAGAATTCGTGTCCTCAGTTTTCTCGTGATCGAAAGCCATTCAATATGAATTCTGCAAAACACTTTGGCCCCTAATTCATAGGCCTAATGCTAGAAATGCTAAATGCTGTGCTCGCCTACCACTGACGAAATTTAAAATTACAAGCTCAAGATCTATAAATCCAATTTCTTAAGCATATGACGTGTTACTTACGTTTATCAACAACAGCCCTCAGAACATTTACCGTGTGAGAATGCACAAGGCAAAAGACCTGAGAAAAACACATTAGGATTAAACTATATCATTATGCAATCCTATTTGTATTCTAACAGTAATGAAAAACTATGAATTTTACTCGGAAGTTTTCCAGATGTCTTTAAAAAAGAAGAAGGCTATAAAATGTTGTGAACTTGTGAGCCAGCGTAGTTTCGTTCGTACGTTTCGTAAGTATAAACTTAGTGATCTTTTCCAAAGACTATAAATTTAGTAGTTCACTCTCAAGCGCCTATTTTTTATTATTTATAATAATAATACTTTATTGAAAATCCAAAAGCGAACCGCACATTGATGAATAAGTAGGCTATAGAAAAAATATAAAACATAAAAGTACGTAGGCCTAATAAGAAGATAATAATATTTAAAAAAAGAAGTGTAAATTTTAAAAAAATACTAGGCTAATAACACTACATCAAAATTAAGCATCATACTAATAGATAAATTTAAAACTATAACCATTATCTAAAATGGGGAGCAGTTTTACAAATACTCTTACCCTGACTCATCTGATCCTCCGCCTTCCAATTATTCTCGCCGTAAACGCCACCCACCTTGACAGCTGCTCTGCCTGTCCTGATCTGGTACCCTGGAAATCGGACTTGGACCTCTTTTGGACTAGCCTACTCTCTGGAAACCCCCCTTTGATTTGGTTTGGCCTCCTGGAAATCGGACTTGGACCTCTTTTGGACTAGGCCTACTCTCTGGAAACCCCCTCTGATTTGGTTTGGCCTTTTTGAAACCGGACTCGGACCTCTTTTGGACTACTCTCTGGAACCCATCTGATCTGACGTAGCGCTCGTGAATAGGCTGGTGTCCTGCGCTTGGCCTTCGAATGCCCTGGTAAAAAAGCCTTTGCCCTGGTCGATGCCCTGCCAGAATTTTTGCCCTGTCCAGAATTTGTTCGGGCATATTTGTTATATTTTGAGATATAAATTCACTTAATTCACTGAAATGTTAAAATTTGCTTTACAAAATGTCAGAGAGCGTTCAGCTTCCTGGGGGGCTTCGCCCATCTGACCTCCTGACTATGGAAAAATATAGTGCTGGGGCGATTTATGGCATGCGCGGTAGCGCGATCTCATATAATCAACATTTAAGTTCGCGCTATCGCGCTCTCCATAAATCGCCCTCTGCACTGGTTACTTGTATGACTGCCCTGGCTATGCCTTGGTTACAAAAAGTGTCTGGCGCCGCCCGTGTAACAGTAGGCATAGGGCCTACATGCGGTCTAAGTAGGGTCACTTCTAAGCCTGCATGAACGCTAGGCTTTCCTGATTGTCTCGGCAAAACATTCCAACGCTAGTTTCGTCGTGAATAGGCTAATGCCTTGCGCTTGGCCCGAGTGGCGCTTTATAAGTTTGGAGCTTACGACTACGACGACAGACGTTAAAATGTTTATAACGCCTAAAAGACGTATTTTAACAATTAGCAGGCATGTTTTGCGAGAGGCGCCGCCGGGCTTAAACATATTGGACGCACACCCTCCCGTCTCCTCCCATCCACACCCTACCCTTGTCACTCGTAGTCATGCAGCATAAGACATGCATGCATATTATATGTTATGATATTATTTATACATACTGTATGGTAAACTAAAATTACACAGTGAACTTGTCAAAAATATCGATGCGATGCCTAATCCTTGTTTGGATTTGATGGGTGGACGCACGTCCCGGCGCCCCTGTGTTTTGCCCTAGACGAAAATCCTAATAACGAACACATAGGCGTAATTTGTGGGGGTTACGAGGGGTACCCGTACCCTCGCCTCTACGACTTTACAATACCAAGTATTTACAATTCGGGTTAAAGTCAGTGAGGAAAAACCGGAGATCACGTCCTAAACAAAGAAGAACCGGAATGCCAGTGTCGGGCGCGACAGATAGGCCTAGTTCTGTTACTTCTGTAGTTAAAATAGTTCTTTAGTTAATATAGCTCTTTAGTTAAGATGTTTTTTAGTTAAGATAGTTCTTTAGTTGAGATAGTTCTTTAGTTAAGATGTGTTTTTTTAGTTAGGATAGATGTGTTTTTTTAGTTAGGATCTTTGGTTAAGATAGTTCTTTAGCTAAGATAGTTCTTTAGTTTAGTTCTTTAGCTAAGATGTTTTAGTGAACTTAAGATAGTTCTTTAGTTAAGATAGTTCTTTAGTTACGATAGTTCTTTAGTTGAGGTAGTTCTTTAATTAAGAAAGTTCTTTAGCTAAGATAGTTCTTTAGCTAAGGGGCCATCAATATATTACGTACACATGGAGGGGCATGGGGGTAACCGAAATGCATGTGCATGCGTACGCTTGCGAACGGGGGGTGGTGTCTACTGATAATATACGTACGCAAATTGATTGGCCTTCAAGTGAGCTAGAGTTCAGTCTTTCCAGCTATCTGGCCTTTGGTCTTCCATCTCGGGTCTACTGGGCCGGCCTTCTCGTCCTTCAGAAATTCCTGCCTTCTCCGCAAATGAATTCTTGACTATGCTCACGGAAAAGACTGACCGACTCAGAGCCTCCACATCAGATGCTCCTCCACCGACGTTTACCACAACGTCTTCTGCTTTTGACGATTTCCGACCCATATTGGACTCGGACCTTCGTACAGTTCTTTCATCAGTTAATTTAAATTCTTGTGAATTAGATCCTCTTCCCCCTTTCATTCTTAGTGACATTTTAGATGATTTTGCTCCATTTCTGCTTTATCTCTTTAATAGGTCCCTCTCTGAAGGTTGTGTCCCCGCCTCGCAAAAGCGGGCCATTGTTTTCCCCTCACTCAAGAAGCCCAATCTTGACACAAACCTCTGCCAAAACTACCGTCCAATCTCTAATCTATCATTTCTATCTAAAACCCTTGAACGCCTTGTCTCTCTTCAACTTCTTCCCTATCTGGAACAATCTGGGCTTCTACCTCCCTTTCAGTCAGGTTTTAGGGCTCACCACTCCACTGAAACTGCCCTCCTTTCCTTGCTTTCTGAAATTTATTCAGCTGTTGATAGGTCCGAACTCACCCTTCTGGCACTATATGATGTCTCTGCAGCCTTTGACATGGTGGACCACACCATTCTTCTACAGCGTCTTGAGACCTCTTGTGGTCTGAAGGGCCCCCCTCTCCAGTGGTTCCGGTCATACCTGTCTGATCGCACTCAGATGGTTATCTCTGGTGAATCTAGAACTCTGTGGGTCCCTATTAAACTCGGTGTTCCGCAGGGCTCTGTTCTGGGCCCTCTCCTCTTTATTTTGTACACGGCTGGTATCCCCTCTCTCTTCCCCATCCATGGGGCTTCAGGCCATCTCTTTGCTGACGATGTCCAGGCTTATGTCCATGGGCCTCCTTCCTCTCAACTTCTTCTTGTTCAGCGCATCGAAGCTCTTTCTCGTGATCTTCATACCTGGATGTCTTGCAATCGCCTCTCCCTCAATTCGTCAAAAACCCAGTTTATCTGGTTTGGCACTCCTCAGCAACTTAAAAAACTCGACTTTGCTGTGCTGTCTCAAAGGTTTCCGCTTTTCACTTTCTCGTCTAGCGTTCGTGATCTAGGAGTGACCCTTGACAATTCTCTCACCTTTACTGAACACATTTCCAAACTCACTCGCACTTCCTATTTTCACCTAAGGCGCCTTAGAGCTATCCGTCGCTCTCTGTCATCTCCAATTTTCACTTCAATTGTCCATGCATTTGTCTGCTCTAGACTTGACTACTGCAATTCCCTCCTCATTGGTCTTCCCAAAGTCCGTCTTGCTCCTCTTCAGTCCGTTCTCAATGCTGCTGCTAGATTAATTGCCCGTCTTCCTCGATTCTCTCATATCACCACCTTTATGGCAGAAGAACTCCACTGGCTCCCGCTTTCTGCCCGCATCCAATTTAAGGTCCTCATCCTTGTCTCTAAGGCTCAGCTTGGTTTCGCTCCAAAATATTTATGTGACTTATTTCATCGCCCTCACTCTGCGGCTTCTCTTCGTCCTCTTCGTTCATCTGACCGTTTGGACCTCCTCGTTCCCCGTGTCAGGACTTCACTGGCTCAATCTAGGTCGTTTGCTTCCATTGGCCCTGCTCTTTGGAATGGGCTTCCTCCGTTTGTTCGTTCTTCTATTCTCTCAGGTAGCGTCTCTTCCTCTTTTACCTTTCTTAAAACTTGCTTTTTCTCTCGGGGTCTATCGCACTGGGAGCGCTTCTGAATGGCCCTCCCGCTAGAAGCGCTTTATAAATATCCGAATACAATACAATACAATACAATACAATCTGGTACTACCAGAGGAAGTAGGACTGTGGGAGAGGTGTCACTTGTATGCCACCTTACCTCTGAACGGGTGGAAAAAAGTACGCGTGCGAACATGGAGGGTCCAATTTTCCCAGATTTTTGCGTACGTAATATATGGATGGCCCCTAAGATAGTTCTTTAGTTAAGATAGTTCTTTAGTTAAGATGTGGTTTTAGTTAAGAACTTAAGATAGTTCTTTAGTTAAGATAGTTCTTTAGTTAACATGTATTTTTAGTTGACACGAGTTCTTCAGTAAAGGTAGTCCTTTAGTTAACATGGTTCTTTAGTTAAGATGTGCTTTTTTTAGCACATCTTAACTAAAGAACTATCTTAACTAAAAACATATCTTAAGATAGTTCTTTAGTTAAGATGTGCTTTTTTAGTTAAGATAGTTCTTTAGTTAAGTAAGATTTTTAAATTAAGATAGTTCTTTAGTTAAGATCGTTGTTTAGTTAACATAGTTCTTTAGTTAAGTCGTGTTTTTGGTTGATAGTTCTTCAGTTAAGACGTGCTTTTTAGTTAATATAGTTCTTTAGTTAAGTAGTGTTTTTAGTAAAGGCAGTTCTTTAGTTAAGATAGTTGTATAGTTATGATAGTTGTTTAGTACAGATAGTTTATTTAGTTAAAATGTATTTTATTTCATAGTTCTTTAGGTAAAATGTGGTTTTTAGTTAAGATAGTTGCTTAGTTATGATGGTTGTTTAGTAAAGATAGTTGTTTAGTTAAGAAGTGTTTAATTAGTTGAGATAGTTTTTAGTTATGATAGTTCTTTGGTTAAGTTGTCCTTTTTTAGTTAAGACAGATATTTAGTTAAGATGTGCTTTTTTTAGTTAAGATAGTTCTTTAGTTAAGTAGTGTTTCTCAGTTAATATAGTTCTTCAGTTAAGATAGTTCTTTAGTTATGATAGTTCTTAAGATCGTTGTTTAGTTATGATAGTTCTTACGATCGTTGTTTAGTTAAGATAGTTCCTTAGTTAGCCTATATAAGTAGTGTTTTTAGTTAAAATAGTTGTTTAGTTATGGTAGTTCTTTAGTTAAGATAGTTCTTTAGTCTGTGAGATCATGCAATGTTGGGTATTTCTGTTGTAGTTGTACTTCTCAAGTTGTGAGATTACTTAGTTGTAAATATTTGAATTTAAGGTCGGAATTCTGCTGGGTGCCTGTGAAGAGTGAAGTACGTACCGAATGACCCACAGTTAACACTGTGTCGTCGGAAATTGATTCAGCGCCTTGAGAACCCATGTAACCGACGCTAATGCGCGGACATTGTGCGGATTAACGAGGCCTTCAGCTTTTACTACCTCCACCGGCCAGGTGTATTAGAAGGGCTGCGGTGGAGGGCCCAAATGCAGGGACGTGGCTTCCATTCAAATGGACAGCGGTGAAGAATCTCACCTTATAAATAAAATGAAAACGAGCAGGGTCGAGGCTAGGTTTGCGTACCGGACTTGTTCGTTTGTTTTGCC
Source organism: Allolobophora icterica (assembly GCA_963556255.1). NCBI lineage: Eukaryota > Metazoa > Annelida > Clitellata > Crassiclitellata > Lumbricidae > Allolobophora > Allolobophora icterica. Next base: position 94,056,715 of record OY744602.1, on the reverse strand, counting down.
AAGGATTTTGTACGTTTAGAAGGGATTTGCAAAACGTGACTGCGTAAGGCCCGTCATTTTGATGTTCGACCGAGTCAACCTCAAGGACCGTGTACGCCGCCTTTAGTCGGTTGTTTTCGTCTCGGCGGAGGGCGGCGATCATGGGGGGTCGAGGGGGACAAGACCCGGACCTTTAACAGTGGGGGGGGGAGACAAGCCATGCATCGGACCCCCACATTTTGAAGAAACACCAAAAAAGGTCATCCAATTTTGTTACCTTTTTTTGACCAGATCAGTTCAAAAATGTCCCCTCACCTGTCAAACAAGATCGCCGCCACTGGTCATTGGAGTGACCCCGACTGTTATATAGTCACTGGTGGCGCTTCAAACTAATAACTACCGACCGCCTCGACGAATAACCGGACGTACGTCATCTTCTACCAATTGAGGAACTGCTCGGCGGCGAGCAACTTCACTCAGAAACAGGGGCGGCGCTACACCAGGGCGCGCCAGGGCAAATGCCCTGGTAAAAAAGTCTTTGCCCTGGTCGATGCCCTGCCAGAATTTTGCCCTGTCCAGAATTTGTTCGAGCATAGTTGTTATATCCTGAGATATAAATTCACCAAATTCACTGAAATGTTAAAATTTGCTTTACAACAAGTCAACAAAGTTCAGCTTCCGGGGGCTTCGCCCATCTGACCTCCTGACTATAGACAACTATAGCCCTAATAGTGCGTGTGGGGGGTGATTTATGGCGAGCGCGGTAGCGTTATCTTATATATGGTCACCACTTAATCTCGCGATACCGAGCTCTCCATAGATCGCCCTCTGCACTGGTTACTGCCCTGGGTATGCTCTGGTTAAAAAAATGTCTGGCGCCGCCACTGCTCAGAAACTCGGCTTTATGACTCCTGACAATTGTCAAGATGTAAAACGTGATCTTGCGCCTCGGTCACTTCAATTGAGACCGATAGGCTTCAGTAACGTGTAGAGACCCTTTCCTGATACTCGAGTGATGGACAAGTGAGGAAAGAAGTGTCAATTATCTGATTGAAGCTTCAGCAAACCTTCAAGGTGCACTGGAGCAGGGAATTTGATACGGACCATAGAGCAATCGTTCCATACTTAAGATCAAACAAACTTAGTAGCCGAAATAGATCTCATTCACCCTCTGGCCCCAGACTCTCATCGGATTATGCACACGGATTTTAGCATTCTACACCTTCTTCGTTCGGCAACTCTCGGCAACATTCATATTCCAGCGACGTGACATACACCATATTTCTCATAGATTTTCACTGTTGCCAGACCATCATCTGTCTGTAACAGCTCAATACCACCTGGCATCCGCAATCGCCAACCATCGATCGACCGATATAGAATAGGGGTCTAAAACAACAATGTTCCTCGAAGCACATCCACGTGACCGACGCAGTCCAATAACAGCTCAGGCCGCGCACTAAATTCAATACAATAACGAATGTACATGAAATAATAACAAAACTAATATGCTAATAATAATACTTGCACTTGTAATAACCCAGGGAATATGGGCCACACACTAAAACGAATACAATACAATAATAATATTGCTTTCTGCCCGCATCCAATTTAAGGTCCTCATCCTCGTCTCTAAGGCTCAACTTGGTTTCGCTCCAAAATATTTGTGACTTAATTCATCACCCTCACTCTGCTGCTTCTCTTCGTCCTCTTCGTCCATCTGACCGTTTTGACCTCATCGTTCCCCGGGTCAGGACTTCTCTGGCTCAATCTAGGTCTTTTGCCTCCATTGGCCCTGCTCTTCCGTTCGTTCGTTCTTGTATTCTCTCAGGTAACGTCTCTTCCTCTTTTACAGTATCTTTCTTAAAACTTGCTTTTTCTGTCGGGGTCTCTCGCACACTGGGAGCGCTTCTGAATGGCCCTCCCGCTAGAAGCGCTTTATAAATATCCAAATACAATACAATATGCATGTGCATGTAATAATAAATGTACATGCAATAAAAAATAAACTACCATGCCTATATAATAATAATAATAATATAATACAATAATAACTCAACTAAGAAGAAGAGCAGTCCCTTAAGCTAGCCCTGAGGCAGCCATGGGTATGAAGTGTTAGCGACTTCATTTTCTTAGCCTCGGCATATGAGGGCGGGTGGCCAGTCCTCTCCTTTGCCGTCTCATCTTCCCACTGACAGTGTACGGTCAGTGTACTCATCATAGCCAAGTTGGCTACGGGGTGCAAGTGGAACAGAAATCTCGAACCAAATTTCTGCCCTGGCGGGGATTTGAACCCCCGACCTCTCGATTGACAGTTCAGCGCGCTAACCACTACACTACCAAGCACCCCTATACTCATATAATATTACATGTAGACGTAATAATATTATAATAATACTCACAAAGTAGACTTCAAAGTAAATATTGTTGAACAGTACTACACACATCAAAGATGTTTAAAAGACTTCCATTAAATGATACATATACTGTTGAAAAAATGAATCAAAATACGGTATGGAAGTTTGAGTTTGATTGCAAATCTGAAAGAAGTGTCCAGATTACGGTTTTCCTGGACCCTTACATCACTCATTGGGCATTGATTTAAAGCAGATCTTTGCAAGTCTTACTATTCTCCACTTAGTTTGGTTGGAAATTATACAATAAACAAGTTAAATGTTTATCCTAATGTTTATTTCCTTGTAAAGCACAACATTTAATGTACATAAGCGACCTAAAATCCCTAACAAGTTAGTAAAGCATTTTACTACAGGAAAACTTCCAAACATGAATTTATTTGAACTGCAACTATGCCTCCTGTACAAACAACATGATGACGAACTTAAAACATCCATTTTCCTATTCTTATATACATAAACAAAATCTCTTGCCATGTCATTCAATTCCTAACAGATGGATCACATTTCCCCAATCACACCTTTTGTGTATGATATCCTTCACGTATGGAATAAAGCCGTCATGCAGTACTACACCAAACCCATTCAAACATCAGCATCATGAAGTTTGAAAACACTTTACTTAAAAATTATTATCCATGGCAACACTTGGAAATTCTAGAAAAATAAAAATATAACAAAAAGTTTTTGAAAGAAACTTAAGGAAGAACTTCGTAAATCTAAAGCAGAAACCCCAAGAAAATAAGTAATTGTGCATACTCAATTACATGTGTAGTCTGCAATTAGAGACTCAAAGAACATGCTTTCAACAGTTTCCCAGAAACTCTCCAACATGCAGACCTAAACTAACCACAGACTTCATACGCATGATATGCAAACTTTTCTTCCAAATGCCTGCAACAGGTTTACTGCAAGCAGTCATAAAATGTAGCATTAGTTTCGAGAAATGTTGATATTCAATACATCCTATTTTATAATATGTGTCACTGCATGTAAAAGTCACATTACATTGAAATGTGACATCAGATTTCTTAAAGTTGATAAAGCATATGCCGTTTTCCAAACGTACATGTCACCAGTTGTAAGTGCAGACCAGTCTCATTACCTGGTAAAACACAACTCAAAAATGTGTTGCATAAACTGCACAGCAGTCACTAAAAACCGAAATACAATACATATCATCCAGTGAACTAAACCCAACTACAACACTCGCTATTCAATCGCAACAGTTTGCACAATCTGCATTTCTCAATGATGCTCCATTTTCTGCATCCAACATCTTAATGCATTAAACTGTAAAACTTATTATATCTTAACAATTTGAAAATTCTGCCTATGTCATAAACATGGACAACTGCAGCAGAAAAGGCTTCATATGTAATGAGAAAGACGACAAATGTTTCTTCAATGAATAGCCAGCATCCAATACAGAAACACGATTAATCGGTTCCTGACTTGTAAAAATGGAGCAACTTTGCTTTAGGGCATAAGAAGTTCTTCAGCATTTGTTAGAACAAAAATTGCACAATGGCAATACAGCACTTCATGTTAAGAATTAAAAGCAAGAACGTTTCAACTTTCTCAAATTTCTTCACCCAACCATACAATGGTTACTGAAGATTCCCCATATCCAATGCCGTTTGCCACTTAATAAGATCCAAGTGTTTACAATGTGCTTTTAGTCCTTGGTAATATGCATATTATGAACTTAATACAACTGCTGCTTGTCATACACTGAAGAAAGGCAGCTACACCAGATAAACTCACATTCAATTAAACACTTGCGAGTTCTTAAATTTATCCAAAAAGGCTTATTCATTAAACCTATCAGTTTTGACACGTTTCAATGCATATATTTTGAATAGTGCAACACATTACAGACAGTGTTAACACAATTACACAGCTTGCACGCGTTTCGATTTACATGCTTAGGCCAATATGTACTTTTACATGCAATGCACGAGCAATGACAACTAAGACCACTAAATCCAAATCACATTGCTGGCTTTATCAAAATTGCATACCACATCCTCTGTACGGCATGCAAACTTATCAAATATTGAAGACGGCGTCTGCCTTGAGAAATGAGCAATAAATAAATGGCAGACTGCATTCATTCTTGTGTCAGGAGCTTACGTTTACAGTTTCAATGTGAAATGAACTATCTTTAAGTATAGTATTATCGCAGCAACTGTCAGAGCGTAATTAACTCCCAGTCGTTTCTTCCGTTCCTTCACCTAGCCAGTCGAAGAATGGTCGAACAGATTGAAAGGCAACACCTTTCCCAGTCTGTTCTGCTGGATCTGTGCTATTCTGCCACTCCCAGAAGGCATCCTCCGCGATAATATCTTTGTCGTATAAGATATTAAAAAACGAGTGCAAGATGTCTAAAGAAACAAAACAAAACTGGAATAATTAAAAACTGGAATAATTAAAAACTTCCAAGGCATAAATACAAAACCTCAAAATTATAACTCTAACACAGCAAGAGTCTAAGATCCTGAATTCAACTGGAATTACAGCTCATACCCTAACCATATTTTCATAACTTAAAGATGGCTAATGAATTGTATATTACAGATAACCATCATCCAAAATTAAAACATCTTCCAACTGATGCAAGAAGCTCAGAGTTTAAGCTTTCCAAGTTGGACTTAACAAACAATATACTAAAATCATCTGTGTAGAAAGGTCATACTCATATGAAGTGAAATCATTCAAACAGTAAAATGGCAAGAAAAAATAATGAAGTATGAAGAAATAACGGCTAACTTGATGGATGTTCAAGGCTGTGAACTAGTGCTTGTAAGGCGTACAAAGCCTGTATTTCGCGGTCAGGTTTGTGGTCCAGGTACCTCTGAAGCAACGTCTGCCTTGAAACGATCTCAGCTTCGCTGACGGAATACGAGGCACTCAGTGCATTTGAGGTTTCTGAAGCTACACAGCACATATAAACACCACCTCAGTATTAAGAGCCACTTCGCACTGGAGTTTGATTAAGCCGTATCAAATATTTAAATATTCTATGCATTGAAGTTTTCTGAAGTACAAAAGAAATAAAATGACCATCTCAAGATTTAACTCTATATCTATTATGATATACTTCCTGTCTAAACAAGTTGAAATATCATGCACAAAATTGATTACCACATTTTTAACAAGTTATCTTGTGCAGGTTTTGTTCAGAACCAAATTATGCCAGGATCCTGCCTTTCCACTATCTGAACTCATATGCAAACACTGCTTTTAGTGCTAGTCCCTCCGATTCTGAATAACACTGACAATGACTTTCAAACCATAACCGACACAAGAAATAAAAAAATATACTGTCTTAGTCTTTGAGCTGAAGCAAATGTCAACACAATTCTGCAGTCAATCTTGGGATGCAAAAAAAGAATTATCCCCTAGCACTTAGTACTAATACTGTCAAAATTTGCAATATCTTAACAGTCACATAACAGTATAAAAACACGTGCATGTAAGTTGTGTATTGTTAACAGAAGCCTTTTCAAAAACAATCCGTATGAAGTCTGAATTTGAGTTTAAGACCCTGAAGTGCTTACCCATAATCGCACGTGTGCAAACAGCAGTCACTAAGGCACGTATGAATTCACGAGTCTCTGCCTCGGCCGCAGTAACATTTCTCTTCAAGAAACAACAGTATCTTTGTCCAAATCTCACAGACAATAAAATACTACAAAATGCATTCTGAAGGGATTTGCCTGGAATTACTCAGCCTATGCCAAAGTGCTTCATGCTGCAATCATAACTTAACAAAATCCCAAGAATCAGGTAAATGACTCAAATATCAAAAGCTTCATCGTCTCAAATTTAAATCATGTCTAGGTCTAAACATAATAATGAAAATAAGCGTCCAGCCAAAACAGGCGACATGTGTTAAGTATGACTCCATTTGCTTTCTAGAAAATGTCACTATTTTGGTAAATTCAAAACTTAGCAGCGTTAGATTCAAAGCATTCTTACTTGTATCCACTCGAATATTGGTTGATTGTCGCTGTGCTGTTTTAGAAGAGCAATGAGTTCTTCTCTGACTGGATCCAATTGTTCGAGGTTCTGTTTCAGGGAAAAACATCAAATACCAATTGCAAAATCAACTTGTATCAAATTAAGTTTAAGCAATAGTGCAAACCTGTTTGCTGCAAATTTAACTAATTTAATCACATAAGTTCTTCATTGCCAAAAGCTTCGAGGTTGGCCTTGAATAAATTATTATATTGGGAATTTGTTCCCTTCTGTGTGTTTGGCTACCCATGAGCTCGCAACTAAATTCTTGACCGTTTTCAGACAAAATTTCTGGTATAAGGTTTAAAATGGTTGGTTCTGGTGTTGCACAAATTCCTGCATCCTAATTCTGCACCTACTGTCATGACTACTTCAGGCCAACAACTAGACAGCCTATGTCTCTGAGCGTTCTAGTCAAACTAACACTTATGTAAACCATACACTACTTATTTCAGTATGGCCCTCTTAACTCGCACTCTGTTAGCACATGGTCGAGGTGACTTTCAATCCCAAAGGCTGCTCACAAACGGACCTGCACTGAAATTCGTTTGTTCCCATCACACTGCCTGTAGTTCACAATATCCATGATTGCCAGGCCTAAGAAGCGTGCCTGTGAATTGTTGTATGAAATTATTATCAACACTAATTTCTGTTATACACATACGTTTTGTTTTGTGTAGCTGAATAAGTCACTGTTGACAAAGTCTGACCATCGCATTCCTGACCTTCTCAACGCCATAGATGTTCTGTCGGCACCCTAAATAAACACAGACAATGTCATTATGCAAATGTGTTCAAAGACATAGTTAATATTTCTTTTCTAATATGTTCAAAAATTGATTAGGACTCTTTATATAGTGACACTGCCTCCATGAGCTACTTCAGCGCCTAGGAATATTGACGCTCAACTGCAGTACTAAACTTAAAATTTTAGTATATTTATTTATCAGTTCATTAACAAAAAACTTCTTTCACTCTTTAGTGAATACTTTATCTGCATGTCAAATTCCATGCCTATTACATGAGATACTCAGAAAAATTGTGTACAGAATTGGTTTGCGCTAACACCCGACCCTGTTAGTGGGAATTGTTGTTCCTTCTAGTCTCACCTTTGTCTACTGAAACTTTCTTTGATAGACTATAATAACAATGGTTATTATTGGTGTTCAATAAAATGATTGACTCTAAGTACTGCAGTCCTAAGTTAGTCAATATTAGTAGATATATAGCAGGTCCAAAAACTGACGCCCAGCTCACTTTGTACTGTTAAACTAGACCAGATGCATAAATTGCTGACCAGTTTGTGAGCTGCTACAGCCACGGTTTTACGGAAGAGCACGTCTCTTCTGTTTGCGGCAAGTTCTTGGCACCCTGTCTTCAGCAGCTGCCACATCTTTTCATTGTCTTTAATTGTACCAGCAACAATTTCTCCCAAGTACTCCCAAACTTTTGGGATGTCAACAGCAAGGCTTTCTGCTTCCTGCAACACTTCCTTAAACCTGTATTTCATACACAAAATTTGTCATTAGCAAAAACGCAGTCTCAGCCTCAATCTCCAGATGATATCGAGACGTACATAATGTCTCATCTCAGTCTCATCTTGGATAGATTGGCCAATGGCCAAGTCTTGTCTCAGAGTAGGATATCCTAGGTCTCGCTGTCTTTGGGACAGGATGCCATGGGTCTTGTCTCAGCTGCTTCAGGCTAGAGGTCAAGTACAGAGACTCAATGTTTGTAACAAGTTGAAAATTGCAATGCTGTCCCTTGGTGCTATAACATTTAGAACGTGTAAAGTAAAAACAAGTGTGCCATGTATGGCGCTATCAAAAGGAGTCATCAGAATTTTGAACTGTATTTTGCTGTTACGCATTTTAAATTAGCATCTCATTTCAAGACATCAAAACAACTTTCTATATCTCTTACAGTATTTGTCCTACATAAAGTAATCGCCAAGCAATAACAATCTGAGTGGCATTGGCACTGTTATTCCTAATGATTAGTCTTACCCAGTGACACTTACAGCACAGCACAGCTTACCCTGTTTAAGTATAATAATACCTTTAGTATATGTGGCATTATGAACAAGGATGCAGTAATCAATTTTGACATAATAGAAGACTGACTGCCTGTATCAAGTTGCTAACTTTTGCAGAATATAGTACTACATGCCGACCCAGGGCACCAGTAGAAATCAGTGACATAAATATCCACATGTCTTATTCACTTTCTGTTTTATCAAAAATTCTGTTTTCAGTGCTGGATGACTACATCATAGGCCCATGGTGGGCAAAAGCCTATAACGCTTTGTGTAGTAGTCAGTGACTTCTAATGTTCTGGTGCTTACTTAATACACAAGACATCAAAACAAAACATAATCATGTCAATTTCTCTGTCTGTCTATCTGTTGTTGCTCTGTCGTTGTGTAGAAACAGAATTTAACTATAAATGCAGTACAGTACAAGAGCACTTGGTATCTATGTTATGTTATGTTTTTGCCGTTTTTCAAAAGTTCAGAATTCAAAGTGGAAATCTGAAAACCAAGGAATGAGAGCAAAAACATGTCTTACCCCAATTCACACTGTTCAAAACTCAACACTCCTTCAGTCATCAGTTGGTGCAGGAGAGTTCCTGTGAGGATCCTGGCCGACTCTTTCTTCTCAAGAACATTATTGATGGCAAAAGAGACAAATATATGCAAAGACTTTGGAGATTCGAGTTCTTTTACGCAAGTAACAGCTTCCTGAAATGCACAAATCGACAAGCATTATGTAAAACTTGCGATATTTAAGAATTCGTTAAATATGCATCAGTGACTATTTCATACCACCCTTATTGCTCTTGATATTCCTGTTTCACTTGTGGCTTTGTTTTCATGTGCATCCACCTTGTGCTAATCTTGCTAAACACACTTGCTTAAAAGGTATCAAATAAGTGTAGCTAGATTTAGTAAAGACCTTAATAGCTAGATTTAACAAAGACCTTACGACTGTTATAGATCCACAGTTTAACAACATCTCATGGCAAAAAGGCCACTAACGTTGCAAGAAATTATTTTGACAGTTATCACTGTTCGCACATCATACAGCTCATAGTGTGTAATACTTCAATATTTAATATAACTGACAATGGAAAGTCAGACACTGAAAACCATTGGTTGCTGCCCTACGTGCTAGGCAATGGCACTTTAGAAGTTATTAAGTAATTGATGATTCAAGTCAATCCAAATAAAGTCAACAATATCTACCCGCAAATCTTGAACATGTAGATATTCTTCCAAGAGGGCTTCTGCCTTGTGTTCAATTATTTCTTTCGATAGCTCCTTGGCAGGCTGTGGCTCCTTGCGGGTATCCTTAATCGGGGCAGGACGTGCCAGTGGAGAGCTTGCACGCTGCACGATACCGTGTGGAGAATTATCTCGTCTCAGCTCCTGACTAGAACTTCTTTCTTGCGATGAAACTCTGCAAAAGAATGACCAGAGATGCATAGTTAATCACTAATCATGATTACCAAAAATTAAAATTTGCACTAGCCTTCTTTTCCATCAACCTCTTTTAATGTTCATTTCTAGAAAAATAAGTTCCGGAACCAACAATTATGGAAGGATTAAAATCCCAAGAAAACGAGGTTGGGGTTTGGCAGGGGTCTAAATAAACACTCAAAACAGTTCACAACACTGAAATTAAATTAAAATAACTAAATTATCGTTTCTATTATTAAAATAAATAAATTATTTTTAGTAGCTCTAAAAAGGTGCTGGAATGCCGTTCCGGCTGAAAAAAGCACTGTACGTAACCATTCATTCTAATCTTTCCACAACAAAAGGCTGCAGTACTTGATAAAGAAAGATGTTAAACTGCACCTTCCACCAATGCTTGGAAATTCAGAGAAACGTTGAGGAGTAAAGCTCTCATTCGTTTTTCTACCAGCACCAAGATTCTCAAGCGCTGAAAATCTGCACACCACAAGAAAACATCACAATACAATCTACTTTCCCGCAAGACAAAACCACAAAACGTACCCACCAATCAACACTGCAGCACACAATCACACTTAGAGCTGGTACCCTATCTTTCTGTATTTCAAATCATGTTATCAACATACAGCTACACTTCAAATTTAATTACCACAATGTTTTAAATTTCAGCCAATAACCATTGTCAAAATGGTTCCTGAAAAGAACTAGTATATGAAATAATGAACATCTTACTGTCATCATTATCATCCTGATGAACTATCAAGAGGGAAAAAAAAGTTTAAAATATTCAGTTTAATGTTGCAAGTGACTATTTGGTTATAAATCTAATACCACAAGTAAGACTACCAGAAACAAGTGAAACAAACCTATTTGAAGGCATTGACGGTTTCTCAGCCTCCTGGGAAGAACCTCTGCTACCCAATCCACCGATACCCATCTGCCACTGTGGTTTAAGTGATAAAACGACATTGCTGTCTTTCTTGCTCTTTGCGATCTGCATCATCTTGGTTGTGTCGATTCGGTTTTTTGTGTTGCTACTGACAGCCATTGTCCAGCCGTCATCTCCAGGCTTTTCAGTGGAAGAGGAACCAGGAAGACCGCGGCGATCTGGTCTTGGTTTCGGAGGCGGAGGAGCACGGTTGAGCAGCTGTTGTTTGGCCAATTCCTTTTCTTCGTTTGCCTCTTTGTGGATTTCAGTAATGGTTTTTGGAATGTTCTCCACTCTCCTTGGAACCCACTTATTCTATAATAAAAACATTTCCAGCTCAGAGCAAGTCACGTCTCTTCAGATCTATTCATTTGCTATTCTCTGTTCCGATCGACTCGTGATGAGATGCAATAAAGAATTATGTTATGTTATGTTATGTTATGTTATGTTAGCTGTGTTTCTGTTCCTCTTAGACTTTTCAAAAAGTTCCATATAAAAACATAGAAACAAACAATTTTATTTATAAGATTAAATGATGGGATTTCTTGGATTGAACATAAGGGTTTCCCTATGTGCCATATGGCAATGCATTACAGAGCCATCAGTCACACGGACATGGATCAAAACAGATCTGTAGCAAAACTCAAGTTCACAGCTCTCAGTTACATTCAGTAACAAAACATAATACTTATTTCCTTCAAAGGGTTGCATTGGCCTGCAGTACACATGTGAAAACGTTCCAAATGTAGGGCCAATGCATCAAGACTTAATTAACCGAGATCTGATTTTTCTATGCTTGGCCAATATAAACTTGTATAAAAAGTTGTTGACAGTTTGCATGCTTTCACTGGCTTTCCCAGCCAAAGTGTGGATTATGACATGGCTTGGAAGATTTGTAATTCACAGACAATGCCAGAATCAAATTGTACTGTTTGATATAATTATTACATGGATCATTTAAATATATGCAGATACCAATTGCAAAGCTGTGTGATACTAAAATTATTACGTGTTCACAGAATAACGACATGTCTTTACATTTTTTTAAATCTGATTTTTAACTACCATACACTTGAGCACTGCTACCACATTGACTATAAAATTGTTCTGGAAGTGTTATACAAAACAAATTTAATTCTTTATGTACACAACAATCTTATGATGTAAATATGCAAAGAAGAAGTTACTTTTCGCTGTTCCAGTAGATCTTTAATCATGAACCTAATCCTTGATGGTACACTTCCCTGTTTGTCACCTAATCTGACGAAGTAGGAATCCATTAACTTCTGAAATATAAGAACAAGTCAAGTGAATTTATACGCAACGTTAGTTCACGCGTATCTTAACTGAATAGCAGTCCATCGTGTAAATGGCCATTTTAAAAGATGCTGAGATATCGAGACATCCAGATATATATACAGACATGAAACTAAGGAAACGTAAACCCAAAAACGATAAATTAACGTTTTGGTAACTAACAAAACAATTAACCTTTCAAACTCCTTGTCCCTGATTCTCATAAGTCTACCGCTGTTGAATTCTTTCCAAGACAGCAGTTCAAACTGCACTGAACTCTATTGCTTTCAGAAGCACAGAATCTGGACCCGACAAACCTTAATAAAATGCTGCAAAATGAGATATACTGAACTTCATAGCTATCTACGTAAGCCCAACATACCTTTGCCTTATCTGTGTCTAACTCTTTCCCAACTGTTTTCAGAAGATTGCATAATAATTCCAAGCTGTCTTCATCTTCGGCATCAAGAAGTTTCTTGATGCAATCATGCATTATTTTCTCTGTTAACATCTTCAGCTTGAACAGCTCACCAATAAACCTGATAAAACATATAAATTTTAATAAAACATAAATCAACTGTAAATCAACTTGCTGTAATAAAAATCATGTTAGCAACTTACAGCAAAACTTCAAGTTCAATTTAATCAGTAAATTGTTTAAAATTTCAGCCACTGATCACCATCAAAATGGTTCCTGAAAAGGACTGGTATAGGAAATTATGAAGATCCTATTAGCGGCAACTATTTTCCCGATAGCTCATCAATAGATCAAACAGCAAGCGTATAAATGCATCAAATTTATAATATGTTCTATATAAATATCACTACCTTATGTATAAAAACAACTGTCTGACACATAAGTGTTTGTCATTGAACATTCTGCCACATTCAAAATGTGAAATTGAGAATAAACCGGTACCAACCGTATATTTCCCAGTGAACGTCTTCGAGATGTGGAAACTAGTTGATCTTTTGCTTCCATAAGATGCTTCTTTTGCTCTTCCTGTAAAACCAATATTCATTTTGTGTCATCACAATGCCCACATATCTCACAGGTATATGAAGAAGAAGAAGAGCAGTCCCTTAAGTTAGCCTGAGAGGCAGCCACAGGTATGAAGAGTGATTAAATTTTCCTTTGCCTCAGCATACGAGGGTGGAAACCCAGTAGTCTCCCTTGTCGCCTCTTCTTCGAACTGACAGTGTCTGGTCAGTGCAGGGGCACCCGCAGACAGACGCACTGGACACACGTGCGTCCGCCCACTAAATCAACTCCACACAAGGAATAGGCATCGCATCGATATTTTTTCATGTTACAGCATTTACATGTTATCTAAACTGAAATTTATTTTAACACTTCTCACTACTGTATGGCAGCTATTTCAATTTTCTTACTTATATCTATATGGTAGCAAAGCGGGCAAGCGGTGTGCGTCCAATTTTTTAAGCCTGCAGGCGCCCCTTGGTCAGTGTACTCATTATAGCTGAGTTGGCAAGGGGGATTAGGTGGAGCAGAATATCAAAACAAATTTCTGCCCTAGTGAGAATTTGAACCCCTGACCTCTCGGTTGACAGTCCAACATGCTAACCACTAGACCATTGTGCATTCCCATAAGACTAGAAAACTGAACAAACTCATAAACGTTTGAAGTAAAAAAGGTAATAGATATTTTGATGGTATTTTTATGTAATGTACAAACGACAGCTTATACAAACTAATTCAACAGGAAAGCAGATGCATTACCAACGATAGCAAAAGCAGTCTATAGAATAATTTTAACCAAACAGCCATTTTTTAACCAGAAACTATTCCACGTCCTAGCAGCTGGAACAAATTAACAGATAGAATTACAAACCGTTGTAGCCGCTTCAATCTCCTTTTGTCGCTGAATGATATCTCGTTCGTCCTGTTGATCTCTTTCAAACTCTTCCTGACAACGGTTCAGAAGCAACTTTCTGAATGTCACCTTAACTGCTGGATTATCAGTGGATGGCACGCTGAGCTAAAATGGAAACAAAAAATCCGGGTAAACCAAATTGCATGCTGAAACTGTACAGCATTAACATGAAAAACAGCAGAACATTTTAAAAAACCTTGTCTCAACCATTGCAATTATTAATTCAAATCTTGTCCCAGCCACAGCAGACATTTTGAAAATACCCTTGCTTCAACCATTGCAGTTATTAATAAAGATCTTTTTCAATTGACACCAGCATTTAAAATTATCTTGACTTAATCTGTTGCTAAAACATACTTGTGCAGTTTAAACTGTCCTTAAGCGTCATAATAAAACTAACCTTTTCTAGGTTTGATTTCCTGAACTAGTAGCTCATAGCATATTAGGATCAGCAGTAAATACTTACAGACATCATTCTTTGCGCCAGGTTTGAATACTCTTTGACGAACTTTGGTTCACTTATTGCCTAGGAAAGAATTCATAATAACAAGATTAAGATCCTACTTTTGATACTTTACAGTAAATAGTTTAACAAAAGACACCTCGAGAAATGTTTCAGCGCATTAAGAGTTTCTTAAGATGTGCTACACACTTATCAATATATTACTATTATTATTACATATTAAATTCTACTATATGACTGAGAATCAAGCAATGAATAATTATTGTGAGTGATGGATTGAAGCCACTGTCTCAGGGGAGGCTTGAACCCATACCCTCCATGTTACAAGGCAGGTGCTTTAACCAATCAACTAATTTGTCCCACGTTAAATAAAATTACATGCATATAAATACTGCTTAACATCACATAGAGAAACAACGTATTCACATAGCTATTTAAAATCAAAACACTTCTGAATCAGAATTAAAAACCCAACAAACGTTAACTGTAGAAAATCATTCTTCAAAAGTATTCCAACAGAACTGCTGCACTTGTTAACATTACTTAGCCAAAAATTGATCTTCTGTGAACCCACACTTTAAAACTACGGTAGATTACAAACTTCTTTGATTGTAATTGTTTAATGAAGTTAACTATAGTTAGTGATTAAAAACTACCTTCTCGAAAATGATTGCGATGCAGCCTGACAATGTTGTCTCATTGTCAATTGGCAGCTCTGTGATCTGGGTCAAGAGTTTCTCAAACGTAGAAGGGGTTATTTTGTTTAGGATTCCTCTCATCTTCTTGTACAGCTCCTAACAGGTGACAGACATTATTCGTATAACGACACAACTTGCATCTTCTCTCCAAGCACATATACCAGAAATAAGCATTTCTTAATAAGGAGCAAGAAGGATCAGCTCCAGAATAATCTGTGAATCACTTGGGGCAGACCTTGTGACTCAAGCCGACATCCTCTACATCAGGCCACAGACATCCACCCTTTACATCAGGCCACAGACATCCACCTTTACATCAAATCACAGATATCCCTTTACATCAGGCTCTGCCACGTCATACAAACCTCTTCTCTTGACTGTCAATACCTAAGCTTACCTATCACCTAGTCATAACAAATCAGCTGGCCACCAGTGAGAGCAATACATCCCTCACTGACAAGTTTTCATTCATCTCTGAAGTTTGAAGCTTCTGTATCGAAACCAACTTTACATTTTCACAGTAGCCAACATACAACCGTAGAGCAACCTCAAACTAGTATCTCTTGAACGGCGAGAGCTACAAACAAAAATTACAGCTGCAATGACTAAGCCTTCCAACTCGATAAAAAGGCAACAAAATACAAAAAGGAAAAGCTCTGTCCAACCCGAAATGGCCAACTGTCTTACCGCTAACTTAATTGCTTCCGGATCTGCAGCATCATCTTTGATGACGACAGCCGGTTTCCAGGCCTGCTCTGTTTTGTGCAACTGCACATCTTCCGATCTCCTAATATTAATCACTTTAAATGGCGGATCAACTCGCTTCTGGAAGCTGCCACGCTTCACTGGCGGCCTGCCCATACTCATCGAGTCATGTGCAAAGCGAGGTGTGAAGTCGTAGCCAGAATATGGTGCTATATTCGGCAGGCTGGTAAAGCTGTGTTCCCTGGGCAACTCTCTTGTTGGTGCCTGCAAATCAGACAAAAATAGTAAAATCAAAACCTCTGAGAGAAGTGTACAACAAAAGAATATAAACAAAATAACCAACAATAGAAGCAGCACAACTGTACGTTAACACTCACTATCATGAAAATGAAATCAGGAAGTTATGCAAATGATACATCATTGGGAATTAGTGCCAGCCAGTTGGCATATAAAATCTTTCATCTTCAGTATAAAACCTAAAATTCTGTAGTGTAACTATGGGCCTGTAAAGCCTACCAGAGTGGAGGCCGAGTCTAATCTAATGTCGGGACTCACTTTGAGAACAAGCCCCAGAGAATCCATCTCTGTAATAATCCTTGGGGGTGGTCAAAAATGATGTTTATGTCACTGCCTGTGTTTGGAACAACTTAACTAAGTCTGTGTATAGCCTTACCTTTGAATACAGTGGCATTTCAACACACCGAAATTAATTCTTTATTTTGCAAAGGATGAAATAATCGTTTCCTTTTTATGTATCCCTAAGAAGAAGTATGCCACTTCATCTCAAATTTCACACCTCAGTTGCAAAGTTTTCTCACCATGCTTCGCACGATTTCAGGCAAGTCTGGCAATCCGGGTGGTGCCTGTATGGACTCTGGAATAAACTGCAGCTGCAGAAGGAAGTCCCGGCTGTACACTCTCTTGCCATCTGTATTTAATGGTGTCCACTGACCTGAGATCAAACAAAACACCATTTTTTAACAATTAAATAACAGTATTGGTATATTTAGAAAAATCTCTTATAGTCTAAATAAATTGATCAGAAATTTCATAGATTTTGTTAAGTTAAGGCCGAAACCAAATGTTAACAACTGATTTTTTGGCAGATGTTTAGAAAATAAAAGGCAAATCAGCCCTCAGTCAGAATTCAAGGTGAAGAACTATATAATCATTTTCTCTGTTTCATTTTTTTCATGACTCCTTTGCTCTTATTAACAGCATCTTTTACTTTCAAGTTATTTAGAATAGTCTGTATTAGTGACTACCATAAGAAATATTCAATTCATAACTTTTTGTTGTCTTTATTACTTCTAGCTTTTATCTTCAAGTTAAAACTGCTTGAACTAGTGACTAGAAAAACTGAATACCTGGCTCATAACTGTACTGGAGCTTCTGAGCAGCTGTTTTCTCTTTTGGTTCAACAATTTCGCCATCCTCCAATTCATTCTGAATTTCTTCTTGGTTGTTTTCATCGACAGCAGCGTCCACCATGGAATCCACATCTCCAACATTATTCGGTTCTGCTTTTGTGTCTACCAAGGTCAACTTTTCCGCAACAGATTGATGATCAGAATCGACTGATTTCTCCAATTTTTCTCCCAAGTTGTCTATTAAAATGTTAAATGAAATCTAAGTACAAAGTACTAATTTAAACTGATTCATCAAAAGAATTGTTGGCCAGCAAGTGTTCAAATAACACAGATACAACAGATCCCTGTCACATCACTGATACGGCTATGCTCAGCTGAGTTTGCCATCAGAAGAAAACAAATACATGGAACATAAATACATACATAACTAAATACAAACATAAGTGCATACTTGCCTAAATGATAACATGCCGTGAATGAATGAATGAATGAATATGAGATTTATGTGCCAGAAGTCCATACTTGAAATAGACGCAAAAAAATATCTCTCCATCATCACGAGATCCAACACTTGCATACTTGCACTTGCATACTTGGGTTCTTGTAGGTTCTTCAACACTATTATTAATGAACGAATTGTGCCTACCTCATGTTATTGTGTTAGCAAAAACATCACAATATCTATATTAATAAAGCAAGAATTCTGTGTGTGTGTGTGTGTGTGTGTCTGTTTGACCGGGCTTAACTTCTACAATTTTGCACCTTTTCACTCGAAACCTTCACTACTGTGTCGGCCTCGGTTTCGGACACCCAGTGGAGGGGTTGGCGACCCCCGTTTTCACCGCTACCATGGTGAAAAACGGCCAAAACATCGCCCCAAGCGATAGGAAAATTACCGTCCCTCCAGTGACATTAGGCTTACTGCATTGGATTCAGTCCCTGCAGTGACATTAGGATTACTGCATTGGATGCATGCACGTGTAACAAACATCGAAGAGAAATTTATTGTTGGTAAGTCAATTTGGGGGTGGTGGTGGTGGTGGGGGTGGGGTGGTTGGTGGGGGGTGGTGGGAGGTCGTGGGTGGGGGAGGCGGGTGGGGGTGGTGGGGGTGGTGGTGGGTGGGTGGGTGGGGGGTGGGGGGTGGGGGTGGTGGGAGGTCGTGGGTGGGGGAGGCGGGTGGGGGAGGGGGTGGGGTGGTGGGTGGGGGTGGTGATGGGGGGTGGATGGTGGGAGTGGGAGGTCGTGGGTGGGGGAGGCGGGTGGGGGTGGTGGGTGGGGGAGGGGGTGTGGGTGGGGGTGGTGGTGGGGGGGTGGTGGGGGTGTGCAGGGATTGAAACTTATAACCCCGGGCAACGCCGGGTAATCCAGCTAGTTATTAATAAGCAAACTCTGTTCAAGTAATGCAATACTGAAAGTAAAAGTAAGGGATATTTCTTCTTCATTATTTAAATTACAAAACTTTAGACTCAACATACTTAGAATCAAGGCTGAGAGGATAAACTGTAGAACTTACTTGTTAGGTCAGTTTTGGAGTGAATAACCTCAGATGGTGGCTCAATGGTTTCCTTCTCTTTTGACTGTTCAGCATCCTGAATGGGTGCTTCTACCTTTTCTTCCTTCACCTCAAACTGACCAACAGTCGAAACTGGTACTTTTGACTTTTCCTGCTCCACTTCCAGCTGTTCAGCAACTGGAGGCGGTTTCTGCTTCTCTTCCGTCTCCACTTGAGGCAGTTTAACAACTGGAATAAGTCCCTGTGTCCTCTCTTGTACCTTCTCTTGTACCATCTCTTGTGCCTTTTCTTGTGCCTTTTCTTGTACCTTCTCTGGTACATTTTCTGGTATCTTCTCTGGTACATTTTCTGGTATCTTCTCTGGTACCTTTTCTGGTATCTTCTCTTGTGCCTTCTCTTGTGCCTTTTCGGGTACCTTCTCTGATACCTTCTCCGGTACCTTCTCGAGAATTTTCTCTGGTATCTTTTCAGGAATTTTCTCGGGTATCTTTTCAGGAATTTTCTCTGGTACTGTCTCTTCCACCTTCACTTGCAACTTCTCTTGTACATTCTCTTGAGACTTCTCTTCTACCTTCTCTTCATCTGCAACAGGCAGCTCCACACTACCAGTCTCCTTCACCTCAGGAAAAGTTTCCTCCATCAAACTTCCCATACCCGAGTCAACCAGAACACCTTCTGGACAGGGAGGAAGATCAGCTGTCTCATCATTAACAGGTTTCTTTTCACTGGCATCCAGTGTTCGTAATGCTAATGGTACAAATACCGGAGCTTCATAAGACAGAGACTCATCTATTCTGCCAATGCCAACTTTAACACCAGCTTCTGCAACTGGAATACTCTGAACATTCACTTTCTCAGCAACAACTTCCTGCCCAGCAGAGGCCACAGAGACAAGGGCCTCGACATCATCAGGTTTTATCTCCAGTGGCTGGCTTTCGTCAAATGAGGCTGCTGGCGCAATGGCCGATAGGTTCTTGGGTCGAGCACCATGAATTGGTTGTGCAGCCTTGTTCTCAAAAATTAAGACAGGCGCCTTGTCACCAAGAGAAATTCTTTGTGTCACTTTATGTGCAAATTCACTTTGAATTTTGAGTGCCTATAGAAACAAATACAGCCAAGTTTAGTCTGCAAGATAAACAATTTTTAGAAATATTTGCCAAAGCAAGATAGCCAATATAAATGATGGCTGCCTTGTACTGGACTAAAATTCAGTGTCATAAGTAACAAGGGAATTCCCATTGATAGCTCTATTTAAAAAAGGAAGAAGTGGTAATCCAGCAACTGCATGCATATCCAAAAACTTATTCCTGAAAGTTAGCCAACTATAGACAACTTTGGTGTTGCGTTGCTGACGAACACCTAGCTCAACCTCAGCTGCAGTGCACAGATTTACAGCCAGAAGTAGACACACTCGGACACAATGCTCAGCAGCATTAAACACAAAGTGCAGCTGGTCAATGCAGGAGAGAGCACGGCAAGCATAGATGACTTTACCCCAATTAACCCTGCCACACATGAATACATGTATCAGCGATTCAGCGCTGCAGTATCTTAAGTCGTGAGCGGTATATTGTATGGAACCGGTGCATGCAATACATTGTATTGTATTTCAAAATTTATAAAGCGCCTCTACCCAGTGCCCACCAATTAGAGGCACTCCCAGTGCAAAAGTCCTTGGGAATAAAGGCAAGTTTTAAGACAACCAAAAGCTGTGGCAGGACCAACACATAGTACTACAGCCCGGACCGAAGAAGGAAGCTGATTCCACAGTGAAAAGCCAATACTAACAAAGGAACGAGACTGGGCCATCGCCGTTCTCACTCGGGGAACAAATAAGTTGAGTCGATCAGAGGAACGAAGAGGCGATGGGAGCTAGCTGAGGTGTTTTATTAAGTTTCAACTTCTAATGGAAAACTGTTTCACAGCAGTTTTCTATATTTCAGTAGAAATAGACAAATAAACCATAAACCACGCTCAAAAAGCCCATCAACACAATGCAGTTAATCTCATAACTCTTACAGACTGATCTTCTGATTACGGTTTGGTTTTGGTATGCCTGCAGTTCATGTCTTGTACATTAGACACCGGTGCAATCGAAGTTACTAATTACAACAACCACATTTTGCTAACCTCATTTGAAGTTTGGCGTGAGGTCAATTCTAACGTTTCCAGCACATTCTGTCCTGTTGAAGGATCTATAATGGCTAAGATGGTTTTTGCTTTTGGTTTTGCGGCCTGTGATGCCTTATCATCCGCATCATTGGCTGGTTTCAGAGGATCATAGTAAACTGCAACAAAAACACCTTAAAGTTAATTTCAAACACAAATTCAATATATGCTTGAGTGGCATACAGAGCCAAAAATACTATGAGCCTTTATTTTTGTCCACAGAAGGTGAAGAAACTGTATGACAGTGCTCAAGAAACAGTACAGTGCCACAAATACAACATCAAGACCTTAATGCTATAAATGCATAACTGCCTTGCAGGTTGAGCTCCATCTTATCGCAAGGAGCTTCGAGTCTCAGTAGCTTCCATTTCTCTGCCCTGCTGTGCAAGGCGACTTTGATATTCCACCGAACCAGACTTCCACGGTCCACATAGAAGTTTTTGCAGTCGGCCCATCCTCTCGGAGTAAACTGCCCAGTGACCTGTGACATAAACTCCTCAGTCTCTCTTTGCCTGTTTTTCTCAAGTACACTTCAAGACCATTCTGTTCAACCATGGTTACATTGTGTTAAGTTGGAAGCACCTCTGACAAATCGCTCTCGAAGCGGTGATATATAAATTTGAAATTATAATTAACTAAAAATATTTTATTTGCATGTATGTATCGGGACAATTACAACAGCAGTTTGAGTACCTCACAAAAGCCTTAAATACTGTCATTTAGATTCAAATTATAACTGTACAAAATGTAGAGTTCAGAATCACAAACAAACTGATGAGGCGCGGGATACCGAAGAAAACACATAATTACCATCAGTGAAATAAGAATTGTACCAAGTTTTGTGCATGTGGTGCATCAAATTATAATTACTTTTCTCTTTTTTTATTTACATTATCACTCACTATTATTTATTATTATTTATGATCATTATTTGTTATATCATTATCTTTAGCATGGGTAATTTAGTTTTACAGTCCTTATCGCCTGGTCTGTCAAAAGTCATGTCAATATACTTAGCAGAACACAGCAGCACGTAGTTCTCACCTATCGAGTGATTGATAGAACTACCTGTCCTTCAGCAAATGCAAAATTTCAAAGCCGTGTCATATTAATTCTGCATACTTGGCACTGGTCATGTTTCTGCACTTTTAAGAGACCCAAATTAATGCTTAGATGCCCACATATACAAGGCGAATATATATTCAGCAGCGACAATAAAGAATTTAAAACCATTCCACATAGAACAGTTGTTAAATCACTTACCAATGTCATTTCGCTGTTGCCGTGGTGGCATAAACTGTGGCCTTTGGGCTGGCTCCCCAACATGCATCGGAGGTCGTGCAACCGCCTCTGTGGGCATCTCCTGTGGTATACCAGGCTGCGGCATTGAGGGAGTCATCATTCTCTGCATTGGCTGTTGGAATCGGAGTTGAACCATCTTAACCCAAAATGAAAACACATGCAATGTTTTAACTCACGGAAAATTGGAAAGTGGTTGGTCAAATATCAATCAATGAATCAATCAATCAAACATTTATATAGCGCCCCTTCAAGGAAGCTATTCAGAGGCGCTCCCATCATACATACAAGCAACATCAATCAGTCTCGTCTACTCTGAGAACTTCTATAGCACCACTGTAATAATTCTCATCAGTCAATGGTTGAAGCCAAGCAAACACGTGTGCAAGTCAATGTCCAGAATGAGTTGTGTCAAGACCCAGAATGGAAATCCACGAAGACACATACGAAAACAGTCTAAGGCTTTAGGCATCATAAAGCAACCCAATTAAAATTAACAGTATGATTATTTATCATTATTATGCATTTATTAAGCAGAATCATTGTTTAACAACCAGGCATGAATTGATGCACCATTGATATCTACATGTATATCAGTCTAAATATAGATATCAATGGATGGCACTGAGCAACTGCAAGTGAAGCACTTGTTCAGTAACAATATCATAGGAGGCTTAAACTCATACTCTGCATTTCAAGGCGAGAACTCTCACCAATCGGCCACCATGTCCCACATTCGGCCACAGTGTCACACAATCGGCCACCATGTCCCACAGTCAAGCACCACATCCCAGTACAACAGAATTAAGTTTCTTCAAGCCAGTTAGGTAGGCCCCAATGCCTACGAATATCTTGTGTTTATTATCTAAGAATTTGATCACCCACTAAAAGATAACCAACGTACTTGAGGTGGATAACGCTGCATCGATGGTGGCTGCTGAAACATTTGCCACTGCTGGGCATTTTGTGGCTGCATCTGACCTCCAGTTGCATATACTTGAGGAGGCGGTGCATTTCCAGGCATCTAAACAATCAACGAACAACATTTCAACACAGATGAAAATAAACCTGCTCATCATCACGGAGAATTTCTTTAATTGATTCAAGCAATAGGTTAGACCTACATCTTTGTTTTTTAAATAAGCACTCATAAGGAGAGAGCAAAATAACAGCCAAAAGTCAATTTACTGTCAGCTTTATATATAAAACTCTCAAGATTCTCAATCTATCAAGATAAGAGACAACTGGTCAACCTAATTAACATTCATACTCAATGACCCAAACCAAAAGCCGGTCAGCTAATTAACATTCATACTCCAGCAGCCCAAACACCAGTCCGTAAATGACCTTCCTATTCCATGACCCCTAACCTACATGCACCTTATACCACCAAGCAGTTGATAGGCTTGCTAAGATGTTATTTTCCAAACGTACAAGCGATGCCTCATGAGAATAACAAAATGTTATATGACTAGAACTTGTAAGACTCAGCAAAGCAAAAGTACCACAGAAAGCAATGCATTTTAATACCAGAAACTCCCTGTTACGCTGTCTTAGACAGCGATATTAAAACCTGTCTAGTAACAAGATTGTTTTTTTATTCTTCAAGACAATTAATTTTGGCTACCAAGTCCCCAACCATGCTACATCAGAATTGGAGTAATTAAATTTTACTTAATTAAGCCTCAATAACAAGTCTCTTGTGTATTACAATCATTATTAATTTTAACCCAAGTTAGGAACGAGTCATTGTGGTGTAGATATTTCTGCAAAATCAGAGCTCCTATCCAAGTTCATCTGGAAAATTGCTTTTGGTGGCCCATCACTTGTCACAAAGTTCTTTTAATCTTCCACTGCAAAGTCGTGTTTGAAATTAAATGTCTAAATAATGATAATAATAATGTTGTCTTAACAGACAACAGCGATGGGCCACCAAAAGCACTTTTCTGTGCTTTAATCAAAATCTGACAAATTAATTAAGCAAATATATGCATGAATTGTCAACATCTAATTCTAATTGCAAATTGATTAGCTGCTGCTAATTCTAACAGATTAGCAACAAGATTTTGCTAATTCTAAGCAATTAGCAAATTTCAGTCGCTAATTTTAATTCTAATCAATTAGCAATTTAACTAATCGTGTCCATCTCTGACAGGTATGCATACATGCATGAATGTACGTATGTACATATGTATCTAGACACTTACTACAGCGCCACAAGCACCTCATAAAAGACTTTCTTTACCAACATAAATGACAATAGAGTTGTTAACAACAAAAAGTTTATCAATAAGCAAACATCGCTCCGATAACGAGCAGAGCTGCCACTGGTGAGCTCCCGCAGACCCCCAGAGCCTAACCGATGCATTCCCATCACGAGCTGATAACAACTGGCTTACCGATCCATCTGATCTTTGAGGCACTGGTTGTTGCACTTGCATCGCCTGATAATACGCCGGATGCATTTGGCCAGCAGCAGCAGCAGCAGCCAAATGATAGTTCGAATCCGGAGGCAACATTGAATAATGTTGCTGTTCTTGCTGAACAAAGCCTGTCTGTTGTTGCTGCTGTTGTTGTTGCTGCTGCTGTTGGTGCTGCTGCTGATAAGGAGGCATTGGACTCGAAAACCTCGGTGGCATCATCATCGTTTGTCGAATGGCCGCCGACTGCTGTGGGGTCGGTGGCGGTTGGGCGCTCATCATGGTTCCTTGCCGGACCATGTACGGCATGTACTGCATGCTGGACATGATGACTTGAGGGTTCTGTTGGTTGAACATAACCGACTGCTGTTGATGCTGTGAATTTGCCATTTCTTGTTGATGAGCAGCTGTAGAGACCAAAAAAACAAAGAAAGATAAAACAAGTTTCAGGCAAAGGTAACAAACATATTAGTACCTGTAACAACAGAGAAACATCAATAATGATAACATGCTTTTAAAATATGATAAGTAACACGAGGCCTTGTACACACACAATAAACAATACAAGACAGAATACTATAAAATAAAAAGTCTTCTTACGTGTAATGGATACCTTGTGCCCTCGAGAGTGACTTAGGGGAGACACTCGTTTCCTTTTTGTAGGCCTTCAGCTGGTAATTCATGAATTCCACGGTCCTAGACACAGGGTCAGTGCATTTCAGGACTTCCTATTTACTTTCCAGCATATGCCGGTATCAAATTATACTGCACTTGGTGTCAGATACACATGTGCGCAAACACTTACCTGAGGTCATTACACGGAGTCAAATCCGCAACCACTGACCAAGTGTGTTACCGATAGACCACCAGGTTTACACATCTCGATAGAAACTCTGTAAGACAGTCCACATGCTAACCACTAGATTCAATGCATGACCCAAGTACGTACCTCAATAGAAGCTCCGTAAAAGCATGATCACGGCAAATGTGACCATAGCAAACCCACGATAGGACAACTTGTAAACCTCAAAACAGGTCTTGCAACTCATATATCCACCTCCATAATGGACAGAGCCTGAGCTTACCCAAACAGCTTGGTATTCCATGTCAGATAACTCATTAAAGTACTAAAGTCTGGGCTTGACACCGTTTAATTTAACTGCTCTTGTCAATATGCCTATGATTGCATACTTCAATTTTTACAATCATCTTCTAATGACACCTGGGGGAAAATTTACATACACTCAGGTGACAGCATCCATTTATCATCACTTAATTAGCAACTTCTATAGCACCAGTGTCTAATACACATTACATAAGGTATCAAACGTTGGCACACCAAAGCCAAGCCATAATCAGGTCAACAGTATTACTGATTAACAGTCTGTTGAGACATAGAGACAGTCTATGGTGGATAACCAATTTGAAACAGACAAGCTGAGAATTAAATGACAATTTAAGTGACTGAGCAGAATTATCAGATATAAGGAGAGAATTTCAAAATTTAGCTTCCTCCGGGCAACTTGCACTAACGCGGAACAAATTCAAGATTCTCTAGTCAGAAACTATCTTAAACCAGGCCAGGCCTTTAAATAAGCTGAATGCTCCACTATTACTGATTAACAATGCTGGGATCAAGTTTGATCTATTCTAATACTTTAACGACCAGCTGCATTGGTCACTTTTAGTACATCTACATTCTACACTACCTCAAAACTTCAGAGTCAATGTGGCACCATTTACACATAAAACCATTAATAAAATCTACATAAATTTCTTACTTTAGCAAACAATTATTACTACATGTACTAGCATTAGGATTTTTATATAAAATGTATTAATTATTTCATTCATGCTACCAATGTTTGCCTAGCAAGAGGATATACAAATCAACATTTTCCATCAGAAAACATACTTTTACCAAGACATCCATTGGTTGACCAGACAAAAACTACTGCAAACACATACAAACCTCTTTTTTACCAAAACTTGCATATATCAAAGTTTTACTCATTGCAAAGGCATTTGCAATCTTATCTAGCTATTGCATCAAAGTAGGGCCACTCTGTGACTGGATACTCACACCTTGCCTGTGGTAACCAACAAATGCATACCAGATGTTACTTTCCCTACATGACCTGCATATATGTCTGGGTCAGTGGGAAGGGTTAGCCAATTACTGCTACCTGTAGTCTTAATTCACTTTTGTACCTTAACCTCAATTTCCTGACTAACCTCTAAGGTAAGCATTCACCAAATAACCTTTCGTTACAAGCTTTGATAGAAAAGCAAGTTCTTTAATAATGCCATTGCAACAGAGAAAAAATCTGTCTGTGGTTAACAAAGTAGATGCACTGCTATGCATAAAAAAATGGCAAACTTACAGCAGTATTGCACAGCATTTGGGGTAGCACTCAACACGTAGAAAAGTAGATAAAAGATAAAGACAAAAATTATTGGCCACCAATGATTCGAACCACCATGAACGAAGCCAGACAGCACCAGTTTGCCTACATCGAGGAAGCTCTTCTGGAATTGATTTAAGAAGGCATGGAAGGCCCTTAGCTAGAAATATTTGAGTTGCCAGTCCAAAATCATTGGAAGTCGTGACCGCCCCACGCTATGAGCGTATGAAGTCTCGACCGCCTGAAGTCCTGCCGCCCTATGAGTTCGACTGCAGTGCCCCTATGCTGTTTACAGAGACTAATATCAACCCCTGTTCCTTACAGAACTGTCATCTGAACACTCACAGTGGCTCTAGAGAAGAAGCTGGATGGTGGTGGAGGAGAATCACGCACAACTTAGCCCGTCGAAAATAATTTTCACCCGTCCAAAGAACGGGCAGACAGATGGCTGGCTAAGGGCCTGGACAAATCTGGTTGCTATCAGCAATTACATCTTAACTCCCACATTTTTTAGTTCCTACTCTATTTTACCAACTTTACTTAATTAAATACATGTATCACATTTCCAAATACAGTGTGGATTCATTAACACCAAGTCATCAAGGGACATGCCCTATGGTACAGCGTGTAAACCAAGCCACACGTACTGCTGAAAATGTCAATATTTAGTGCTACACTGTAGCTCTTGTACGGCACATTAACCAATATGATGTGCTAAGTAATAGCTTTGGGGACATAACACCACCTCCTATTACACAGAATGGCACATAAACCTGGAGTGTATAAACACGTCCTTTATTGTTTAACAGTTACTATCATCACAATACATGTACTAAATGTTCAAGACGACTTTCCATGGAGCTTGACATGAATATACCGCTCATTTCAAATTTCTGATACATCAGACCTTCCATGATGCTCCAGTGACCTTAGATATAATGAAGTTTTACAAAGCATATATACTACAGAACATCAAAATGACTTGGGATACAATACCTGTGCTATGAAGACAGATTAAAAAGGTGTGGGCTAGCAATGGAGAAAAGGACAAGAGGTTACCTAATTGAAGCAAACAAGATCTTTATTAGAAAGGAGGCAGTGCAGTGACCGATGTTCTTTAATCAGAAAAGCCAACTCAAGGCCACAGATATAAATCACTCAAGAAACAGAAAGGAACATTTGGGCAGAAATTCTTTAGTGCAACCATTGTAGACTTGTGGAACGGTTTGGACGATAGTACTATCTCATTGGACACTATCATAGCTTTTAAGAAGACGCTAGGAAGAATGGCTATTACGCATTCCAGGTTAACTTGCAGTGGTTCCAACATAGACTGCATGTCTTCTGGACCACTTAAAACCAATGTCAGGCTATATGTAGAGGACCTTTTAGGAAAGGTCTAACAATGTTCTGAATATTTATGTCGCACCATTCAAGTACCTCTCAAAGCACTGGAACATGGCCTGCTTTCTAACAGTTCTAAAACATTTGGTGTGTGGTAAGTTGAAAACATTTCTTTTATTACACTGGAACAGTTCAGATATCCAGTGCGACTATTTTTAAATATGGCACCATGGATTAGAAAGTGTAGTGCTCAAGTCATTATATTAAAGTGAATGACCAGAAGGTCCCCAAGGTTGCAGAAAACAGTAATCGTTGGCCAAGTAGACCCAAGACAGGAAAAGTGTCTCTCTGGTGCAATTTGGGGCTAGGCAGACTACTGTCTGGTGTAATTTGGGGCTATGCAGACTACTGTCTGGTGTAATTTGGGGCTATGCAGACTAATGTCTGGTGTAATTTGGGGCTATGCAGACTACTGTCTACCAGTGTAATTTGGGGCTATGCAGATTACGGGTATGTCAGATCATTCCAATAACATGGCCTTGAATCGAATTCTTTCTACAAGGAGGCAATTCACTGTTTCTCACACATAGCCAGATACAACTAAGAATTTGGCAAGTTGGCAGCGACATGGGTGTCTCCGCAAGAGATAAATTGCAGTTATACTTATTTTATAGCTGGATTCCATATGAAACCTTGAGTAGCTGTCTGTGCTGATAGATATTTGAATCCTGAACCTAGACCTGTGTTGACAGTCCAGCATGTTAATCACCAGACTATAGCATGCCCTGCTGATACATTAGGCACATTCTTGGTACATAAACTTGTCATAACACTGTCTTTGCAAGCCACATCAAGAACCACCTTAAATGACGTCCTGTTATGAAGTTCGTTTTGACAGCCGAACTTATTTTGAGAGCCTTGTCCCTGAATGCCATATCAAAAATCATGTTATAATCAACCATTGTAGTTGCAAATTTATATAGCACCACTTCCGGATAGACTAGTCAGAGGCACTCCCGACCAAACACAATGAAACCATGATCAAACAGAATGGTCTACAAGCACCTATGGAAAAGAGGAAAATAGAGGCTGAGGAGTTCATGAGGAGCTGACATGTTGCTAGGCAACTTATTCCAGGAGGAAGGGCCAACCACAGCAAAACTTCTACGCTGGGCCATGAAAGTTTGGGCCAATGGAACAACCAAAGGCTTTGCATAGCAGAGCGAAGAAATCTACAGCCATAGAAGAGACTGAGATACAATGATCCTTAAAGTTAGATGGACCACACAGTTATGTATAAGCTTCAAGATCTTATCCTCAACGTACTTTAGCCTAGGTAACCAGTACAGTTCCTCCCACACGAATTGGATATATGTCTACCAATTAAACCAGCCACAGTGTTTAAAATAGATTGCAGCCGATTAATGCAAGAAGTACGGCCAGCATAAACGGCATTACCATATTCAACCCTGGAACACATGAAAGCTTGCATCAGAGTTGTAGCAACTTGAGTCATAAGTAAGCAGTGTATTGCGCAAATCTGATGCAGGTGATTGAACCATGTCTGACACATGTTGTTCACACGCTCTGAAAAGTCCTGGTCTTGTTATAAGTCTCTGCATAGTAACAACATCCTCATGATAAGCATATGACAAGTAATGCTGACAAAGCTTTTCGATGATGAGCCATGAGCATTTACAACCCCTCTGTTGTTTACTCAGTCATACAAAATCAGTGAAAAAAGCCTGCAACCAGAAAATAAAACCCAACAGCACATAACAGGAAACTGAAATCTTTATCACACTTCCTCTTCGTTCGTTACCACCACCATCCCTCCTCCTCCTCCTCACACACCCTCACCTTCTGCAGCCCTACAGACATCCTGTTGTGTGATCTTCCAGAATCCTGACAAATTCTGGAGATTTTACCACTAAGCAAAATTATCTTGTTAACACACTGCCATAACCCTGTTTAGCCATTCACAAAGAACAAAAATGAATTGTAGCTGAGTGGGTCTATATTTCCCTCGGTATCCAATGTTAGAAAATTCAGCAAAAATCTACATTTGCATCTCATTGTATCGTTTATTTCTATCTCAGTCTGTTGCGCCTTAGAGACTAGTATTATGACCT
The DNA here is from genome assembly GCA_963556255.1 of Allolobophora icterica. Lineage (NCBI taxonomy): Eukaryota > Metazoa > Annelida > Clitellata > Crassiclitellata > Lumbricidae > Allolobophora > Allolobophora icterica. The sequence continues at coordinate 94,026,186 of OY744602.1, read as the reverse complement.
ATACAATAACAGTCTGAAAATTTTATCTTTCATGATTAGAAACTAGGAAGTAACCGATTGGCATTTTTCCGCAGATTCTGATTAGTTAACACATTTTTTTGCTGATTCCGGTTCCGATAATTGGAAATATTTGTTGAACTTATGACGTTATGATGGTTATGTTAAAAGTTGTTTATACTTTTAGATAGGTGCTGCGTAGTAGCCTACACAGGGTGATCATGAAAAGTATCAATCATTGAATGAAACAATCTTCCACAATCACCGACTACAAATATATTATTACAATACATATATATGCAGATATATTAAAAATTTATGGTATTTCGTTACGTGTTTTGAAGTTGTTTTTATTTGCGAATTTTAAGTTTCAGCGAGTATGAAAATGACAACTGCTACAGCGCGAAGTGATCTCACTTCTGGTTTGAGGCGTGATCAACTAATTTATTTTCTAAATTTATAATATTTATTTTTCAAAATGTTTTGTTAAATTTATAATATCATAATCTTGAGGAAGTTATGAAGTCATTGATCAAAAATTATATTAATCTCGCTGCTCTCGCAGAAACTGTACGCTTGTCACGGAATCGAAAATAAGGTCAGTAATCAAGTTTGTTTTAATTAACACCTCATGCGATTGCCCTCTGGAAGTTTTGGTTGATGGAAAATAATATCAGCAAACTTTTGCATATGTCTCATTAATTTATATTGATTTTATGCAAATTTCAAGAAAATGCATTTAAACGTTAAGATTTTTCAAATTTTAATCCTGGTTATGGAATAAGATGCCGATTCTGATAACTGGTTTTCAAGTAGTAATCGGTGCTGATCTATTTCCGGGCCAAGAATCAGTTACTTCCTATTGGAAACTGGCTGACATTTACAAGAAGATTTAAATGCTAAAGTCTACAAATAAACATCCAGGAAATAATTGCAGGAACAGGTAGAGAAATGTCGTGCACAGGGCATGTGTTCTCTGAATGACCAGAGGCACGTTTAAAGAAAATGGGGCCCTAGGCGCAAACAATTTTGGGGGCCCTTCTGAACGTGTAGACCGAGTCTGAAACTCTGGTGGTGTTTAGCCAATCAGGTGCAAAACCCACACGAATATGAACTTGAAGCCATTTTTGCGAGTGTTATTGACCCTGTAATTATGATTAGGGCCTACTTATAGAAGCTATTTCAAGGAATGTGGTTATATGGTTTAATGTTATATTTTATAATTGAAAAAATATTTTCATTCGTTTGGGGGCCCCCGATTTGGGGGCCCTAGGCGCGTCTCTGTGAATGACTGGTGACAACTATTTATGCTTCTACTATGAGGTTTTCCGAGTCTTTAACAAATGTCACAAATTCATCATTTGCACAATGAGTTTGGTAATTCTTGTGTGTTTTAACACACATTTTGCAGGCACGCACATGCAGTTCAGCTGTTCGTTTCTGTAAGTTGTCTGAGCAATGTTTGCTAACTGATTAATGTTTTCTTCTTAACGACATTTAATATCATTAGACTGGCATAGAAAGCACATGTGATTAGTTTTCTGGAGTGGTGCTATAGACATTTTCTTAATAAATAATCAAATAAATTTTATTTGTTAAAGACTCAGAAAACCTCATGATAGAAATTTACTAACTCTAAAGCACTGAACCTAATACATCAAGTAAAATAAGAATTTATTTGACCAAGACAATAATTGCTTCAATACACATTGCTATCATAGCCACTGCTTTAAAAAAAATTATAAGCTGTAAACTTTCATTGAAATGTTTGGAAAACAGTTGAAACACACTGAACATGCTTACCGTAACTTTCCGCACTAGGAAAGTGTTGCGGCTGTTGCTGCTGAGGTGACTGTGCGTATCTTTATAATTATTAAGAACAAACCAATTCTTATTTAACACACTCAAAATAAGCTGAAACTGTTAAACGATTATATCAGATCATTTTATACATCGAACACAAAGAACTTTGCTTGATGTAGCTTAAAGACTTTATGACCACGAATCAGACAGCATGATTAGTGAAACGGTATACCAACCAAAATGCTAAATGCGTACAATAATAATTTATGCTATGATAACTCCCACAATTGGTGACCAGTCAGATTATGCCTGCTGGCAATTCCAGCAAACATGGTGGTACGTCTGATGTTCTCACATAATTACTGGTAAAGAGCTAATTATATTATATATTAACCCCACACACATAAACCTTAATTCTTTCAGTTCCACCATCCACAGAAACAAGTACAAAAAATTATGGAAATGTGATTTAAACTTAAAAATCATTTTACCGGTTTTGAATATGAAAATGAAAGCTAAGTTTAACAACCATTGTTTTAAGCAAAGCCCACTGATTTATACAAATCGTTAAAAAAAATTCACGTGTTGTTCTATGGCCATTAAACACTTCTGAATTCTGGCCATTACAGAAAACAACAGGGTAAACGGGATGTACAAAACAGCATTATGGTGCTACGACTGTTTTTGAACATAAACAAAGGCGTAGTTGAACCCGGTTCCCAGATGTAATATGAAAGCCAACTTGTCGGTTTCGACAGTATTAGGAAGAGAAAAGGATACGGATGATTTGGAAAAGAGCCAACGGGCAAAGCCGGAGAATTAGATGTCGTGTGTGAATTCATCTTCTTCAATGTCTGACGATAAGAATTTCTCTAATCGTAGTCATGACTGAATAGCCGATGGCCGGCGTTACCTTCTGAAAAAAAGAAAAACTAATTCACACTACAGACCAAAGAGGATCATTGGAATAATGTTTCATCTGCACACAGTATCAACGTTTTAATTTTAAAGCCGATGGATTTGGATAAAACTATAAAATAGCGGTTTCCAACATGGCTAACGTAATACCTTTTCAGAAGCCGCCTGAAGTATGTCAGGTTATTAGGCCAAAGGTCAAGTGCGAACCGCAACGATTAGACGAATGGCGCAGTTTATTTGTGTAGCGCATTACTACACGTATTTTGATACTATAAATATTATTGTAACAACGCAATACGATGACATAAGTTTAATAATACACCGTGACAATAGCTCGAAGGTGTACTATCACGAGCAAACATTCCTGGGGAATAAAAAATAACACAATTATTCGGGCCCAGAGGCTTAACAGAAGCAAAAGTCATTGAAACCAGTTTGCAGTTCGTGCGACCGGATCCACTACGGCTGCCCTTGCGGCGCTAACTTCCAGTCTTACAGAACTTCTGAGTGAGGGTCAGTACGTACACCTCATTTCGCTGGATTTTACCAAGGCATTCGATACGGTACGGCACTCTTACCTGGCGGAGCGACTGGCCGAGATACCAGACAACATCTAGGCCTACAATTGGATTATCACCTTTCTAGCTGACGGGAGCCATGCAACTAAATTCAATGTGAACATCTCCACCACTATTTATATTATAAGTATAGCGCAGGGTTCGGGGTTAGGACCAGGGCTGTAGTCGAGGGTATACGCGGGTATACAGCGTATACTCACCTCTAGAGAGCGTATACTCAGGGCTGTAGTCGAGGGTATACGCGGGTATACAGCGTGTAGGCCTACTTGACTTTCTAGAGAGACCGTATAGCCACCGACCAATGAAATTTTCCCCCCCAAAATAAAGGTCATGAAAAAGGCTTTGAGGGCAAATGACTAAAAAAAAGGTCATCAACTTTTTCAGAGACTAATTCCTAAAAAAGTCATATATATATATATAGGGGCCTATATATACATATATATATATATATATATATATATATATTTAAAGTTATTCCGAAAAACTAAATTGATACGGAAGTCGGTAGGCTGTCAGTATGAACTCGGCTGTCAATATGAACAGGCATTTAGCAAAACTCAAGAATTTAAAAATGTATCAAGCTTGCTTGCGTCATATATATACAACAAATATACACGGACGGACCAGCCTTGTTGGTCAGGAAAACCCATCGACAGCAGCAACAGTTATGCTGTATCAGACGGTCTGAAAAACCATATGGGAGGATTTCAA